>CM077813.1:12400000-13142500 GCA_039764185.1 Tamarix austromongolica
GATCCTTTAAGGATTTGTGAACCAAGTTTATGAGGATTATGGTATGGATCCTATTAGTGACCTTGGTTTTCCCATCGGTTTGTGAATGGTAGGCAGTATTGAATAGGAGTTTAGTACCTACTAGCCTCCACAAAGTCTTCCAAAAATAGCTAAGGAATATGATATGCCTATTTGAAATAATAGATTTGGGAATATCATGTAGCCTAATTATTTCCTTGAAGAATAGATCAACTATGTAAGAGGCATCATCCGTCATGTAGCAGGCAACAAAATAAGCCATCTTAGAGAAATGATCCACCAACCCCATTAGAGCATCATTTTACCTTTGTGTCTTAGGCAATGTTACAATAAAGTTCATACTCATATGATCCCATGGTTGGTGTGGGATAGGTAGAGCAGTATAGAGCCCATAATGAAAGTGACTCTTGGACTTTGATAGGTGACACATCTAGCTATTACAATTTTTACATCTTCCAAAAGTTTGGGTGAATAAAAATACTCACCAAGTACATACATGGTATTGTTGATGCTAAAGTGTCCAACTAGTCCTTCTACATGCACTTCCCATATAAGCAATTCTCTCATGGAGAATTTGGGAATGCAAAGCTACTTGTTCTTGAAAATAAACCCTTCCTGGATGACAAACGATCCCTTATTCTTGTCTTGATCCTTGAAATAGTAGCCAAAGTCTTTGTCTTCTTTGTAGATCTCCCAAATACACCTGAACCCCTAGAGAGTGCATATACTGCTACATTTTTTTTACCACTTTTATGTTTGGCTACAAAGGAAAAATATTGTAAGAATTCTACCCATATCACATGTCTTGGATTAAGCTTATGTTAGCTATTAATATACTTCAATAACTCATGATCTGCGTATAGCATGAACTATTAGGGTCATAAGTAGTGAGACCAATGATCTAGAGCTCCTACCAAAGCATATAACTCTTTATCATAGGTGATATAGTTCACCCTAGAACCATTGAGATTTTCATTAAAGAAGGTAATCGGTTTCCCTTCTTGTAGTAAAACAGCCCCAATGCCCACTTCACTAGCATCACACTCAACCTCAAATAATTTATTGAAGTTGGGTAATTTTAGGATAGATGCTTCATTTAACTTCTCCTTGATTACCTCAAATACGTTTTGTGTGGCCTTAGTCCACTTGAATTCTCCCTTCTTCATGCGATCGGTTATAGGGGCTACTAGGGTGCTAAAATCCCTAATAAACATCATAGAAAATGAAGATAAACCATGAAAAGATCTCACTTGTGTAAGGCTAGTTGATGTACACCATGTCTGTATTTCTTCCCCTTTGAATTCATCCATGGCTATTCCATCCTTGAATACCACAAAACCTAGAAATTTCACCCTAGGTACAAAGAACTCACAATTTTCTAGCTTAGCATACAACTTGTGACCTCTAAGTACTAGAAATACAAGTTTGAGATGGTTTACATGTTCTTCTTCGTTAGAGCTATACATAAGGATGTCATCGATGTAAACTACTACAAATTTGCTAATGAATGGCCTAAGTACCTCATTCATAAGTCTCGTGAAGGTACTAGGGGAATTTGACAAACCAAAGGACATAATCATCCACTCATATAATCTTCCCTTGGTTTTGAATGCACTTTTCCACTCATGACCATCATTCATTCTTATTTAATAGTAGTCATTCCTATGATCTGTTTTGAAAAACAAGCATGCACCATTTAAACAATCATGTATATTGTCAAGTCTAAGTATAGAATACATATACTTGATGGTAATTTTGTTGATAGCCCTGTCATCCACACACATTCTTATGGTACCATATTTATTTGGTACAAACAAGGCAAGCACAGCACAAGGGTTAAGGGACTCCCTTATCAAACCCTTAGAAAATAATTCATCTACTTGCCTTCATAACTCCAAGGAATCCTTAGGATTACACCTATAAGCTGCCTTATTAGGGAGTATAGCATCGGGTACAAAGTCAATTTGGTGATCTATCCCTCTAATTGGGGGCTAATACATGGGGTAGGTAATTAGAAAATACATCATCAAACTCTCCTTACAATGCCCTAACCCTCATTTCAATACAAGCTATCCCCTCATCATCCTCTAACAATAACAACAAGTAGATTACCTTCCATTTTACTATATCTCTATTTATACAATTTTTACCTATGAGTAAAGACTTTTTACAACTCATATCAATATGATTAGGCCTAGTAACTAATGGGGTGAGTATAATATTCTTCTTGGCAAAATTCAAGCAATAGGTATTCTTCCTCCCATCATGTAGGACACTCCTATCGAATTGCCATAGTCTCCCCGAAAGCAAATGATAAGCATCTATTGGCACTATAAAATATACCACTTCATCTTGGTAGGTCTTCCCAATGGAAAATGGAACCTTCACTTTATTTTTCACTTCCACTATGTTACCATCATTAAGCCATTGTAGCTTATATGGTTTATCTCATTTTGTTGTGGTGACAACAAACTTCTTTACCAAATTATATGAAGCAACATTGGCACAACTATCTCTATCCTTAATAAGAAAACATATTTTTTCAAGTATGGTGCACTTGGTTTGAAAAATATTTTCTCTTTAGGATTCATCACATTTGACCTCCCTAGTGTGCAACACCCTCCTAATCATCTAGGACTCTCCTACATCCGGTGGTGCATACTCTTCTTCTCCATTGAAGGCCAACTTATCCTCTTCTTTCTCACTTTATTCCTCTCAGTTGGCCTCCCCTAAATCCACCATGGTCATCACCCTCTTTTTAGGACACTCATTTTGGTTGTGCTCTATGCCTTGACACTTAAAACACCTTACACTTTTGTTTGATTATTAACCACCACCCCTTTACCCCTCACACCTTCTATCAAAGGTATGGAAGGAGTTTTGAATGGTGGAGGAGTCTCCCTTGTGGTACTAACACCCTTAATTAAACCTCTATACCTCATAAGCATATTCTATTTTTTTAATGGTTTTCAACCTTGATAGCTAAAGGGTAAATCTCATATAAGGTGTAAAATCTATGCATTTCCACCTTCCTAGAGATATCATGCCTAAGTCTACCAAGGAACTGAGACATGGTATACTCCTCTAGCTCATCTAAACTATGCCTCATTTTCAAACTCCCTAATAATCTCCTCTACACTTAAATATCATTGCTTCAACTAGGACATTTTATTGTATAAGACTGGATTAAAAGAAGGAGGAAGGAATCTCTTCTTCACCAACTTCTTCATTTTTAACCAAGACTTAACTTTTGACTTTTCTATTTTTTTATCCTCTTATGAACTAAGTTCTCCCACCACAATGAGTCATGGCCTTTGAGCTTAATAACCACCACCTTAAAGGCTTTTATAACACCCCTAAAAAATCATAGTTGAAATTTTTCATTTAATTAAAACAAACACGAGCATAGGGTGTTATCGCCATGATTGGTATAAGCCTAGCCCCTGGCCAATCTTGTACCAACCACAAAGATATGGATGATTTCACAAGAACATTGAGCACACTTAAAATAGAGATCCATAGAAAACCAAAATATTCATAATAAGAGAGAATTAGAGTGCGTGATTAAAAGTTATTACAACCCAAATAGAGTACTTAGTCAAAGTCCCCAATGTGATAAAAGATACAATACAATAAAATGAAAATAGGAATAAAAATAATCTGATTTATATCACTCTTGTTCCCCCATGCCAAGTCCAAGAAGGTCAACTCTCAGCCCCATCTGATGCCTCATAAGTGTCATAGGCATAAAAAATGGCATCTCCTACCTGTACATACTCAGCAAGGCCCTCTACTCCTGGGAATGAGCAATACCCATGAAACGGGTGGTTAGTACGCTACGTACTGAGTAAGGTAACCATGTTGCTAAGGCCATAAACAAAACACATATGACACAAGCAGGATGATACAGATAAACCATACAAGAAATGAGGATAGTATAAGCCGTGTTACAGTCAAGTTAAACTTAATCATTAGATCTCTGGTGAATGTACCCATTTCACACCATTATCTTTATAAATCCATGTGAGTACAAGAACCCCACTATTATAGCCGGTAGATCGGAAACATACAAGGCATAATGCTCTTGAACACTATTATTTGCCTATAGATCGGTCTCCAAGGCAAAGTACTCTTGGCCACTCTTATGTCGTTGGATCGGTCTAGCCCCGACTCTTATGGTGTTCTACTATAAGTAATTAGTATATTTCCCATTTATTATCATAACTTAGGTTTTGGTTTATTGAGCTCGTGATCACCCACTATTATAGCCGGTGGATCAAAAATATAGAGGGCAAAACACTACTGACTATTATTATTCGCTAGTTGATCGGTCTCCAAGGCACCCCGACACCTAGCCACTATTATGCCGATGGATTGGTCTGGGCCTAGCTCAATAATTTTTTTACTTTAAATAATTAGTGTCTTATCCGTGTCTTATTAAATATATGATTTCACCCTAGACATGTATGTCCTTTGGACTACCCGCTCACACAACCTGTCTACTCCTATTCTCCTAAAAGGGCATGTCCCGTATCTTGGGACTTCTACACCTCCAAATACATCCAGACATCCTTTCCCTCTTCTTCTCATTTACCATGAGTACTCAACTCCTAACCGTATGGGTTGAGGCCCAATTCCCCATACATCCTAGTCAACTCACTATCGCCCTCTAGGGTTTTCCTCCAATGAACCCTAATTTAGCCTTTATGGCCCAACCTTCCTCTATCTCACACAAATCACGATCCTTTGTCCCCAAATCATCACCTCACTCGATTCATCCCTAAGCATCCCACTTTATTTCCCATTCTGAACATGTGACCCTAAAACACTAGTTGGTCACCCAAAATCCTAGCACCTCTCTTTTCTTATATGTTATCTCTCCATTACTCTCACTTACCATCCCCTCTTCCACATGAAACACACTCACCCTATATTCCAATCCTCTCCATTATTCCCCCCTTCCATAATCTCCTCCACTTAAGATTTTCCTCCCAAACTCTAGTCAAGCTCCCCATGCACCTTTATACTAATATATGTACTATTTTTCACCCATGGACTCCAATCACCCCCACAACTCTTCCCTCACCTTACCTAAACCTCAAGTCAACTTTTCCCACGTAAGGATCATCCCCATGCAAAGACCATACATCCCATGAAAACCCTAGACTCCCCATGTAGATTCACTTCTCTCTCATATTTTATCCATATTATCATTTTATTTGTCCACTCATAAATCATGAGATCTATGGGTCATTATTACTTCCCTCTAATCAACTAATTTTCTTTTTCCCTTTTCATCTTTTCAACCCATACCATATCTTTAAATCATCCTAACATACATTTCCTAAAGAACCATATAAAATAAGTACCACAAGCGCAACATACGTATAATTTTATACTACCATAAGGAGAACACATGTACTTACATTGGCTCCGTGTTGCGCAACAAGTAAGTAGTTATAATTACATAAGGTAAAAAAACATATTATAACATATAACATACAAAGCACAAACAATATATATTAGGCCTTAACCATATCCTCACCTAAAATGACATCGGGCTTGGAGCACCCTCCTACGCCTCCTTAGGGTTTGGAGTTGGTTCACCTATAAAGGAGAAATATGAGGGTTAACTTCCCTCTTACCAAATTTATCATTATTTCCTATTTGCCTTTATCGTAACCTGGTATTGGGGATATTAATAATAATAGTAGCTTTATTAGTAAAAATAAGGGCATTATTCTTAAAATAGTTAATCATGCTATTATTAATCAAAATAGTTTTAGGTAGTTATATTGGTCCATAATAAGGTATTATTAACAATATTAACGATATTAAATATAATAACTTTAATAAAAAATGATGATCATAATATTAATAATAATAATAATTCGAATACTATTAATAATAAAATATTAATGATAATGATAATGATGATGATGATGATGATGGTAATAATAATGCTAATAAAATAAAATAACAATTACACTAATTATACTTAAAGGCTAGGAAGGTTAGGGCTTAACCTACTCATGGTGGCAGCTAGGCGGCGGATGGCAATAGTGGAGGAAGTGGGGTTTGGAGAGGTGGCTTTTTAGGGCTGGAGGAGAGAGAATGAGATGGTGGTTATGGTGGTGGTGAACTCTCTAGGTTGAGAGAGTTGGAGTGGTGGTGGCGGTTATGGTGGCCAAAGGTGGTGACGAAGGAGGAAGGATGAAGAAGAGGGATAAAGGGATAAAGGGAGAAAGGGAGGTAAGGGAGGCTCTAGTGAGTGGATTAGGTGGTAGTAGAGGCAATGATTATGGAGGAGGAGGCAGCACAAAGTGTCAAGAGGGGCGGCGATGGGGGTAAAGTGGCAGGTCGAGCAGCCAACCTTACACAGTTGGGGCGGCTTGTGTAAGGGAAATTAGGAGTGGTGAGTGGTATGGTTTGGTGGAGGGTAATGTAGGGAGAGTTTGGGCGGTGTTTTGGGCAGTAGTGTTGCCCGACGGTGGCAAATAGATTTTTCTAGGCAGAGTAAAGAGGGTTGAATGGGGTCAGTAGGGAGTATTTATAGGTCATTAAAGGAAGGATAAGACAAGGGAGGAAGAGGACAAGGGGCAGATGAGGTAGGGCTCGCCAATCGACGGTGGGAGGCTATTACAAGCCTACAATTTATAGGTGCAGGTTCCATATATAAGGAAAAAGGAAAAGGAAGGGGGCATGCGAGGGGCAGGTGTAGGGGGTTGTGGCTCAAATTAGCAAGGAAAGGGACAAGGAGAGAGGAAAGAGGGCTAGTCGACGGTATGGTGGCTGGGTAGGTCAAGTGGCGCAGAGTTGCAAGCTCGACCTAAAACTTGTGGGAGGGAGAAGGGAGGAAGAAGAAGAGGGGGTCGATCAGGCCGCTGGTCTAGGGAAAAGGTAAAGAAAGAAAAGGAAGGGGTGAACCAATGGGTGAGGGGGAGAAAAAAGAATGGCGGACTGGACCACATGGGGGAGAGAAAATAGGGATGGGAGTTAGGCCATGAGGGGGATAGCCCAATCCGGGGAAGAAGAGGGGAAAAGCAGAAAAAGTGGAAAGAAAAAGGAAAAAGGAAGGAAAAATAGGTCAGTTAGATTATTTAGAATATTTTGGTGGTTTTAAATATTTCAAAATAATAAAAATTAGTAAAATAATAATTAAATTTCTTTTTATGTTAATTTAGGATATTTTGGGTAATTTTTTTCCTAAATTCTATTTTAATTAGCAATATACCATAATTTTCTATAATTAAATTCTTTATTATTTTCCTCCCTTTTGTCTTAATTTATCCCCTTATTTTAATAAAATAATATATTTACTTAATTTTCCTAATAAATTTCTATTTTATCATAATTTTCTAAATTAGGGTTTTTTAGATATTTCAGCTTTGGTGGCGGAATAGACCTTAGCCTCAAATAATCTACTACACCTTAACTCCCACTCTAAAAAAATTTTAGGATTATGATTACCTTCAAACTTTGGGATCTCAGCTCTAACATGATGAAAATTCTCCTCTCTTTTTTTTTTTTTTTGCTTCTTCTCCTTAGGTCTAGAGAAGAATCACTAGAGGATGAATCTTCTCCATCTTCACTTTCAACATACTCACTAACCCCGTGATGATCTCTAATAGGGGATAATTTTGTGTGTGTTTTGGTCCAAGCTAGGAAGGATGGTATCCAAGATATCAAACATTCATCTCATATCATTTTGAATAGACTTAATAGATTGATCCCTCCTTAAATTATTTATCTCCTTAAGACTTAGACCTCTTTGTAAATGGAGGTCACCTATTGAAGACAAAAGAAAATTTTAGAAGGTGAAAGATGAGAAAGTGTTTTCAGTTATGGGTGGGGGGAATGGATTATGTTTCAAATGGAATGGTGGTTGTTTAGAATTTTTTTTGTGAGTAGGTTTAGGTTTTGAATAGGAGAATGGAAGACAAAGAAAAGACCCAAATTTCTACAGCCTAAGCTTTGATATCAAGTTGATACATAAGAGATCTAACTTGGGTCATGCTAGGAAGTGATGTCTAATTAAGATTAGATCAACCAAAAAATAAGAGTAGAATGGGGAGAGATTTGAGAATTCGAAATTGATTCTTGTAACTCCTTGAATCAATACTCACAAGAACCACCTAAGGTTTAAACTCTTAGGATAAATCTTAGAAGATTTTTTCTAAGCTTCAAACTCTTGCACTAGAGTTGAAGATGAGAGACTCTTGGTTTTGAGAGAAAATATGAGTAGCTAAAAATAAGTTGATTTCTCTTTCATTCTTTCCTTGACACTTACATATGGAGTGCAGGATTAAATGTTACAACTTATCCAACTAGTGCAAGTGACTTAAGCTATAACAAATAAAATAAAATACCTAATACACCACCTTAAGTCACTCGACTATAGGGTGTATTTCATGTTGATTTCAAATGGTAGACCCCCTCCTTCATGTGTCCAACTCATACAGCTATCACTTGATTCGTAAGAAAAGAGACAAAGGTCATTTTAATCTTGTAAGGGACAAAAAGAAGTAAATAATTTCTTCTAACCTTCATTATTCTTTCCAAAATTTTGCATTGTTCTTCCAGAGTACTAAAAAGGACTTGTCATGACTCATGTGTCTTAAGAGGAACTTGTGGTTTGTTTTGTGTACTTATTGTAGATGCAAATTGGGCTAAATTTTTGGAGTATTTTTGGAGCTAAAATAATAAAATAAAATAAGCTAAAAAGTTTTAGAAAAACATGGAAAATGTGGCTAAAAAAAGATGGAGATTTTATTATGTGGAGCTGATAAAAGTTGACAAGGTTTGCATGACTTACATGGCTTGCTTGACTTGCATGGCTATTTTTCTTAGGAGTGATTAATTTTTCCAAGTAAGGAGAGTTTTTTTACTCTAAAACTTGAGAAAATTAAGGATAAGAGTATGATCATTAGATGAGGATGCTCCTGTATCAATAAGCATGTGGCATATGGTATGCGATGAATTATGGAATAAATATGGAAACTAGGTATGGTATGCATTATTAGGTATGTTACACCATAATTTTGTATATTACCTTATGTATGTTCCATGCCATATTTGAATGCTTAGTGTTGTGTAGAGGTTTTCTTAGCATCATTTTACATATGGATTTTATTTTATGGTCCCCATCCTATTTAACATATAATATTAACCTTATAAATTCGGTTGATAATTGTAGTAACTTGGTCTGGGTATGAGCATTATAATGGGATATCTGGTGTCCTTTTCTTGTTGTATTTTTTTTCTCTTGTGTTCCCTTGTTGAGATATCAAGTGTTGTATAAATATTATCTAATTGAATTTAAAGCATTCTCTCTTTCACACTATTATTTTCCATTAGTTTTGTCTTAACCTTGGACTAAATGCTAGCCATACTTAATCTTTGTGTTTGAGTGGTTTTACCCTTACATCTGGCATGGGTTAGGTATTGGTCATACCTCTCTCCATATTAGATATGGAGGGAGCATCCATTTATTTTTCATAATTATTTCTACTAAAACAAAATTTTTAGGTAATAAATTTAGGGATGTTACAAATCTATTTTTAGAGTAATTAAAGTGGAAACCATTTTTACTTAAACAATTATGCTCTAAAAGGAAAATACATAAACACAACAACCATATGTATACATATGCTCAATCCATCCTTGAATTTCAATTTATTTTTCCTTTTTATTCCTAGTGAAAGTCTAAGTGAATTCTATATGACTAAGGTCAAACCCATGGTTAATTAAATCAAACATCAAAGTATGGTAATTAAAGCTTCCAAAACAAGCCTTGAAAAATAACGGTTTGGCCCCCAAGAAATCAAGGAAAGGATTTGAGTTTCCAAACCTTCACATTATAGGAAATATAGTGATTGGTTAACTGGATAATAATATTATTCAACTAGCTAGAAGACATAGTCAGCTGACTGGAATGGCCTATCAAACAACAAATGAAGCACAACAAAGAATCCGAGAAAATAGGCAACATTATTTGATTAAAATGATGTATTTGTTGACTAATCTAGGCAATCATAATATATTGATTGAAATGGAAAATTAGTCAATGGGGTCACCGAGGACACATTAACTAATTTTTCTTATCACTCAACTAATGACATTAATACTCCAACTCCAACTTTGACAATTAACACATGCATTTCCACCACTTTTAATGCACAATTACATGAATAATACTTGTATTTAACAACCTAAAATCAAAATTATAATATTGTTGATACTTATTCATGCTTTATCATTCAATAAACAACATAAATAATGTTAAAGTGATAAAATCCCACTTAAGCTCAAAAATCACTGTGAAATGATATCCACAACATGCTTGCACATTGTAATCCCTCCAAATTTTAAAAAACCTATAATTTAATAAATAAATTCTATTTACGATAAATTAGCTTTTAAATTTATTTAATTTAATTATTTTATAAATTTTTTAGTATATAAAAATAGATATGAATACTTAATAAATTAAAATAAATATTTTATTATTTTATCATACTCATTTTATTTAAATAATTTTTCAAACCAATATTTTTCTAAAATTAACCTTTTTAAACCCATATATTAAATTATATTAAATTAAATTATTAAATTTATTTATCTACCAAAAATATTACATCCTATTTTTCCATAAATTATTTTATCTATTTTTTCCCTATTTTTCCTTTTTCTTTTTTCCCTTTTTCCTTTTCTTTCTTCTTTTTCTCCTTTTTCTCCTTTCTTTCTTTTTCCTCTTTCTTCCCTTTGGGCCTTTAGGCCACAGCCAACTCTTCCTCCCTAGCGCTTGGGCCGTTGACCCACTTCCCTCCTTTTTCTTCTCCCGTGCGACCAACCCTACCCAGCCTTTTCCTTTCTTTCCTTCCTTCTCCCCTGATTGGGCTGGCCCACTCCCTTTCTTTTTTCCCTCACCCGACCTACCCCTTCTCTTCCTTCTTCTTCTTCCTTTCTTCCTCCGCCATGCCCGACTAACCCGAATGCCTATAGCTGCCACCTCCCTACAACCACCTACCTCCCTGCCACTCTCCCTCTCCCCCCATCCTTTTCTTGCCCATTTCGGACCTAACCAACTCTGTACCCTCTGCATGCATGCCCCTTTCTTTTCCTTTTTCCCATTCCCAATCCCTACCACTTTAGAAACCACCTGCCACCCTACAGTCTGCCCCGACTAGGCCACATGCTCCCCTCTTCTCCCTCTCCTTTTTCTTCTCCTCACCAACCTCCCCCTTCCCATTTTCAAGCCTCCTTCCCTCCCTCCTACCTCACTTGCTCTCCCTTTCTTCTCCTTTCATCCTAACCCCCTATTTTTGCACCACCACCCCACTCCGTCGATGCCTCCACCTCACCAACTCCCTGCACCACCACACCACCCCCTCGAGCCACACTGCAACCCCCCTCCTTCCTCTCCTCTTACTCCTTCTTGGTAGCCACCCTACACATCCTCCTTCCACCACCGTCCAACTACTTCTTCTGCCACTCGAGCCACCAAACCACTCCCTGCAACCCTTACCTCCTTTAGCCAAAACAAACCCCTACAACCCCTCTTTTTCCTCCTCCATTTTCCTTCCTTCTCAACTGCTTCCCCTCTTGTAGCTCCCTTCACAACCTTGTTGTCGCTGCCTCTGCCGCCCCGCACCATCGATTACCCATCCCTGACCACCACCTACACCTCTTTTCCACCCCCGCTCCCATCCCTTGACCTAACTCTCCCCCACCTGCCCTCTTTCCTAGCCCCAAAACCTTAACCCAAAATTAGCCTCTCCCTTCCTTTCCTCCACTGCCTTCGAACCTTCCACCCCTTGTTCTACATGCAACTCATGTTGCATGAGCAGTGTGAGTTGCTACATTCCTTTGGGTTAATTTGATTAATAAATTTTAAGGTATAATAATGGTTAAGTTAAGTATATAATTAATTAAGTTTTGATAAAGTTTTATGTTTTTGGTTTTTCTTTTTCCCAATATGATAATTATTGATATTATTTTTAGGCATTGATTTTGCTAATCAAAGCTTGAATCTTTAAACAAGATACCGATAAAGTTCAATTTTTGTGGGAAATAAGTTAATTATTAAACCTCACTTAAATGTATGGATAAACATATGCTAGCACATTAGGGTTTTTAATATGTTTTTATGCGCGATATATGTTGTTTAGTATAATATATGTAGTTGCTTATATTGATTGATAAAAAGAAAAGCATGCTAGTTTTTGTGCCATATGTATAAATAATGCTTAAGGAAGGAGTTTTGTTATTAATAAAATTGTTAACTATTTATCCATGATACGTTATGTTATTGTGACCAATGATGCATAAATATTGTTATTATGAGCCCTAGGGATATTTTAGTAATATATCATATGTAAAAATGTGGCCCAAATAAGTGTTGGTGCTAATGAAGATCATGTAAAATAATAATACTTGGTGGAGTTGGATGTTGAAAATAGAGCATTAACAGTAAGATTTTATGTAGTTAGAGTATTTTAATAAAAATGGTGTAATAAGGGTAAAATGGTAATTTTGTAAGTAAAAGGGTATCATGGTAATTTTGTAAGTAAAGGGGTAATACAGTAAGTTTGTAAGTATAAGGGTAAAACGGTAATTTGGTGTAAAGGAAGGGTAAAATAGTAGTTTAACAAAGTAGAAGGGTAAAATGGTGATTTGGTGTAAAGGAAGGGTAAAATGGTAATTTAATAAAGTAAAAGGGTAAAATGGTATTTAATAAAGAAAAAGGGTAATTTATAATTTAGCCAACTAAAGGGTAATTTGGTAATTATAATAATGGAGAAGGGTAAATTAGTAATTATAATAAAGGAGAAGGGTGAAATGGTAATTATAAAAATAAAGAAGGGTAATTTGGTAATTATAATAATGGAGAAGGATCAGTTGGTAATTATAATAATAGAGAAGGGTAATTTGGTAATTATAATGATGGAGAAGGGTAAATTGGTATTTATAATAATGGAGAAGGGTGAATTAGTAATTATAATTATGGAGAAGGGTAATTTGGTAATTATGATAATGGAGAAGGGCTATTTGGTAATTATGATAATGGAGAAGGGCAATTTGGTAATTATAATAAAGGAGAAGGGTAACATGGTAATCTAACCAACTAAATGGAAAATCTAACAAGTGTAATAAATATGAAGGGTGGTCTGTGATCTAATAAGTGTGGAAGATGAATTGATAACCTAAACCGAGTAAGGAGTAATTTCATAATTATGCAACATGAAGGGTAATATGGTAAATTGGCAAGTAAAGAAGGGATGACTTAATAATTATACAAGAAAGGGGTAATTCGGTAATTTTGTAGAGATGAAAGGGATAAATTAGTAATTCACATCTAATATGTTGACGAGTTAACGGAATTCTATAATAAGACTCGAGTAAACTGAATAGCAAGATAAGGGTATTTGAAAATCAGTAAGTATCATGAGAACGAATCCTAAATCAAAATTGGATGAGATAATGATGGCCTTGATGATTCCTCTAAGTTATCTTGAATAATTTTATGAATAAGGAGTACCTAATATTAGCAGAAATAATTGAAAGTGAGTAAGTATCTGGTTGTTTTGCTTTTCGTGACCAACTTAATTAAGACACTAATAATTAAAGTGAAAGACCTCGAGATCGAAAATAGTGGTTCTTTAGGGGTCGCTACCCTAAATATGTGGTTTAATCCACAATTATTTTGGTATTTGCTAGTATGCCTTTATACCCCAACCAGGCCCTACATCTTACTCTATCTAACTCTACGGACCTATTTAGGGGGTATGCATAATGGGTTAGGTGTCCTTGTCGGTACGATACTGAATAGCTATATGCACCAGTATGACCATGGTACATTTGTGTCCCTGGGTTGATAGTTGAAGGCACTGAGCAGAATGTATGCACTAGTACGACCGATGTACCTTTGTGTCCCTAGATCTTGATCTCCCCATTGAGGCAAATAAATAGAATTGTTGTGATGATTAAAAGGGAAAACACTAATCATGAAAGTGAAAGACTAATGAGCCGGGTTCAGTTGGATTATATTATGAGTACCGATCCACCTGATATAATAGTGGCCCAAAAGAGCTTTGCCCTGGAAGATGTATATATGTATTCCGGTCCACTGACTATAATAGTGGGGGTCTCGAGCTCAATAAAATAAATATTGGATGTGAATAAATCATAGAAAATACTAATCAATTATAGTAGAAAACCAGGTGAGTCGAGGCCAGACTGGTCCACAAGCTATAATAGTGGCTAGGAACCTTCTACATTAGAGATCGATCCACTGGCAAATAATAGTGGTCAGGAACATTCTGCCTTATATGTTTTCAGTCCACCGGCTATAATAGTGGGGTTTTCGCATTCATATGGATAATTCGAGAGACAATTGAATAATGATTGATTATTGGCTTAAGGCCCAAAAGTATTGATTTTACTTTATGACCTATGAATATGTGATGGACTTGTTAAGTATGTGGACGGTGTGTATACATCTCTTATTATATGTGTATCTAGTTTTGCATCATGTGTTGCATTTTGGGCCTACTTTTTGGTGTGGTTTAAAAGGTTACTCATTACCATAGTACTAAATGGTTCCATTCATAGGGTCTCTATGGCCCTACCTATTCAATGGGTATTGTCCATTACAGGTTCGTTGCAGGTGCTATTCAAGTGGGCAACAAGAAAGAGCGTAAAGATTATCTGGACTCTTAGAGTTTCACCTCTTTCTCTTTTAACCTCTAGTTTAAATATAACATGTATTCTTGTAACCACCATTGTTGGATTCTATTCTTGTAAAATATTTATTTGCACTACTCTGATTTAAAAATATTTTGGGTTTCTAGCAAATTGTATCTCATTCTTTTAGCCTTAGCACTTGCTACTGGAATGGTAGGAGTGAACCAATCTAATACTAAGTGTGGTAGTAATATCCCTAAAATTCACGGTTTAGTTATTCTGCATCTACTAATTCTTTTAATAAAATAAAATTTTTCAGTAGTGAATTTTGGGGATGTTACATTCATACTTCTTCAAGCATTCTCAAATCCATAAAATGACTAACATATATACCTTCACATAACTTGGAAAATTATTAAGAATTCCCAACACTTAATGCTCATTCATCATACATAAAAGGCAAGAATGGATGACCTTCATAAAGTAAGCAAAATACTCAAAAAACAATAAGGAATGCCTCTTGTTAGAAACTTCCCCACGACTAATTATTTGAACAACTCATAAGTAAAAATCATAAGGTTTAGTAAACCCCCATTTTAAACACCATTGAAATTGGAACAAAAGTATAATATAAGAGAAAATAAAGAGAACTTAACATTTTAATCAAAATAAAAAGTCCAAGGGAAGAATCAAATCCTTCAACTCTCTCCCAAATCTAACTCTCATTTGTTTAGGAAAAAATAAAGAGAATTAGCTAAGGGATTAGAGGAAAAGAGATAAAAAGGGAAAAGATGAGGAAAATAAGGTAAGAGTAATATGTTATTTTTGTTGTTAAGGAAAAGCAAGTAAAAAGGAAGCACCGATACTAAATGTTCAATCTAATTTTGTGTGGAAAATGAAGGCTAATTGGCATATAACTCGAAATCATATCTAATAACTCAAAATCTAGCTAGTTAGGGTGGATTCATTGAGGAAACAAAGTTGAATCAATATTTTATGCTTAAAGAGTGAAATATGGGCTGTATTAGAGGTGAGGCCATAAATGTAATAACATGAGAAAAGAAAAGGTCAAAAATGGATAGAGACATGAGCTTGCCTTCAATGGAGGCTTAAAGTCCTAGAATGGAGATTCTAACTTCTTACATAAAGGAAGGAAGAGGGAAGGACAAGAAAGAAAAGATCCATCAACGCTTTATGCAAAATAAATTCTCAAATCTATTGTAAAAGATCAAATTCATGGTTAAAATTTTCAATAAACATGTACAAAAATGTATAAACAATTCATAACACCCCTATTAAGTCCCTAAAACACATGAAAGAAAACTAAATTAAAAATAGAACTCAGTATTAGGAATGTCTGACAATTAGTCGACCAATAGGTCTCATCTATTAACCGATTATTCATCAATTGGAAAATCATTTAAACATTGCACACATCAAAAGACGGAGTTTCCACATTAATTGATGGGGCCCAAAACTCAAGTTATCCTTTTTCCTCTAAAGTTTTCTAAAACTTCAAAAAATGGAACCCAAAACACACAATTAAATCAAGATCACCCATCACCTTTCCCCTTCTTCTTCTCCTTCTCCCATCTCTACAGACCTACACCTCCCCCATTACACACCTTATCACCCTACATCCTTCTTACACTACAAAATAATTGACTTTTGCCAACAGGCCTTATCTGTTGGTAAAAGCCATATTTCTGTTGGAAAAAGTTTTTACCAACAGAAATTTTTCTGTGACAAATCTGTGGGTAAAAACTCTGTGCTTAAAAGTTTTACCCACAGATACGTAAGATCTGTTGGTATTAGTGGCTTATGCCCACAGATATTTATCTGTTGGTAAAAATTAATACCCACAATTATATCTGTGAGTAAAAGTATTAACCACAAAATGATATCTGTGACTAAAAGTATTATCCACAAAACAATATCTGTGACTAAAAGTATTATCCACAAAACAATATCTGTGACTAAAACTATTACCCACAAAAAAATATCTGTGATTAAAAGTAGTATATACAAAATTATATCAATTGCTATATATATATATATATATATATATATATATATATATTATCTGATAGTAAAATGACAATAATGTCCATAATACCTGTTGTAGCAATATTTACTTACAACAATAACTTATCTTTATATAAAATGTAGTACACCATACATAATCATTATTCTTTAGTTTAACTATCAATACGATAATAGTCGTATAGGTATAATATATATATACAACTTGTAACCTATGCTAACATATAAGACATCTTCATTAACATATCAAACACCATCATCTTCATTCCCATCCTATTTAGCATCTCCAACGACTTTTGCGTCTTCAATATTTTCTTTGATAATTATCAAGATGTATTCCCTGAAAAAATATGCATACAACTTTAAACGCAACAAATGCATCTTTTGGATATCAAACTCCAAATATCAACCATCTATGGCAATAGACACGCATAAAAACTGTTTTAAGAAGGTTTTATGGTTGTAAAAGGAGATAATGCAGTATACTGATATTATATGAGAATCTTCAAGAGCAGAACCGAATAGACCAACTCCATAACGCATGACCAAGAAGCTATCAAATCCTAAAGCTACTGTTATGGTAATCTATAAATGAAATAGGTAAAATAATAGGATATATTATACAGTGAACTTTATTAGCTATCAGTGTATCTAGTATAAAGACATCCAAGAATCAGCATGCTTATTCTTGACATTCATTCCTTAGGTTGGTCAAGCTACATACATTCAAATGTACTACCTTGAGGTAGAGTACATCACCATGATATATCTCTTGATTAAGTGAGCTAACGTAACATATATAAAGTAGGGCATGACATAAAACAATCTTTCAAGTAGCCAATTCAAGACTATTAGATTTCGAAACTAGGGTTTTAAAGCCCAAGACACAAAATTGAATAGTTCAAATCAATTAATTTCAATTAAAGGTGTTATGATGCAATTAATACCATTTCAACTATTTCTATATATTTAAGTTTAGAAAAACAACCATACAAATGACCAACTTCATTATTTCACTTAAAATCTAGGATTTTAGGCCCGAAAATACAATTCGATTGAATCCTATTAATTTATTTAAATTGAATGTTTAGAACTACAATTAGATATATTTTGTAACATAACATATAATCAATTGCTCAAAAATAATAAAAAGAAATATCCAATTTAGCATAATTAGGGTTTTTGAGCCCGGAATGCAAATCCGATCAATTCTTCCTAAAGTATATAAATTGACAGTTTGGAATTGTAATTAAATGTATTCTAATGTAATTTATATAATCAATTGTATAAAACAACCCGATTACACAATCCAATTCAAACCCGTAAGAATTTTGACCCAAAAATCCAATTCTAATCAATTTCACATAATTTTCCTAAATCAATACTTTCGATATGAAATTAAATACATTTCAAAAGATATTATAAAATCAATTGAGTAAAAAAACTCAATTATACAATCCAATTCCATTACACACGAATTTTGACCTAGAAAGTCAATTCCAATGAATTCCACATAAATTTCTCAAATTGACGGTTCTAACATAAAATTAGATACATTTTAAAGCATCACGTAAAATCAATTTGCCCAAAATGGCTTAATCGGATGAATCCGAAAAATTCGGACACAACCCGGCCTAAAATCCAATTTTCACAAATCAATCAAATGCACTACAATTCACCACTCTAAATTAATCATACAACATATATATACATAATTACACAATCAATTTAGCTTATCATAAGCCAATTCATACTCAATTAATCAAAATAAGGGCTAGGGTTTTCGGAAAATTATACCATACGAAACTGACAAATCTGAATGGGTGAAGGCCGGAGAAGATACGCCGGAGTTCGAGGATTGCTCGCCCGCAACCAGCGAGGCTCGCCGTGGCCGGAGGATGGCGGCACGACCTGTGCTGCTGCTCGTGGCTGCTGCTGCGCGCGGCTGCTGCTTCGGCTGCTGGTTGTTGCAGCGCTGGAACTGGCAGGCACAACGGTGGCGTGCGGCTGGAGTGGCGACGTCGATGGTGGCCGACCGTCGGCTGTTGACAATGGAGCTGGGGCGACGTCGATGGGGCGCAGATGGTAGGGAGGCCGACGGGAAATAACAGAAGAGAAGGTAGAGAAGAAGAAGGAAAGGGAAAAGGAAGAGGGTCGGGACTCGGGGCCGGGGTCGTGTGTGTGTGCGTTTTTTTTTTTTTTTCTTCTCTTTCAAATAATAAAATTAATTTTATTGCTAATAATAATAATAATAATATTAGTTATCTAATAATATTATTAAATAATAAATTTAAATAATAATTTGTATTATTTAAAAATATTTAATATAAAATTAATATTTTATAATGTATTATTAAGATAATATTAATCATAATTTATAATAAAATAATTATTATTATTAAAAATAATTAATAATGGGAAATAAATACAAATATGAATAATATAAATATTAATCATAATTTCCAAAAATTTTTAATAATATTTTTTATTAAAATAATAATAATAATAATAATAATAATAATAATAATGTCCTAAAATAATTATTCTTAGTAATAATTAATAAAGAATTACATTAATATGAATAATAAGAATCATTATTTTAAATAAATTAATAATAGTATCTAATAATTACTAATATATTATTTATAATGTGAATGATTATTGATAATATTTATTATTGTTAAGATAATATAGATTTGAATGATAATTGGTAGTATTTAATAATAAATTAATTTAATAGTAAATGGTAGTAGATATAATATATATTATTTCATTATAATTGTTAAAAGACACCATTATGAACAATATTAATATAAAAAATTAGAAATAAAATAATAATTAATAATTATATATGTAAACTATTATTTCTAATAATGACTAATGACTTAATTATTATTATTATTATTATTATTATTATTATTATTATTATTATTATATTAATTAGAATAGAATTAATCATTATTAACAATTATATAAAAACAAATATTATTGTTGAATTTCATAAACACTAATACCAACAGATGTAAAAGTGGGTATTAGTTCTGTTGGTATAATGCTACTAATAACAACAGATATAAGTGATGGTAAAAGATCTGTTGGCATAACATATTAATACCAACAGATAAAAAATTTATGTGGGAAAAACTACATTATTGCCCACAGAAAATTATCTGTTGGTATTAGTTATTTTTACCCACAGAAAAAGTATCTGTGCCTAAGTTTCTGTTGGCAAAAGTCAATTATTTTGTAGTGATTATCCTTTCCATCTTTACGCAAAACTTCCATCAACCATTACCACCTTCACCTTATAGCTATTACCCTACCCTAGACATCATGTGCAACTATCACCATTGTCATCAACTTGTAGCTACACCATCACCATCCTCCCCATCGCACGCCACCCCCTGTTCTTTTTCTTCCTTCCCCGAATCATACCACACAAGCACACATGAACACACACACACACACAACCACACATATATATACCTCCCACTCTCCCTATTTCTCTTTGATTATGCCTCACTTTGCTGATATTTGTGCCAAAGAGCCATTACTAAGCTCCCTCACCCTTCTCCTTCTCTTCTTCTCCCTTTCTTCTTCTTCTTCCCCTTACTTTCCCTATTTTTTTCTTTCACACCACCATCTTTCCCCACTGTGTACCACCTCAGCCACCAATATCAAAATAATATTCAAACAAAGCTGGAAAATGGATGATTTTCTTGTTTGAATCAAGTTGATCAAGATTCATGTAATGGAATTCAAATCTAGAAGAGTTTTTTTCAAACCAAATATAGGAAAGAAAAGAGATCACCAAGGGAGAAAGATAATGGATACTCATGGTAGAAAACTCCAACTTGAGGGGATTGAAGCTTCAAAGAAAAATTGAAGATAGGTTAATAGATGTTGGGGAAGACTGGTTATGAAGGTCAAATAAAAAGAAAGATAGATTTGAAAGTTTTACATCCAATATTTGAATATGCTAGATTGAAGAGTAAGTGATCTTCAAACTTGATTTTGAAGATTCAAAAGGAGAGATGAAGATATATTAGACGCTAGTTGAAGATATGCTATTAAAGGGGTGATCAAGATTAACTTTTTATGTTGAAGATCAACGTGCGTGTAGGGACATGCAAGGGAGGTGCCAAAAGAAAAATGTTCATATGGAAGTAAGATGAAGGAACTATTGGCAACTCAATTTTGGTGGAGAGCCAATCATGGCTTTGATACCAAAATGGCATGAATATTCTTATGGAATTGGAAATTTGAATGAATTAAGATGATGGGAGGATTGATTGTTGTAATGGAAGAAACAAACAGAGAATATTCAAGAAATAATTAATAAAGAATTCAATAAGAAGTTGAAACTTTGAATGTTTGATTCAAAGCATCCTATCTAATATTACTCCAAGTATTCTTAGTTAGGATTAATCACTCATAAAAAAGATAAAATAGCCAAGTTCAATACTTGTATTAGATTTCAAATGATTCAACCATATATTACAAGGGTCAAAAATTATGCCTTATATGGGAATATATACATTATTAACTAGTACAGTAAGATAACCAAATGACAAACACACAGCCAACTAGCATCTTAGTAATAATAATGTAGTTATACCCTATATAATACATAAACCAAAAAAAGACTATTACAAATAAGGTAAGCTAATTAATAAATTAAAACATCTAATAAGAACCCAATAAAAATTAAGATGATGATTAGGATGTTGACTAGGTTTATTGACTCATGGAATTGGCTTTCATGTATAATATCTCCCTTTTTAATAGCTTATAACACACAAAATCTTATGTATGTTGACATCTTAAAGTAGTTTGTTCTTCTTCCTCCAAATATATTACATGCATACAAGAATTACTTAAAGTAAAATAATTTGGGTTAGTCACATTATTAATATCATTATCAAAGACATATAATGTGATTGGTTCCATAATCAATTATTCCAAATATTTAAACTAAAAATCATATAATTAAAAAAAGGTTAAAAGAAGGCCTGCAAAATAATAGGAACCATAAGGCAAAACAGCATTATGTGCATCAAAAAGGATGCTACTCATTGGGGTTAGTCACATTATTAATATTAATATCATTATCAAAGACATATAATGTTATTGGTTCCATAATCAAGTATGCCAAATATTTATCATCTTGAGGATCTATGGATGCTCCTGCATGTGTGTGTGTGTGTGTAAGGGTTTAAACTAAAAATTATATACTTAAAAAAAAGGTCAAAACAAGGCCTATAGAATAATAGGAACCATAATACAAAATAACATTATGTGCATCAAAAAGGATGATACTCATTAGAGTTAGTCACATTATTAATATCATTATCAAAGACATATAATGTGATTGATTTGATAATCAAGTATGCCAAATATTTATCATCTTAAGGATCTGTGGATGCTCCTACATGTGTGTGTGTGTGTGTGTGTGTGTGTGTGAGGATTTAAACTAAAAATGATATACTTAAAAAAAGGTTAAAAAAAGGACTACAAAATAATAGGAACCATAAGGTAAAATGGTATTATATGCATCAAAAGGGATGCTACAGCTAAACACTAACAAGAACCATCATATGGTTAGTCATCTATATCACCATCAAAAGATGTCTCTCAAAGTCCACTCATCTCAAAGAGTGATATGCTCCCTTACTTCATCAATGAAGATTTCATCAACCCTAATATAATCTCTAGGGTAAATAATTGTAGGTTAGTTGTGACAAAACCTTATCCTCAAAAAATATTAGGTATGATAAATTAGTGATAAAAAAATCCAAATAACTAGGTGTATCCCTTATCCATAGATCCATCTAAGGCACGGTTAATAATTAGCAATACAATCCAAACATATGTTGATGAAAGTGTGAACGACTCTCCATCAATAACCTAGCACCCTATGTAACTACATCACATGAGTCATCATCTTCGTATGGGGAGACATCCAAAAATGTTGTAGAAGGTGTGTAATAAGTAAACGCAACATCTCACACCCTACAAAAGATAACAACCACTCAACCTATCATCAAGGTTACTTTATAAGCCTTACAAATAAAAAAATATATATGTAAATTCCATAATCAAACTAATCATAAATATATTATATATTATATTAACCAACTATATAAAGCAGCAACTAAGTAATAGAATAAGTAGAAAAAATAGTAGCTAACCAACAATGTATGTCTAGAACACCACCAAAATAGAACCTAACCAACAGTTATTAGCTAAGCAAAATATAACATCACCAATAGTTTCAACACATAAAATCCTACAATTTGATTTTACGATTGATTTCTAATAGCCCCTATAAAAAATTTGCTTGTTCTCAATAAATCTTACATTATCTATCTATCTATATTATTTTAAGCAAATATATCATATGTAACCACCACTCCTAAACTTAACTTATATTCTAAGGTAATTTCATAGACTATCCACAAATCATAGTTGTCATCACATATTCAACACATTGAAGCCTCATTATTGGTTTATAGAAACAAATGTATCTTCAAAATTATTATCTTGATCAATTTCTCTTTTTTATTTAGAAGGGAAAAACATTATTTAAACTTTATAATTTTAGTTGTGATTTTGTGTAATCAATATATATTATAAAAGAGAAAGCACTACCCACCAAAACCATCTGTCTAATTTTTCTTCTATTGATATGCTTGGTTTCTATTAGCAGAAAATAATAATGTTGCTTTCCTTCTAACTTCTCTATCTAGCTAGCACATATATAAGCTCTTCTATTTTTCTACTTCAATTTTTTTTTTCAAATCTCTATTTTTTAGGGAGGGATATACTTATACTTAATTATTACCTAGAAAACATACATTTTAATTTGAAGGAAATGGAGGAAAATGATAAAGAGGATGTTTCATTTTAATAGATAGAAGGATGACATCCACGGAAGGGGACATTAAGGTTTAGGGCAGCTATGACAACAACATCTTATGGTAGTGGTAATATTAATGGAAAGGATGGCGGCATTAACTTGAAAATGAAATTGTGTGGAATAGAAACATAATTGTGAGTATATATTGTTGTTATATAATACCTAATTGTGAGTATATATTGTTGTTATATATGCTCACAATCAATAGTTTCAACAAAATAAAGTATAGGGAACCAATCATACTTGAATCTCATGATATTCACACCTCATTTCAACAAAGTGAGGCATGGAACCCCTAAAAGAGTTAACATATGGCATTTCCCAAGGCACAAACAGTGAGAAAAACATTAAACTTTTAAAAAAGACACAAGAACCATAAAAAATCAAATGAGAAGAGAAAGAAATTGAAAGAAAATTTGTTGGACAATGGGCAGCTAACTAAAAATTACATTGGCAATAAAATACATCATCGAAAATGGGCGGTCTTAGATAAGTTTCGTATGGAAAATGGGAAATTGGAAAAAGCTTAAGAGATTTAAGAGCTAAGAGTAGAGACAAAGAATAGAGAAATGTGCTCAAAATGTTTGTAAAAGAGGGAGGGGAGTGAAATTAAAAATTATGTGGGAACATTTAACAATGGTTCTGATGAATAACCATTGTTAAAAATAGGTTTAGCGATGGCTTCTATTAACTATTGTTAAAAGAACTTGCTAAAAAATGCACTCAAACAACTAGCCAGTAGGTTTTAATAATGGTTATTTTAATAATAATAATAATAATAATAATAATAATAATAATAATGGTTGTTTTATATAATCATTATAAAAAATTTAATAGGATTTAATGCATCCAAGTCATGTGAGGGTTTTAACAATAGGTTTTCAAATAATCATTATTGAAAAATATTTATTAACGGTTATTTATGAGATATGATATTTAAACCAGTTAGTCAAAAATTGTAATGCTCTTAATAACATTTTCTTCATTATGGTTATTAATGTCCCGCAATTAAAGCTGGTTTCCATAGTAGTGACAATCACCATGGATATAAGAATCACCATTTATTATGTGTTATCCACTTTTTCTATTATCTATGTTGTATTTTCCTAACATAATATAACCACTAATGAATATAGCCACCATAAAAATAAGCTATAATCACCATGGAAGTAAGACATTGTCATACCCTATATTTTTTAAATTCAATTTTCTTAAGGTTAATGATTATATTAATGTAATTTGATGAAAATATTTAATTATTTTAACTTTGATTCATGTTATAATTTTATTGACATTACCGAATCCATACTAGAATTTAGTTAATTGTTGTCATTGTGAATTATTCTACATAAATTTCTTCATGACCATGATTTCTATTATATTTATATAATTTCAATTTTTGTTTTAAAACATATATTTTCATTTTTTTATTTTTGATATTTTAAATTTTATTATTATAATTTATTATATGATTATGACCTTGGTTTGGAGCTATATTTTATTAACAAAATAAATTATTTAAATTATAAAATCCCCTTTAAAATATAAAATTATTTTAATAATTTTTATGTGTAACAAATACTTCCTTCATTAAATTTATTTATTTTTATGAGGTTGATAAGATCTTCTAAAAATTTTAAATTTAAGATTTTTATGACTGATTTATGACTTTCTTTTTAAAATTAATTTTCTTCCATTTCCCTTTTTGGTATATGATACAACTTTTTTGAAAACCATTTAAATTAATCCTAGTTTCTTAGAATTTGATATAAATATTTTTATATATTTTTTAAAATATTTTTAGAGGTTTTATTAGGTATTTTTATAAATAATACAAATTGGACATACCTAATTTGAACCAGTATTATTGAGGCGGCGGTGGGATTTTCTTCTAGTATTATCGAGGTAGAATTTTTAAAGGGATGTTCATATGTATCCAATAGCTTAACCATGATTTTGGGATTTTTGGGTGTGGGATAGATGTGGATGGAACTAAGTATTAGATGCAAAAGAATTCTGGGGGTACAGATTGGAGTGAGAATAGGTATATGAAGATTGCTAGAGCCTAGGGGTGTTGGTCATGTTGATGGAATGTGTGGGCTTGCTATTGAGACTTTGTATCTAGTTGCATAATTAAACCAGCTTGGAGTTGGAGTTAATAGATTTTATTTTATTTTCTTTTATATAAGAAGAGAAATTGCCATAGATTAGGCAGTTGTTATTTTATGATTATTATTGCCATCCCATAATTCATTTATCACAAAATAAATCATCAATATATAATATATCATCACCAAGGATGATGAAATAACTTATTTCTATTTGAATTACTTGTGTACCTTATATGAACTAATTAGAATAAACTAGATTTCCAACAATGCGATCTACAGAAGATGTATTTAAAATTATTTATAATGTATTGGTTGGAATTACTATAATAATAATTTATTAAGAAAAATAATTTGTGATGTTTTTAGGCAAAATATTAAATGTTCTATAATCTCCTTTTATATATAATATAGACATAGATTATCTCTTTATTGCTAACACCTTTGTCGAATATTTTTTATTATATTAATTCTCTTATGATACTCTCTCTCTCTCTCTCTCTCTCTCTCTCTCTCTCTCTCTCTCTCTCTCTCTAATTGTGTATTGGAAGTTGTTTTTTTATGAAAACGATAGTTTTGATCATAAAAAATTGATGTATTATGCTTTAATATATATTAAGATATAGATATAGATTATCTCTTTTATCGCTCGCACATTTATCAAATATTCTCTGTCTTATTAATTTTTTTATGATATGCTTTTTTTTATCTCTCTTCAATCATGCGTTGCAGGTTAATTTTTTATGAAAAAGATATCTATGAGCGGAAAAAAATAGATATACTTCGTTTAATATATAACAAGATATTCAATATAATCTTAAGGGAGTTGTCAAAAACCATATAATCTTGATTTACAACTTTATGTATTTATCTATTTTGAAAACTGACATCATATAATCCTAAATTTTTAAACGAGCGAATCATTTCATGCATAGGAATGTAAAGTTAGAATTAAATGGTATTTTTCAACAAAGTCAAGACTATATTATATATTACATCTAAACTCATGGTTGTTTGTTGCATCATCCAAAATATATATAACAGATCTTATAATATATTGATTGAAATTTAAATTATATATAAAAAATGTAATGTTCATAATTTATTTATTTTTAAAGTTGTAAATAATACAAAAAAAATTTAAAACTTATGGAAATATACAAAACTAAAAACTTATGGAAATCTACAAAAATACTTTTAAATAGGTATAACAGCTATAAAAATGTCTAAAAGCACTACCTTCATTTTTATTTTTATTTTTATTTGAGAATAAAAACCCAACTTTATACTTGCCTTACATATTGCAGTTGAGTTAAAAAAATCAAATTTCTAATACGAAATCCATTTTGTTATATGAAAGAGTAGAAGGTAGGAATTTTTTTAGTATCCATTAAAAATCTTAATGTCTTTAAAAAAAATAGAGTTACATCCTATAATTTTTATTTTTACAAAGTCTTGTAGTTTGAAAATTTTTTAATTTAAGAATTTTCTAATTTGTAATGCATATTAATATGTATCAATATAGTTATAGTGTAAAGATAATTAAATATTGCTACTTACATACAATTTTTAATTCCATATAATTTCTTATGTGTTATTTACAAATTATTATTAATTATAATATATTAAAACTTATATAATTTTTTGGGTATTATATTACATTTTTAAAAAATAAAACCAAAGTAAATTATTTATGTAGTCAAGTTTAATTTCTTCTTTCTGGCTAGATGAATACCTAACCCTTTCTCCTTCTTTTATCCCTCTTCTACATTATTATTGAAAGGTTCTTGCTTATATTATCTCACTCTAGTTCACATTTCTGTCGAAATATCAATTTTAGAGATTTATAATCATCTAATTTATTAGTAGTTTGCTAATAATGTATGATGCAGTAACACAATACTCAAGGTTGATACACAACCGAGAGTGGAGATTCAATCAAATAATAGAAAAACTTATGAAGGAAAATTTTTTGAACTGAGAGAGTAGTAGAAACATATAGATGAATTACAGAGGATAAAATTTTGATCAAGCATATCCCTTTTCTCCCTAACACAAAATATTTTTATTATTCCATTGCTTAGATAACAAATTCTAACAAAATCCTAATGGCCTTATGAAATAAAACAAAATAAAATGAATAGAAAGTGACAAAGACAAAAATAGATGCACATTACCATTTCCACATTGTCAAATTGACGTTGCCATGTCATTCCTGAGTTAGCCTCTCTCTTGCACTTCTTACATCAATCCTTCCTACTTGAGAATAGTCTTTACCTCAATCCTAAAAGGTAGGAAATTTCCTCTACAACTCGTGGAGAAACTCACAGCTAGCATCTTCAATTAGTTGATTGTTCAACTTAACTAGAACCTTCATAGCAGCCTTGCCTTTTTGTTTGGCCATTCCATGATCCTGAATAACCTCAGGTTTTGAGCTTAGGTCAGCATCAATAGTGAATAAAGGTATGGTTAGGAAAATATAGCATTACCAACATGTTTCTTGAGCTAAGATACATGGAAGGTAGGATGAAGTTGGAAATTATCGGGTAAAGCTAATGTGTACGCAATCTCTCCAACCCTTGTTGTAACTTAATGAGGGATAAAATAATAAGGGGTTGGCTTTATATTAGACTTGGAGATCAAGGATGTTTGTCTGTAAGGTTGTATATTGACATATACAAAATCACCCACCTTAAACTGCATGTCTAATCTTTTCTTGTTAGTTAATTGCTTTATATGGTGTTGTACTTAATCAATATGAAATTTTAGTAAGTGGATCTGATGCCTAATGGGATGTGTGGTTTTAAAAAAATACCCTATTTTATGTAATTTTATAATGATAAATGAAAGATGAATTATAAACTAAGGATATGGATGAAGGATCACACAAAGTAATTCTTCACACTAGCTTTGAAAGCATCACACAAATAACTCAAAAAGGATCTCTAATAAATAAACACGCAGTAAACTTCACTAGATAACTCTATACTAACCCATACAATAAAGGTATAGAAAGTTTCTAAAATATTACATTCATAGATAAGATAATTTAGAGATAGATCTAGTTTATGACTCACACAGATAACATAAATATAGAATAAAGAAACTCACATAGGGTTTCACCGAGAGAGAAATCAATTTAATAACTCAATTCAATTACTCCACCAATAATGAGTTCACATGGGAAATTTATAGGATAATATTCACCTTCTCATGTAACCTCCTCAATAATAAGATAACATAAATCTAAATAAGATAAAAAGTATCAATGAAATCACTATTTATGATACTACTCTTGTGAACATTAACCCACTTTATCCTATAATAATAATAATAATAATTAAATCCCACTAAAATCTTAAACATATAAAATATATCATAAGGTAAAAGAAAAACCCTATCTAATTTCTTAATGATTAAGAAATTAAATTAACTAACTAATTTCCTAACATAATTATCAAATAAGTAAATAACACCCTAACTACTAAATATGAAAATATAAGGGCATCCATAATGTTAATTACGACACTTTATCCATTCACGTGTAAAAAATTCAACTTGACACATGTAGAGTAAAATGGTCATAACTTTGTGTAGAAAAATTATATTTAAGTTACGAAAAATGTGTTGTACTCCTGATTTAATAGTCTTTCTGATGATACCATATTGTAGGGTAAATATCTTCAAATTTTAACTTGTCTTTTTCTATCGTAATTTATAAGTCAATCTTTAAAATCTTAGAATGTTTCTGCATCGAGATCATCACCTCCCTTTTTTGTAGACTCATGTCCACTAGCTACATTTTAGATTCACCCGGTAAGTATGGTAAATGAATTAGTGGTGGTTGGCCATAAATAATCACAAAGGGGGTACCTTGTATTATGGAATGGAAAGAAGTATTGTACCACCATTCGACTAAAGACAACCATTTAGACTACATATGGGGAGTTTCATACCTCATGCTCCTTAAGTATGTATCTAGGAATATATTAACCACTTATATTTTCCCATCTATTTGAGGGTGATAAGCAGTAAATAATTATCACTACACACTCTGTAGTTTGGAAAAAAAATTCATGAATAGTTAAGAAATATTGGGTCTCAGTCACTAACTATGGTGCTTGGTAATACATGCAACTTAAAAATCTAATCAAGGAAGGCTTGGGTGACCGTAGATATAGTGTAACGGTGTGTTAAGGCTATAAGGTGAGAAGCCTTGCTTAGTCTATCAATTCCCAATTGAAATGGATAAGCCCTTAATAAAATTAATAGAGATGCCAGTCTAAACCAAAGAGGGGACTGGGAGAGGTTGAAGATGGTAAGGCAATGCTGAAGGATCATATTTACATCTTTGGCAAGTAGGGCACTCCCTAATATACGCTTGTACCTCCTTATTCATCTCATTCTAGTAGAGCCAACTCTTGAGGCTTCTAAGTGTGACATCTCTTCTAGAGTGGCCTCCCACGTGCAAATTGTGCATCCACTCTAGTAGCTTCTTTCTAAGTGTAATATCATTTCCCATCACAAGTTTATGGTGTCTTCGAAGATTTACCTTGTCCTATGAGTAATGGGCATGAGATTGGGGTCTGGTTTTAATTTAGTGATGATTTTTATAAGGATAGGGTCTACTCACTAGTTGATTTATAGTTATTGAAGTCACTTTGAGTAGCCTAGAGGGTATGTAATAGAACCCCAACACCTTGTACCCTTAGAGTGCTTCAGCTGCAGCGTTCTACACACCTTATTTATACTATACTAGATTACATAATCGAATTCCATAAGTTTGGCTAACCATGCTTGTTAAAAGGGAGTTAAAATACATTGCTCTAGTAACTATTTAAGACTTCACTAGTCTATCTTAATCATGAAATGCCAGTCAAGGAGATAGTGTCTCCATTTTTTTACTACGAATATAATGGCCAAGAGTTATTTTTAGTACACATAAAGTAGTTGATGCTTAGGGCCTAGCACCTTACTAATAAAGGTTGAATGATGTCAATCATGAATTAATACAGCTCCAATGCCATAAGATGAGGTATCTATTTTCATAGTGAAAGTGAGGGTAAAGTTATGGAGTGCCAAGACTTGAGTAGTGACCAACGCTTCCTACAATTGATGGAAAGCACTAGTAGCCTGATTATTCTAATGGAAAATATCATTATTTAATAACGATGTTAGAGGTTTGGTAATCTAACCATAACCCTTTACAAATCACCTGTAACATCATGTGAACACAAGGAAACCCTATAGTTTATTAGGTAATTAAGGTGTTAGCCACTTGGTTATAGCTGAAATCTTGGTAGGGTCCATCTCAATTCCCTCCTTTGAAATAAAATTCCCTAAATACTCCACTTTAGGTATAAAAAGAAACATTTTCTCTCTGTTATACTAAGTTGGTGTTGGTACACTAATAGGAATACTAAGGGAAGCTATTGAATAGGGGTCTCCATGTTGGGGCTATATACTAAGATTTCATCAAAGAATACTAACACAAACCTTATTAGGAAAGGCTTGAAAATAGAATTCATGAGGTGCTAAAAAGTGGAGGGTGCATTTAATATCCCAAAGGGCATCACTAGGTACACTTAGTGGCCATTGTGAGTCTGGAAGGTAGTCATAAAAATGTCTTTAGAATGCATCCTCACTTGATGATAACTAGCCTAGATATCTATCTTTGAATAAATGTTTGAACACCCTAATTCATCCATCAAATCTTCTACAAGGGGAATTAGAAACCTATCATTCATTGATTTCTTGTTAAGATCTCAATAGTCTACACATAGTTTCCTTGTAACATCTTTCTTTCCTACCAGGACAACCAGTGAAGCATATGGCCTAATGTTATGTTAAATTACTGCCTAATTTAGCATATCATTAATTAGAGAGCCAATGATATCCTTTTGGTGTATGGCATGTCTATAAGGCCTTATTTTCAATGGGTTGTTTCCTTCTAACAAGGGAATTTGATGGTTGAATCCTTCCCTTCTAGGAGTTAGGATATTAGGCTCATCAAACAAACCCTTAAAATACTTAAGAAGATCTACCAAAGGGGAAATGATAGAGGTGTACCTCCTTAAGGGTGGGTGGTTAGTGAGTGAATCATAATTGATTGACCTTATGCATTAGAAGGATACACATGTACATTGAAAGTTGAGCATCTTAGTTAAAAACCTTAGTATCTAATTTCACCTTACAAGCCTTTGTGGTATCTCCTTGAAGGACATTCTACTTGTTATGTAATGCAAACTACATAGTAAGTTTATTAAATTCCTATACTATAGGCCTCAAGGTAATGAGCCACTGAATGTCTAGCACCATATCACAACATTTCAATGGTAAAATCATCATATATGTTTAGAAGATAGAGTGTTGGTTCAAATCTACTTGTTCAATTGTACATCCCAATTTAGTAGTAAACCTAATGTCTAATATATTATCGATACTACCACTATCAATGAGAATGTGTAAAGATTTTCTGTTATAATACCTTGCTACTCTCATTGTTTGGAATCCTACAATTCCTAATAGGGCATTAACATAAATTTGAGGAAACTCATTAGTTGGTATTCGTAGATCACTTTCCCCATCCTCTAGCAAATCCCTTCATCATTATTCCCTTTATCTACTTCCATTAAGTAACATTGAGTTTTATTATGTTTGAGGCAATGCCTAGTGTAAAAGGCTCAGAAAAAAGTAACATAAGCTCTTATTTCTCCATTCCCTCATCCTATTGGCCATAAGAGCCTTAGAATTTTGAGTAAGCCTGTGAGGAGTAAGTTGGATATTAGGTTTTAGGAGTAATGTTGGAGTTGTGATTTGTGGGAAAAGGCTTCTTTAGTTGATTTTGTGAGTGGAATGGGTATGGTTGGGGGATGCATTTCTGGTGGAGAAGGAAGGCTTGTTGGGATGGTCTACCTCATATAACATAGCAAGGATATAAGCCTACATCGCACTCTTAGGTAGAAACATTCTTATGTGAATTTATATCTCAAATCTCAACCTTGTGATAAAGCAACTCACCAAATAATCCTCGGGTATGTTAACCTAAGTCATGAAAATATCAAACATATCATGATAAGCACTCATTAACCCTTTTTGGTGCATTTCTTTCAATTATGCCATAGGGTCATCATACAGGTCACCAAATCTATCACATAGTAGGCAAATATATTCTCCCTAGCTATTTAAAGTGGTTACTAACTCAAACTTCATAAAAAGCATGGTACTAATGTAAAGCTTTTCCCTCCAAATAGATGACAACAAGATTAATCTTCACATTCTTACACATGTTATCCATTACACACAAAAAAATACTTACACTTATAAACCCATTCCTTGACCCACCTCACCCGTGAACTTAGGGAAATCGATCTTAGAGAGGTGGGTAGCATAAGTGTACTAGTGATTAATTGCATTTATTAGAGCTAGGGTTATTTGTCCATGAGGCTAATCCTCGAGAATTGCTCCATTAGTTTGATTATTGGAATCTTCCGCTAGAACTCCTATTTGGTTATATCTTTCTACAACACCCCACACTTTTATATGATGGTTGAAAGAGACATTTTGTCAAATTGTGGGTCTTTGATTTTGATTCAATGTTTTGATTTGATCTGGGATAAAATTTGATTTGAAATCATGTTAGAAAATGAGTTTTATTGAGTTTTATAGGCAAACCAATCGACTAGTTCTAGGAAATCGATTAATTTGTCATTTTAGCCAAATTTAGGTTCCTTGATCAAACAGATCAACTAAATGGGGGAAACCGATTGACTAGTGGATGAACAATCTACTTGTAGACCTAGATTGATTGACTAATTTGTCGAGCTGGTTACATTTTTTAATTTAATTTTTCTGAAAAATCCCTTACACTAAATTTGAACTTTACCAACCTATGCAAGATTGTTCCTAAGGGATTCATAACCATTTTTATGATGCATTTAACCCAAAATATTGTCTCGATTTAATTTTGAGGTCGACTAGGATAAAAGAGAGGAGAGATGACCTCAACAATTATCTTCCTCCTCCTCTCTCTTATGCACTATTATGAGGTCAAATGCTTCGATCTTAGGCATGCTTCTAAGTAGCTAGAATATTTCATCCACGCTGACTTCCTATTGCTCCATGTGCGATTGTGAATTCTATACTAATTGACTTGAATTCTCCAAAGGCACCATTTAAGCTCTGAAGAAGAGGTTAGCAAATCTTAGAAAAAACTGCCTATTCTAATCTAATTCAAACGGTCAATGGTAGGATTTTGAATCAATCTCCTAACCCTTAGTAATTCCTTTCAATTTTTTAGCTATAATTAGTCCAGTCATCCCTTTATTTCATCTTTCTTTCACCCACCAAAATTTCTTAAGTCTTATTTTCCCTCTCTTCTCTCCACAATTTAAGCACTGTTAATCTACGTTCACGCACTCTTCTAATCATATCACTAGTATTTTTTTTTCAATTCTTGAGTAAGGTAGAGTTAGATTATAGGAAAATGTTGAGAATTTTAGTTTTCTTTTCTCTATTTTGACCTTATATTGGTAAGTTTTTACTCTCTTTTGATTTTTAAGATTTCAAAACTTGATAAGATTTTGATATAATTTCTGAGTTTGAGACTTTGATTTTAGGGTTTTTAAAGCTAATAATTTTCCACAATGGAATCCCTACTTTAAGAGGAATTTCATTATCATTTCTCTATTTTGACCTTATATTGGTAAGTTTTTGTTCTCTTTTGATTTTTAAGATTTCAAAACTTGATAAGATTTTGATATAATTTCTGAGTTTGAGACTTTGATTTTAAGGTTTTTAAAGCTAAGAATCTTCCACAATGGAATCCCTACTTTAAGAGGAATTTCACCTACATCAAATTAGTGTTTTTTGCTCTTAAAATGTTTAGTATATGGTCCCACATGATAGGTGATATCTTTACTTGGTTGATATGTGTTGGTATAAGAAATGCAATTGTATGCATGAATTGCATGCTTAAATAACATAAATTGAGTAAAGAGTGTGAAAATGGATGAAATAGGTTATGATGATATTATGTTGAGAAATGCATGATAATTTAGTTGGAAATATGTTATTTGTTGTTGATACATGGTTTAATATGACCAAAAATTATTTATACGAAATGATATGCATGAAATTGTGGTTTGATGTTGTGTTAGGCAGACCCATGGAATGGTTAGGTCAAACTGATCGGTTGGTTCCTAGAATAGTCGACTGGTTTACCCAACCCATTAGTTGGTATGCCTGCAAAGACCTTGGTCTTGCTCACTACTTAAACCTGTCAAATGGTCTATGTATAGTTGATTGGTTTACCTAAACAGATCAACTGATTTGAACAAAGCATGATAATTTAATATGTTGAGAAATACATGATAATTAAGTAGGAAATATATTAGTTGTTGTTGATACATGGTTTATTATGACCAAAAATGATTTATATGAAAGAATGTGCATGAAATTGTGGTTTGATCTTATGTTAGGTAGACCCATGGAATGGTTAGGTCAAACCGATCAGTTCGTTCCTAGAATCGTCGACTGGTTTAGCTAACCCATTAGCTAGTATGCCTACAAAGACCTTGGTCTTCCTCACTACTTAAACCTGTCAAATGGTCTATGAATAGTTGATTGGTGTACCTAAACATATCAATCGATTTGAGCAAAGCATGGTCTAGTTGGGTCAAACCAATCGACTGCTTGGTGCAACCGATCGACTGGTTCAACTGGTTTACTTAATTTGCTTCTTTTAAATTCGATCATGCTTTGAGATTATGATTAGTACTATATCATGGCTATTAATAGGATAGAATATAGATTTTATCATGGATTATGGGCCTAATCAATAGATCAAAATGGATTATGAATTATGGTATACTCAATGAGTAGTAAAAGGACTAAATGGGCATTCCACTTATGATAAGTGAGACTAAGTGAGAAAAGAGTAATGAAACTCAGCGTGGGCTGGGATTGAGTATAATGATGGATATAAATAACATTGGCCAAAGATAAATGGTAAACCCATGGTTAGGAAAATGGATAGAAAATGATTAACATAGATTAGCATGGGAAGTTAACTTTCTTGCTTTATATAGGCCTTGTATGATCACCCGTCTTTATGAATAAAATATTAATCATGTAAAGTAAAAGAAATTCGAGTTGTATATGGGACTGGGTTATCCAATCCTTAATTAGCTACTAGAGATTAGTCTATCTTCTGGTGTTTTTGGTGATTTTGGGCTTTGCCTTAGGACGGGATCCTAAGAGATGTCGGTGCCTTACCTACTCTAGACACTGATGATATACTAGAGGGTATTCATATTAAAAGGTTTGGTTTCCTAGGTGGTTGGCTTCAACCTGGACTTATGTTCATATTAATTAGCTTTGGTCTGGACTTATGTCTATTGTGGTGATTGACCTCGACTTGGACTTATGCCTATTTGGTGATTGGCTTCAGCATGGACTTTATGTCCCTTTTTGAATAGGCTTCCATGTTATGTGAGACCATCGGGCGGTGCACAGTCTATCCCTTAATGATAATAAAATATGATTGGTAAATACTAGATATTAATTATGAATGATAATCAAATAAATAGTTGACAATTCACTATGTAATGCAAGTAATGATATGATTAACCAAATGGTTAAAGTTAGTTTATGCACTGGACTAACTGGTTATGTAAGGGAATATTAATTGAGATGATTGGCCCATATCTTACATGGGAAAATGGATGGCATATCTTAATGGAATTAGATAAATAATCCTAGGAGTTGTTGGATATTCTCTATTATTGCTCATGTAAGTGGTAAGGTGAAAGTGCTATAATTTCCTAAGAATGATGTTTTCATTGTAATGATATCGTAAATGATAGCATGTGTTATGCTCTCATATATATATATATATATAGTCCTACCATAATGCATATTTTACATTATGTTCATGAATGATAAATTAGCATGCTTGTATGCATTAAGGGAGTAACTTGGCTTACTCAATATGTAGAGTACTAATGTACCTGTTTGCTTGGTTACCTGCTCATTCCAACAATTAGAGGACCATGTGTAGGTCTTGGGGGATGGCCAATAAAGGGCTTACCTTACTCAATTTAGGCTTGTGAGTAAGAACATCTAGAAGGTTTTGGTGGGGTTCATGGAGGACCATGGACACTCTTTTAGGCATCATGCCCCAACCTATGTTTTGTAATCCTCTAATTTTAGTATATATTATGTACCAATTTGATCGAAATCTATTAGGGTCTTTTGATGTAAATATTTTTGACATTATTTTAATTACATTATTATTTGCGCAATCTGCTATTTTAGTATTTAGTTGGTTCAGCCTTATATTTGATATGGAATAGGCAGAGAACATCTATATTATGTCAGGTACAGCGGTAATGCCCTATTTTTTCCTAAGTGTTTTCTAATTCCGTAACTTATTTTTAAAAAATTGATCAGTAGTTAAATATGGAGGTGTTACACTTTCCGGTGATTCCATAATCAATTGTTTCACTGTATTAACAACTTCAGTGAGTGTGATATCCATTATCGCCATTTATTGGTGGAGATTTTCCTCAAGGTCCTTGATGGTTATCTAAGATGGCGTGTCATCTAACATCCTTAATCACCAAGGAAAGAACAAAGCTTTGATACCAATTATATAGTATAGTGATGTGACAACACAATACTTAAGGTTGATGCACGACCAAGATCGAAATTCAATCAAACAATAGGAAAAATTATGAAGGAAAAGTTTCCAAACTGAGAGAGCAATATAAACAGATAAACTAGATTAGAAATTTTGATTAATCATATCCCTCTTATCCATTACACCTAGCATTTGTGTCAATCTATTGCTCAGATAACAACTTCTAATAAACTCCTAATAGCCTTGTGAAATAAAACAAAAGAAAAGGAATTAGAAAAAAAAAAGTTAGAGATAACTACATGTTGACATTACCACATTACCATATTATCATTGCCATGCCATTGTTGAGTTGGCTTTTCCCTTACACTTCCTGCATCAACGTCTAATAGTCATTACTGGTTGAGTATTTCTATTGAATCATGTGTATATCTCGCATTAGATTGAGTTGCATGTACATTAAAAGAGTGTGTTATATGCAAAATTTGTATAATGGGAATGTTTTTCTATATTAACTTATTTTTTGTCATGATGACTAATATACATGTAGGAAGAATTAATCAATGATTAATCGATCACCAACAGTATACCTTTCTATACTAATCCATGTTTCATATTCAAGTTCTATAGATATCTTAATGTATTTCATCGATAATCAATATTGTCACACCTTATAATTTTGTTTCCCCTACTACTATCATTACTACAAATTTAAGAGCTCGAGTAATTTTTTTTGTTAAATATACTTACATTGCTATCAAAATATAGTGTAAAAGATAAAAAATAATAATAATAACATAAAGTTTATAAAGAATGACAATAATATTAATTAACTATATCCTCAAGTTTAATATCTTTTATTTTAAGGATGGCGTAATTTTTTTACACTTTTTGTTGAAATATTAGCTCAATGTCGGTGAAAGATCAATTTGATTATAATAGAAGATCATCATATGATTGATGTAATATCATCAAACACAATAGTAAAAACACCATCTCATATTATGGTTAAAAGTCATCACATAGCATAGTTAAAGATGATCACATAAGTTAAAATATTAATTAAATAATTAGATTTTTCATGTACAACAATGTCAAAAGATATAACAATGGATAAAAATATGTATAAATTATTTTTTAAATTATAAGTATAATAATATGGATATCTATTTTTAAGAGAACAAAACATCAAAAAACATTACTGGGGGGTGTATGTATAGATATAGATTGAGAGCAAATGAGTCAAACAATTAATCTACACAAGTAAGGAGCAAATAATTACCAATAAGGAGAGAGAAAATTAGCCAAAAGAAAATGAAGTAATGCCTAACCTGATTCAATCCTCCTAGAGGATTGAAGCATCACAGCGCTAGGGAGCAGTCTAGATAGGTGCGATAAAAATGGGGGTTATATGGCCCCTATTTTTCGAGTAACTTGTTTATGGAGAGAATATGTCCCCCAAGCAAAGCCCAGAGCCCAACAATGGTAGGGTAACCCTTTGAAGGCCCCAATTCTCATCTTCCCCACATGGGAAAACTCAGGTAGGATTGCCTAAGATTCCATTTGGTTGTAAGAAAGTTCAATGAAAAAAACTAAAATAAAAAAATTAATTAAATTTTCTTCAATAAAAATCAAATAGCTAACTTTTAATAATTTTATGTCTTACTTCTTTTTTATCTCAGTCTCTTAAGTAAATCAAATACAATATATGTATGTATGTATGTATGTATGTATGTATGTATTTTTCTCTTCATTTTCTTTCTTTTCTTTAAACCTTAACAATAATCAAATGGAGCCTAAGTCTCATAGCATTATAAGCCTCCTTTAACATCGTGACACTCACTAAATTGCCTAAATAGTACTTTATGAAGTTATAAGCATCACATAACCATCTTCAAGTTCACCCCCAACAACAAAGTAGTAGAGTGCCAACACCAAACCAAACCTTTGATGATCATTGGTTCCTCATTTAAATAATGTTCAATGATCTTAGTGCATTGAAGTATACAACAGCCGCAGAAGGAAGATGAGTGGTGTAATGCACCCAAATTTAGTGCTCAAAATATTCATTCTAGCAGAAGTAATTATACAAAATATTGGGTGTTATGCCATAATTAATATAGAGAGATGTGTCATCAATACCTAACTCATATCGGTTGCAAGGAAAAAATAATTCAAACATGAAAATTAGGTGTGGTCAACACCTAATCTAAGGTTAAGACAAAACCAATAAGAGCATAAGAGATAAAAGACTTAAACACAAGAAGCAAAGGTTTTTACAGCACTTGGTGTCCCAACAAGAGACGCAAGAAAAAAACAAATACAATCAAAAAAGGATACATTAGATAACACTAAACAAATGCTCTAACCCAACCTAAGTTGCTACCACTGTTAATAAAGCCTACAAGGTTAATGATACCCATTGAATAGATAGGGGATCATAAAATAGAACTCATTAGTATAACAGTACTAACTAAGCCACTACATAACACTAATATGAAAAGGTCATATGGAAAACATAGAAGATAATCATAAGAGAATCATGGCATAGCTACATCAAAGATTACATGGCATAGATAAATACCATAATCCATACTATATCATAGGATAAATGCTCATCGCATCAAACTTAAACATATTACAACCATTCATTAGACTAAATTATATCAAGGGTGTCCCATGAATGGGAAAACACCAAACTATAATTGAGCATTTTTCTAATAACCACCTCTATACCACTCATAAATATAAAGAGGAAAGCATTAAGACAATTATCAAACTAATATACTAAAACCAAGTAGTGCACAAAGACAACTAGGGATAGCCAGAGGGGCCCGTGGGGATGGGGATGCTATCCCCGTCCCCAAACCCAAAATATATCCTTATCCCCAAACCCACCCCATTCCCCCAACTTTCACTAACAGGGATTCCCCATCATAATCTCCATGGGGAATATATCCCCATCTCCCCTATACCAAAATTTTTTTAATAAATTTTATTCTTTTTTATATTATTTTGATATTTTTTAGAAAAATATAATATTATAATGTATTTATGTATATATGTATGTGTGTATATGTATATTTATATATCGAGGCGGGTTTGGGATTGGGGACCCGATCCTCATCCTCAAAAAATTCTCCAAACCTAAACCCATCCCCAAAATTTTTTCCTTAACCCAATCCCAAACGAGAAATCCCTAACAAGACCCCAAACTCATGGGGATTTTTTCCATCCTTAGAGAAAGCTACCAAACCAACAACCAAAACCAAGCAGTGCACAAATGCAAAAACCAAACTAAAAATCAAAATAAACCCATTAAATCACCGTACAAGAGTTACTTCTATTTTAATTACTTTGTGGGATACAATCACAACTTAAAGATGCTCATATGCCTTTGTCATACTATCACACAAGCAACAGTCTACCCTTAACCTTTATAACCTAGAGACATACCAAGTATCTCAATTATACTGGCACACTAAGGCAACACAGTACCTTCCCATCTTAAGACATCTAATCTTTAAATATGCATACTCCCTAAAAAGTCCCAAGGACCAAATAGAGTAAATTAGAGCCTCAATAGATATACCGATGTATCTAACAAAACCACAAATTAAATAGAGGGCTCTTACTTCAATTATTAAGGCATTTCACTTTAAATATTAATATATTATTTAGGTGATCATAATTATCACTTACCAAACATATGATAAAATCCTACTTAACCATTTTCTTTTATTTCCGATTATATAAGTCAACCTTAAATTCAATGATCCAAGTCAAAGTTAACATTACGGTAAACCTGAGATTCCACTAAGTCCATATTATGTTAAATTACTTGCACTTAGGCTCATCTTAGTCACAATTAACCAAAATATCATCAAACTCTAATTATTTCTATTTCATCTATTTTAACATTAACTTTATTATAAATTAACAATTTTTCATGAAAAGGCTAAAGACATTAATAGCATCATATTAGCATAGAATATAAAGTTCTATAATTTCATACAATGAGCAAAAGAATATTTTGCCCCTATGAATGCATTAGGGATAAAATGAACATGAAATCGTAAACATGCATACTAACACAAAACAAATCATATATTTTCCACACTTAACATAAAGTAACACACGCTAGATGTTGTAAAATTAGATATTTCATATGAAAAGACTCAATTATCCCTAGATCATCCAAAAACTATCTACAAAGAAAATGAATGCCAACAAATATGATAATGAAAATGATGCCAATTAGGAAAGAGGGTGTATCATAATTATGCAAGCAACTCAAACATTCATAGATAATGATAATAATGGCATTGTTAAGGATGAAATCTACTTAAATAATGATCATTGTGAAGTGATATATATGTCAGATGATGAAACTGGTTCAAAAATGAAGAAAAAAGAAGAAGAAAATGAAGGCAATAAGGGTAGTTACATGACATGATAATATGTGATAATTTTGCTTACTGATTTATTTATTAAGAATTTATAGTAATTATTATTTATATTTATTTATTTTGTTGAGAAGTGAAGAAGAAGATTAGAGAAATAGATAACATCAATGAAGAAGAAAAGAGGGGACAAAGTGTAATGAATAAAGTGATGGATATGAGAAATAGAGGAAAAGTGGAGGAGGTTCAATTCAACGCTAGAGGTCTACCTATGGGTGAGTATTATGGGATATTTATGACCTAAATGAGTGTTGTTATTCATTTAAGTGTTCCTATCAATATCAACAACTAGAAGGAAGTAAAAAGGAACCAAAAAGCTTATTTGGATGCATATCATTGTAAGCATATTGGCTTGATTACACAAGTTTTCATATGTCAATTGATGTTAAATTTAATAAATGGTCTATTTTATAGATATTCATCAGTATATTAGAATATGAACCAATATGGTGAGCAACATAAAAGTTTCAAGTATCACCTAGCTGAGAAAAAAAATATATATAATAAAAAAATATATACTACATGGGAACCCACCAAAACACTATAAATTTATAACTCAAAAGGATTGAGACACATTTTTTGCAATTCAAAACACAAAAGAGTTTAAGGTATATATCACTTTGATATAATAATAATAATAATAATAATAATAATAATAATAATAATAATAATAATAATAATAATAATAATGTAACACCCACTCCTAAAAAATTATATTTAAAAATGATATAGTGTGGACGTAAACACAAGACATGAGGAGTGCTAACGCCACACTCACCATAAGATAGATGTCTACCATCTTTCTTCTTATAAGTGCAAAGCTAAAAAAAACCTATTTAATAAACCCTAAAATAAAAAACAAATAAAAATAAATTTAGTGGAAAACCTTATAAAATCAAAGCTGATAAATCAAAAAAAAACCTGTGTTCCAAAATTGAAATCAAAAAATAGAACTATAAATGGGCCTTTACAACACCAACTTAAAATTTTCGAAATAACTTAACTTCCAAAATATTTATGAATAATAAAAAGTTTCCTTGAGGGATAAAACTTTGGGTAGCTCTAACTCTCAGTCCAAGTCTAAATCATATTTGAATTAAACTACAGTATATGCATATAAGCATCTAGACAAACTTAGTATCAGTACGAAGATGTACTGAGTAAATAACCCAACTCATAACAATAGTATACACATATAGATCATATACATATATAATCTTAATATGAAACATGCTCTCATAAAAAATCATGAAAACAGAAAAACACCATATATAAATTAACAAGAGTAGTAGGAGAATATGACCCAAGGTCAATGCATGTCTCATAGAAAACATACAATATTAACTAAGAATGAACTCAAAAAAGCATATATTGTTGCAATAGAATTGTATGATCAATTCCACTTAAAGATATTAAATCACACATGCCAATTCATATTATTACTCATTTCCTTATATATGATATCATAGTTCATTTGTTTCACTTATTCCACTTATTTTAATTATCTATTTCCAATACATAGTATTTCTCACATCCAAAACATAATATTATCCACATCCAGGGTAAGGCGGCCAAGGAACCCACAACAACATGTCACCTATAGCTCTATGGCTATGGCAAATAATGTGACCTATAGCTATGCGACTATGGCCTACACAATCACTTAAGGCACCCTAACATTTAAGTATTAATAGCCCCTATAGGACTCATAGGTCACCTATTATAATACGTCAAATTTTTTTAACCCTAATTTAGAATGTTTAGACTCTTATCCGAAAGATTTAATCTTTAAATATTAATCTAATTATTTTTTTTAACCTTTAACCTATAAATCTAGATAAATTATTTAATAAATTATTATAATTATTTTATCTTACCTTTTCCATTAAAATAAACCTTAAATTAATAATTTTATAGGATTTATTTATGTAATTTGACACCTTAAATTTAGATAAATTAAAATTATCCTAAAAATCAAAATATAATATAATTTTAATTCTAATCCTAAATCTTTTTTTTCTTTTTCTTCTTTTCCCTTTTTTTCTTTTCTATTTTCTCTTGTTTTCTTCTTCTTCTTTCTTTTCCTCTTCTTCCCTAATCTAGCCCACTTTTCCTTCCCTTTTTTTTCTTTGTTTATGCGCTAGTCAAACACCCCTTCTTTCTTCTTCTTCTTCTTCTTCTTCTTCTTCTTCTTCTTCTTCTTCTTCTTCTTCTTCTTCTTCTTCTTCTTCTTCTTCTTCTTCTTCTTCTTCTTCTTCTTCTTCTTCTTCTTCTTCTTCTTCTTCTTCTTCTTCTTCTTCTTCCCTAGGCCACCCTCCTTTCATTTCCTTTCTTTCTTTTCTTACTTATTGGGCTGGCCCAACTCTCTTCTTCCCTTCTTTTCTTTCCTCACGTCCAACAACCCAACCCATCTCAACTTTCTTCTTCTCCCTTGCTTGATCTCCTTGGATGCCTCCCCAAACACTCCTTCCCCAGGGTATCATGCCTCTACCATGCACACCTGCGCCCTGACCTACATTCCTTTCCTTTCTCAACCAAACTCCTTATCCTTTCTCCTTTGCATGTCATTTTATCCTTCTACTTCTAGCTCCTACAATACCTTCCCCAGCGTGCACTGACCTCCCTACACACCCCCTACCAACCATCAACCCTTCAACATACACCTCATGTCTTTACTTGCACCCTTCCCCCTACAGACTTCTACCTATCCATTGCATGTCTAAGTCCCTCACCTCCTCTTCTTATTCTTCTTATTGTTCTTCTCTTCTTCACATTCCCTTGTGCCCTACCTTTTTTTTCTCCCCAACCTCCTGCCTTTCTTTTTCCTTCTCCCCTTGCCTCTGGCTCTCTTCTTTTTCCTACCCATCACCAAAGCCAACCCACCACTACGCTTAGGGTTGTGCAAAAAAATTGTAATATAAAAATCCAATCCAAAATTTAAAAAATCCGATCCAAGTCTTAGGATATCTGATCCAGGTTTTAAGAATCATAGTGGATATCTGATTTGGTCAAAATTAAAATTTGTTGGAGCGGATATCCGATCCATTTTTTTTTAGATTATTCAATTTGATTAAAATATCTAGTGTATAAGAAAATTATTTTAAAAAAATATAATATATAAATATTTTTTGATTAAATATATTATAAATATAATTATTTAACCTAAATATATATGTAAGTATGTAAAATTAGCTAGTGCACTAACAGTATAATGTAAATATGTAACAGTATTACTAGTTTACTACTACCAAACCATTAGCCATTTGGCCAACCCAGTCTTACTCTCTACCTCGGTCTACCTTACTCTTCTTCTCACTTTCTCAGTCTTCATCTTCCGATCTTCCTTTCCCTTCGCGAAGACTCATAGGCTCGTAGCAACCAGCAAGTCCTAAGTCTCGGCTAGGTAACTACTCTTCTCCTAGGCAGAGCAAGCGCCAACGCCAATAGGCACAATCGTGACTCATGAGTCGCGACCTTTCTTCCTTCATAATTCCTACCTATCCCCAGTAGCGCAACGTATTTTTTGCAACCGAATCCCTCCCTCCCATTATTCTCTCCTCTCAACTATGATCTCTTACTTGCGACGTCATCCCTTTTCCTTTCATTCTTTGGAAGTTGAAATTCTAGGTAAATATAGTTTAGATTCTTAGTTTGTTTTTCTAATTCTCACATATTCTAATCACTACCTGATTCTATCATTTGTAAATTTTTGTTCTTGTTCACTACACATTGTTCTTGTTTGTTGATTCTTCCTTCAAGGCTTGTTTTGCCACTTAAGGTATGACATAATTTTTTGTTAATTTTTCTATCACCGATTGTCCATGGTTTTAGAATTGTGGAGGATAAGGTTGGTTATGCCAATTTTTTTTTGTGTCGTGATCAATTTATTTTGGAAATCGACTATGGGCTTCTATTTTTGTTAATTTATTATTAGGGATTCATTTGTTTTGGTTTGTTTATCTGCATTTGTTTTATTAGGGCATTGTTTGGTAGTTGATACCCATTTCTTTAGTTTTGTTTTGTTTAGAACGGATGTTGTTTGCTTATTACTGGTAGTGTTTGTTTAGAAAGGCTTTAACTTATTGAATGTTACTGGTTTAATTTGAGATTATAGGTCTATAAAGAAAGCTTAATATTTGTGTGAAGTCACTTTTTGTTATAGTTCTTTCTCTTAATGAGATTAATTACTATTCCATCTTTTAAATACAAGTGAGATGTACCTAATTTAATTGTAATGGAGGCATGTGGTTGTTAGATTTATAGGTTTAAAATAGGTTTATAGTAGGGTTTTGAAAGAATCTAGGACCATATCAGACTGGTTTAAAATATGTCTATTCCATCTTTCTGTTATAGTAGGGTAGTTAGATAATATTATGTAATAATTCAATGGTTATCAAGAAAAAATTATGAGTGGTGTAATACTATAGTGTAATTTAGAGGATCATATCAGACTCTTCTATTAGATTGGGAATGGTAAATTCGGTTTTTATATCAGTTCATTCATATTCTCATCGTCTTCAATTTTCTATGTGCATTTTCTGTATTAACCTAATGCCTAGTGTTGGTGATGTTTGGAGATCTAATTGATTGTTGTTTCATTCTCCTTTGTAGTAGTAGATCAAACTCAATAGCCCTATAGTAGCCTAACTTTTGGTTCCTTATATGGAATGGCATCTCTTTACAATAGTTCTAAGAATGGATCATACTAGTGTAGATTTTTTTATTATTGAGTATTATGGCTTATGTTATTTAAATTCCACTAAATCACCATTGAATGAAGTCATATGGTTAATTCACTTCCTAAGTGATCTAATTTATTGATTATTGTTCCTGTATTGTTTTTCCCCTTTCTATCCCTCTAATAACTGCAGATTAGTTACCTATTTTCCGTCAAATTCTTATTCCAAATTTCCAAGGTTCAATCTCTATTAGGACTTTGGTTGACAACAATGCAGTATAATTATTTCTTAATATTTCAGTTGGTTGAAAAATTTATAGTTAGTTTAGTTAGATGTCTCTTGCTTGATCCAACATAATTATTTCTTATTTTTTGCATTTATTTATATTAGTTAGTTATATCTGCATTTAACTAGTAACTACCAACTCTTTGAATCATATGTTGCTACCTGATCCAACATATTTATCTCTGATTTTTTTTTATATTAGTTAGTTATAACTGCATTTAACTAGTACCTACCAACTCTTTGGATCATATGTTGTTGTCTAATCCAACATAATAGCTATCTCTGATTTTTTTTATATTAGTATAAATAAATATAGCTTATGGTGATCAATATTTGTTTATAAGTATTAACTCCATTTTATTTTTGTTCATAAAATGTAATTATGACAGCTAGCATCCAAGCACTAGCGCTAGCGATCTGGCAGGATGAAGAATCGCGAACATACTAGAGAAATGGAACGAATGAGTTTGAAAATGCTGAAAGCGAGACACCAGGTATTTCACCAAAAATGACTCCTGCTTTCCCATGCCCTCCTGTGCCCCCATTAGAACCTACTTCAAAAGAACAATCTAAATGTTCTAAAGAAAGTAGGAATGAGTGTGGGCCACCGATAAAAAAGTATAGATCATGGGTTTGGGATCATATTTAAAAAACACCATATGATAATAAAAATGATCAAAAGGTAATTTGTATTTATTGTAACAATAAATATGTGGCTACTTCTTCTAAAGGTACTTCAAATTTGAGTAATCATTTAAAGAATTTTAAGAAGTACCCAGTAAATAGGGCTATAAACGAGCCGAGTTGAGCCAAATATCCCTAAACTTGGGCTCGGCTTATTTAACTAAACAAGCCTAAAATAAGGTTTAGGCTCGGCTCATTTAACTAAATGAAAGAGGCAAACAGAGCTTTTAACTAGACGAACCGAGTCAAGCTCATGAGCCAAAGCTAAAAAATAAACTGAGACTTACTTTTTTGAGCTCAGGCTTGGCTCGTTTAGTAAACGAGCCCAAAAGTGAGGCTTAAGCTCAGCTCATTTAACTAAATAAATGAGATGAACCAAGCTTTTATTGAGCCAAGAGCTAAGCCGAACACCAAAATGGCTCAGCTCATTTACAACCCTACCCGTGAATGTAGACAAGAAACGATTCATTTTTAAAATGAATGCTTCTTATTGTGATGGTGGTCTTCCATCATCCATGATAACTTGTGTTACTAATTGAAAATTTAACCAATAATAGAATAAAAAAAGCATTGGTTGAAATGATAATTTTAGATAAATTTCCCTTTCAATTTGTAGAAAGAGAGGGATTTAGAAGGTATATGGCGAAGACACAACCTAGAGCAATAATTCCTTCTTGAACTACTATTGCTAGAAATGTGTTACAAATTTTTATGGGAGATAAAAGAAGGTTGAAGGCATTTTTTAACCGTTGCAAAATTCAAATTTTTCTCACTACTAATACATAGACTTCTTGTCAAATTTTGATTTACATGGTCCTCACAGCTTATTGTATTGATAAGAATTGGAAATCGCATAAAAAGATTATTATTTTTTGTCCAATTTTTGGTCATTCCATTGAGATTATTTGTAGATCTGTTGAAATATGTTTAATTAATTGGAATTTTGATAAGGTGCTAACTTTTTTTGAGAGAATGACTTAATGGTTGAGGTGAGTCAATTTTAAATGGATCTTTATTACATATCAGATGTATTGCTCATATATTGAGCCTTCTTATGAAAGAGGGATTAAAAGAGTCTAGCAATCATATTCTTAGATTTCGATATGCTGTGATATATGTGAGATCACCTCCCTCTAGATTGAGTAAATTTAAGACTTGTATTGAGCAAGAGAAATTAGAGTGGTGGAATTCTACATATATTATGATGGATGTTACCTTCAAGTTTAAAAAAGATTTTGATTCGATGAAAAGAGATAAGAAATATCGTGTTAAAATGGACAAATTAAGGGGTATTCTAGTTGATGATGATTCGGAGCATGCGCGTGTGTTGCTTCCTTTTTTGAAATATTTTTATGAGACAACTTTGAGGATATCCGGTTCCTTGTATGTTATGGGTCACATGTATTTGCAAGAGATTTGTGGTATTTTGAAAATGATTAGTGTTACCAAAGATGGTGATGATCTTGACATAAGTGCAATGGCATTGGGTATGAAATCCAAATATGATAAATATTGGGGAAGTGCTAGAAATATCATTGTGTTGCTATTTATTGTTGTGATTCTTGATCCTAGGAGGAAGATGAGATTTCTGTGTCGGGCAATAAATAAGTATTTTGAATCTAAACTTGCAATTGACATGCATGCTAAGGTTCATATAACTTTGAAAGAATTGTATGCCTTCTATGCCTCTAAGCTTACATCTTCTCTAGCCCCTAACCCATCTTCAATTGTGAATGTAAGTGATGTCACTTATGAACATGGTGATCTAGTTGGTAGAGAATTTGAAGAAACAGTGGTAGTTGAGATTACTTTAGCTCATGGAAGGAATGATTTAGACAAGTATTTAGAGGATAAATTGCTTGTTGTTGGTGGAAGTTTTGATATCCTTAGTTGATGGAGGGATAATGCTATAAATTATGAAGTTCTTGCTTTGATGGCTAAGGATCTTTTGGCTATGCCCGTGTCCACAATTGCATTTGAGTATGTATTTAGTATTGAAGGTTGTGTTCTTGAGCCATTTTGTAGTTATTTGACCCCTAGAATGGTAGAAGCATTGGTTTGTAAGTAAGATTAGATAGGGTCATTTTCGAATCATCCTCAAGTAGAAGAGATCATTGAGGAGATTGAAAACATTAAAGCCGGTATTCTTTTATTCTATTTTATCGATACTTTTTTAAAGCATTTCATGTGTTTTATTTTTCAATTTTTTATCTTATTTTTTTCATATATTGTAAGCATACCAACTATTGTGCAGATCGATGAGTTGGATATTTCAAAGTTTGAAGACATGATATTATGATGATTGATGACTTTCTTAGTTGGAAAACTTTTTAGTTAATTTTTTTATTTTAACTGTGGATTTATGGAATTTGGATTATTGTTGTATTTGTGTTATAGACTTTGAATTATTATTGTATTTGTGTTATGGACTTTGGATTACTGTTGTATTTATTTTATGGACTTTAGACTTTGGACTAATCTACCATAATTAGTATTTTTAGAGTTTATTTTAATTTAATTATAGCAGGTTGAAATATCTACATTTGGATATTTTAATTTTGGATATTTGGATATTGGATATTGGATATCCGAATTTAAATCATCGAATTTTTGGATATCAGATCAAAAACAAGATTTTTTGTTGAAAAATAAATATTTTTTAGATAATCAGATGTACTGAATATATCCAATATCCGTATCCAATTTTTCGAATATTTGATATGAATACGAATATAGGTTATTAAATATCCGATCAGATCAGATATTTAAAAAAAATGATCAGATACGAATATCCTTTTTTACACAGGCCTAACTACACTACCACCATCATCCTAGCCACCTTCCTTTTCTCTTCCTCCCTCCTTCTTCCTCCTCCCTTGATGCTCTATTATTCCTTCCTCCCTTCCATATGGAAACTTCTTCCTATCCTTACCCCTAGCACCAACCTCATCCTTAGTATCCATACCCTTGGCAATGGCAGTTTTTGTCGTTGTTTAGCCCCTCCACTCGATGCCACCATTTCCTACATCTTTGCAGTCTCCTTACACAACTAAACCACAACCTTACTGCCACAAGCCACCCTTCCCACAACCCCTTACATTCTACCCCTCCGCTTTGACACCACCACTACTTCCACCACCCTCTCTATGGCCTTGTCCCAACTCCATTTTCTCCATCCCTATAGGTCCTCCCAACCGGCCTATCTCTAACCACAACCACCACCAACTCCACTACACCATCACCCCACAACCACCTCGTCTCCAAGTCCTCCCTATTCTTCCCTCCTTTTCTTCTTCTTCTTCCCCCTACATCACCTCCTTCCTGTAGCCCTACACTGCCCGTCACAACCATCACCCCTCCTACACTAGCCCATTATAGCTCTACCATCTCCACCTCCTATAGTATCCCTACACCTACCGGCTAAACGAACACCAACCATCACCTCCAACCCTCAACAACTAACCATCGAGCCCCTTCGTGCATGACTCATGTTGCACATGCAGCGTAAGTTATGTTTTTTATTTTTAAATTATTTTGGTAATTTTTAATATATATATATATATATATGGGTAATATAGTAATTTTATTTAATAAAATTTATTATTTTATTAACCAAATATTAATATGGTATTTGTGATAGTATTTTTAGGTATAAATTTTTATTAGCGGGGCCTAATAACTTTTAAGAGGTTATGGGTAAATTATGCTTTTGTTGGAAATTAGGTAACCTTTATACTCCACTAAAATGTTTGAATATCGTATAATAGAACATTAGAGATTTGATATATAATTTTTGTTAAGCATGAATGTTACAAATAATTAGGTGCTTATTATTTTTATCATGAAAAATCAAAAAGAAAGCATGCTATCTTATGTGTAATATCATGTGTACAAAATTGTAATTCAAATGTTTCTAATGTGGGGAATAGAGTTTTCATGATATGTAAATGTGAAAATATTAGGTTAAGCATGTTTAAATATACTTATCGTATGATTATTATTATTTATGTGCTCTAGGGGCCATTTGGTCATTTAAGCATACCATCATATTTAATCTAAATTAGAATGCCTAACATGCTCTAGTTATTGTTAAGTACATGGTGGTAGGTGTTGTTGTTTTAGAAACCCATGTTTCAAGGTGATTATTATTATTTTATGGCATAGGGATATTTTGGTAATTTTGAGCATAACATAATGATTATCTAAATAAACATGCATGATATGTAGTATTTATTATTAAGCATGAGAATAGGTGTGTTGTTGTTTTAGAAACACATATTTTAACATGATTATCACTATTATATGGCCTGAGGGTATTATTGGTTGTTAAACATGAGAATATATGTTTTGATATTTTAGAAACGAGTGTTAGGGTTTTACGTATAGAATTATGCATAAGGGCAGAATGGTCATTTCGTGTACCTAGTAATTTAATTACATGATAAATAATTTAATTATAGGATGTTACCCTTCTTATGACAAGCTGATAAATAAAATGGAATCTATAATGGAAATGGATGGTAAAGTGGCAACTTTAGCCTTATGGGTATTTTGGTTATTTTTGACCTAGAGTGCCAAGTGTGAATCATTAATCCAACGTTAACATTGGTAATGATCTTGATTATGGTTATCTCAAAATGTTTGGAAATGAATAAAAATAGTTAAGTATGAAGAATTGGATCTACATGATTGATATGTGCTTTCGTGGTCACTGTTATAAAACACTAATATTTAAAATGAAGGACATCGATATTGGGAATAGTGGCTCTTTAGAGGTCGTTACCCTAAAGACATGGTTTAGCCCACGATTTGTTATGGATTTTGCTAGTATGCCTTAGTGCCCCAACCAAGCTCTATATCTTAATCTATTTAGCTCTATGGACCTAATTAGGAGGTATGTATACTTATGGAATAGATGTCATTGTCTATTTGATACTATGTACCTTCATGTACCAGTGCAACCAGGGTAACTATACTTATGTAGGTTGATAGTTAAATGAATGGTTGACAATTGGTTATGAAATGGAAGTAATGATAAACCAAATGGTTAAAGTTGGCTTATACACTTAATTAACTGGTTATGGTATGGAACATTAATTACGATAATTGACCTATATTTTACATGGATAAATAAATGGCATATTTTAATGAAACTAGATAAATGGAAATAACCCAAGGGGTTGTTGGATTATTCCCTACTATTGTTCATGTAAGTGGTTACGCCAAAGTGTTATAGTATCCTAAGCATAATGTTTATATAGTGATAATGTTGAATATGATGGCATGTGCTATGTATTCCTACTTATATGCACAAAGTTATTACATGATGTGTGCCACGCGTTATGTTCATGAATGATAATTAGCATGCTAATATATATTAAGGGAGCAACTTGGCTTACTCAGTATGTAGCATATTGATGTACCCGTTTTCTTGGTCACCTGCTCATTCCCACGATCAGAGGACTGTGTGCATGTTAGTGGGGATGGCTAGTAAATAGCCTACCTTAGTTGAGTTGGGACTTGTGAGAGAGAATAGTTAGAAGGTTTTGGTGAGGTCCATAGAGGACCATGGTATTATTTTAGGCCTTATGCCCCAACCCATATTTTGTTATTTCGTACCTTTAGTATGTATTCTGTAACGATTTGATCAGAACCCATTATGGTCACTTCTTGTAAACATTTTGGAATTGTTTTAATTAAATTGTTATTTACACATCTGCTATTTTAGTGTTTAGTTGGTTTAGCCTTGTATATAATATGGGATAGGCGGCGGGCATCTAACCTATGTCAGTTATGATGGCAATACCCCATTTTTCTAAGTTTTTTCTGTTTTTCCAACATGGTTTAATGAAATTTTGTTATAGTAAAAAATGGGGGTGTTATTAGGGATGTGCAAAAAATCCGGGATCCAAAAATCTGATTCGACATTTCAGATATCCGAACCGATTTTATTCCAAAAGGATATTTGACATTCGGATATCCGGTCTTTTTTTGGATTATCCAATCCGAAAAAATATATGATATTTTGTCGATTATTTCAACAATACATCATATTATTGTATTTTTATAGTTTTAAGTTTTAAAATTTTATTTATGTTTATATTTTAAATATTTATAATAATATTTTAATACTCTTTTTAGATAAAATAAGACATTTATATGAATATAGATATAAATATTAAGTGATATACGATCTTTATTTTTAAAAATATTCTAGCAAAAGTTATTAAAATTGATAAAATAGTATTTTTATACGAATATTGGATATATCTGAATCCGGTCCATATCCGGTTAATATTTTTCGGATATCCGCATCTCGGATATCCGGTCTAAAAAATACTAAGCGAATATCCGAAAAAAATATCCGAACGGATAAGAATATCCAGTTTTGCACACCCCTAGGTGTTATAGTTAAATTATAAGTTTAGGTCAAGATTTTTGAGCCTAATGTCACTGTCAATGACTTGCCCCAAGCATCTTACAAATGTACCATGAGAATATGGGTGCACTCTTATTGCCTAATGGTTACTTATGTCAATATTATACATAATACCCTAAAATTTTGCTAACCTAATCCTATATCATTAATACCCTAATCCGATTCTAATGTCAAAAAAAATCTTATTTTATCCTTAACCAAATTCTTTAATCCTAAAATTTTAACCTAATTGGAATCTTTGACCTGGATAAATTATTTTTTGTAACTCAATCTTAATTATGGTAAATTTTGTTACTAATTCTACCAATTTTAGCTAATCAAATATATGTAATCCTAACCCCAACCTTTTTCCTTTTCTTTCTCCTTTTTCTTTTTTCTTTCTCTTTTCTCTTGCCTCCTTCCCGACTTGAGGTTTGACCATTATGTACTCTTATAACTTGCAACTTGTAACCATAACCCTCACCCTCTACTTCAACCGTCATCCATCATTCCTCGTCCTCATGATCTTGTGCTCCTGCCCCAATTGCACACACATCTTCCCCCTACCCTTTTACTTCTTTATGTAACCATCACTCTCATGCTACAAACTCTACCATTTTCACCCAACAATCCATTATCCCCTTATTAAATTTCTTCTCGACTCTTTCATGTGTTACTACTATCATCACCCTACACCACCCTCTGCATTTTTGCTCATCACACGTCTCTGTTAAAATGGTGTGTGTGTCCAATCTCCTTCTCCCTCATTTTGTTTGTTACAATTTATTTTCTAAAATCTCTATTAAACACCACTACCCCAAGCTCCCTCTCTCTCTTCTTCTTCTTCTTCTTCTTCTTCTTCTTCTTCTTCTTCTTCTTCTTCTTCTTCTTCTTCTTCTTCTTCTTCTTCTTCTTCTTCTTCTTCTTCTTCTTCTTCTTATTATTATTATTATTATTATTATTATTATTATTATTATTATTATCATTATTATTCCTTCTTATGCTCTATTTTTCACGTTCAACCACTATTTTCACCACCATGCACCACCACAACCACCAAGCACTACCCAAATCCTGGTGGACAAGCCACCAAGGCCACCCCATCACTCCCCTTCATTGTTGCCCGCTATCGCTGTTGACCACCACCATTTTTCCTCTTTTTTCCTCACGTACATTGTGTTTTTGTGAGATGCACGACTCTCACATGGCCTCACTCACGGCCGTGCACTACTAATTTTCCTTATTGCACCCCTGTGTGAAGTTGTTCATTAGCGTCTTGTGTCGTCCATGTAGAGTACGGTCATACCTCTTCGCATAGCTTGCCCATGCGTTATCCCAACTCAAGTCTTGGGTGTGCAACTCTTATCACACACCTATGCAGCCTCCTCATTTTGGTCATGTACTATATTTTTTCACCCCCAAACCTTATACAAACACCACTAAAATTTTACCATAGCTCTACCATACATTCCACTTTTCCATGCAACTCAAGCTTCCCTTGACTCCAATTATTTTCATTTTTACCCTTCTTTACCTTAAACTTTCCCTTAGTTATAATATTCAAGGCTAACCATGTACTATCTTATTTTGCATAGGTGGTATTCTGGTGATCTCGGGGGAAGAAGTCTAGGATTTACATATTTAGAGCCTAGTATCCTTATTGGTATGGATGCTAATCGATATTTTAGGAATTTTGTGTTACATACTTGCATGGCTATGTGTATTATCATGATATTGTTGTTATATGATAGAATTTATGTTGTTAATGATATGTTGTGATAATGAGGATTTATGTCACATAAAGGAAGTGAGAATGGAAAAGGTATGTTGATATAATCTTCATATGATAAGTCGTACTTGTGAGAAAATATAACTTATGGTTTACTATGGGTTATTATGGAGATCTCAGTATTTTAATGTGTTAGGAATATTAGATATGATAATGATATCATGGGAAGTGTTTGGAGTAATGAATTTTGTGGGTTCCTCGAAATGAGATAATGGCTTAATTAGGGCATAGTAATCTTAAAATGGTAAGATTATTATCCCATGTGTAAAACCCTTGAGTTAGGCTATAAAGTTTAGATATGTGGTTGATGTTAGTAATTTAAGGATGTTTATTAAACTTAGGTAATCATACAAGCCTCATGGGAATAGTTATAACTAATTCTTAAATTAGGGTTTTGAGAGCTCTATAAATAGTAAATATTTGGGATAAGGCTATTATTGTATATGTGATATGTGGGTGTTAGATTGTGAACTTTGGGTGTATTAATAATGATAATATTTGAGAAAGGATATATTATAATTGGTGGTCGAATGATCAATATAAGAGAAGTTATGCTAGAAGTGTAATATTATGGCTGAGGAAATTAAAGATCTTAACTCTAGAGATCGACCTTAAGAATTATGTTATGTGCTTATCTAACTTAATGTGTTTAGTACCTGTAAATAGACCATGAATAAGATATTAATCATGTAAAGTGAAAGATCACATGAGTAGGGCCAATATAATGTTTTTATATCCATTCCACAAGAGGATAATAGTAGCTCGGGAGCATTTTCCCTAAGAATTTGATGTTTTTATATCCATTCCATCGGAGGATAATAGAGGATTAGGAGCATTTTACCTCAAGAAGATGTTTCAATCCATTCCACCAGATTAAGAATAGTGGAGCCTCTGCTCATCATGAATAAAAATATAACTTTGTAATCTAAGGATAAGATACTAATAATTTAAAGTGGAATAGTACGTGAGTCAAGACTAAGGTGACGTTTTTATATCTATTCCATCAGATAATAATAGCAATTTGGGAGCATTTTACACTAAAAAGGTGATATTTTCATATCAATTCCACCGGATAATAATAGTGGTCCAAGTATGTTGTCACTAAGAAGGTGCTTCAAAGTATTCTATCGGTTTAAGAATAGTAGGGTTCCTGAAATCAATGTATATAAAAGAATAAAAATGGTTATATCTAACAAAGAGGCCTGGATTAGTATTTATCTTATGAGACTTTTCATTAGTTTGGATGGATACTTATCATCAATTGTGATTGCATGTATGATATGTATCCCTAATTTGATAGTATTGTTACCTTACCCAATACACAATGTACTCACCATTTTTTTTGTGGGTATTGCTTATTCCCACGAGTAGGAGACCCTGATTATTTTATGTAGGTCTCAAAAGACCCGCTAGATAACTATGCTACTTTTGATGCACTATATGGTGATGAGTGACATGTTTTATTTATTGTGTTTGGGTGAAGAGTGATGCTATCCGGTTGATGTATTTATCTGGATACCTTTTTGGACTCTTTGATCAATGGTATCCGTTACTTTATATTTTGTCATTGTAAGTTGGAGTTAACCTCTAAACTCATACTATAATCATAAAAGTTTCTTTCATCTCTAATTCCCTTATTTTACTATAAATGATTTTAGCCTTGTAATTGGTGTAAGGATGGTTGGGCAAACCAGACTTATGTCAATTATGGTTGTAACGCCCAATATTTTGTTTGTATACTTCCATTGTAAAACAAAAAAAAATGTTCTAAAAATCGGGGTGTTATGTTATGTCTTGAATATGACTTGTTGTCCCTTCTATACATCTCTATGTGCTTCAATGGAGTGAAGCTGAGGGGTTGTGTGTATCACATGGGTCCATTGACAAGGAGTTTTAGTGGGCATGGTTTTGGTAATAGGATCTGGGCCATTAAAATGAGTTGTTAGGGGCACATGATGAGATGATCTCAGACGCATGGATAAGTCAGTGTGAGGGGGTGGTATATTTCACAAGAAGTTGTATTGGTTATGAGATGTTAGTTGAATTTTGAGCCTTTTGAGGCAACATATAGGTTTGTGTGGTGTTTTCTTAACATTGGGCAAGCATTGAAGGACTATGAAGGGGATAACACCTGAGAAGCAGGAAAGCAATGTTAGGACCTCCTCTGAGGTGTAAATGAGTACGTTTATATTTTGGGGGAGATTATCATGATCAGTGACTTTCTCCAAGCATCTTGTGAATGTACCATGTGAATATGGGTGATCCCTTGTTGTATAACATCCCAAAATTCACTTTTTTAAGGCGGAAGCAGATAAATTAAAACCTATGAATATCAAGAATGCTACTGCCACACTTAGTACTAGACTGGTTCACTCCTACCGTTCTAATACCAAATGCTAAATCTAAAAGGAATTATTATTAAACTTAAACAAATACTTAACCTAAGAGTTCATAAAAAGGATCTAGAAGGATCATAACATAAAAATTAGAGTACGCATAAAGGAATCATAAACCAGAGTGCATTGTCAAAACTCCAAAAACAGATAAATAAAGTTTATAATCAATAAAAGTTTCATCTAGAATACTCAATACAAAGTAATAAGTCATAAAAGGGAAAATCTGGCCACTCCACTCTCTATCCTTGTGCTAAGTCCAATTCAGCACTCAGCTCTACCTGATTCCTCATGAACATCAAAGGCATCGAAAAACGTATCACCCACCTGCAAAAAGTCCAAAGGGCCTTCTACTCTTGAGAATGAGCAGCACCCATAAAAGGGATGGTCAGTACGTTACGTACTGAGTAAGGTAACCATGCACTAAAGCCATCATATGAAATCACATAGTCCAACATGATAACATAATAGCATATGATCATTCAAGTAAATACATAAAGCCCATTTATAGTCTGGATTAATTAATTAATTTATCTCTTACCAGAACTTATTACACCCCATACTTTTATCAATGTATGCGAGTACGGGGTCCTCACTATTTTAGCCGGTGGCTCGGTCACTTATAGGGTAAAATGCACCTAACCACTATTATAGCCAGTGGATCGGTCACTTATACAGCGGATCGCCCTAACCACTATTCCTTACCGGTAGATCGGTTTGGCCCCTACTCACATGGTATTCCACTGTAAGTACTTAGTGTCTTTTATATGTCTTAGCAACTCAGGTTTTAGTTTATTGAGCTCGGGACCCCCACTATTACAGTCGGTGGAGTAGTCATGCATAGGGCAAAATGCATCTAACCACTATCATAGCCAGTGGATGAGACACTTATAGGGCGGGACGCCCTAACCACTATTCCTTACCGGTGGATCAATTTGAGCCTAGCTCAACAATCTTCCACCTTACATGATTATTGTCTTACAGTGTCTTACTTAGAAATTTCACCCTAGACATGTATGACTAACTCTCTTTATGCCTTTCCTCCAACAGGCCCGTCCTATATCATAAGACTCCTACACCTCCTAACTTGCCCCCAAAAACCTTTCCTACTCACCCTAACTCGCATTAGAAGTCCAACTCCTTAATATGTGGGTTAAGGTCCACTCCTTGACACCTCCAAGTCCACTCACCGCCTCACTCTAGGGTTTTATCCTGAAAACCTAGTTTAAGCCTATGTGGCCCATCCTTCTCGACCTCATACAACCCAAACTATTTTTACACAACATACATTATAACCTTTAAGTTTAACCCTCATCATCACACTTTACTCACCAAGTACACGTGTGACAATGAAACCCTAGGTAGCCACACCAAACCCTAGTTGGTCACACCAAACCCTAATTGGCCTCACCAAACCCTAGCATCCTTATTTCCACATATCACCCCTCCATTTCACACCTTCCACTTCTTACTTCCCCATGCTACCCATACTCATTCCCTCACATGATAATTTCCATCCCCATCTCATACTCCACTCACCCTCATTTATTTCTTCTTTTACCACCTTCTCATATTAGGGTTTTCCTCCAAACCCTAACTCGGTCTCCTATATACCCTTATACTATCCCACGTTCTATTTTTCACCCAAAGCCTCTAAACACCCAAACAACTCTTCCATTACCTTCATTACATCCCGAATCAACTTTTCATATGTAAATTTTTACTCCCATACAAATGCAAACCTTCGAACTTTCTCATGCAAAACCCTAGACTCACATGCAAACCCTAGATTCTTCCATGCAAAACCCTAGATTCTTCCACTCTTTTATTTTATTTAAAATCCCCTTTTTATTCTTCTACTCATGGATCATTAAAATATTTAGGTCAACTCACATCCCTTAGTCAACTTATTCCCCTTTGGTCAAATTACTTCTCCATTTTCCTTTTTCATCCTTTCCACCCCACAATACCACATTAAACATCTCCACATGCATGTCTAAAAGGTCACAACACATTACATCACATTTCACCACCTATACATAATCACACATGCAATATGAAAGCACATATGCATACCTCAACTCCAAGCCACACTACACATGAAATAATTATATCGATAAGAATAAGATACATAACACATCATGATACATGGCATACAAGGCAAAAAAGGCACATAACATACATAAGGCCTTTGTTATACCCTTACCTAATACGACACCGGTCTTTGAGCATGCTCCTACACCTCATTAGGGTTTTGACTAGGCTCACCTATAAAAAGGAAAGACTGATGATTGGGTCCCCTACTACCAAAAAACTAATATTTCCTATTTTATTCTAAAATTAGGGTTGTAGATAAAATAATAATATAATAATAATGGTAACACTGACTAAATACAAATTTTGCCAAGGATAAGAGTAATAATAGTAATATTAGAAAAAGATGATAATATAAGGTTTAAAGATTTTACCCTAACAATAATAATGATACTAAAAATATTAATTATGATAATAATAATAATAATAATAATATTGATAATGGTATAATTAGAAATAATTGTGAAATAAGGGCTTCGACCCTTCACCAAAATCATAATAATAAAAAAAAAACAATAATACTAGTACGAAATAGTAATAACAATAATGGTATTACTCGAAAATAATATAAAGTAGGGTTTCAAACCTACATTGAAATAATAATAATAATAATAATAATAGAAATAAAATAAAATAGGGCATCAGCCCTATATAGAAATAATAATAATAATAATAATAATAATAATAATAATGGTAATATAATAAAATTAAATAAATAAAGCCTAAATAAATTAGGGTTTAAAGTTTGAGAAGCTTAGGGTACCACCTTGGGTTGGTGGTGATAGGCGGCAATGGCGATGGCAGGAAAAAGAGAAGAAAAAGGAGAGAGTTGAGTGTTGGGAAGAGGAGAGGGAGAATGAGGGTGTAAGTTAGGGTGTTGATGGTTGTCTGGATGGATAGGAGTAGAACGATGGTGGCAGCGTAGCCAAAGGTGGCCCCGCACGGTGGAGGTGGTGGTGGCCGAGAGTGGAGGAAAGAGAGAAAGAGAGGTGGAGAGGGAGGAAGAGGAAAAGAAGGGTAGGGAGAGGCAGAGGGAAGTCTATAGAGTAGTTTGGGAGTGTAAGAGGCGGTGGTTGAGGCAGGAGTGGTGGCTAATAGTTGTGAAAAGGGCGGTGGAGGTGAAAGGAATAACTGATCGAGAAGGCTAATTTTCACAACCGGGGTGGCTCATGCAGGGCAAATCGAGAGAGAAAGGTAGTGTAGCTAGGTAGAGGGTGGTGCAGGGAGTAGTTATGAGGGTGTTTCAACCGGCGGAGTTAGACAACGGTGACAGAAGAGGTGTCTCATAGGGTGGTGGCACTTGGGGAAATTTTTTTGGGCTACGGGAAAAGGTTTCTGTAACACCCCAAAATTCACTAATTTTTTTTTTAAAACGGAAGCAATTAAGATAGAAACACTTAAAACCTGTGAATTCTGGGAATGTTACCACCACACTTAGTACCAGACCGGTTCTCTCCAACCGTTCCAATACCAAGTGCTAAGGCTAAAGAAAAGATTTACGTTAAATTCAAATTAACAATTTATAAAAGGATTCGAAAGATCATACAACAAAATCAGAGTACGAGAAATTAAGAGTTAATTACAATATCCTTGAAGTTTCAAATAACACTTGTAAATTCTAAATAGAAATAAATTTAAACAAGATAAAACCCGATGGGTCAAATTCCGGATTGCCTACTCACTCAAATCAGGCATGCCACCCCAAAATAGTCTCTATTCTTAAACCTGCACAAGAGGTCTGCTCCCCACCATCAGTGGATCATCACAGGACCCATCAACCAAGGTAGTATCAGTACGGGTCCAGTACTGAGTAAGGTGACTTGATCACTAAGGCCAACACACAAACACATAAATCATGCAGAACATAGAAGGGCATAATTACCAACACAATGACATAAGGTGCTTACGACCATCCAAGTAAAAGTATAAGGCTCGATTGTAGACTGGATTAATTTTTAAATTAATCTATGATCAGAATTCATTTCACACCATACTTTTTATTAAATCCATACGAGTACAGGAACCCCACTATTTTAGCCGGTGGATCGGTCGCAAGGGTAACATACCCTGCCACTATTTTAGCCGGTGGATCGGTCGCGAGGGTAACATACCCTGCCACTATTATATGCCGGTGGATCGGTCTGGCCCCTTCTCGCACGGTGTTCCACTGTAAGTAATTAGTATCTTTCCCATGTCTTAGCAACTGTAGGGTTTGATTTTGTTGAGCTCGGGATCCCCCACTATTATTGCCGGTGGATCAGTCGCGAGGGTACATGCCCTGCCACTATTATAGCCGGTGGATCGGTCGCGAGGGAAATATTCCCTGCCACTATTATGCCGGTGGATCGGTCTGGGCCCGGCTCAATATCTTTCACTTTACGTGATTAATGTCTTAAGTATCTTATTCAAAGACTTTTACCCTAGACATGCATAAATCTTCACACATCATAATTACACTTTAATCACCATATACACATGATAACACCAAAAACCCTAATCAGCCACCATATACCTCAATTAACCACAACAAACCATAATTCAGTCTCCTCCATACCCTTAATTTGCCCCACGTGCTATTTTTCATCCCAAGTGCTCAAACACCCAAACAACACTTACATTACATTCCATACATCCCAAATTAACTTTCCATACGTAAATTTAACTTCCATGCAAACACTAATCTTTCCATGCAAACATTCGAACCTTTTTCATGCAAACCCTAAAATTCCACGTGAAACCCTAAATTCAACCATGCAAACCCTAATACTGCCATTCAACCATCAATGCCACCATGTAAACCCTAATACCACCATACAACTATAATTACCACCATACAAACCTTAATATCATCATACAAACCCTAATACCAACATACATCCATTAATACCACCAGGTAAACCCTAGATTCCGTCATACAAAACCCTAAATTCAAACCATATAAGACCCAAAGATTTGTTCATACCAACCATAAATTCAAACCATAAAGATTCTTCCATACCAAATCCTAAATTCAAACCATAAAGATTCTTCCATGCCAAACCCTAAATTCAAACCATAAAGATCCATCCATACCAACCTTACATTCAATCCTCACCAAACCAAAGACTCATCCTTACCAAACCCTAAATTCAAACCATACCAACCCAAAGATTCAAATCATATAAAACCCAAGGATTTTTCCTCATAATACAATTGATTAGAATCTCCCCTTCCATAACCACAAATTAGATTCTTCCACATAAAATCATAAATTAGAATCTCCCAAGCAAAACCATAAATTGGATTCCCCCCAACAAATCATAAAATTAGATTATCCCAATCAAATCATAAATTAAATTCTCCCAAATAACATCATAAATTAAATTCTCCCAAACAAACCATAAATTTGATTCTCCCATATAACATCATAAATTAGATTCTCCCAATTAACATCATAAATTAGATTCTCCCAAACACACCATAAATTCGATTCTTCCACATAAAACCATACATTAGATTATTCCTTACAAAACCATAAAATTAGGTTAACTTACTTCCCTTAATCAAATTCTTTCCCCATCCTACTTTTCATCTTTTCTCCCATACAAACCACACCGACATCCTCTCATGCATGTCTTACAGGGTCACAACACATATCATTATACATAATTAATACACATACCATGCACAACATACTTCAACTCCAAGTCATACCACATATAAAATATTTAATAATAATAAACACTAGATACATAACATGCGAAACACATAATACACATAAGAACATAAAAGGCATTAGCACTCCTTACCTAAAACGACACCGGTCTTGGAGCACGCTCCTACTCCTCCATAAGGCTTTGACCAAATAGCAACATACTAATAAAATAACATTAATAAAATTCTAACTTTGCTAAAGATATAGAAATAACAAAAATATTATAAAAGTTGATAATATAGGGTTAAATACTTTACCCTAATAATAATAATGATACTAAAATAATATCAATGAGAATATAATTAAGAATAATAATAGTAACAATAATAATAACAATAAAAAGGACATTATTCAAAAATAAGGTGAAATAAATGCTTCGACCCCTTTTCCAAGATAATACTAATAATATTATTATTAAAATAAATAATCAAATTTAGTATTAATAATAATAATAATAACAACAAATTTAGTAGTAGTAGTAGTAGTAGTAGTAGTAGTAGTAATAATAACGTATATATACTTATAATATAAAAGGAAATAGTGCTAAAAATGATAATATATTAGTAATAATGTTAAAAATGCTAATAATAGTAATAAAAGGCAAAAGTTGCGAGGCTTAATTAAAATTTTAGGTTTCTACGCCTCCTAAAATAATTACACTATTAAACAATTAATTACACTAATAATATTATTATTAATTATATTATTATTAATAATAGTAAACATGTACTAATTCTATTAAATAACTAAAATTCGAGAATAATAGTTTTTATAACTCAAGAATACTCCCAAACCTGTAAAGAAGATTTAACCATTAGATTACAGTTGATAACAATAATAATAATTATTATTATAGTTGAATTAGCACTAAAATTTAGGCTAAAAATAGAATAATTATCAATAATTCAAAATTAAGTGTTTAAAAGGTTTAGGGTATCATCTTGAGTCGGAGGGTGTAGATGTAACCGGCGGTGGTTCCCGGAGGTGGCCGAAAAATGGATCTAAGAGAGGTAAAAATGAAGGACAAGAGGGAAAGGGAAAGGAGAAAAATAAAATAAGCTTATGGCTCGGTGGAGGGGACTTAGAAGGAGGTATTGGGTGGTTTATAGGGTGGTAGAAGTGGCGTATGTGGCGGAGGATGGTGGTTTAAGGTTTCGGGGTAAAAATTCTGGCGAGATGAGCAGCAAACTTTGCATGGTTATGGCAGCTCATTCAAGAAGAATCGAAGGATTTGAAGGACTTAGTTAGCTAGAGGAAATTTCAAGGAAGAAATTGGGATGCGCACGTGGTGTTGAAGTTGGCTATCGGCGGCGGAATACACGTCTGAAGTGACGGTGGCGGGCGGTTCTTACTTAGGGTTTCGAGAGTTAAGAAGTTTCAAAATCATCCACGACTGGCTATTTATAGAGTTTAGATGGGTTATTATGGTTTTGGAGGTCGGCAGGATGGGTTTGGGTGGCCGGCGTCAGAAATCGGCCGTCGATCATTTTGGTCGGGTCGAAGCTTCGAGAAGCAACAGAGAGGGAACGAGTGAGATTTGACGATAATCGATCATTCCAAGCTCATGTGCGGGTCGAGAGGGAGAAAAAGAGAGGTGACTTGGTCGGTCAGAGTCCTCGTAGCCGGCGCCGCCATTTTCGGGGGTGGGAGTTGCAGCAGCGTCGACGGAGGAGAGGGAAGGAAGAAGGAAGGAGGAGGGGCTGGTCCGGTTCGACGCGAGGGAGGCTGACTTAAATGGGACGACGTGTTTGGGGAAGGAAAGAGCTTAAAACGCGGTGCTGCGAGGGACGGCGGTAGGAGGACGCGCGACTCGGGCTGGGCCGAAGGAAGAAGAAGAGGAAGACTGGGCCGCCGGGCTGGCCCAGTTCGGGGAGAAGAAGGAAAAGAAAAAGAAAAGAAGAGGAAAAAGAAAAAGAAAAGGAAAAAGGAAAAAAGGAAAAATAAAAATAGTGGGTTGGCTCAATTAAATTAATTAGAATATTTTGGATATTTAAAAATGATAATATTTAAATAAAATAATATTTAAATCCCTTTTTAGGCTAAATTAGGATTTTTAAAAGATTTTTCACAAATTTCTTTTTAATTAGCAAAACACTCTAATTTTCTCCAATTAAATTAGTTATAAAATTAATATTAATTTGAAACTATTTTCTCCTTCTTATTTTAAATAAAATAATTTATTTAATTAATTTTCAAAATAAAATGCTTAATTAGACAAAATACCCAAATTCTCTTCTAATAAAAATACTTATAAATTTCTTCTTGATTTTCCCTAATTAATTAAATTAAAAATAATTTATTTAAATAATTTTTATATTAAATATCCTTTAAATATAGTTTATAAAATTAGAAATTTTCGAGGCATTTCAGTTTCAATTTTGGTTGCTTAAGGGGTATATATATAGACTAATTAGAGAGGGATAAGGTTAGAGGAGGATGAGAGGATCGGGGTAAGTAAGTGAGGGCACCAGCTGGCGAGGGTAGGCCAGCACATTTTAAATCGTGGTAGGGTGAGTGGCTAGTTATTATTGGCTCGGAAGAGAGAATGGTGTGGGAGAAGAGAGGGAAGTGGGTTGGGTCCTGTTGAATCGGCAAAGGAGAGAGGGAAAAATGGCCGGTGGAATTTGGCGTTGCCAATGGCGATATTCTCGGGCAGTTTGGGGAGGTGTTTTAGGTCAATGGGGGGAAAAGAAGGAGGAGGAAGGAGATGGGGCATAAACTTATGGTCTTGGAAGAAAAGAAGGAGAACCGAATGACAATGGGGGAAAAGTTAAAACGAAACACGGCAATCTAGCTTGGGCAGCCCTGAAGAAGAAGAGAGGGGAAAGGAAACGAGCCGCTGGGCTGGCCCAGGTCAGGGAAAAGAGGAAGAAAAGGAAAAGAAAAAGAAGGAAAAAGGAAGAAAAAGGAAAGAAAAGAAAGAAAGAAAAAGAGAAAAGGAAAAAGGGAAAAAGAAAAATAGATGGGTAAGTATATTTAGAATATGTTGATATTTTGTGATATTTAAAAATAATAATATTTAAATAAAATAATATTTAATTTCCCTTTTTAGGCTAATTTAGGATTTTTTAAAGATTTTTTCAAAATTTCATTTTTTTAGCAAAATACCCAAATTTTTTCTAATTAAAATATTTATTATTTTCTTCTTGATTTGTCCTAATTAACTCCTTTTATTTTAATAAAAATAATTAATTTAATTAATTTTTCTAATAAATCCTTAATTATCTATAATTCTTAAAAATACGGTTTTGGGGCATTTCATGTTGCCTTATGGTTTCTAATGTCGATATTATATCTCAGATGCAACTCATTGCCTTATAGTGTTCAGCAAGATGGTGTGTAAGATACTGGCCTTACCAGGGGTGCTAGGGTCAAAACCTCTAAACACGTGACACCAAGCTCATTATCTTGGTTTAGTCTAAAAGAGAGGAAGGAAGTTTTAAAATATCTGACCCGATGTCATTTAGGCTCGAGGGTGGTAATTGAGTCATACCTCTTTTAACCTTTATTCTATACTACTTAGAAATTACAAAATAAATACTAGGCACATCTGCTTAGTTCCAACTTGGCACTTCTTACCCCTTATTCGAGGTCTAACTCCTAATTTTCCCTAAACGTATGAAATGCAAGATTATTAGTGTAATACCCCGTATTTTTAAAATCCAGATTTATTAAGTTTAATGATTCTATTAGCGTAATTTGATGTAAATAATTAATTATTTTAATTTCGATTGTTTTACGGATTTATCGATGATTTTGAATTCATAATTGAATGTAATTAATCATTGTCGTTGCGAATCATTCTAGACAAATTCGTTCACGACAATGATTTTATTATATTCTTATGATTTCGATCTTCGGTTAAAAATATATATTTCCGTTCTTTCTCGTATTTTGGGTTTTAATATTTGTTAATTCGTTTTCGATTATATCTTCGTTATGTGATTATGACTTTGTTTTGAAGTTATATTTCGTTAACGAAATATATTATTTGAATTATAGAATTTCTATTTAAATAGTTAAATTTATTTTAATAATTTTATCCGTAGAAAATATTTCTGACTTTAAATTTATTCGTTTTCGGTAATCGCTAATATTTTCGGAAAGTTTTAAATTGAAAAGATTTTTGGAGTTTATTTATGAAATTCTTTCGGGAATTAATTCCCTTTCGTTTTATTCTTTTGATTTTAAAAAAAAAAAACCGATTTCGGAAATTATTTAAATTAGCCTTGGGTTATTCGAATTTGACTTAAATATTTTAGTATATGTTTTTAAATAATTTTTCGGGGTCTTATAACGTATTTTCGTAGATAATACAATTTTTATGTTCGTTGGTAAATTCTGCCAATAATGTTTCCGATATTTTGTATATAGTTGTTTTATTTATTTTAAGCTTTCGGAAACTTACGAAATAATTTTCGTTTGATAAATTTTAGATAAAATCTTCCAATATTAATTTTTAAGCTTTTAATATTTTATTTCATACTTGTTTTGTAAAAAAAAAAAAAAAAATCGGTCGGGACCCCGACCCTGCCCCCTCTCTTTTTCTTTCTCTCTTCCCTACCCCGACCCCTCTCCTGCGCACCCTGTTCTGCAGCTCGAAACCCTAGCCGACCTCCCCCCCGCCTCTCTCCTTCTCCCCAGCCCCTCCCTCCTTCGCCTGCCAAGCTCCGACCGCCACCGACCCGCGAGCAGCCGCGCACAGCAGCCACGCCCAGCAGCACGCAGGAGTAGCAACGATGGCAGAGCGCAGCAGCAGCAGCGGCGGGCCGCCGTCCGGCCATGGCGAGCTCGGGCGACCACCGGCGAGCCACCCTCGGGCCCTGACGAAGCTTCTCCGGCCTTCACGTGCTCTGATTTGTTGAGTTTCATTGGTATAAAATTCCGAAAACCCTAACCCTTGATTTGGTTAATTGAGTGCGATTTAGCTTGTAAAAAGCTAAATTGATTGTTGGATTATGTATATATGTGCTGTATGAATGGTTTGGATAGGTTAATTGCGTGGTTGTGTTGGAATTTTGGAAAATTTGGATTTTTAGCCGGGTTATGCCCAAATTTTTTTCGGATCCGCCCGTTTTTGCGATTTCGGACAAATTGATTATACATTATGTTTTAAAATGTATCCAATTTTATTTTGGAACCGTCAATTTGAGAAATGTATGCACAATTTATCGGAATTTGATTCCTAGGTCAAATTTTGGGTATAATAAAATTGGGTCGTATAATTGAGTCGTTTCGCTCAATTGATTTTATAGCATCGTTTAAAATGTATTTAATTTCATATTGGGAGTGTTGAATTGGGAAAATTGTGTGTAATTGACCGGAATTGGATTTTTAGGTCAAAACTCCTGCCGGTTTAAATTGGTTTGGGTAATCGGGTTATTTTATTCAATTGACTATATAAATCACATTAGAATATGTTTAATTACATTTTCGAACCGTCAATTGATATGTTTTGGCAAGAATTAATCGGATTTGTGTTCCGGGCTCGAAAACCCTAATTGGGCTAAATTGTGTATTTCTTTTGTCGGTTTTGAGCAATTGATTAATCGATATGTTATAAAATGTGTTTAATGACATTTATAAACATTCCATTTGATTAAATTTATAGAATTTTACCGAATCATATTTTCGGGCTTAAAACCCTAGATTTTTAAGTGAGATTATGAAATTGGTTGTTTGTATAATTGTTTTCTAAAATTAAATTTATAAAAGTAGTTGAAATGAGCTTAATTGTATTCTAATACCTTTAATTAGAATTAATTGATTTGAATTACCTGTGTTTATGTCGTAGACTCTAAAACCCTAATTTTGAAAATTGATCATCTGGAATTGATTTATCGGAAGATCGTTTGTTGAATTTGATTGTCTAGATTTATCTAAAATTAGTTTAATTGTGTTTTAAAACTATCAATTTGAGGTAATCAAAGTGATTTGGTCGATTTGTGGTTTAAGTATTAAAAACCCTAATTTTCGGGGATGATTTTATAAAATTGATTTTTGCTACGTGTATTTATCTAATCAAATTCTATCTTTGGATTCTAAACCATTTAAACTATGTTTTAACTTAATCGATTTGGATTAGGTTCTATGTAAATGGTTAGGTTACCTATTTGGTTGTAAAACATAATAAACAAGTTATTTCCGATAACTTACCTTATGATCGTTTATTCTTTCTCGGGATTAGGATAATTGTATTAATCCATTTTGATTTAGTTTTAACCTTAATTTTAATAAAGCTATGCTTTTAAGTTTTAATTTTTAGACACGTTTTCTAAGAAAGATCATTTGTGTCGTTTGTGTTTATTTAATTAGAATAATTGAAATTATTGATTGATAGGATAGTTTCTAATTTAGCTTTTGATTTCTATCGGATCTAGGAACGCTTTCTCGTGGATCCACGAGCTAGGGATCTCTCTCCCTCTTACGTCGCTTAGCTAGCTTCGGATCCAGGTAAGTCTTTACTTACCTCTACCTGTGGATGTTTAGTAAGGACGAGGCTAAGGCCATCTGTGTGTATCGTATGTTTTACCTGCCTTGTATGCCTTATGCGGTGGTGTGCTTTAGTCTGTATATTATCTGTGTATTCATGTAGCGCAGCTTGGAACCGAGGTACGTCCCTGTACTCTGGTTTATATGTACTAATATGGTATGGTGTAAGGATAGAGTGGTGTGATGTGACATGTATGCTAGGAGTTGATGAGGAGTTGTGGAGTGGGGGCTTGAAAGAGAAACATAAGCGAATAGGATAACCAAAGGGAAGTACGTTGGCTAACGCAGGGAAGAATGACCTAGGCAATTTATGATTAACAAATGGATGGGAAAAGGGGGAATTAAATAAATGGAAGAGTGGAAGAAGTAAAGCTGTCTAAAGGAAACTAGGGTTTGCATGAGAAGGATAGAGTTGGCATGGTGGGAGTGTTAGGGTTTGCATGGGGTGGTTAAGGTTCGCATGGGGGCGAACCTTACGTATGGAAAGTTACTCTAGGGCGTAGGGAAGGTAATGGAAAGTTTGTTTGGGAGTTTGGAGGCTCGAGGTGAGAAATAGTACGTGGGATAAATTAAGGGTACATAGGGACCAACTAGGGTTTGGGAAGGAAACCCTAACTTAAGAAGGTGGAAAAAAAAAAGGAAAGGAAAATAATAAGAATTTATGAGGAAGAGTGAATTATGTGGGAGAGTCGAGTTTGAGGGTAATGTTTGGGTTTTTAGTGCGAGAAATGTGAAAGGTATGGTAATTACCAAAGGGTGTTTAGTGGCCTAATATAAGCATAGGAGACAGCTCGGTAACCTAAACCGAGTGAGGATATAGATAAGATTGGATGTGGGACATGTATCCCACGTGCCATGGATGTTTTATATAAATTATGTGTCGTGTTTTAAATGTCGTGATCTTACCTATTCCGTGAGTAATGTAGCTTGGAATCAAGACGTGTGCTTATGTTCCTATTAGTATGTGATAGTACGCGTATATCTTCAGATTTGAGGTGAAATGTTTATGTACGATATTTATGATGTGTTATGATACGGCCCTCTAGGATATGCATGTCAATGGTGTGATGTAATTCAATAAGACACTGATAAGACATTAATCACGTAAAGCGAAAGATGTCGAGCCGAGCCTGCGATCCGGTCCACCGGCTATAATAGTGGATCAGAGGCGTTCTGCCCTGTGCGTATATTTCCGGTCCACCGGCTATAATAGTGGATCAGAGGCGTTTTGCCCTGTGCGATATTTCCGGTCCACCGGCTATAATAGTGGGGGATTTCGCGCTCGACAAACCAAACTTATAAGTTAATCCATGGGAAAGATACTAAGTACTTAAAGCGAAACACCATGTGAGTCGGGGCTACGATCCGGTCCACCGGCTATAATAGTGGATCAGAGGCGTTTTGCCCTGTGCGTATATTTTCCGGTCCACCGGCTATAATAGTGGATCAGAGGCGTTCTGCCCTGTGCGATATTTTCCGGTCCACCGGCTATAATAGTGGGGCTCCCGCATTCACATGGGTTAATAAAGAAATGTGTGGAATGGATTTATTACTACTTATGAGAATAAAAAGACAAAGTACCGAGGAAACATTCACCGCTTTCTTGCATGTTGTCTATGTGCTGAACTTGTAATATATGTCCTATGTGCTGGCCTTAGCTCGTCTGTCACACTATGAGTGTATGGCGAGACTCATGCTGTGGGTTGTGAGTATGTATGTTATTGTATTAACGTATTGTACTATAATTTAATATGCGCTTGATGAGATCTTTCTTATAAGATAAGGTAGCGAGACTTACTCAGTACTGGACCCGTACTGATACTACACTGATTGAATGGGTCCTGTGATGATCCACCAATGGTGGGGAGCAGACCTCTTGTGCAGGTTGATACTGAGTTGGGGTGGAAGGCTTGCCTTGAGTGAGTAGGCGATCCGGATTTTTATTTTCTGGATTTGTTTTGTTTAATTGTATTCACCCTTGAAAGTTGCAAGTATTGTATTTAGATTTCTAAAGGTTTTGTAATTGACTTTAAATTTCTCATACTCTGTTAAGTGGTTACTATTCGGATTTAATTGTTTGATTGGATTTAAAATTCAGATTTAATTGTTTGACAGGTTTTAGCCTTGCATCTAACATGAGATAGATGGTTGACATTTATCTTGTGTTAGATGTGGCGGTAACATTTCCCAAATTCGCTCCTAGCTTCCGCTCTATTCTTTCAAAAAAAAATTTTTTTTCAGGAGTGAAATTTGGGGGTGTTACAATTAGTACGAGCATGAGATAAATTTGAATAAGTGAAAATAAGGTTAAAAAAGCTATTTATTGAGGCGGTGCTTGGATTACAATAGCTCAACACCGCCACCCATTCTACCAAGCCATTGTCAGAGCTCTAGTCTAACTAACCAAGTGTTACACCCCAAAATTTACTATTATTTTATTAAAAAAACAAAAACTCTTAAATGAAAAACCATGAATTCTAGAAATATTACCGCCACACTTAGTACAAAACCGGTTCACTCCGACTATTCCAGTACCAAATGCTAAGGCTCAAATGAATATATTAATCAATCATAAGTCAAAACAAATCTAGACTTCAAATAAGCCTTAAACGACTATAAAACAAAAATCAAAGTATGTGTAAAGAATCATAATTCAGATTCCAAAAAGAGAAATAAGCTTACAACAGATAAAAGGTTCATCTAAAATACTTAATATAAAGTAATAAATCATAAAAGGGTAAATATGATATAAATAAATAACAGAAGGAAATAAGATCACATGAAGAGTGAATCCGGCCATGACACTCTTGAACTTTGAGCCAGCCACAAGCTCAACACTCAGCCTCGCCTGATGCCTCGCCCACCTACACAAGGTCAGAAGGGCCTTCTACTCGTGGGAATGAGCAGCAACCATGAAAGGGGGTGGTTAGTACACTTCAAACTGAGCAAGGTAACTATGCACTAAGGCCGACACACAAAATCACATAAACCATGCAGAATAATACAAGGAGCATAAAAGTCCAACATGATACATAATGACATACGATCATTCAGGTAAAAATACAAAGGTCCATTTATAATTTGGATTAATTACTTAATTAATCTCTTATCAAAAATCGTTTCACACCATGCCTTTTTATATCAATCCATGTGAGTCCAAAAACCTCCTACTATTTTAGATGGTGGCTCGGTCACATATAGGGTAAAAACCCTAACCATTATTCCTTACCGGTGGATCAGTTTAATTCCTACACGCATAGTGTTTCACTGTAAGTACTTATTGTCTTTTATGTGTCTTAGGAAACTCATTTTTTGTTTTATTTAGCTCGAGATCCCGTACTAATATAGCTGGTCAATCGGGAACACACGGGACATAAAGCTCCTAATTACTATTATTTGTCGGTGGACCGGTCACATGTAGGGTAAGATACCCTAACCACTATTCCTAACCGGTGGATCATCTGGCCCCAACTCAATAATCTTCCACTTTACATGATTAATGTATTAAGTATCTTATTCAAAAGCTTTCACCCTAGGCATGCATGACTCACTCTCCCTACGCCTATCCTCCAATGGACCCGATGCATATCATCATGCTCCTACACCTCTTAACTTACCCCAACATCCTTTCCTCCATATCTTATTTCACACTAGAAGTCCAACTCTTAAGTATATGGGTTAAGGCCCACTACCTCACACTTCCAAGTCCACTCACTACCTCGCTCTAAGGTTTTCTCCAAAAACCCTAATTTAGGCCTACATGACTTGAAATGTCTCGAAAATTTCTAATTTTAAAAATTATATTTAAATAAGTTTTTATTAAAAAATTGAATTTAATAAATTATTTTTATTAAAATAAAATGGAAATTAGTTAGGAAAAATCAAGAAGGAATTTATAAGTATTTTAATTAGGAGAAATTTGGGTATTTTTAGCTAATTAAGGATTTTATTTTAAAAATTAATTAAATAAATTATTTTATTTAAAATAAGAAGGATAAAATAGTTTCAAAATAATATGAATTTTATAAATAATTTAATTGAATAAAATTAAGGTGTTTTGCTAATTAAAATAGAAATTATGGAAAATATTTTAAAAGTCCTAATTTAGCCTAAAAGGGGATTTAAATAATATTTTATTTAAATATTATTATTTTTAAATGTCCCAAATATTTTAATTAATTTAAATACCAAACCTAATTATTTTTCCCTTTTTCCCTTTTTCCTTTTTCCTTTTCTTTCTTCCTTTTTCTTTCTTTTCTCTCTTTTTCTTTCTCCTTCTTTTCTTTTTCTTTTTCTTCTTTTCCCCGTTGGGCCTGCCCTCTCCCGTGGCCCAATCCCCTCCCTCCTTCCTTCCTTCGGCGTGGCCCATCCTGCATGACCGGTGCCCTTCACCTGTCGTTTCCGCGCTGCGTTTTATCTCTATTTTCCTCAAACCGCAGCGTTCCATTTAATTCCTTCCTCCCTCGCGCCGACCGCCCGATCTCCCATCTTTTCTTTTCTTTCTTTTCCTTCGCGAACCGCCTGGCCTAGACCCCCCTTCTTCTTCTTCCCCAACCCTCCCCTGACGCCGACCTTCGACCTGCAACCTCCGTTGCCCTGCCCTGGTTTTTCGCCGGCGATCTCGCCCGTTTTGACCGGTCGTTCTCCTTCCTCTCTCTTCCCCCTAACTCTCCGGCCCTTCTCGCCCAACTAAGCTCCTCTATCCTCACGTTTTTCCCTCTCCTTTCCCTGCGCACCCCTCCCCCCAAAGTTGTTGCCACCGGCCAACCTCGCCGCCGGCAACCCTAATCCACTTTCCTTACCCCGTAGCCGACCCACGGAACCCTAATCTACCTTCTAAAACCTATAAATACCCTCATAACCTACCTTGTATTGAGCCTTTAACTCCTACCCAAAATTTCCCATCCTTGCCACCACCGCTCCTTTAGACGCCTAGTCCACCGCCTCCAGCCAACTCCCCCACCCATTCTGCCTACCGAACTCTTCCTTGCACCTCCCTCTAGCTAACCAAACCATCCATCACCATCGATTCTTCCTCCACAATCCTCCCCAACTGTGCGAACTTCCCTTCTCGACCAACCTGTTTTCCAACCCCGCCACCCTTTGTGCCGCCTTTAGCCACCTATTCCGTCGTTGTCGCCGCTTCTTTCACCTCCCTAACTATACTGCAGACCGTCCCCTATCTTCCCCTACCTTTATTTTCCTCTCCCTCCCTCTCCTCCTCTCTTTCTCTTCTTCTTCCACCTTCGGCCACCGCCGCCGCCATCGTGCGCCGCCATCTTTGGCTACGCCTCTACCTCCATTCTGCTCCTCTCCCTCTAGGCAGTCTTAAACACCCCATCCCCCACCTCCATTCTGCCTCTCCTTTTCCTAGCATTTAACTTTCCCCTCTTTCTTCTATTTTTCCGACCACCGCCGCAGCTGCCGTGAACCACCGCCGATGCCGCCTATCCCCACCAGCCTAAGGTTGAACCCTAGACCCTCTGAATCCTTTTCCTTATTTTTTATAAGCCTTAATTTATTTTATTTAATTTATTTGAATATAAATACTATTATCATTATTATTAATATTTATATTTTTTAATATGTATTATTATTATTATTATTATTAATGTTTTTATTATTATTTATGTTGAGGGCTGAAGCCCTATTGTATTTTTATTTCGATTTTATTATTATAAGTATTATTATTTCCATTATTACTATTATAAATATTAATATGTTATTATTATAATTATTATTGTTAATAATATTTCGAAATTGTTATTACTATTATTATTATTATTAAAACTATTGTGATATTAGTTTTTCTATCATTGCTATTATTATTATTATTATAGTATCTATTATCTTCATTATTAATATTAATATGTTATGATTATTATTTTTGTTGTTGTTGTTGTTTTTACTATTTCAAAATTATTATTATTATTATTATTGTTATTGTTGTTATTATTATTATTATTATTATTATTATTATTATTACATTATTAATATTAGAATTACTTTACTATTAATATTATTATTGTTATTATTATTATTATTATTATTATTATTGTGATTGTTATTATTATTATTATTATTATTATTATTATTATTACTACTACTACTACTACTACTACTACTACTACTACTATTATTATTATTATTATTTCATCATTATTGTTATTAATAAATTGGGTTATTTATTTCACTAAATATTATTATTAGGGTTATTTTGGTAAAGGGGTCGAAGCCTTTATTTTACTTTGTTTTTGAATAATATCCTTTTATTATTAGTATTGTTACTATTATTATTATTCTTACTTATATTATTACTTATATTATTTTTAGTATCTTTACTATTACTATTTTAGTACTATTATCACTATTAGGGTAAAGTCTTCAACCCTATATTATCAACTTTTATAATATTTCTATTAATTTATATCTTTAGTAAAGTTAGAATTTTATTAATGTTATATTTATTAGTATGTTATTATTTGGTCAAAGCCCTAAGGAGGCGTAGGAGCGTGCTCCAAGACCAGTATCGTTTCAGGTAAGGGTGTTACTAAGGCCTATTGTGTGTTGATGTGCATTAAATGCCTTGTATGTTATGCATCCTATGTTTATCATTATTAATTATTTCGTATGTGGTATAACGTGGAGTTGACGTATGTTTTTGTATGGCATGTGTTCTATATGTGATGAAATATTATATATATGTGATGATATGTTTTGTGACCCTATGTGATGATATGTGATGATATGTATGTTATGCATCCTATGTTTATCATTATTAATTATTTCGTATGTGGTATAACGTGGAGTTGACGTATGTTTTTGTATGGCATGTGTTCTATATGTGATGAAATATTATATATATGTGATGATATGTTTTATGACCCTATAAGACATGCATATGAGGGTGTTAACGTGGTTTGAGTGGGAGAAAGGGTGGAAAAGGAGGATGGGGAAAGAAGTTGATCAAGGGATGTGAGTTGACCTAAGTATTCTATTGATTCATGAGTAGAAGAATAAAATGGAGAATTTTATGGTTTCGTGTAGGAGAATCTGATTTATGATTTTTAAGGTTTTGTGTGGGAGAATATAATTGATGATGTTATATGGGAGAATCGAATTTATGGTTTGTTTGGGAGAATTTAATTTATGATGTTATATGGGAGAATCAAATTTATGGTTTGTTTGGGAGAATCTAATTTATGATGTTATTTGGGAGAATGTAATTTATAATATTATACGGGAGAATCTAATTTATGATTTGTCTGGGGGAATCCAATTTATAGTTTTTCTTGGGAGATTCTAATTTATGATTTTATGTGGAGAATCTAACTTATGGTCTTGTATGGGAAAATCTAATTTGTAGTTATGAATAGGAGAATCAAATCAATTGTATTATATGGACAAATCTTTGGGTTTTCTATGGTTTGAATCTAGGGTTTGGTATGGATGGATCTTTAGTTTTGTGTGGATTGAATTTAGGGTTTTGTATGATGAAATCTTGGGTTTTGTATGGTGGTATTATGGTTTGCATAGTGGTATTAGGGTTTGCAAGGTGGTATTAATGGTTATATGGTGGTATTAATGGTTGTATGGTGGTATTAGGGTTTGCATGGCGGTATTAAGGTTGCTTGGTGGTATTATGGTTTGCACGGTGGTATTAGGATTAGCATGGGACGTATAATAGCTGCATGGGAGTGAAATTTATGTATGAACGTTGATTTGGGATGTGAGGAAAGTAATGAAAGCGTCGTTTGGGTGGTTGAACACTTTGGATTGAAAATAGTACGTGGAGGATTATATGGGTACGTAGAAAATCGAGCTAGGGTTTGTGTGGATAATTAGGGTTTGTTGTGACGGCTTAGAGTTTTTGTGGTATCATGTGTATTTGGTGATTAAAGTATAATTATGAGGGTGGAATTTATGATTTGCGATGTGTGAAGTGTGAAGGGAGTGAGTCATGCATGTCCAGGGTGAAAGCTTTTGAATAAGATACTTAAGACACTAATCATTTAAAGTGAAAGATTATTGAGTCGGGTCCAGCCGATCCACCGGTTAGGAATAGTGGTTAGGGTTATTACCCTATGTGTGACTGATCCACCGGTTATAATAGTGGTGTGGACTTTGTCCCGCAAGTGACTGGCCCACCGGCAATAATAGTGGGGTGACTCGAGCTCAATAAATACAAACTAGAGTTTGCTAAGATGCTTAAAAGATACTAATTACTTACAGTGGAACACCATGTGAGCAGGAACCAGCCGATCCACCGGTAAGAAATAATGGTGTGGACTATTGTCCCGTGAGTGACCGATCCATCGGTGAATAATAGTGGTGTGGACTTTGTCCCGCAAGTGACCGACCCACCGGCAATAATAGTAGGGTGTTCCTGTACTTACATGGATTTGATAAAAGGCATGATATGTATTGACTTCCGATAAGAGATTAATTAAATGATTAATCCAGACTATGATTGGGCCTTTATGTACCTACCCGAATGATTGTTCGTTATTATGATATCATGATGGTCTTTATGATCTTTTATTCTGCATGGATTTTGTGCTTATGTGTTGGCCTTAGTGCTCGGTTACCTTACTCAGTACGTAGCGTACTGATCACCCTTTTTATGGGTGCTGCTCATTCTCACAAGTAGTATGCCCTTCTGACTTGTGCAGGTGGGCGAGACATCAGTCGGGGCTGAGTGTTGAGCATATTTTGGCTTAAAGTTCGAGAGTGTCTTAACCATATTCATTCTTTATGCGATTTAATTCCTTTTTATATTTCTTCTGTATCGGACTTGTCCTTTTAAACTTCATTACTTGTATTGGGTATTTCCAATAAATCTTTTATTGATTGTAAGATTATTCCCTTTGAGGAATTTTGATTTCGCACTCTGATTTCTATTTGATTCGTGATTCTTTACGCGCACTCTGATTTTTGGTATTATGATCCTTCTTCTAGTTCTTTTATGAACTCTTTGTATGAGTTTAATGTTAACCTCTTCTTAGCCTTAGCACTTAGTACTGAAACGGTCGGAGAGAACCGGTCTGGTACTAAGTGTGGCGGTAACATCCCGAGAATTTACGGGTTTTAAGTATTTCTATTTTAAATTACTTTCGCTTTCACAAAAAAAAAATTAGTGAATTTTGGGGTGTTACATGACCCATCCTACTCCACTTTACACAACCCAAATTATTTTAACACTCCGTACATCATAATCCATAGATTCCACCTTCATCATCACATTTTAATTACCAAGCACATGTGCTACCATGGAACCCTAATTAGCCATACTAAGCCCTATCTCGATCTCCTACGTACTCTTATATTGTTCTACGTACTATTTTTCATCCAAAGTGTTCAAAAACCCAAACAACACTTGTCCTACGTACTATTTTTCCCCATAGCCTCCAAACACCCAGTCAACTCATCCACTACCCTCCTTACATCCCAAATCAAATTTTCATATGTAAACTTTACTCCCATACAAATGCTAAACTCTCCATGTAAACCTTTAAAATTTCTCTTGCAAAACCCTAAAACTCCCACGCAAAACCCTAAATTCTCCCGTGCAAACCATAGATTAGATTCTCCCATACAAAACCATAGATTAGATTCTCTCATGCAACATCATAGATTAGATTCTCCCATACAAAACTATAGATTCTCCTATACAAAATCCTAGATCCATCCATACAAAACCCTAGCTCCATCCATATAAAACCCTGGCTCCATCCATTCAAAACCCTAGCTCCATCCATATAAAATCCTAGCTTCCTCCATTCAAAACCCTAGGTTCCTCCCATACACAAACACAACCATAGATTATCCCATGCACGACCATAAATTCTCCATACAAAACTCCAGATTCTTTCATATGAAACTCTAGATTCTTCCATACAAAACCATAGATTCTATTCCCCTATTCCTTTATTTTTCTTTCATCCCCTATTATTCTTCCGCTAATAGATCATTAAATATTTAGGTTAACTCACATCCCCTAGTTAACTTATTTCCCTTTAGTCAACTTAATTCCCTTGGTCAACTTATTTCCCCATTCTCCTTTTTCATCCTTTCCCCCATGCAATACCACATTAAACATCCTCACATGCATCTCTAAAGGGTCACAACATATTACATCACAAACCATAATATTTCATCACATATACATAATACACATGCCATATACAAACACATAAACATACTTCCACTCCACGCCATACTACACACGAAATAATTATATCTATAAACATAAGATACATAAAATGCAAATCATATAATGCACATCAACACACATAAAACGACACCGGTATTGGAGCATGCTCCTACGCCTCCTTAGGGCTTTAACTAGTTTCACCTATATGAGGGAAAAGCTAAAGATTAGATTCTCTCCTGCCAAAAATACTATTATTTACTGATTTGTTCTAATACTAGGTTTTTGATAAAATAAGAATATATTAATAAAAATGACATTAACTAATTACTAACTTTGCTAGAGATATAAGAAATAATAGTAATATTGTAAAAGTTGATAATATAAGGTTTGAAGACTTTACCCTAAAAATGATAATAATAATAATAATAATAATAATAATAATAATAATAATAATGATAATAATATTAAAAATACTACTACTACTACTACTACTACTAATAATAATAATAATAATATGATTCGAAATGAATGGTGGAGTAAGGGCTTCGACCCTTCACCATAATAATACTAATAATAAGATTAGTAACATTAATAATAATAATATTAATAATATTAATAATGAAATAATAATTGTAATTACAAAGTAATAATAATAATAATAATAATAATAATAATAATAATAATAATAATAATAATAATATCATAAACTGAGAGTAAGGTAAAGTAGGGATTCGACCCTACTTGAATTACTGCTGCTGCTGCTACTACTACTACTACTACTACTACTACTACTACTACTACTAATAATAATAATAATAATAATAATAATAATAATAATAACAACAACAACAACAACACATAATACTAATAATAATAATAATATTCAAAATAAGATAAAATAGGGCTTCGGCCCTCAATATAAATAGTAGTAGTAGTAGTAGTAGTAGTAGTAGTAGTATTAGTAGTAGTGGTGGTAGTAATAAAAGTAATAATATAATCGAAATAAGTGAAATAAAATAAATAAGGCGTGTATAAATAGTGAAAAAGGGTTGAGAGGGTTTAGGGTTCCACCTTAGGCTGGTGGTGATAGGTGGCATCGGCGGTGGTGCACGGCGGAGGCGGTGGTGGCCGGATAAAGAGAAGAAAAGGGAAAAGTTGAGGGCTAGGAAAAGGAGAGGGAGAATAAAGGTGGATGTAGGGGTGTTTGTGACTATCTGGAAGGAGAGTAGAATGAAGATGGCAGCGTAGCCTAAGGTAGAGGCGCACGACGACGGCGGTGGTGGCTAAAAATGGAAGCTGGAGGGAAAAAGATGAGGAGAGGAAGAAAGAGGGGGATAAATGTAGGGGAAGGTAGAGGGGAGTCTACATATCAGTTTGGGAGGTATAGAAAGCGATGGTTATGGTACGAGAGGTGGCTAATGGTAGTGCAAAGGACAGTAGAGATAGAAGAAAGGGTTGATTGGAAAGGAGGCTTTGCACGGCTGGGGTGGTTCGTGCAAGGAAATCAAGGGAGGAGGGAGATTTAGTTGGGTAGAGGTTAGTGTAGGGAGTACTTAAGTGGGCAGAGTGGGCAACGGCGTTGGCCGACGGCAGCGGAAATAGTGTCTAAAATGGAGGTGGCGCAGGAGGGGTGTTTTTTGGGTTGGAAATCAAAATCTTGACCCCTATTGACTACGGGGGTATTTGTAGGCCAGTGGAGTGGATGAAGTCAGAGGGGAGGTAGGAGAATAGGGTAGGTGGGTGAGATGCACCGTCCGGTGCTAACAGCTAGCGCATGATCAATTGTGGCAGATTTAGCCTGCAATTAACTAGGGATGAGAGAAAAATGTGCGAGAAGAGGTTGGGTCAAAGGGGTCGTTGAATCGGCAGGGGAGAGAGGGGAAAATGGTCGGTCAAAGTGGGTACGATCGGCGGCGGAATCCTCGAGTAGTTGTAGGTCGACGTCAGGGGAGAAGAAGAGGGAGGAAGAAGAAGGTGGGGGTACGTGTGGACCGGCGGACCAGAAAAGAAAAGAAGAAAAAAGAAAAGAAGGAAGAATCGGCCTGTTGGGGGATAGTGTAAAAATTGATACACGGCATATTAGGTTGGGCCGCGCTAAAGAAGTAGAGAAAGGAAGGAGGGCGACGGGCCACTAGGCTGGCTCATGTTGGGGGAGGGGAGGAAGAAAAAGAAAAGAAGAAGAAGAAAAAGAAAGAAAAAGGAAAGAAAAGGAAGAAAGAAAAAGGAAAAAAGAAAAATAAGTGGGTTGGGTTAATTTAATTATTTTAGATATTTTAGATATTTAAAATTAATAATATTTAAATAAAACAATATTTAATTTTCTTTTTAGGCTAAATTAAGATTTCTAAAAGTTTTTTATAAATTCCATTTTAATTAGCAAAATACCCAAATTTTTCTAATAAAAATATTTATTATTTTCTTCTTGAATTGCCCTAATTAAGTCCCTTTTATTTTCATAAAAATAATTTATTTAATTAATTTTATAATAAATCCTTAATTACCTATAATTCTTAAAATTAAGTTTTGGGTCATTTCACCAAGCACTACCATTGCTTCTATTTGCCTCGAATAAGCTCCCCTAAGCTTGTGAAATTTTTATTATTTTGGTATATATTTTAACCTTTTTCTCTAATTTTTGAGTTGATTTGTGTGAATTGGCTTCTGTTAAGCTAAATTAGTTGTTATAATTATTTTGAATATGGTCATTCTGTGATTTCGATGGGTTGGTTACAAATGATGGGCTTGGTATCTAGAGTTTTTGGTTTAAGCCAAATATGCCCGCTTAGGTTGGTTTTTTTTATCTCAAATGATTTTGTTAAATTGATTATATAAATCCTATTGAATCATAATTAATTATATTATGAAAGTGCCAATTTGATTTATTTGTGTGGAATTGATTGAAATCATATTTCTAGGTCAAGACTCTTGTGTATTGAAATTTGGATTGCATAATTTTGTAATTTTATTAATTTAATCATATAATATGCTTTAGAATATGATAAATTTAATTTATGAACCGTTAATTTAAATAATTTAGTAAGAATTGATTGAATTTGCATTTTGGGCTTTAAAATCCTAATTTCCATAAATGGTCTTATGAAATTGATTTGTTTATGGTTCTTTTACTCAGTGATAATTATTTTTGATTTAAAATCATTATAATTGTGTTTCCACCCAAAATTGATTGCATTATGCTTTGGTTGTAAAACCTAACCATTTAAGGTTATTTTTGTTTGACTTGACCTGCTCTCTATAATTCTTATTTAATTAGTTTTATTAAATCAATTTAAAATATCGTAAGTGATCTTTTATGAACTCCGTTTGAATAAAACTCAATTTTGAATCTTTATGGAGCTTTACTCTTGATTCTTGTGTTTTATATGTGCTTTCCACAAAAACCTTTATGTGATTTTCTTTGTTGATTAAATTACAGTACTTGAATTATTGGCAGAGTAGGTAGTTTTTAAAATTTTTCATCATTGATTTAGGAAAGCATTCTCATGGATCCTCAAGCTAGTGATCATTCTCTCTTTCTTGTTATACTTAGCTAGCTTCAAAACTAGGTAAGTATCTATTTATCTTGGCATATGGTGGAATCGTTAAATTGTTGAAATGTATGTTTTTCTTGAATGCGAAGGTGATAAGCATGTTATTATGTGATTTATGTTGTCAAGTGTATATTATGCCGAGTATAGTACTTCTATGTGTCTACAAGCATATAAATTCAATACGAACATAAGTTAGCATACCTCTTGATTATTTTTTATGAGTGTGGATTGAAATGGTGTTATGTATTATGCTAGGCTTTAATGCTGATTAAAATTTACTAAGCTTTAATGTCACTTGAAATCTATTAGGCTTTAATGCTACTTGGGATTGTTTGGCTTTGATGCTTGGAATACTAAACTTTAATGACACATGGTTTGGTTCTTAATCCCTTGTAGATCAAGTGTGTGGATAATATTGGAATGGAATAAAGAAATTGAATTGTGTTGATATAAGTGATTAGGTGTTATTATGTAAGCTTGATCTATGATTGGCTAAATTCTTCAATAAAAAATTAATCGCTTATAGCGAAATATCTTGATTCAGGACTTGTATCACTTAGGGTAACTGTATGAGTTATGTTTGATATTCACTTGGTACCATTACGGTATTTTTATCTTTTGTGATTCTAAGTGTCTTATAAGGTCTATAGAGGCCCTCTTCTTCTCTATAGGTGTCTCGATATATTCTGTCCTTATAAAGGGTATATATATTTAAGTGATTAGGTGTCATATTTATTGGTGGTTTAGTTACATTTTTAGGATAGTCTATTAGGGCTAGTATCATCTGTATACTATATTAGTTGTTATAGTTTTTTGAGTCTCCATTCTTAAGTTGATATAACCGTTTGGTTGTGATCATGATAATATAATACGATTATCGGTAGTTATTAATCAATCATGGGGTTTGTATCTCATTATATTATGTATGATGTTAAATTGCCTTCTTTACAATTGTCATATGATGTGAAGGTTGCTATTATTTTGTTATTGTGTGTTCTATAGCTTTCATCGCATAGGATTTGTGCAAAATATTATCTTTTTAGGATAGTTGTATTACTTAATACAAGTTGTGTATGGATCCTAGACTTTTGTAGTTTAATTTATAGTAATGGCCTTAATATCATTTTGTATTTAATTATATGATTGTACCCCTATATGTTGTCATGTCTTATCGTGTGTTTATAATCATGACTTTATGATCACATATTCTACTATACGCTATCCCATATGTTGCATGTATTTTCCTATTATAACATGTATTCTATGTGGATAAACCTTACTCTTATTATCACATGGGTACAATGCTCTTATTATCGCATGTATGACTTTCCTTATTACCTTATGAGTGAATAATGAATGTCATGCCATTTACTTATGATATCATATGGGTTGTCTTATGAGTGAAATGGCATGTGTATCGTATGTATGCTTGAGCATGAAGATCATAAGATAAAGCTTATAATGATTTTATATGTATTATGTGCCTTCCATAAGTTAGGTAGTTTTAATTTACTGAATATGTTCTGTACCGATGATGTGCTTCAATGGATCCTCTAATGATCCATCGATTGTGGGGAGAAAACCTCTTATTTAGGTTTAATATTGAATATCATATTGATAATATATAGACTTAGGCTTTGAGAGAGTTAGGATAATTAGACTTTTCCCACATAGACTTCTATTTATTTTTCCGTGTCTATTTTTAAAAATTTCAATTGTTGTATTGAAACTTCAAGAGCGTTATAACCAAATTTTAGCTTCCCATAATTTTGTTAAGATTTTAACATCTAGGATTGTCTCATAGGTTTTATGTTGATTTTATTAACAATATTTTGGTCCAGTAAAACCTTTTATTTCCACCTACCATTGGATAACTTATTGTGGGAGTTTATTCTCTTGGTATAGATAATATTTATTATTTTGTTGAACATATTTTAGCCTTACATCTAATATAAGATAGATGATAAAAATTTATCTTATATTAGATGTAGCGGTAGCAATCCTTATTTCTATTTTAGCTTCCACTATTCTTTTAAAAGAAAATATTTAGGAGTGAAAAGCGAGGGTGTTATAGATATATCCTAGTAGTATTGGGTGTAAGTGATTTCTTAAGATCTAGTTTGATTGTTATGTGAGCAAATTTATCTTGCGATGTGCTGACATGCAAGAGTCAAATTGAACCATTCTTCCAATGTAATTACCGCTAACCTTAAGCTTCTCTAGATCACTATAGTATTCAATTGGGATTTTGAGATTTCTGAAAGTCAAACCCATGCTATGGTTGAAGTCACAATAGTCATAGATACTCTAAAATCAGGGGTCCGCTTTCTCACCGTCAAGTATTGCCCATATATAACCTAAATGCCGTCGATGAGGATATGTTTACATTCTCCTCTATTTTGGAGTTTAATGATGTAGAAACCCATGCTTAAATCAATAAAATCATATGTCTCCTCAATTGTCCATAAATTGAGAATTTTTTATTGAGGCTATCATAACACATACTTTAATCCAAAGATTGATGATCAAGCATCTTGTCCATAGGCAACATAAGACTTTTCTTCTCATATGTTGTGTAACAAATTAGAGGTTGTGCAACATCTTTAATCTTTGGATCATTAATAAAATCATCTTCCTCCATATCCTTCTATGATACTTAATGTGCTATTAATTTTGAAATGCTAACAATTTAGCAAGTCGTTATTAATAATTTAGCAAAAAGGCGACATGGTTGTTTTTGGCAAAAAATTGGGAATCATTTTGGGATTTACTATTATATACTATATAAATAGATTATAATTTAGTAGGTCGTTATTAATAGATTAGCCAAAAGGAGAAGTGATTGCTTTTGGTGGAAAAGTGAAATCCTCTTGCATAGATAGATTACAATTTAGCAGGTCTATGAATATATTAGACAAAAGGGAAAGTGATTGCTTTTGATAGAAAATTGAGAATCCTCTTGGACTTTACTATTATATAATATATAGATATAGATTTTCAAAAGGAAAGTGGTTGCTTTTGATCGAAAACATAGAATTTTCTTGAGCTTGGCTGATATATATTATATATTATATAGATATAGATTAATTCATTCATTCATTCATTCGTGAATTTTATTATTATATATTAATAGATAAATAGATAGACATATAACTAGGCTATTAATATTATATATCCTATAGTTTTAAAAATTAAATAAGATCAGCCGGTTTGACTAGTGAATTGACGAGCTAGTCAGATCACCGACCAAATTCGATGTACTGGTTATCAAACTCTTAGAATTAGTTAAAGTCAGTTAAAAACTTATCGGACAAGTCAAAATTGATAAACTGGTCAAAAAGTCGATCGGCCGAATAAATTAAAAAAAATCGATTGAGAATCGGTCAAATTCATATATAGTTTAATTTATTATATATTTCATATTTTTTTACTTAACATGCATCACTCGTCCAACCAATCTAAACTATTGGTCATATTATTAAACTAGCGAATCAATTATAATATCGGATTAATTACTGTTCTGATTTTTAATGCTACGATATATCCTAGTGACTATTTTTTAACGGTTTTCATTTGTATGGTATGAAAAACATTGTTTTTTTTTTTATGGCCATCGAAGATTAGGAGAGAGGAAGCACGGCGGGCTTTCTGCCCAATCAGGATAGGGGTCTCTTTCGAGCCCACTGGGTTCGCAATGGTGGCCTGTAATGCTATAAGGAAGAGAAAAAAGGAGGGGAAAGGACAGAGACTGCATGTTTCTGATGGACTCATGTCACTTAAAGGCCCAATGCACAACCCTGTTAGAAAACGAAGAAAATATCTCCGACGCGTCTGTTCCGGATCACTGATTCACTATTACCAATCTCGTTCCATCTATGTATAAGTTCGCCCACGGTGATTTCGAGTTCTACAGCGCAATATCGTTAGGGTTTTTCTCCTCACTCTCTTTATCTATTTCCTGCTGTGTTGTCCAGTCATGTTCGGCAACCCAATGATGGATTCGTCCAAGAAACGTAAAGCCGATGAGAACGGAGCTGCAATCACTACCGTTGCGCCCGGCGATGACCTAGCATTTGCGCCGCCAGCTCAACAAGTACCCCAAACCCTAAGCCCCGAAGACGGTCGCAAATTAATCGAAACCCTGTCGCAAGATCAACGTCTCTCGATTTTGCAAGAGGCCGTCCTCCGTCACCCTGATGTTCTTGCTGATGTCCGCAGCATAGCCGACCGAGATCCTGTTCACCGCAAGCTTTTCGTTCGTGGCCTTGGTTGGAAGACCACCACCGACTCTCTCCGCGCGCTGTTCTCAGGTTACGGTGAACTCGATGAGGCCGTCGTTATCACGGATAAGAATACCGGTAAATCGAAAGGTTACGGGTTTGTTACTTTTAAGCATGTCGACGGTGCATTGATGGCTTTAAAGCAGCCAAGTAAGCAAATCGATGGTCGGATGACGGTTACTCAGCTTGCTGCTGCTGGATTGTCTGGTGGGCCGAATAGTGATGATATTGCTCCGAGGAAGATTTATGTTGGAAACGTGCCGTTTGAGATTTCTGCGGAGAGGTTGCTCAGTTTCTTTGAGGCGTACGGTGAGATTGAGGAGGGCCCGCTAGGGTTTGATAAGCAGGGTGGAAAGATGAAAGGATTTGCATTTTTTGTGTATAAAACGGAGGAGGGAGCAAGGGCTGCACTTGCCGAGCCGATGAAGACCGTTGATGGGCATCCGGTTATCTGTAAGTTGGCTGCTGATGGTAAGAGAGGCAAGGGCAGTAATCCCGGTTCTGGTCCGGGTGGCGAGTATGGAGGTGATAGGATGGGCGGCATGATGCCAAACTCTGTGCCTGGGCATATGAATCCGCCATTAGGAGGTCCAACTGGAATGGGTTCTTATCCAGGTTATGGAAGTAGCGCTCACCAGCCTCCACCAGGTGGGTTGGGACATCAAGGACCGATGAATTCTTCGATGGGTGGCCCTGGCTTAGGTTCGTTGGGAACTCAGGGACCTGCTGGTGTTCCTGGGGGTTATGGATCTGGTTCAGGCGCTGGCTCCTATTATGGATCGCAGTATGGTGGACCTCCATCTGGAGAGTTTGGTTCGTACAGAGTTCCGCCTAGTTCCATGGGTGCACCGCCCGGTGGGAGCTATCCGGACGGTGCTCCTTATGGGATGGCTTCTTCTGGTTATCCAACGCAAAGTCAGCCTCCTTCCCAGCCTCCTCAAGGCCCACCTGGAGGGATGTATCAGAGGATGCCACCATATTACTGAGTTAAGGTATGATATCATTGGATTTGTCTCATAATGTAGTTTGTAGTAAACTATTTGCTTGGGATTTTTGTTGTTGTGACTAGACTTTGGTTGAACTTAGTTCTCCAGTTTGTTTTGCTGCTTGCTTTACTTGGTAGGTAACCCTAAATGACCACTGAACTTGGTGCCTTTCAGTATGACCTCTACCTCGAACCCTGTTTCTTGTGTTTCTTATTATTTTCCTTTCCTTTTATTCGCTTCAGCATCTGCGTAGCTTCTTAGATAATTCTAGATGATTACTGATCAGAGGATCAGCCGCATAATTTCTCATTATCGCTTCTTTGTTTCAGCGTCTGCGTTTGCTTGTTCAGAGCTGTCTTAGCATGCTATCTTCTGTCTCTTATTCGTGCTTGAAAAACACGCATCTTAAATGTACTTTGGCCGGATAATATGAATTTATTCGGCTGGACAGCCGAATAGTCACGGTTTCCAAAACATCATGCCCAGTCATTCTGGGACCTCAATGTCTTTTGAGAATCAGCAACTTGGTTGCTATTTAGCCTACCAATGATGATCATTGTTTTGTGGATCAGTGATTTTTGTTATTGGCTCATTTAAATATTCCTTTAGCTACGTTGGCTATAGCATTCGGGGTGGGTGACTTGTTTCATTTTTATCATTTTCTATTGGTTCCTTTCGACATTTTATTCTTGCTTCTATGCTATTTTAATTAATTTGTTTATTGTGGATTTTTTATCCTTTGTTTTGGTTGTTGAATTTTTGGAGTGCCTGGGTGTTCTATCATCTGAGATCTTCTTGTGCACATTCGGGGTGGGTGACTTGTTTCATTTTTTATCGTTTTCTGTTGATTCCTTTCGAAATTTTATTCTAGTTTCTGTGCTATTTTAATTAATTTATTTATTTATTGTGGATTTTCTTATCCTTTGTTTTGGTTGTTGGCTTTTGAAGTGCCTGGGTGTTTGCTTCTATCATTTGAGATCTTCTTGTGCACAGTTGCCATATTGGGTTTTGCTGTGATTGCTTTGCATGTCATAGGTTTTTTTTGGATGAAGAATTTTACGAATGATGGATTTTGAGAAGTAATTTATTTTTAAAATTTCACAGTTATAATTCCATTGTTTTCATCAAGTATTTGAATTTTGAATAAAGAAGTTTTAAATTTTCTTTATTTTTTATGATTTCACACATGAGATTTGGATAGAGTATTTATAATATTTTTCTTATTTTTACTCATAAGACTATATAAACAAATCATAAACGAAATATTTTTGTTATGATACGCAAAATAAATATATAAGTTAGAGAAGTTTATATATCCTCCTTTGAAATGAAATTCCTTCAATAAATCCATTATCCAAACAAATTCAAGCAAAGCTGTACTGGTTTGGTACATCATGTGTAATTCTATGCTGTGGATGTGGTGGTTTGGAAAAATGTTGGAACTTTGCGCTGGCTGATTCTATGTTCATCTCAAGGACTTGACTGTTTTGTGGATTAGGTTATGCCATTTTCTGTGACATGAATTGAGAGCCTCTTATGGAAGTAAGTTTTTGGTTGGGAGCAACTGGCATCGACTTCTTTTGCTGCCTACATAAATTTACCTGGAGGATCTGTTGTTTGACATGTTACAATCTTTTCTCCTTTCCCTTCTTTTGCTTTCATATTTAGAAATGGATATTTGCCGAGCAGACTCTTCAAAGTAATTACTATCTGGAAATATTATGAAAAAATTGGTTTCTGGGATATTATGTTGCATATTATCTGGTCAGGTATCTATATGTTTGTTAAGCTATTTTTGTTCTTTTATTTATTTGTTCTCCAGTTTTAATTGTTGGATGCTAAGTTGTAATGGGTGTTTGGTTCAGGTGTTTGACAGCTCCTTGGGCGCAATTGCTATAAATGGTTGTGGTGCTTTCGTGATTGCCGACAATGAAATATGTCATTTGCTTAAATGGACTGCTGTACATGTGTTGCCAGCTTCCGTTGATATGCTGTATAACTTTCCAATATGATGGTTGTTGGTCATGAGTTTCTAGTGTACTAGCAACTTATTAGTTTCTTAGACTCGTCCTGTTCAGGAGTTGATGTTATGCTTTATTGGATAAATTTGCTTTGCTCTATGCATACCATCAATGGAACCACATTTCTCAACGTGGAGGTTTTGGTATTCTTTTTCTGTGTAGTACTACATGTAATTTTTTACTTCAGTGCTTTTTGAGAGTAACCATATGTATTATTTGAGACATCTTTCCTTCCTGTGGATTCTACTTTGCTGTCCTTCTCTTTGACATTCAATTCTAACTTGGACAATGGCTGGACAATCTTTCCTGTGGATTCTGCATTGCTGCTCGTCTCTTTGACATTCAATTCTAACTTGGACAATGTCTGGTCAATCTTCAAAGTAACTAGTTTGAATGCTTCATCCAGATGCAGCCATGTCATGTTTGGGATTCTGTGATGATCTTAGGAATGTTTCAAGATTAAGATTAGGCTTTATAACATATATGTTGACTTTCTGATGTTGAGACCCTATTTTTATAGGGCTCGTTCCATTTGTCTGATTTTTATTCCTTTTTTTTTTTGGAAAAAAAAAAATTGAAAAATAGTCTAGCGTGTTTTTAAACTTTATTATTATTAATTATTAATATTATTATTTGATATTTACTCTAATTTTTCTCGGGCTTTGCCTGTATAATTTGATTTAAAAAAAAAAAGATGAGGAGAACTAACCCTTGGGGTCCATTTTCTTTGTTTGACTTTTTCTGATCTGATATCATTTAACAAAAAAGCTCATCTGAATTTTTTTCAATGTGTTATTATTATGGCTACTACTATATTATTATTTGTCGTGATGTTATTTTTTCTGCCACTTACCAATCAAAGATGACGATAGAGAGCGTAGGACTGGCCTTTAGTTCTGCAATAGTGTTGGATGTTATGGTATGTTTGTTTACATCCTTGGTGTTAACAATTATTTGAGGACAGATTCCTTGTTTATTCAGTGGGATTGATGGATAAGGTCTAGGATCTTCGTACTTTGAGATGGTGCGGGTTGGGAATGTTTTTGTATTTTTGAAATTTAAACATGTGGCTAGGCTGTTATATCACCTTATGTTTTTGGGAACGACTATCAGTACTTTTTGGGCTTGTTCTGAGTTTATTTTTGCTGTTATAATCTTGATGTGATTTCATTTGATCTTAAGTATAAAAATTAATGAATTTATTGATATTTTAAGTTTCATTTTTAATGTTATTACTATTGTATATTTACTTTCATAATTGTTATCATTGATTTTCTTTATTTTTTGGATTATTAAAATTTTGCTGATACGACGTGACTGATAAATTGTGAAAAGTCTAAAAATTAAGCTGAGAAGAACAAGCTCATTGTAGACTACTTGAATACCGGTTTGGTTTGTTGAAGAGAGCATACATGTTCATATACGTCTTTATTGAGTGAAGTGCTTTGTGACATTAGTAGTTGACTTGTTTTTCATTGGGTTAATGCTTCCAAAGTGGTTTGCTTCTTGTGTTCTCCACAGTTGTTCCTCTCTCTTCCTTGTTTGCTCTGCCCCATGAAAACATAGGTCTGAGGGGGTTATGAATGGTCTTTTGATAGACTGGTGATTTTATGTGGTTTTGCTTACCCCAAGCGTGCCCCGGTGTACTTTATTCTCTTATTTCCACAAGATTGGTTGGTAGTCGATGGGGTTTTAGTAGGCTGTATTTTTTCTCTGCTGGCCATTCGGCAAATTAACTTTTGTTTTTTCACTCTTCTTGTTCCTCGATTTGCCCCTTTCATCGTTTGATATGTCTTGGTGTTGTCTATGAGAAACAACTTTGATGCACGGGAGTGGACAAAGCGTTACTTCTCGTGCGTTGCTAAGATTCTCCTACTTGATGCGACGGCGACGGCTGCATTGGCAACTGCTCAGTTGCTGGTGCCTGCTCTCATGGGACTCAGAAAATTTCGGTATAGAATGAGACGATTCTCGTACTTGAAATGGAAACCACGTGCTGGACCCACATCAGTGACAGATTTTTATTGGTTCGCCTCATGATTTTATGCCAGGAGGTTTGAGTAGTTACAAAATAGGTTTGTTCCATTCTCCTGTAATAGTTTATTATGTAGACATGGGTACAGAGCTTTTCTTTATATTTCATTTTGTTTGAATCATCTCTTCGCCGTATTCCTATAGCCCCTTTCATTTTTTGCCTCCCACTTAACGAGAACTGGAATTGTATCTAATTGAATTGTACCAGTAAATTCGCACGGACCTAGGGACGGCTCACTATTATGGACTGGACGAGAGTAGAGTAATTATTGTGAAAAGTGGCCGTCGCAACATTGTAAATTTTCTGACAAATAGAGGATATTGAAGTATCAGAAAAATTTATATAAATCAGATTATTTCTTGAATGTGGCCAAGTTATTAAAATGATTGAAAGCTGTTCGGCTGGTTGGAAAATTTGGAGTAGGAAATGATCGAGCATGAGCAAAGCAGAACTCACATGCAGAAGTTATATTGGGCAATATTTAGGGTTACTCATATAAGGGGGTTTTTTGGTTCTGTGGTAACCTAAGCTTTGTTAACGAGTAGATTATTTACAGTTTATTCTTTGAACGCTACTTAATATATCTATCATTGTATATTAAAAGAATATTTTTTTTTTTATCGAAGTTAGGTTACAATTCTTATGTGGAATAGGTATATTTAGGTCTATTTTCATCATTTACTGAATTTTATATAGGTGTATGGCATAATTTTTATTATTATTTATGTTTTATTTAGTTATATGGGATTAATTTTTTTATATTTAAGTTATGTGTAGAAATATGATCACTTTCGGAGATATATAGGCCATTTTTTAAATTTTAATTTTTAGATGTGGGCTTATTGTTATAAATTGAAAATTGTGTTTGAGTAAATTTTATAATTTTTATTTTGTATATTTGGGTTGTTTTTAAAAATTATGTAATTTTTACTCTATATATGTGTGTTTAGTAATATATCATAAATTTCTGTGTACTGTGTCATTAACATAGAAGTTTTGTTGTAATAAATCTATATGTATTATGAACTTAAAACATATATATATATATTCTAAAGTTAGAGGAATAAATTATGTGGTGAATTAATACATTTTATATGTTGGATATGATATTTTTTATAATGAACTTGTTCATTTAATCTTATAATATTTTTTTTTGCTTACTATTTATATATTCGTTCTTTCTTTTAAAGGATTATAGTTTATCCTTTGTAAATTTTTAAAAATTCTCTCAAGCTTTATTTGGATGAAGAAGTTTTAAGAAAATTTTATTTTAAAAGAGAAGTTTTGAAATTTTATAGGATAAAATTATAGAAACTTTAAATATTATGTCATTTATTATAATTGTGTATTTATATAGTTTTATGGATAGAAGTTAAAATATATATATATATATATATATATATATATATATATATATATTATAAGTTGTTTGCAAGTTTAAAAATTTTATTCAAATTTCTATTCAAACAATATCTTTATAACCATGAAATTTTGAAGTCAATTTTTTATATTCTATTATTTCTAAAGATCTCTATTCATATAAAGTCAAATATTTTAATTTTTGTTTAATCAAGTTCGGTTCGTGTTGTAATAGTATTATAAACAAATTTTATAATATTAAAATTATTATTAAGTTGATTTAAAATTTATACTAAAATGAGATTCTTGAATTATAGAAAGTTTTTTTTAACTCTAGCGAAATTTCAAAAAAAATATATAAATAGGATATTAATTTTTATTTTATTAAATTTAGTTTGTAGTATGTATGTAATTTGATTAGGAAAAAATATTATAATATAAAAAAATAAATTGATTTTATTTGTTTCTCAAACAAGATACTTTAATTTAAGAATTATTTTTCTAAAACTGAAGTTATTAACAAAATCAATTTCTGTGAAATTTTATAAATCTTATAGACGTTTTGATTTATGCTCAAACAAATTTGATTTTGAATCATGTGTGAAAAAATATCAATGAATTGATCTAAATATTAAAGCATATGTATAGTACTACCTGAACACACTAATATTTAGTTTTTATAATGAAATATATTAATATTTTTTGTTAAGTATAATTAATTTTTTGCTAAATATGTATGTTTTGTTTTGTGAATATAACTGATTAACATAATAAACATATCAGAACCTAATCTAAGAGACGTATGTGTGATAACACTTACGTGTATTTTATAAATGCCGAACATTGCATGGTTTACTATTAATAAATATGGTAAAACTATCTAGTGAACCTATGAAGTATACTCTATGAACTGTGAACATGTTTGTTTTAGTTTTTATAATGAAATAGACTGCTGTTATTTTTGAGCAAAACTAATTTATTTGTTGAACTTGTTTGCTTTATTGTGTGAATTTAAATGGTCAACTTAAGTACTTGAAAGTTTTATGTTATTATTCTAATCTTATAAACTTAGTGCAATAAATTATGTAGTAAATAAATATATTTTATGTGTTGAATATGATTGTTTTTCGTAATGAATCAAAATGACTAGCTTAAGTGAAATTAAAAAAAATTAAGATTTTTATTTTTGTTTTATTAAGTTTGGTTTGTGGTATATGTAATAGCATTTTAAAAAATTATTATAATATTAAAGATGTTATTAAATTATTAAATTAATCTTAATTTTATCTCTACTTGAAATTAATATTTTTTTTCCACAACTGAAGTTGGTGAACAACTTTAATGAAATTTTAAAAATTCTTTATGATTTTAATTTATGTTTTATTATGGGTGTAATAATAATAGAAAAATTATTGTAAAAAATAATAGGAAAGGTTATTATAGTATAAAAGCATAATTAAATTAATGCAAATTTTATTCCAAAACAGAAAAAAAAAATTTAATGTACAAAATAAAATAAAATATGATAACTGAAGTTAGTCACAAGGCTAACTTTAATGAAAATTTTATTTTATTATGTTTGATTTATAATAAAAAAAATTATATGAATACATATTTATTTTATGTAGTAAATTTAATTATTATTTTTTTTTCATAACAAACCTGAATGAAAAAGGTTAATACTTAGTGCTTGTTTGGTATGGGGGTAATAGAGGTGGAAAAATTACCCCCATATTTTATATATCTTATATAACTTATTTAAAATTAAATCTTTTTATTCTAATGAATATCCATTTTAAATTTTAATTTGATCTAAAATGGGTATTTTATTAAAAATATATTTATTATTATTAAATACTTAATATAAAAGATACAAAATAGAGGAAAAAATTTTCCACCTTTATTACCCCCGTACCAAACAAGCCCTTATTTGTATAAATATACATGTTGGTTGTATATGTAAATCTTGTTGTATGCGACAAATCTAATTATGCGCACGCAAGCGCACCGCCTAACTCACGCCCTTATGTCATTTCTATGGATATTATCATATCTATATATATATATATAAAAACGGAGTTGTCTAGCAGACAATATACAGACAAATTTTTCCGTCTAAACTATATCAATTATTACTAATCATAAATTACCGCTGCCATATATTATTGTTAATTATTGTTATTGCTAATTAATAAGATAGAATAATTAATATAACTATTTATTAATATAATGTGACTATTCATCTCCTATGTGCATTAAATGTATATAACTATTCATTTGCTGCACAACAATTAATTTTAATAAAGTATTAACTATATATTTTCTAATCACATATTTTTTTAATTAATTATCTGAACATATGTAGAAAACTATTCATTTCCTACGTATTAATTGAATTGTCAGACTATTCATCTCTTACATATTAATATATAAATAATTAATACACCAAAGTGCATATTTATTTGCTTTACATGCATATATCCATTAATACAATACGACTATTTATCTCCTATGTGCAACAAATGCATATAACTATTCATTTATTGTACATATGTCGAATAATTACTTTTAATAAAGTATTAATCAAATATTTTTTTAATTAATTACCTGAACATATGCAGTCAACTATTAATTTCCTGTGTATTAATTGAATTGTCAAACTATTCATATCCTACATATTAATATATAAATAATTAATATACCAAATAAAATGCATAAACCAGCCAACCAACACATATACATCTGCTGCTATTAATATAATGCAACTAGCAAATACATATAACTAATTTTAATGAAGTATTATTTTATTTTTTTTAAGGTTAGATCAACATCAATCAAATATGATGACGATGCTGATGCTGATGATGATGATGATAATAATAATTGTTTATAATAATAATTTTATTATTTATTATTAATAATATGACTATTATTATTAATATAACTATAATAATTATAACTATTAATATAATTATTTATATACATATAACTAATTTTAATGAAGTATTATTTTTTTCTTTTTTTTTGGGTTAGATCAACATCAATCAAATATGACGACGATGATGATGATGATGATGATAATTGTTTATAATAATAATTTTATTATTTATGATTAATAATATGACTATTATTATTAATATAACTATAATAATTATATAATAATAATTTTATTATTTATGATTAATAATATGACTATTATTATTAATATAACTATAATAATTATAACTATTAATATAATTAATACTAATATAATTATTTATATAATTTTGATAATTACTATGATCATAATTTATAATATAATAATGAATATTAATATAATTGATTATTACTATTATGAATATTATCATGATTAAAAAAACTAATAACAGAACAACAACATTGGTTATTATATAAAAACAGAGTTGTTTGGCAGACAATATACAGATAAATTTTTCCGCCTAAATTATACCTATTATTACTAATCATATATTATCATTGTCATATATTATTACTAATTAATAAGGTCAAATAAATGATGAAATACTCGTGTGTATTAATTGATTTGTCAAACTATTTATCTCCTACACTGCATAACAATAAAATGATATTCATCTCCTACGTATTAATTGAGATGTTCATCTATTGCACATATGTCGAACAACACATATTAATTAAGAATTTTCTTAATTAATTATCTAAAAATATGCAGTCAACTATTCATCTCCTGCGTATTAATTGAGTTGTAAAACTACTAAATATATGAATGTAACTATTTATCTATTGCACATATGTCGAAGAACACATATTAATCAAATATTTTCTTAATTAATTACTTGAACATATGCAACCAACTATTCATCTCCTGCATATTAATTGAATTGTGAAACTAATGAACATATGAATGCAACTATTTATCTTATGCGAACAACAAATTTATATAACTATTCATCTTCTGTCATTAATACAGCACAATTATTCATCTCCTACATGCAACGAATGCATATAACTATTCATCTGTTGCACATATGTCGAACAATATATATTAATCAAGCATTAATTAAGTATTTTATTAATTAATTATTTGAACATATACGACCAACTATTCATCTCCTGCATATTAATTAAATTGTTAAACTATTAATCTCTTATATAATAATATATAAATAATTAATACACCACACGTGCATTGCACGAGCAAATATAACTAGTTATATAGTATGCCACACTTGTGCAGTATTAATTGGACTTGAAGAATGAATTAATGTAATTGCATGGCATGTTTTGGGCCCGAAGAAATGATCGACATGTTGACTGTTTCAAAAAGCTCACATTAATTCTGAATTAATTAATAAAAATAGAAGATTGATTGGATGAAAAACTGAGCTAACCGAATGATCAAAGAGTAAGTTATTCTTTATTGGCAACCACTCATTCGTAATTATTTGTAGCACTGATTTTTATGATCTGTATCACTTTCGATGCAAAATGCCGAATTGCTTTAATGCTTTATACAAATGGAAAACATGCAAGCAAAATAAAAATGCGGCAGCAGCAAAAAACCATTATCTATACTTTCTTTTTTTGGTTATATTTTTATATTAGTTCATTTTTACTTTTAAGTTATTAAAAAATTATATAGTTATATCAAAATGATTTTGAGATTTATTCCTACAAATGGTAGATATTTCAAACATGAAAAATTATTATATAAGATATTTCAAACATGAAAATTTATTATGTAAATATTATGTTTCTAAACGAAGGTTTTCATTATTGTTGTACTATTATTTCATTGTAGAGTAATATTGTTACGAACTTCGAGCATTATCACAACATAATCACCTTTATTGTTAAATAATTATTACATGTATATTGATAATTTATTTGAAAAATTATCACATGAAATGTTGAAATTTTAGTATAAATAATGGTGATAATATACTATAACACTTGTAGTTGTTTAAAAATGAATTATATAGTAAAAATTATTATATAATTATTGAAAAATTGGTATGAATATGATGAAATTTCTTACATTGATCGTTGACAAAAAATCAATATAATTGTTGAAAAAATTAGTACAATAACAACAAAGTTTAAAAAAATATTAAATGAATGTTAAAAATTTATGATAATAACGAACGTTTTTTTATTACAATATTTATTAAAATCTATTATATTATTGATGAAAAATGATCATAAGTTTGTTAAAAAGTCATCACTTTTGAAATTTTTGAGACAATAATGATTGAAATTTTTGTTACATTTATTGTTGAAAAATCATTACATTTTTTTAAATAATAATAATAATAATATTTTTTTTTGGTAATTAATTAAGCTTTTATTACCAAAGGAAAGGAAGTACAATAGTTTCAACTACAAAATCAAAGGGGCATACCCCCAAACACTCATATAATCCATCTATCAAGGTTATTTAGGTACTTTGTAATATGAATATTTCTTGTATCACTGAAACTAACAAAAATATCAGAGATAATCTGCTTGATAGTGGTCGTAGGATTCCTCTGCATAAGATGAAATACTACCTTGTTTCTATTGATCCAAATATGGTAAAGAATTAAGGGCATTGAATATGGCTCTCCAAACTATATTTTTCCCTTTGCCTTTGGTTTTTCTAATCAGCCCACCTGCAACCCCACTGTCCGCCGCCTTTTTACCGCCTTTGCCGCCACCAAAACCACCAATCTCCTCCTTACAACCTCCTCTACCACTCCCACATCTTCTTTTCCCGAAACCAGCCCCTACACCTCTCCATTTTTTCCCTCTTTTTTCCTTCCTTCTCAGCCACGCCTAGCCCGACAACCATCTTCGCCGCCGCCACCTCTGCTCTCTTGGCCACCAACAACCCATCCCCAGCCTCCACCTACACCCCCTCTTCACTCCTACACCCTTCCCTTGCCTCCAATCCTCCCCCATCTACCCTCTTTTCTAGCCTAAAGACCCTAACCCGAAAAATAGCCATTATCCCTTCCTTTCACCCCCTCTTCGAGCCTTCCTCTTTTTATTTTTGCATACAGCTCATGCTGCATAAGCAAGATGAGTTGCTACATTTATTGGCCCATTTTTATTAATAATTTTAAGGTACGATAATATTTAAGTTAATTATTTCCTTAAGTAAAATTTATAAAGTCTTATGATTTGATTTTCTTATTTCTAATATAATAAATATTGATATTATTTTTAGGTATGGGTTTTGCTAATCAAAGCTTGAATCTTTAACATGAATACCGGTAAGATTCAATTTTGCGGGAATTAAGGTAATCGTTAAACCCCACTTAAATGCATAGATATACATATGTTAGCACATTAGGATTTCTAATATGTTATTATGCTTGATATTTGTGGTTTAATATATATATATATATATATTTGCTTGTATTGATTGATAAAAAGGAAAGTATGCTAGTTTATATGCCATGTGTGGAAATGTTGCTTAAGGGAAGAGCTTGATTATTAATGAAAGTGTTAAAGCACTTATCCATGTCATATTATGTTATTGTGACCATTTATGCTTAAATAATATTATTGTGAGCCCTAGGGGAATTTTAGTAATATTTTTTTGTGTAAGAATGTGGCCTAATATGTGTGGGTGCTAATAAGTATTATATTAAAATATAATAGTTGGTGGAATTGGATATTGTTAAGGGAGTATTAATATTATTATTCCATGTAGTAATGTTAATCTAATAAAAGTGGTGTAATAAGGGGACAAGATGGTAATTTTGGAAGAAGAGGGTAAAATGATAAATTTTCTAAGTAAAAGGGTAAAATGGTAATTTTATAAGTAAATGGCAAAATGTTAATTTTATAAGTAAAGGGATATTATGGTAATTTTGGGAGTAAAGGGTAAAATGGTAATTTTGTAGTTAAATGGTAAAATGGTAATTTTATAACTAAAGGGCAAGGTGGTAATTTTGTACTAAAAGAGTAAAATGGTAATTTTATAATTAAAGGGTAAAATGATAATTTTGTGATTCAAGGGTAAAACAGTAATTCTGTAAGTAAAAGGATAAAATAGTAATTTTATGAACAAATGGTAGAATGGTAATTTTGTAAGTAAATGGATAAATTGGTAAATTGTAAGTAAAAGGGATATTATGGTAAATTTGGAAGAGAAGGGTAAATTGGTAATTTAACCAACTAAAGGGCAAATTGGTAATTATGATGATGTAGAAGGGTAATTGGGTAATTTATGCAACTAAATGGGCAAGTTGGTAATTATAACAAAGGAGAAGGGTAATTCGGTAATCTAACCAACCAAATGGAAATTATGATAAATGTAACAATTTATGAAGGGTGATTAATGACCTAATAAGTGTGGGAGATAACTTAATGACCCAAACCGAGTAGAGATGTGGCTAAGAACAACTATGTGTGTATTATGTGCCTTATGTGCCATGTGTTATGCCATATTGTGTACTTTATGCTTAATGATTAATTATTTATAGCGCAACTGGGAGTAAATATATGCTTATGTGACTTCCTTATGGCATGTGGACGATGATTATATTTGTTGTGTGTACGATGTTATGTGATGTGACCCTCTAGGACATGCATGCTAGGATATTTAATGTGGTAATGTGGGATGGAAGGATGAAAAAGGAAAATGGGAAAGTATGATAACCAAGGGGAAGCAAGTTGGCTAATGTAGGTGGGAATGACCCAAATAATCCATGAGTCATGAGTGAATGAATAAAAGGGGACTTTACATAAATTGAAAGAGTGGGAGAATATAGGGTTTGCATGGGATGGTTAGAGTCCGCATGGGGGAAAACTTTACGTATGTAAAGTTACCTTGGGACGTGAGGAAGATAATAGAAGTGTCGTTTGGGTGACTGGAGGCTTCTGGTGAAAAATAGTACGTGGGATACTATAAGGGTGTATAGGAGACTGAGCTAGGGTTTAGGGAAGAAACCCTAATTTGAGAAGGTGGAAGAAGAAAAAGAAAATAGTAAGAATAAACGAGAATGAGCGGGGTAGAAAGTGAGGGTTGGATCTAAGGGTTGTGACGTGTGGGGTGTTGAAGTAGTTTGAGATGTGTAAGGCAGAGAAGGATGTACCACATAGGCCCAGATTAGGGTTTTGGAGAAACCCTAGGGTAAGGCGGTGAGTGGGCTTGACCCACACACTTAAGAGTCGGGCTCTGAGTGTGAGTAAGTGGAATAAGGAAAGGATGTTGGGGCAAGTTAGGAGGTGCAGAAGTCTCAAGATATGGGACAGACCCTAGTGGGAGGATAAGTGTGGATATAGTTAGCCATGCATGTCTAGGGTGAAATCTTTCGAATAAGATACAAATAAGACACTAATCACTTAAAGAGGAAGACTGTTGAGCCAGACCCAGACCGATCCACCGGCAAATAATAGTAGCCAGGAGCCGGGGTGCACTAGAGACCGGTCCACCGGCAAATAATAGTGGGTAGGAGCGTTTTTCCTTGCATGATTTCCGGTCCACCTGTTATAATGGTGGGGGATTCTGTGCTCAGCAAACCAAATGTAATAACGATAAGACATGAGGAAGACACTAATCACTTATAGTGAAACACCTTGTGAGTCAGGGCCAGACCGGTCCACCGACGAATAATAGTGGTCAGGAGCGTTCTGTCCTGTATGTATTCCGGTCCACCAGCTATAATAGTGGAGTTCCCACACTCACATGGACATTATGACCTATCAATATTTGATTGACTCGTTAAGTATGCAAATGTACGAAAGTGAATATTTATGTATGCACCATTAATATCTGATTGACTTGTCAAGCATGTGGATGCATGGCTCTGATTATTATGTTTACACCTATCGTTAGGTATGGGTATAGTGGTATATCATGTGTTACATTGTGGGTCTACTTTAAATTGTATTTTAAAGGGTTACTCAGTACCGTAGTATTAAAGGGTTCCATTCGTGGGGCCTCTACCTATTCAATGGGCAATGTCCCTTACAGGTCTCTTTTCAGGTACTATTCAAGTGGGCAACGGGAAAGAGAGTAAAGAATTATCCGAAACTGTTAAGGTTTTTCTCTTTCTCTTTTAAATTCCTGGTTTCAATATAATTATTGTTTTGTAACCATCATTGGTGGATTTTATCCTTATAAATGGTTGTTACGCTACTCTAATTTAGATATGGTTTTTAAATTATGTTTTACTCTTCCAACCTTAGCACTTAGTACTGGAACGGTAAGAGTAAATCGGTCTGGTACTAAGTGTGGCAGTAATACCCCCATAATTCAAAGTCTTATTGTTTTGCTTCAGCTATTTCTTTTAAACAAAAACAAAATTTTTCTGTAGTGAATTTTGGGGGTGTTACAGTTATGGATTTTTTTAATAAAAAAATTGGTAAATTATATTTTTAGGATGATAATAATGTAAATGGTGTTGTGTATAAAATTGGTAAAATTTAGAAACTCCTAGAATTTTGTGAGTTGTGTAGGAGTTTCAACCATAGGGATAATATGGTCATTTTGGTGAGTTTTTGGAGAAAACAAATGTCATTGTGTACCTTGAGTTTTTACCATAAATTTGATACATAATATGTTAAGTTTTGGATGAGGATGACTTAAATTATGAAAATAATAAGATATTTAAGTGAATTAAAGGTGATTTGGTCTTTTTGGTCAAATCTGGAAATTTATGTGTTGAAGGGGTAATATATGGGCCAAAATATGAAGGTGATGATTTGTTAATTTCCTTGATAAATTATGAGTAACATAAAGTATAATTTTATAAGAAAATACTAAATTTGAAAATAATAACCAAAAGAATAACATTAATATTTTATGTATGAACATTTAGATTTAAGTTATGATTTTTTGGATATAATATTTTTAACAATATTTTACGTTTGTGAGTTGAAAATCCTTATGGAAGAATTTATGGGGTGTTTGTGAAACTAGGTTTTATAAAGGTAATATGATCTTTTACCTTGTGGAAGATTCCTTTATATATTTAATGAATACACCTATTTTAACACCCTAAATTTTTAAAAACCTAAAATCAAATATTTGACCCTTTACCTAGAATAATTTAATCTTAAATTATTAATCTAGTTATTTTGTGGACCTTTGATTTACAAGAATAGATAGACTTATTTAGTAAATTAATATAATTATTTTTATCATTTTATCTTACCTTTTTTATTTAAATAAATCCTCAAACCTATAATTTTACCAAAATTATTTTCTTAAATTAATAACTTAATTTTTGGATAAATTAATTTAATATTTTTTCCATTAGCCAAATTTAGCCTAATTTCTAATTCTAACACTAAAAATAATTTTCTTTTCCTTTTTCTCCTTTCCTTTTTTCTTCCTTTTCTTTTTCCTTTTTCTTTCTTTTCTTTTCTTCATTCTTTTTGGAGCCGACCCAACCCTTTCTTCTTCTTTTTCTCCTTCTCTCGCCAGGTCAGCCCTTCCCTTTCTCCTCCTTTTCTTCTCCTTTCGGCCAACCCAAGCCCCCTTCTTTTTTTTTCTTTCTTTCCTCTCCCCCTTTGGGCTAGCCCATCCCTTCCTCTTCTTTTTTTTCTTCTCTCCCACATGGGCCATCCTTCCCTCTTCCTTTCTTTCCTTCCCTTGTGCGACTCTTTCCCTTCTTCTTCTTCCCCTGAACCAGCCTGAGCCAAACACCCCCCCAATGTCATTGCACGCCTGCCTATTTTCTTCCTCTCTTTCCCCTGCGCCTCTACAGCTCTACCAGCCTGCACCTGTGTCCCCTCTACTCGTCTCTTTCCTTTCCATTTTTGGCCCTGCAACCCCTACTTCCCTTCCCCCACATGCCCTTTCCTTTCCACTTTCATCCTTGTTGCCTACCTACCATGCCATCCCCCCCACACCACCTAACCCTTACACGCCGCACACCTCCCTCTCTCCTCCTCTCCTCCTCTTTTTTTTTTCTTCTCCTTCACTTCTTCTTCTCTGCCCATTATCTCCCTCAAGATCACCCCTTCCTTGCTTTGATTCTCCCTTCTCTTTTCTCTCCCTTTTCTCCCATGTTTTTCCTTATGCACCCCTCCTTGTCGTCTCCACCACACCACCCTCTCCTACACCCTACCTCCTCCCTACACCGCCTCGAACAACTAACACCGCCCACCCTATAGCATACCCCTCCCTTTTTTCTCCTTCTTCCCTTCGACTCTCCCTACACCTACCACCCTTGGCCACCTTTTATCCTCTCTTCCGCCACCGTCGTAGCCTCCCCTCGGCCACCTGACACCACCTCAACCTCCCTGTTGCACCACCTCACAGGACCACCCTGCTTCCCCTTCTCCTCCTCTTATTTTCCTCTCTTCCTCTTCTCCCTCCCTTCTCTACACCTTTCTCCTAAAGCCACTACCACTATCTTTGCCAACTCCGAGTTGCCGCACCATGACCTCTAACCACCATCCACCTTATACCTCACCCTTGCACCCAATAACCAGCCCCAACACCTCTCCACCACCTCCCTCGAGCCATCACCCAAGCCTCTACCCTCCTTCCTTTTCCTCATCTTTCATCCATTTGCATGGCTCATGCTCCATGGGCAGTGTGAGTTATGCTGTATAATTTTGGTATATTTTTAGATAATATTAAGGTATAAGATAGTTAGGTAATCTTATATATTTAATAAATATTTTAAAAATAATTTATTTATCAATATTAATATTTCACTTGTGACATTATTTTAGGTACAAAATTTTATTAAATGGAACTTAAGCATTTTAAATCGGGATGATTAAGTTTGGCTTTTGCTGGAAATAAGGTAATTGTTATACCCCACTATAGTGTATGGATTATCGTATGTCAGCACATTAGGATTTTTAGGTATGTGATTTATATAAATATGATGTGTTAACAACAATCCCATGATTATTAATGTTATCTTGAAAAATAGAAAGAAAAGCGTATTATCTTGTATATGATGTGAAATGTGTGAAAGGGTGATTAAGAAAGGGGATGATGTTGATGATGGGTGTTATGTGTATATACATGCTATGCTAAGTGAGTATGGACACTTATAATGAAAATAGTACTAATATGAGCCTAGGAGAAATTTGGTCATTTGGATACATCATGATAATAACACTAATTGGGATGCCTAATGTGTTATATATGATGCTAAAAATGTATATGTTAGTTTGGTGGAGTATAAATATAAGTGTTAGTAGAAATATCAATATTTTATGGCCTAAGAATAATTTGATAATTTTAATGTATGGTGTTGATTATCTTAATAAAAATGCAGGCTAAGTGTAATGTGGGGTTGGAAATGATAATGGGGGTTTGTGGCATTGAGAATACATATTCCATAATGAATAACAACATTTTATGTTCTAGGGGCATTTTAATAATTTTGCATGTGAAATGGATGTTACCTAAATAAATATACATGACAAGTAATAATTGGTGCTAAGTATGCTAATAAGGGTTTTGTGGTGTTAGTAATGCATGTTGGGTATGATTATCAATATTTTATGGCCTAGGAGCATTTTAGTGATTTGGCATATGCAATGGGTGTTAACTTAATAAATTTGCATGATAAGTGGTAATTGGTGCTAAGTATGATAATAAGGTTTATGGTGTTAGTAATGCGTGTGGGGTATGATTATTAATATTAAATGGTCGAGAGACATTTTGGTAATTTTGCATATAATATAGTGGTTAGTACAACAAACATGCATGATAATTATAAAATGATTTTAAACATAATAATACAGGTTCATTGTTCTAGTATCACTTACTTGAGCATAATAATTAATAAAATATAGTGTAGGGGCATTTTGGTAATTTTACATGTAAAATAGTGATTAGTCTAATAAACATTCATGGTAAATATAAATTGATGTTAAATATGATAATAGGGGCTCATTATCTTATTATCACTTATTTGCACATGGTATTCAATAAAATATGATCTAGAGGCATTTTGATAAATTTGTATGTTATATGGTAGTTGGTCTAGTAAACATGCATGATAGGTATATATTGATATTAAATATGATAATAGGGGTTATTGCCTTAGTATCGCCTTCTTAAGCATAATTATGAACATTTTACGGTCGAAGGGTATTTTGATAATTTGGAATGTATCATAATGAATATGCATGGTTTAAGGGTAACTTGGTAAATTGAATCATGCTATATTGTTATTCTCATAAACATGCAAGAAATGCATTAATTGTAATTATGCATAAGAATGGGTGTTTGGTTGATCTAGAAATGCATGTTAGGGTGTTATGTGTAAAATGGTCATTAGGTGTATTGAGTAACTTAACTTCATAACCAATAGTATAGTTATGATGTGTTACTCTTTTTACGGCATGTTAATAAATAAAAATGAATTATGTGATGGAAGTGGATGGTAAAGAGGTAGCCTTAGCCTTAGGGACATTTTGGTCATTTTAACCCAATGTGCTTAAGTAGGAGTGTTTGAGCATACGATAGCCTTAGTGGACTACTTATATTGACATTGGAAATAATCTTTATTCTGATTAATTCATAATAATGGAAACAAATAAAAATGGTTAAGTATATGATTAATATGTGTTTCTCTTGGTTACCCTAATTAAAATACTAATATTTAAAGTGAAAGACCTCGAGATTGGGAATGGTGCTTATTTAGGGTTCGCTACCGTAAAGATGTGGTTTAGCCCACGATTGTTCTAGATTTTACTGGTGTGCCTTAGTGTCCTAGCTAGGCCCTACATCTTACTCTATTTAGCTCTATAGACCTAATTAGAGGGTTATGCATACTTATGGAATATGTATCCTTGTTAGTAGGATACTGTGTGCTTTCGTGTACCAGTGCGACTAGGGTACCTTTGCGTCTTTGGGTTGATAGTTGGTAGGATATTGTGTTGCTCTTATGCCCATATATGACCGATGTACCTTTGTGCCTCCAAGTTTGTGATCTCCTCCCTCGAGTGTGATAATTAAATGGAAAGACACTAATTACTTACAGTGAAACACCACGTAGGTTGGGACCATATGGATCATATGTATTGGTCCATCGGTTATAATAGTGGTCAAGAGTATTCTACTCTAGATTATATCATATGTACTGGTCCACCGGTTATAATAGTGGCCAGGAGCATGTTACCCTAGGTTGTATTATATTTACAAGTCCACTAGTTATAATAGTGGCTAGAAGTGTGCTACCCTAGGTTATATCATATTTATCAGTCCACTAGTTATAATAGTGGCCAAGAGTATTTTGCCCTGGGTTATATTATATTTACAGTTCCACCAGTTATAATAGCGGCCAGGAGCATGCTGTCATGGGTTGTATTATATGGTTACCAATCCACTAGTGAGAATAGTGAGGTTCCCAAACCTACGTGAATATAATTTGAGAGATGAATAAATTCTAAACTAATGGCTTGAGTCCAGATAATGATGATTAAACTATTATGACCTACCGATGTGATATGGTAGCAGCTTTGGTGCCTACCAAGATGGATTGAGTTTGATATTATATTGATGGGCCTATAAGCCTGCCTTTGAGTTAAGTGGAGGTTATGCATGGTTGAGTATGATGTTGGCTCTCTAATTATACTCTAAAGAACATCGCTTGGATGCTCCTTTGGTAAGTTCTATTATTTCAAAGTGAATGAGCCTTTGTGACATGTAATCTTGATGCATGTAGCCATTAGAACGATTATTGCATTTTCATTTATATATTTATAATCTCATGTTTGTGTGTTTGATGTGTGACAACTGATGTGTTGTATGCGGACCCTACATATTAGTCCTGTATAAAGGGTTACTTAGTACCACAATACTGAAGGGTTCCTTTTAAGGCCCCTACTTATTTAATGGGTAGTAGCCCTTGTAGGTTAGCTCGCAAGCGCTATTTCAGGTTTATTCTTGGGTTAAGAGCATAGGATTATCTAGAAAGATTTTTGGGTTTCCTTAAAACTCTTATACTTCCTTTTTCAATGACTTTATTATGTAACTACTATTAGTGGGTTGTATTTCTTGTAATCTAACTATTACACTACTCTGCTTTATGATTGAATCTTTATTTTGTGTAAACTACGTTTTTCAGCCTTAGTACTTGGTATCAAAATGGTGGAGGAAAATCGGTCTGGTACTAAGTATGGCGGTAACATCCCCGAAATTTATCGTATTTTCTTCTGCTTATAACTTTTAAAAATAAAATTTTTCAAGAGTAAATTTTGGGGGTGTTACACCTATTTTTACTTTACTCTTCTAGCAGGTTCAATGTGTTATCATTAATTCATTTTAAGGGAGTGGATATTATCAGTTATTGGACTAAATTCATAATAAGTAAGGATCATGTTAAGTAGTTTACCTCGTAATAAGCCAATGAGACTAAAAGTGGAAGTATAATGACCTAAGTAATTCAAGTAATCAATTTGTTATGTGCTAAGTGTTGGTTAAGGTACTAATAAGACATTAATACCTAAAGTTCAAGAACAATGAGACAGGATCAAGTAATTTAAAATTATTGAAATTAATTGCATGATCCTAATAGAACCAAAAGACCTTATTCTATTCTATTTGATTTATCCACTAGCTTATAGGGGATATGCATACTTAGGAATTAAAGGTTTGCTAGTGGCTAAGACATGTTTTACTTTAGATGTGAGGGTATTAGTGAAGTTGACCGCATTTTCCTTCTGCAGAAAAAGGAGAGAGTATTGTTACTATCAGTTCCTTAAAGTCAATGTCTTAATAATAAAATTTTGTTAATCACCTAATTATGGGTGCTTTAATATAGTTGCATCTCTTAGGTATCTTTTAATTCTGAGTAGTGTGTTTGTGTTACTTTTATCTTAAGGTGATATTGTGTGTTTCATGTCTTATACTATATATATATATATATATATATATATATATATATATATATATGTTACCTCACTCAATATGCAATTATTGATAGTCATTTTTAAAGGTGTTGCCCAATCCTACAAGTAAATGATCCTATTGTTGACTCATAAGTATTTGATGACTAGCTTGAAGACGTTATTGCTTTTGAATCTCTACCTATGGAAAAGTGATGTGTTGGGTTGCAGATGTAGAGTCTAGGATATTTGATAGGTAGAGTTTTTTTTTATCCAGATATCTTATGGATTTTTAGTTTCATGGATTCCCTTTTATTGTATTTGGATTAGCTTTGTAATCGAAGTATATCTCTAAACCCTTATTTTTGTTTTCTGAAATTTCTTTTGTTCTCACTTTATCATATTTAAATTGTCATAATGTTTTGCCTTATACTTGACCAGATAATGATATAGTAAACTAAACTTGTATTAGGTATGGCGTTAACACTAAAATATTTTATGTTAAGCTTCTATAAAGCTTAAAATTTTTTAGTAGTAAATTTTAGGGTGTCACGGGTAAAATAGTTTAATGATTATTATTTCAATCAAGATTCCCCACGAACAAAACCCATCATTAACAAAATTCTTGGACAAAGAAGAATATTGTTATTCTTAAGCACACACTTGTTGATATTTCCCATGATATTCACTTGATTGCTGATGGGAAATGGAAGTACAACATTAGAAAGTGTTATGAATAATTTTGAATTAGAGGAAACAAGGTACCATGGAGTATAGTCGTGTGGTAACCTCTATCAATACCAAAACATCAATTCATCTTGTAGATAGTTGCACATGAGAGGTTGGCCAATAAAGTCTTATTATTGTAGTTTGACATCTCAGCTAACATAATATGTGTATTGTGCTAGCCTATTGAGGAAAATTTTGATCATTTATTATTTTATTACATGTATACTGACATTGTTTGGTAAACCATCTTACCTAGCTTTGGTCCTATTCATAAAATACAAACCCGAAGAGTATAATTAGCATGGATAGCTTAGAAATGCCAAAGACACAAATAGAAGTTGTAGGCCCTACAACATATATTTTGTAGCTATGGTGTATCGCATTTGGATAAATAGAAGCTATAGTGTTTTTAATTAGAGGCAACAATCTCCTTAGCAGTTGATAACAACAATAATTAGAGATTTTACAACCCATATAACCTCTATGCATGTGTAAATGCTTTTGTTTTTAATTTTTTTAAGTGCCCTAGAAAAATTGTGATTATTGTACTTAATACCTTTTTAATAGTAATACAACTACATCATTTATCAAAAAAATAACAATAGAATAATAGTATTATGAGTAAGGCGCACTGTAACAATATATACACAAGCTCAGATTATGCATTTTCAAAAATTAATAATTAATGTCAATTAAAAAACCTCTTTTTTTTTGTAAATACTAATCATTTATTAAAAATTAATTAGATTAGAAATTAAATGAACTATAAGCTTATTGAAGAAAAATTAAGAGAGGAGGAGCACAATGGGCTTTCCGCCCAATTAGGGTGAGGGATTCTTCCGAGCGCATTGGGTTTGCAATGATGGTCTATTGGCCTGCAACGCGGTGAGGGGAAAAAGGATAAGAGCTTGCATGTTTATGATGGACTCATGTCGTTGGGAGGCCCAACGCACAACCCTGTTAGAAAACGAAGAAACTATCTCCGACGAATCCGTTCTGTGTTGCTACTAATATTATCGATCTCGTTCCACCTTTGTATAACTTCGACCATACAAACTCCGTCTTCTTTCCATTAGGGTTCTTCTCCTCACTGTTTTCTCTTCTTTCCTTCTCGGATCTCCAGCCATGTTCGCTTCCCCAATCATGGATTCTTCCAAGAAACGGAAAGCCGATGAGAACGGGGCTGCAATCACCACCGTCGCGTCTGGCGATGATGTAGCATTTGCGCCGCCCCCGCAACAACTACCCCAAACTCTAAGCCCCGAAGACGGCCGTAAATTAATCGAAACCCTGTCGCAAGATCAGCGTCTCTCGATCTTGCAAGAGGCTGTCCTTCGTCACCCTGACGTTCTTGCCGATATTCGCAACATCGCCGACAGAGATCCCGTTCATCGCAAGCTTTTCGTTCGTGGCCTTGGATGGAAGACCACCACCGACTCTCTCCGCGCTCTCTTCTCAGGTTACGGTGAACTCGATGAGGCGGTCGTTATCACGGACAAGAATACCGGTAAGTCGAAGGGTTACGGTTTTGTTACTTTTAAGCATGTTGACGGTGCTTTGATGGCGTTAAAGCAGCCTAGTAAGCAAATTGATGGTCGAATGACGGTTACTCAGCTCGCTGCTGCTGGATTGTCTGGTGGGCCTAATAGTGATGATATTGCTCCGAGGAAGATTTATGTTGGAAACGTGCCGTTTGAGATTTCTGCGGAGAGGTTGCTTAGTTTCTTTGAGGCGTACGGTGAGATTGAGGAAGGCCCGCTGGGGTTTGATAAGCAGGGTGGAAAGATGAAAGGATTTGCGTTTTTTGTGTATAAAACGGAGGAGGGAGCAAGGGCTGCACTTGCTGAGCCGATGAAGACTGTTGATGGACATCCGGTTATCTGTAAGTTGGCTGCTGATGGTAAGAGAGGTAAGGGCAATAATCCCGGTTCTGGTCCTGGTAGCGAGTATGGAGGTGATAGGATGGGCGGCATGATGCCAAACTCGGTGCCTGGACAGATGAATCCGTCATTGGGAGGGCATGGAATGGGTTCATATCCAGGTTATGGAAGTGGCCCTCACCAGCCTCCACCAGGTGGGTTGGGGCATCAAGGACCAATGAATTCTTCGATGGGCGGCCCTGGCTTAGGTTCATTGGGAACTCAGGGACCTGCTGGTGGCCCTGGGGGTTATGGATCTGGTTCAGGCGGTGGCTCCTATTACGGGTCGCAGTATGGCGGACCTCCGTCTGGGGAGTTTGGCTCGTACAGAGTTCCGCCTAGTTCCATGGGTGCACCGCCGGGTGGGAGCTATCCGGAGAGTGGCCCTTATGGGATGCCTTCTTCTGGTTATCCAACACAAAGCCAGCCTCCTCCTCAGCCGCCCCAAGGTCCACCTGGAGGAGCGTATCAGAGGATGCCACCATATTACTGAGTTAGGGTATGCTTTCCAATTGATTTGTTTCATGATTTTTTTAGTAGTATAATATTACATGAGTAGTATAATATTGCATGGGATATGCTGCTGCTGTGCATAGATTTTACTTGAACTCAGTTTATTTTGCTGATTGCTTTTCTTGAATGACAACTGCATTTGGTGCCTTTTTGTGTCCTGTACCCTTAACCCTGTTTCTTGTCTTTTTGTTTAATTCTTTTCCTTTTGTTGTATAATAGATAATTCCAAATGACCACCGATTAGAGGTCCAGCCAAATGAATTCATGTTATTCCTTTTTTGTTTCAGCATCCGTGTTTCTGTGTTTCTTTGGTGAATGCTGTAATAGCATGCTTTTTTCTGTCTCGTATTTGTGCTTTGAAAACCTGGTTTTCATGTATTTTGGGCGTATGATATCAATCACTGATCACAAAAGGGAACATTTTCTATGGCAGGGTATGTACACACATGCATGCCCATTCAGTCATGGACCCAGCGTTTTATCCTACCAAATTGTTGATCAGTGATTTTTTTGGGGGTCCTTTAGATACTGAGCTAGCCTTTAGCTTCACATTACAATTCCATTTCAGGATTGGAATCAGGAGTTGCGAAGTTGTAATTGATTTAGCATTCGCACTTGGTTTGGGTGGTTAATGTTGCATTTTTATCTTTTTGTTACTTGTGTTGGTTCTTTTTGATATTTTATTCCACTTACTGTGCCATTTTTGTTTTGATTTATTTATGTTGTGGAATTTGTTTTCCTTTGCTTTGTTGATGAATATTGAATTTTAGGATGCATTGATATTTGTGTCTATCATGTGAGATCTTCTTCGGCACAGTAGCTATAGCTTGTTATGCTGTGGTTGCTAACACTGTAATATGTTCTTTGCCAAAAGGAGACTGCTCTGCACTGCATGTCTTAGTGATTTCTGATTTGGTACATCTTTTGTAATGCTTTGCTTTTAACGTAGTGGTTTTGATTGCTTGTGCTGGCTGATTTTATTATCTTTATCTCAAGGACATGGTATTTTAATTTTGGTGGATAAGTTTATGCTATATTCTGCTCGTCATGATTAGCCACCCTTTTATGGTGGTAATATCTTGTCACACAGTCTGTATAATTATTACGTGAAGTTTTTTATGGTATCTTTTTCTTGATGGGGAGTAACTGACATTGACTTTGTTTTGCTCTCTACTTAAGTTCACCAGGGAGGTTTGTTGTGACATATTCTTTACCCCTTCCTCTCTTGTACTTTTAAATTTAGACCTGGATATTTGCCTAGCTGACTCTTCAAATTAATTACTGTTTAAAAATTTCATGAAAAAACTGATTTCTGGAATATTATGTTTTTATTGATGTATTTTTGTTCTTTTATTTCTTTGTTCTCCAATTTTGGTTGCTGAATGCTAAGTTGTGAATGGGTGTTTGGTTCAGGTGTCTGACAGCTACTTGGGCGCAATTGCTATAAATGGTTGTGGTGCTTTCGTGATTGCCGGCAATGAAATATGTCGTTTGCTTAAAATGGACTGCTGTACATGTGTTGCCAGCTTCCGTTGATTTGCTGTAGGAACTTTCGAATGTGATGGTTGTTGGTTATGAGTTTTTAGTATTGTTGCAACTTGTTAGTTTCTTAGACTTGTCCTTTTCAGAAGGAATTGAAGTTATGCTTTAATGGAAAAATTTGCTCTACTGTGTACTATCAATGGAACCTCATTTTATAGTATGGAGGTTTTGCTATTCTTATTCTGTGTTGTACTACATGTCATTTTTACTAAAATGCTTTCTTGAGAGTACTGCGTATCATTTGAGACGGCTGTCCCCCCGCCCCCGCCCCCGCGGGTATTGCTGCCTTTCTCTGATATTCAATTCTAACGTGGATAATGGTTGGTGATCTTAGGATGTTGTCAAAGTAACTAGTATTTGAATACTTCATCCAGATGCAGCCATGTCATGTTTGGGATTCTGTGGTGATCTTAGGATGTTGTCGAGACTTTAGATAAGGTTTTATGTTTTTTTTTTTCTTGGATTTGTGGTCGTTCATAGTCTGGCATCCATACCCCATTCAGCATCCATCTGTTGAATTTCTGATGTTGAGACTCTTTTTGTGTTACATTTATCTGACATTCAATTCAAATGTGGATAATGGTTGGTGATCTTAGGATGTTGTCAAAGTAACTAGTGTTAAATAGTTCATCCAGGTGTAGCCATGTCATGTTTGGGATTCTGTGGTGATCTTAGGATGTTGTCGAGACTTTAGATAAGGTTTTATCTTTTTTGGATTTGTTGTTGTTCATAGTCTGTCATCCATACCCCATTCAGCATCCATCTGTTGACTTTGTGATGTTGGTTCTCTTTTAGTGTTTACATTTATCTAAAAGTATTTTGATGTGTTTTGAGATTGTTATATTATTATTATTATTATTATTATTTGAGATATAATATTTTTTTTTCTCAACTTTTGCTGATATGATTTGATTAAAAATAATGGGAGGAGAACCAACTCTTAAGATCCTGACTTTTTGTCTGACTTTTCCATATCTGATATCACCTGAAAAATTTATTGGAATTTTATTTTTATATTCTTATGATTATTATCTGAGATGTGATGTTATTTTTCCTGATTTTTAATGGTCTTCTGAAAATAGGGGCAGTAGAGCAGGCCCTTGGTAGTTCCATATTGATGGATGTTATGTCATATTTGTTTACATCCTTTGTTAGATATTATGTGAGGGCATATTCCTTGTCGAGATGGATTGTGTTGATTAAGTGGGATTGATGCTTTGATATTTGGGGATATTGCGGGCTGGGAATGTTCTAGTACTTGAAAATTACAAACATTTGGGTTGGCTGATTTATCACGTCATGTTTTAGGGAACCGCTATTAGTACATTTTGTAGACTATGTGAACAATGATTAGGTTTGTTGAAGAGAGTATATATGTTTATGTACATCTTTATTGAGTGAAGTGCCTTGTGATCTTAGTTGTGGACTTGCTTTTCGATGGGTTAATATTTCCAAGTGGCTTGCTGCTTGTTTTCTCCACAGTTGTAATTTTCATTTCCTTGTTTGCTTTACCTCATGGAAAGATAGGTCCGAGGGGCTTATAAATGGTGATGTTAGAAATAGACGATGCTGCTTTCTGAGTTTTGCCCGCTCAACCGTGCGGGGTTTACTTTCTTATTTCCACTAATTTAGTAGGGAGTCTCGGTAGGGTTTTAGAAGGCTGTATTTTTTTGCCCTCTGCTGACCATTTTGCGAATGACTTTGTTTTTACCCTTCTGTCTTTGCCATTTTCATCGGTTGATGTTTCTTGGGGCTGTGTACGGGAAACAACTTTGATCCATGGAGTGTGGGCAAAGCATTACATCTCTCATTTGGAGGAGGCTTGTGTTCTCATGTGTTGGGACGAGTCTCCTAGCAGATTAGACGAGTATTGCTACGTTTATCTTATGACTGCGGAGTTGCTTTCGCTGGATTTCTTGGGGCTAAGCACGAGATATAAAACGAGACCATTCTCGCATAAAATGGGAATTACATGCAGGGCCCCTATCTGAGACATACATCTGCCATTGTCCTGGTGCGCCTCGTGATTTTCTGTGAGGTGGCTTGGGTGTTGCTTCAAAATAGCATCCTCGTGTAATAATTTCCTTATGTAGCGATGGATAGAGAGCTTTTCTACATATGCCACTGTGTCAGCATCTTCTCTTCGCCGTATTCGATCTATTAGTTCCCCCTCCCCCCAGGAGAACTGGTATTCAATTGTCTGTAATTTGAAGTGAATTCGGCAGATCCTAGTCATCCGTGTTTGAATGGTAACAGAAAATTAGTACGGACTTAGACGAGTCACTATTGAGCATTGGACACGTCTGCAGTAGGTTTCGTGAAATTGCCTTCTTTAAAACGTATATTTAAGACAAGTGTGAGACGTTGAAGTATCAGAAATTCATAGGGATGGGGTGGGGATGGGGATCAGAAATTCATAGGGATGGCGATGGGGCAGGGATCTCCAAATCCAAAATAGATATCCATCCCTATATCTACCCCCATCCTTGATTTTTGTTAATGGGAAATTCCTGCCTTGATTCCCATGGAGGCTAATCCCCCATCCCTGCCCCAATTCCCCAAACTAAATCCCCAATCCCTGTCCCCAAAGCCTATCACCCACCCTCAAAACCTGAGCAAACATAATTTTCCAGCAATCATAAGCATGAAATATAAGTATATATAAGCATACAACATAATAAATAATTTTCCATTTCAAACTAAAATCATACATTATATTACTACTAGAGCATTAAATTTAGAACATTATATTAGTAAAAATTTATATGTTAAATGTCTTCCATAGTCCAAAATCTAGATCAAAACACTTATGGACAAGATAATACATCAATACCATTAATAACTTGGATAAAAAAAAATATATGGACAAAATATTACATGATCCATCAAAAATTCATATATGGTTTATAGTCTCATAGAGCATCTATGGATAGGACATTACATGATGCTTCCAAGCACGTAATAAAAATAAACCACCAAATGTCCAAATTCAAAATAAGATCAAATAAGCACACACCAAATATTGTCTTCTTAGAGCATTCAAAATCAAAATATTAGATTGTTTGATAAACATCAAGTCACAAGAAGCTACTTTCCCTGGTGTTGCTCATAGTGATGCATGATTCTGATTCCTACAAAATAATAAAATCATATAAATGTTAGATGTGGAGAATAAATTTTCACAATTTATACAAATATCATAACATATATCTATGATTATATATTTCCTAATCAAACCATACTTAAAGTTTTATTTAGTGCTTCCATTTACCACTTTTTTGTGATTCAATTATTTTAAAACCTACTCATGTAAGCTAAAGTGTAACACCCCCAAATTTACTACCGAAAAATTTCGTTTAATTTAAAGAGGTTTAGCGGAAGCAAACAGATAAAACTGTAAATTCGGGGGCATTGCCGCCACACTTAGTACCAGATCGATTCACTCCTACCGACCCGATACTAAGTGCTAAGGCTAAAAAGAATAACATCAAAACGAGTCATTAGTAAAGCATAAGTTCTAAGGAATCAGAGTGCGAAAGTCAAGAGTTACAATCCAAAGTACAATTTAAAAATACCAAATGTCAGAGGACACAAAATAACGGAATAAAACAAAGTACGATAATACAGAGAAACAAGATGGGGGATGCTCTCCGGCCATGTCACTCTCGGCCCCAAGCTAAATCCAGACTCAACTCTCAGCCCTGTAAGTGACAAGACACCGCCCCTACCTGCAAAACTCAGACGGGTCTTCTGCTCGTGGGAATGAGCAACACCCATGAAACGGGTGATCAATACGCTACGTATTGAGTAAGGTAACAGACGCACTAAGGCCCACATACACAGAGATACATGACATAGCAGACATGGCATAATTAAGTAGATAGCATGCAATAACACAGATAAACAATACCTGTTATGAATCAGATAACTTTCTCATTATATCTCTGATAATTACAATCGATTCACATCATAGTCTTTATCAATCCCTGTGAGTGCGGGAACCCCACTATTATAGCCGGTGGAACGGTCATAAGGGCCATGCCCTGCCACTATTATAGCCGGTGGACCGGTCACGAGGGTAACATACCCTGCCACTATTATTTGCCGGTGGACCGGTCTGGGTCCAACTCAACATCTTTCTCTATAAGTGGTTAGTGTCTTAACATATCTTATTCAAAAGATTTTCACCATTGATATGCATAAATCATTCTCTTTATGCTTTACACATCACAAACAATAAAATTCCACATTCACAACTACACTTTAATCAATAATACACATGATAACACCAAACAACTCTAAGCAGTCATAACCAACCCTAATTGTCCACACCAAACCGTGGTTAACCACTCTTAACCCTATTTTACCATAACAACCATACTTAGCCATCCCAAACCTTAATTATCCTCAGCAAATCACAATTAGCTACTCCAACCCTACTTAATCACAACGACCCAGAGTTAATCACTCCAAAACCCTAATTCTGTCTCCTCCATACCCTTATACTACTCCACGTACTATTCTCCGTCCAAAACAGTTAAACACCCAAATAATACTTGCATTACCTCCCTTACATCCCAAATCGACCTTTCATACGTAAATTTTGCTCTCACGCAAACGTCACACATCCCATGCAACCTCTCGAACTTTTCACACAAACCCTAAATCCCATACAATCATTAACTCCCATGCAAAACCCTAACTCCACCATGCAAACCCTAATACCACCATACAAACATTAATACCACCACACAAACCACAACACCACCATGCAAACCCTAATACCACCATAAGCCATTAATACCACCATGCAATCATTAATACCACCATACAAACATTAATACCACCACACAAACCATAACACCACCATGCAAACCCTAATACCACCATAAGCCATACCAACCATAATACCACCCAGCAACCATAATATCACCATGCGAACCCTAATACCACCATACCAACCATAATACCACCCAACAAACCCTAATACCATCATGCAACCATTAATACCACCATACAACCATTAATACCGCCATAGAAACATTAATACCACAATACAAATCCTAATACCACCATGCGAACCCTAATACCGCCATACCAACCATAATACCACCATGCAAACCCTAATACCATCATGCATCCATTAATACCACCATGCAACCATTAATACCGCCATAGAAACATTAATACCACCATACAAACCATAACACCACCATGCAAACCCTAATACAACCATAAGCCATTAATACCACCATGCAATCATTAATACCACCATACAAACCCTAATACCACCATACCAACCACAATACCACCATGCAACCATTAATACCGCCATAGAAACATTAATACCACCATACAAACATAAATTAAACTCTCCCACGCAAAACCATAAAAATCATAAATCAGATTCTCCCACACGAACCCTAGAATTCTCATTTTATTCTTTCACTCATGATTCATTAAAATAATTAGGTCCACTCACCTCCCTTGGTCAATCTCCTTCCCCATCCTCCTTTTTAATCCTTTCTCCCACACAAAATATATCAACTCCCTCACATGCATGTCTTACAGGATTACGACACATATCATCACATATACATAATACACATGCCATGTAAACATACCACACATACTTCATCTCCATGTCATGCACACACAACATAATTGATAATGATAAACGTAGGGTACGTAGCATGCGAAACACATAATACATATAGACACACAAAAGGCCTTAGTTACGTCCTTACCTAAGGCGACGCCGGGCTTGGAGCACACTCCTATAACTCCTTAGGGCTTTGGTCGGGGTTACCTATAAAAGGGGAAAATGCTAAGTATTATTTTCCCTTGCAAGTACCATCAACCCTTATTCTAGTTTAGGATTAGGGTTTTTATTACTAAAGAGGGTATTATACAAAAACTAGGGTTTTTACCTTAGAATTAGTATACTAAATATTAGTAGTCAAAATATATTTATTTTTGATACTTATTGTTACACTTATTTTATTAAACCCATTAGTTCTAATCTTGTAGTAATAGGGTTTATGCTAGCTATAGAAAAATAGTGTTAGTATTAATAAAATAGTGACACTAATGTCTAGTGATAGAAACCTTAGCGTTTTAAGGCCAAGTCTATTAATGGTGTTATATTTGAAATAATAATATTATAAGGTCACAATATTACAAGTAACTATTCCTAAGGGTGATAATGATAATAGTTGTATATTCTTGAATAATACAAGGGTTCAAATGCTTTTGGTTACAATAATAAGGTAGTGATAGTAGTAATAATAGTAATAGCTAATAATAGTGTCCTAGTAATGAGGTTAGGGTTAATGTTAAGTGGTATGGTAATAAGGTTCAAGTACTCTTCTTAGTTAATAACCACATGATATTTACTAGCTTGAGTTAAGTAACATGGATAAGAACAAAAGTAGTATTATTGTTAACAAAATGATAAGGGTGTTAAGTATAATAATAATAATAATAATAATAATAATAATAATAATAATAATAATAATAATAATAATAATCCTCGTAGTAATAACGATAAAAATAATAACAACCAAGTAAGGTTAAGCAACCACAATAATAACCGTAGTAAGGATAATAGAAATAATAATAATAATAATAATAAAAATTTTAATACTAATAATTATAAAAATAAGACCAAAGTTAAGTATAATACAAGTTAGGGTTTAAAAGGGATGTTAGTATTAGTAAGAAAATAAGAACATTAATGATGGAGACAATAATAATGATAATAATGATAATAGTAGTAATAATGAAAGTAATAATAATAATAATAATAATAATAATAATAATAATAATAATAATAATAAGTATAATAGTATTAATATTGGTAGAAATTAGTAGCAATTATATAAAAGGGGTACTAGGGTTTGGATGAGTGGAGAACCACCTAGGGTCGGTGGTGGTCCGGCGGTGGAGGAGGAGAAGAGAGGAAAAGATGGAGGTGGTGGTTAGATGGGAGGGGAAAAGGAGAAGTTTGAGGTGGGGAAAGAAACAGCAGGTGAAGGGGAGTGGAGTGAGGGTGGTGGCGTGGCAAGGGGTGGTGGCGCGCGGTGGTTGGCGCGGCGGCCGAGGGTGGTGGAGAGAGGTGGAAGATGGGGGAGGAAGGAGGAGAGGGAGGCAGGGGGAGATGGAGGTATGAGAAGGTAGAGGGAGGTCTGCTGAACATTTTGGAGGGTGGAGGAGGCGCTGGTGGCGGCTGGGTTGGCGGTGGAAGGCGGCGCAAGGGCGGCGAAGGCTGGAGGTGGTGGTTTCGGGATAGGAACTTTGCACGGCTAGGGCGGCACATGCAGGGCAAGGCGGAGGGTGGTGGTGGTTCGGTTTTGTCGAGGGAGTTGCAGGGAGGATCCCGGTGGGAAGAGTTGGCGGTGGCGGTCACCCGTGGCGTCGGAAGGCTTGTCTTTTTTAGGCGGCGGAGAGGCAGGGTTTCGGGGCAAAAATCGAAAAGGAACCTGATTATGGCTGCCAATGGGGGGTATTTATAGGCAATTGGGAGGTGGAAAACGAAAAGGGAAGAAAGAGACGAGCGGGGCAGGTGTGTAGGTGGCCGGCTGGTGGCAGGCGGTGCAGGTCCTGCCATGGCAGGTTAGGTCGAGGAGGGGGGAAGAAAAGGGAGAGAGGTGGGCACGCGGGAAGGGGAGAGAGGGACTTGGTCGGGATCGAAAAGAGGAAAGAAATGACAGGGAAGGGTAGGGGAGGACGGTTGGCGTTGGGCTGGTGGCTGCCGGCGAGATTCGGGGCTGCAAGTCGAATTGCAGGTCGGGGTGCAGGGCGGGGAAGAAGGGGGCGACTGGACCGGTCGGTCCAGGGGGGAAAAGAAAAAAAAGAAAGGGACTGGCCGGCCTGGCAAGGAGGGTGCGCGAGACGAGCCAGGGAGGGAAAAGGGGGTCTGGGCCGATGGGCTGGCTCAAACCAGGGGAGAAAATGGGGAAAAAGAAAATAAGTGAAGGAGGAAGAAAGAAAAAGGAAAAGGAGGGAGAAAAGAAAAAATGGAAAATGGAAAAATGATAAAATGGTTGGGTTGGGGGTATTTGAATCTTTATTTGTTTATATGTTTAATTTAGATATTTAAATTTAATAATAATTATTTTAAGTATAATAGTTAAATTCATATTTAAATTAATTAGGCTATTTTGGATAGATTGTTCTTAACTTCCATTTTAATTAGTAAAATGTCCTAAATTTTCTAAATAACTTATTTATTATATTCTCCTTATTTTCCTCAATTAATTTCCTCTTTATTCAATGAAATAATTTATTTTCTTAATTTTTTCCCTAATAAATCACTATTTTGCCATAATTCCTAAATTAGGATTTTTGGGGTATTTTACTAATAGGGAGAGACCCGACTTTGCACCCCATGATATCTACCGCTTCCTTCTCAACATCCTTGTCGACTCCCAATCCAATAAGGACTGACTTGCTAAAATTAACTTGAAGGCCAGATAATAAGTAAAAGCAGTCAACCCGACGCTTCTAATTTCTGATGTTTTCAGCCGAGTCTCCATAGAAAATCATCGTGTCATCTGCAAAATGGAGATGGGTGACTTCCACATTATCCCTTCCCACCTTGATCCCTTGTAACAAACTCACTTCCACTCCTCTTTTAATGAGTTGGTTGAACGCTTCTACAGCTTTGACAAACAGGAAAGGTGAAATGGGGTCACCCTGTCGTAGTCCCCTACCCATTTTAAACGGGGCTGAAGGCACCCCGTTTACAAGAATCGAGGCTCTTGCCGTAGATATACACTCCTTCACCCACCTTCTGAATCCAGAACCAAAGCCCATAATATCCATTATCCTTTCCACGAACTCCCATTTGATGCTGTCATAAGCCTTCTGAAAGTCCAGCTTGACCATCTGTCCCCTCGACCTATTTTGACCCTTAACCCACTGGACCACCTCATTTGCAACTAGATCCCCATCTACTATATTCCTCCCTCCTATGAAAGCTGACTGTGAATCACTCACCAACTTATCTACCACCTGTTTCAACCTAAGGGCAAGGATCTTTGCTATCACTTTGTAGATGCACCCTACTAAACTGATAGGCCGAAACTGGCTAACTTCCTCTGCATCATCCACTTTAGGGATCAAAGTTATCAATGTCGTATTCAAATCCACCGATAGACTGCCTGACTGAAAGAACCCCAGAACTGTCTTGGTGAATTCCTCCCCAACAATTCCCCACATCTTCCTGATGAACCCCAAATGGTACTCGTCATACCCAGGTGCTTTTGAAGGTTCACAAGACTATACTGCTCTTCTAACGTCCTCTCTGCTAGGCATCGCTTCTAGTTCCATACCTTCCTCCCTTGTCAGCCTTTGGAAACCATCCGCTGAGAGGCAAACGTCTGGTAGATGGGCTTGTCTATACATTTCTTTGAAGTAGTCTGTAATGACCTTCGTCAACTCCGGCTGCTTTACAATGACCTTTCCTTTCTCCACTAGCCTCCTTATGGCCACTTTCTTCTTTCTGATTGCTGCAACTGTATAGAAATATTTTGTATTTCTGTCTCCCTCTTTGAAGCCCCTAACCCTAGCCACCTGCATCCAATACGCTTCTTTCCTTCTATGCCACTTCCACAGTTGGGATTGCAAGGCCGCTTTTCTTGTTATTCTCACTTCAATATTCAATGCATCCGACTTGGGCCCATCGATATTTTTTACCTCTTCTTCGATCTGACTGATTCTCGATTCAAAGTCTCCAAAGACCTCTTTATTCCACTTCCTAAGTAAACCCTTCATATCCTTGAATCTTCTCTGACAAGACCCCCCTTCAAGTTTCGACTAGCACTCTCCAACGAAGCCTCAGAACTTTGGATGTGTTAGCCACATATCCCACGTCCTAAACAGTCTCGGCCCAGCTCTTATAATATTGGCACTCAGCCTAATCGGGTTATGATTCGAGAGAGAACGACCTAGCCCAATGCAATGGATATCCAGGATCTCTGTAACCCAAAAAGGACTGATCAGAAAACGATCCAACGGGCTAGCTGAATTTGCCCGTTGCCAAGAGAACTTCATGTTTGAAGGCTTCAAATCCACTAGACCCAACTTATCAATCCACTCATTAAAAACACCGACGCTGCTCTGGTCCACCCACCCTCCCTTGCGTTCACTTTATTTTCTCACCTCATTGAAATCCCCTATTACTATCAAAGGCCTACTATATTGTTGCACCTCCTCCCACAACTCCTCCCATAATGCCCTCCTCTCTCGTGGATCTGATGGACCATAGACAAGGAGAATCCCACATTCCACTCTCCTGGGCCCCAGTCTGCCTTCCACTAGAATCCACCTCCTCCCGCTCCTTGACCTACTAACATCAAAGAACTGAGAATCCCAACCTAGTATTAGGCCTCCGCTTCTGCCAACCGCTGCCGTATCTCTCCATTCAATTGACCCATTATTCCATACCCTATTTATCCACGACTCCTCCAGAGAGCTATGTTTCGTTTCAACCAGGCCGCAGATCCAGGGTCTCTCCTTTGTTATCAATTTTTGGATGCTCGAGACTTTCCCTAATGCACCAATCCCCCGTACGTTCCAGGTGATTATAATCATTAATCACACTCTTTTCTCCCCTATCACCCACCCTCCTCTCAAAGCTTCCTACTACTAATCTTCCTCTGGCTTCTTCTCAACCCTACCAATTTCTCCACGCATAACCCTTCCTCTGTAGATGATAAACCAATCTTCTTCCCCAATTGCCACGTCTATGTTGCCTCTTCTAAGTCTTCCTCCTCTAATCTTTGTTCTTCTACGACCTGTACCCCCTCCTCCTCATCCTGCGTGTGTCTAGCATTAATGTCGATACCCCCCACATCCTCAAACCCTGGAGGAACATTTGCTTCTAATTCTACCAAGCTTTCTATGACCTGCTTACATCCTTTTACGATAGCTGGCTCCTTTCCTGACCGTAAGCCCTCTTTTCCTTCCTCCTTCCTTCCCTTTTCCCTCCAACTCTTTGCTAAATGCCTCTCTTCTTCTATATCATGATCAACCACTACAAACACGGTGTTTGAGGACTCGACATCCTCCTCCTCTTGTTCTCTTGCATGGTTAACCGAGTTATTTTTTGGCGAATTCTTTGTCCTTTCCTCACTCAAACAGATAGCATAGAGTAACTCCTCTACACTAATCACTACCCCTTCTCTACACATTCCCTCCCTTCTACAACTTAAAAGTTCATTTACTCCTTTATCTTCCTTCCCCATCTCATTAGCTAAAACCGGAATAAAAGCCCTCCTTAAGAGTTCTTCATTTTCGAGAGACATTTCTGTTTGAGACCTCAAAGTCCCTATTAAACTCTCCTCTCCCCACTCTCTCTGCAACCCCGAATCTTCACCTTTTTTTTTCCTTTTCCATATAACTCCCTTCACAGATAGTTGGGAAGGTTCCAACCTTCACCATTTTCCACGACTCTGCCCCTTCCTTATTTATCCCGACACTCTACTGTTGCCTCTCTTCCTCCTCCTCTCTAACGCGTCGAGCCACTCCCCATTCACTTGCACACTGCGTGACACCCAGTGTTTTGTCCCTTTGTTCACAGACTTGCCCGTTAGCCTCCTTGTTTCCACTCTCAGCCACCACTTCTTCTACAGCGACGCATCTTTCTATTAGCTCTCGAGAACCTCCTGCTCCTGTCACTCTGGCTCTCTCCTGAATTATTTCCTTTCTCGTCATTCCTTCCATCCCCATCAACCCTGTCATCTCATGCCTTGCGTCCTGCATGTCTGCAGAAACAGGAGTGCATGCGTACATGCCAACTCCGTTTGCTTCCATGCTTGATCACCGGCTATCAACGTCGCCGGTCGATGAAGATTCTGACCACCCCTCCCTATTTTCTTTTCTTCTATTCTGCCATGGAATATACCCCTGTCCTATCTCCTTCGCCATTACCACCACCACGTCGTCGCCCACCTTCAGCTCCACTTCCTCCTGTACTTGCTCCTGCCGCTCTCTGTCAACAAGAACTCTCTTCGCCTCCATAGACAGCCCAAAATACTCAACTTCCTCCCAACAAACCCAAGTACCCCATGGTTCTGCAATAAGCTTCATTACTTCCTCTTTCCATGCCACCATGGGCAACCCTCTTAACTCTATCCATGTTCTCCGTTTGATACATGCATCGATCGCCTGCCCCCTCCTCACTATTGGAAAACAATCTCTCAGCAGACTCCCTTCCTCCAACGCCATCGCACAATCCTCCATTGATTCAAAAGTAATTAGCAACTTGAATCTACCTAAATCACGTACCTTGGTTATGCTCCTCCAATCTTGCATGATTTTCGGGATGGCTATGTCCAGGACTAGTGGTTGGACGGTTTCGATCACCACACTCCTGGTTAGCCATTGTTTCTCTTCTTCCTCCACCTGCATGCATACCTCCCTTCTCTTCTCCTGCTGCAAGCTCCTTTCCCCGTCTCTGACCACCGCAACGAAAGACCGTCCATCCCTCCTAGTGTCGGCCCATCCACCTAGCCATTGGTTGCCTCTCCTCACTTCTGGTCTCTTCTCGTTTTTCTGCTGTCCTTGATACTTCCCTCCTCTTTCTTTCTCGAACAAAGCTCTGCGGACATATAACCTAATACCATGCAACTTCATATGGCTGAAACGCCTCACCGCCTCCTCCACCTCTACCTCGCTGCCATACCTTATGAAGCCAAAATGCAGGTTTGATGTTCTTCTTTTCTTCCTGCTGATAAACATATCCCGCACCATGCCTGCTTCCTCAAAAAGTTGCTTCATCTCCTCCGCCTATATCCCTTTTGCCAGATTGTCCACAAACACAGTAAACACCTGGCTGTGTTTTGATGTTTCTTCCACCCTTTGGCCTAAGGAAGACTCACCTTGTAGTAGATCTTTTGGCTGGTGGTAGTCAATGCAGGTGAGTTTGGTTTGGTTTTTGGCTGTGGCTATGGTGAACAAAGGATTTTTTATCATCTGCATGGTGGCACAAATCTTAGAACCTACCTACCGTGAAATTTCCCCGGCTCCGGTAGAGAGAGCCTATTATTCAATTTTTAATAAAGCTGCAAGGTTTCGGCTATGTACAATGATTAGCTGCTTGGGCACCATTTAGGAGTTCAGGAATAAAAAAGTTTTTGATTGCAACTAAAAATTAGTATTTTTTCTTTTTTAATCAGCACAACAATTCCATTTATTTGCCTCGAATAGGAGATCAAGAACCCGGGACACAAAGGTACACCGGTCGTACCGGTGCATACAAGCTACTCAGTACCCTTCAACCATCAACCCAGTGACGCAAAGGTACCCTGGTCGTATTGGTGCATAAAGCTACTCAGTACCCTACCGATAATGACACCTAATCCATAAGTATTCATACCTCCTAAATAAGTCCGTAGAGCTAGATAGAGTAAGATATAGGGCCTGGTTGGGGCACAAAGGCACACAAGCAAATACAAGAATAATCGTGGGCTAAACCACATCTTTAGGGTAGCGACCCCTAAAGAGCCACCATTCTCGATCTCGAGGTCTTTCACTTTAAGTATTAGTGTTTTACTTAAAGTGATCACGAAAAGCACAATAATCAAATACTTATTCACTTTCAATCGTTCTGATATCATTAGTCATTTCTTATTCAGACGGTTATCCAAGATAACACAGAGAAATCATTACATCCATCATAATCTCATCTAATTCTGAATTAGGATTTATTCTCGTGATAATTACTAATTATCAAATACTTTTACTTGCTAATCAGCGTTATTTGAGTCATATTATGAAATTCCACAATCACAACGACATGTTAGGTACAAATTACTCATTTACCCCTTACTTATATAATTGTTAAGTCATCCCTTCCTTACTTGAAAAATTTACCATATCACCCTTTGCTTGGTTTAGGTTGCCAAGTTATCTCCTACGCTTTTTAGATCACCATTCACCCTTCATAATCATTACACTTATTATATTTCCCATTTGCCCATCCTTTGTTATAATTACTAAATTACCCTTAAGTTGGATAAATTATCAAATTACCCTTCTTCATTATCATGATTACCAATTTTCCCCTTTAGTTGGTTAAATAATTACCAGTTTACCCTTTAGTGGGTTAAATTACCAAATTGCCCTTCTCCGTTAGCTTAATTACCGAATTGCCCCTTTAGTTGGATAAATTACCATATTACCTTTCTCCAATCTTATAATTACTAGATTGCCCTTATCCGTTATTATAATTACCAAATTACCCTCTTGTTGGTTAAATTACCAAATAACCCTTATCCATTATAATAATTACCATTTTACCCTTCTCAATTATTATAATTACCATTTTACCCTTCTCCATTATTATAAATACCAAATTACCCTTCTCCATAATTACAATTACCAATTTACCCCTCTCCATATTTATAATTACTAATTTACTCTTCTCCATAATTATAATCACCAATTTACACTTCTCCATAATTATAATTACCAATTTACCCCTCTCTATATTTATAATTATTTATTTACCCTTCTTCATAATTATAATTACCAATTTACCCTTTTACTTGCAAATTACCGTTTTACCTCTTTACTACCAAAATTACCATAATATCTTCTTATTTATAAAACTACCATTTTACCCCCTTACATCCAATTTTACTATATTACCCTTTTGCTTGCAAATTACCATAATACCCTTTTACATCCAAAATTACTATTTTACCCTTCTCCTTCAAAATTACCATTTTATCCCTTACTTCCAAAATTACCATTCTTACCCCCTTTACTCACAAAATTACTACTTTACCCTTTACTCCCAAAATTACCACAATACCCCTTTACTTATTAAATTACCATTTTTCCATTTACCTATAAAATTACCATATTGCCATTTACCTCCAAAATTACCATAATACCCCTTTTTCTTACAAATTACAATTTTATCCTTTTACTTATAAAATTATTATTTCACCCTTTTCTTCCACAATTACCATCTTTCCCCCTCATAACACCACTTTTATTAAACTAATATCACTACATGGGATAGTAATATTAATACTCCAGTCACAATATTCAGCTCCACCAACTATTATATTTTAATGTAATACTTATTAGCACCCATACATATCAGGCCATAATCTAGCACAAGGAATATTACTAAAATACCCCTAGGGCTCACAATAATATTATTCATGCATAAATGGTCACAACAACATAATATGACATGGATAAGTACTTAACACTTTCATTAATAATTAAACTCTTCCCTTAAGCACCATTTCCACACATGGCATATAAACTAACATACTTTATTTTTTTTTATCAATCAATACAAGCAAATATATATATTATATTAAACCACAAGTATCAAGCATAATAACATATTAAAAATCCTAATGTGCTAACATACGTTTATCCATGCGTTTAAGTGGGGTTTAACGATTACCTTAATTTCCGCAAAAATTGAACCTTACCGATATCCCGGTTAAAGATTTAAGCTTTAAATAGCAAAATCAACACCTAAAGATAATGTCAATAATTATATTAGAAGTAAGAAAATCAAAGCATAAGACTTTATAAAATTTACTTAATGAAATAATTAACTTAAATATTATTATACCTTAAAATTATTAACAAAAATGGGCTAATAAATGCAGAAACTCATGCTGCTTATTCAGGATAAGCTGCATGCAAAAATGAGGGTGGAAGGGTCGAAGGTTGCATGAAGAAGAGGGTGGAAGGGGTGTTTTTGGGTTGGGGTCTTTAGGCTAGAAAAGAAGGTAGATGGGGGAGGATTGGTGGCAAGGGAATGGTGCAGGAGTGAAGAGGGGATGTAGGTGGTGGCTGTTGATGGGTTGTTGGCGGCGGAGGCGGCGAAGATGGCTACCGAGGTGGACCGGACTGAGAAGGAAGGAAAAGAGAGGGGAAAAAATGGAGGGGTGAGGGGGCTTGTTTTGACCAAAAAGGTATGGGGGTGGTAGAGGAGGTTGCAGGGAGTGGATTGGTGGTTTGGGTGGTGGCAGAGGCGAATGGATGGCGGCGAACGGTGGGGTTGTAGGGGATGCCGAGAAGGGAGAAAAATGGGGAGAAAAATAAGAGGGGAGGAAGATGGAGTTGCGGGGTGGCTTGGATGGTGTTGTGGTGGTGTAGGGCGGGAGTAGAAGGGTGTAGAAGGTGGTTTAGGAGGTTGGTGAGGCGGTTGAGCTGGCGGAGGGCGGCGGCGATGCAAAACAAAGGGGAAAAGATGGAGGGGAAGAAAAATGAAGGGGAAGGAGATCGGGGGAAAAGGGATAAAAAAATATGGGGCAGGAGGGCCAGTGATGAGAAGAAAAAGAAGAGGGAGGAGAGGGAAATAGGTGGCTAATCGGGTGGCAATGTTTAGGGTGGCAAGGGAGGGGGTAAGGTGGCAGGGAGAGGGAAGGAAAGATGGGGAAAAGGGAGGCCATGCGTGATGGGGGTGCATGGCCGATCGGGTCCTAATTTATGAAAAAAAGGACGAGGAGAGAGAGAGAGAGGGAGGGTTGTAGTGGTGGCAGAAGGTGGCAGCGGGGCGATGGCCGGCGTGCCCGAGGCGGCAGACCTGGTTGACGATGACAGGTCGGGGAGCTGGGTCGAGGCGTAGAAGAAGGAGGAAGAAAGGAAAGGGGAGCAGGCCGACACGTAAGGGGGAGGAAAAAAAAGGAGTGGGGCTGGCCCGGTCTAGGGGAGAAAGGTAAGAAGAAAAGAGGGGAGGCAGCGGGGCTGCTATGCTGGGGAAAGGAGAGGAGGGAAGGGAGTGGACCAGAGGCCGAGGCGTAGGGGGAGGAAGAGGGAGCAGGCCTGGCAGCCCGAAGCCAGGAAAAGAAAAAAAGAAAAAGAGAGAGAAAGGAGGAAAAAGGAGGAAAAGGAGAAGGAAAAGAAAAGGGAAAAAAAGGAAAAATGGGAAAATAGGGGAAAATAATTTAATTTAATTTAGAAACTAATAAAATGTAATATTTTTGATAAATTATTTAATTTAATAATTTAATTCAATATAATTTAATATATTGGTTCAAAAAGGATAGTTTTAGTAAAATATTAGTTTGAAAAATTATTTAAATAAAAATAATATGATAAAATAACAAAATATTTATTTTTAATTTATTAAATACTCCTATCCAAATTTATATACTCAAAAATCCATAAAATAATTAAACTAAATAACTTTAAAAGCAAATTTATCTCAAATAAAAGTTATTTATTAAATTATAGGTTATCTAAAATTTTGGGGGATTACAAGCCCCGTCAAATAGGGTGTACTGCTGCTACTGTTCTAGTACCGACGAAACTTATTTTTGATACTTTTTGGTACTTTTTTAATCTAAATATTACAGTTAGAACCAATATTTTTTTAATATATTCAAAAAATTATGACTGTTAATAATAAAGGTAATTTTTTTTGCTATAAATATATTATGTTTTGCCCATATTTTTATATCATCTATTCCACCTCTCTTTCTCATATTCATTTCTCTACATAATTAATCTTATTAATTTCTATATTTATTTATATTTTATAAATTTTTTTGGCCATATTTATTTTATTAATTATTAATTTCTTATCTTCTAATTATTTTTTTAAAAATTTATCTAGTTATATTTTTTATTAATTTCTCTACTTATAATTATTTTATTCATTTATCTTCAATATTTCTCAAGTTATATTTATTCGGTTAATTTTTCTAGTTATATTGGTTTTATTAATTTCAGTACGTATATTTATTTCATTATTTTCTCTATTTACTTTTATTCTATTAATTTCTATACTTATATTTGTGTTATTAATTTCTTATGTTATATATTTTTTTTATTAATTTCTCTACTTATATTTAATTTTAAAAAATGGATCCTACTAAATTTAATTTTTTGAATCTTTTGGATAATCCAAATGATTCAAATTCAAAAGAACTTCCATACCAAAATATCCAAAATTCACAAAATTATCCAAATATAAATTCCCCAAATGTCTAAAATTTGCAATATCCATGAAATTTGAATTGTTCAAGTATGTAATATTATCAAAATGATGCCAATTTCCAATTATTTCAACCTCCAAGCACCACTATTCCATTTGATTGTAATTTTTTAAATATTCAAATTTCCCACAACACGATTTCAATTCTCCGTTAGTCGCATCTCTTGAGGATTCTGAATTTTCAAAATTTTCTACGCAAAATCAGTTCGAAAATGAGACTCGTGTTGAATCTCCCAACGAGTTTGGAAGTTGAGCATATAGTAGATGAACAGATAAAGAAGAAGAAATTCTATTCAGTGGGTGGATACATTTTTCGGAAGATTTTGTTTAGGGGAATGAGCAAAAATGTAAGGATTTTTGAAAAAAATTCTAGCATACTTTGAAGAATATCGCGGAGGAGGACCATAGAGAACTCTAAAGACGGTAATGAATCGATTTTCTTACGTTAATAAAAATGTTAATTAATATATTGGTTGTTACGGTCATATCTGTCAACGTAATCAAAGTATTGTTAGTGAAATAGATGTAATTAAAGATGCATACAAAGAATATAGAATGAGGTACAATAGCCTGTTTAATAGTGAACACGTATGGAAACTTGTAAAGAACCATCCAAAATGGATGGTAATGAATGAGGGTACAATTAGGCAAGCTTCTGCATCAAAGTGTACAACTGATTTAACTTCAGGTGCATATAATGATTCATTTACCCCCGATACTTCAGAGATGGAATTTCTGTTGGAGCGACCAATGGGGCAGAAAGTAGCAAAGCGGAAAGCGAGGGGAAAGGTAAAAGAAAGTAGACAAAATGAAGGATCAAATATTGATGGGTTGTTGAAAATTGCTAGAAAACGGAATGCGATATTAGAAAAAATGACAGAAGATAGGCAGAGTTATAGGGCTGAACGAAGGCAATTTAAAGGAAAAGAATTCGACATGCACATCAAATATAACCGAGAAAGAGAAAACAGATCATCAGATCTTGTATGATGCAGCAATGAGAAGAATGATGGAGAATCCTTAACTCTACTATTTTGATATAATGTTTTTGTATTTCTATTGTAGTATTTTTAGATATTGTAATATTTATCCTTATATATATTATATTATATTATATTATATTAAAGTTTTAAATTTTTTAACAATTAAGAACCATCTTAAATTACCATGAAGAAATGATGACAATTAAGAAAATTACAATAATACCCAAACTAACTCCCCACACAGTCAGTAGCAGAGCTAGAATTTTAAATCTATGGTGTCTCTACTATATTAGTTTGGTAAATAATATACTAGAGTAAATATTAAAATAAAAAAATATTTTTAGGTACTTAAATAAATATTTATTTTGATAACACTTTATTTTAAATGTTGAAAAAATAATAATTGTAAGCCTTTAAAAACAATTAAGAAATAAGTGTAAAACTTATTAAAAAAATTATAGAACAAATACCTAACTATAGCAAATATAATTTTATTGTCACACAAAAAAATAAAGCCAAAGGAAAAAAATGTAGATGTATTACATACAAAAAAGAACTAATAAATTAAAAAAGGTAAAGAAAAGTAAAGAGAAAAAAGGTGCACTACTTTTTGTTCATAAATTGAAATTATAATGCTGGGGTATTGAGCCTAGGACTTTTACCAAAAACTAATAGGTGCACTGACCATTAGGCCGAGACAAATTAATGCTACTAAAATACATTTGTTTTTATTATTATTATTATTTTAGATTTCAATGGTGTCCCAAGACACCATAAAAATGCCTTGGCTTCGCTACTGCACGCAATGATTTTCTTCAATTCCTTCACTTTTTTGTTTGAGTTTTAATACATCGTCCATCGAACTATCAATCAATTGTAAGATATCTTCGCTGACATTGAGCAAGTTAGGCTGAACCATGTGGTTTGGAGGTGATATTGGAAGTGTCAGCGGAGCCCATATAAAATAATTACATATCCAACACTTATAGTATAAACAACTAGGGTTACTTTCGCTACGCGAAACTCTTAGCTTAGCAACCCCATTGGAACAATGACAAAGTACGAATTGTTGCATATTAGACATAATGACATTTGAAGAAATTGAAGATGAAGACATTAATCAATTTTTTGTTTCATACAAATTAATTGTGTATGACTAAAGATGTTAAAGTTTTAAATTTATAAGGAAAAAAAATGGCCCATACGATAATGTATCGTTCGATTCCCTTATATATATCAGTCACTGTATTTTCACCTCATTATATTGTCACCTCACCGTATCACTGAAGCCCATGTGATAATATATCGTTGGATTATCTTATAGTCATATCAGTCATTATATTTTCACATTATTGTATTGTCACCTCACCGTACCACCGAATCCCATATGATAATGTACCGCTCGATTCCCTTACATATATCAGTCAATGTATACCGTTTGATTCCCTTACATATATCAGTTAATGTGATAATGTACCGTTTGATTCCTTTACATATATTTACAATTGTAGATGCTCTAAGAGTATATTTTAATTGTCAAATCACTATTTTTTTTCCGAAGGTGGTAGTAGATTTGTCTTAAAACTTCAAAAGCCTCATAAGATCTCACACTTATCTTCACAAAAAATGAAAAAAAAAAAAGAAAAAGAAAAAGGAAAGTGAATTTGAATTTGAACGTTAAAATTGAAACCCTATGCCAATTTGACTTCCTCGGAAATAAGAAATCAAAACAAATATATATATATATATATATATATAACTCAGTAAGAAAATTCAAATTCGTCAATGAAGCAAGAATATGTTCATTGGACGCATGATGAAGATGGTTGCAAAAATGTATGCCTTGTCATTAATGGAAAGCTATGTCTAAGTCTCGAGAGGGAACTTCATCTAAGGATCGGTCGAGTTCCAAACTCAGACTGAGCAAGAAGATGAAGGAGCAAAGGATGTGCTCTGACATTAGATTCTATTCAAGGCTAAGCCTTCAGAGACAAGACCAAGAAATGGAAGACTCTAACGAGAATCTACGGAAAATATACAACAATGAAGGGGTGAGAAAGAGAGGCGATAAAGTCGTCAGCTCTTTTATTGAATCAGAGAATGAGTACAATGGGTTATAGGATCGAAATAATAAAAGGGAAGAACTTATAAAGCGTTCTAAAATCCCACAATAAAACACAACACTTCGTCATCCATGCAGACACAAACAACTGAACAAGTAGCGAAATCCAACAGCGATAGGAAAGCAACGCTCTTGACGTGTGCAGTAGAACAGGGAATAAACACAGGTTATGCTGTTAGCCCAACAAAGTTAAGCATTTATCTTAGCTTCACCTGACGGGTTAAGTTTTTAGAGTAACATTCTTGCATCACTTGATCCTGCAGGCACACGCAAGCATTATAATTATGTTATGTATGGATATGCTGGTAATGCAATTCCATCTGTTGCCCTACGCAGGGTGCTTTCCTTCAATAGAAACTTAACTGAGACATCCATGGATCACATGTAAATTGATATTGTGCAGTTACTAGCCTTTAAATGAATCAAACTTTGGTGGAAGGAATGATATTTTTTTTTGGTGGCGTCGTAGCAACTACTTGCTGATAGAAGCACCTGTGACCCATGTTGTCGGTTAAGAAGTTGTTTTGAGAGAGCTTTTAATGGCACAACTTATTTTCCACCACAATTTAAAAAATCTATATAAAATTTCATAAGGTTATAATTTAAATGAAATTTAATAAGCCACTGCAACTCTCCCAAACATACATAGGTGCTGCTGAAGTCTTAACGGTCTTAAACGTATGACAATTTACCCTTAGGTTAACAACGATGCAGGCTAGAAATATATTTGTGATATGTTAAATATTGAGGGGAATTTGGGAACTTGGCAAGCATCTAACTTCATCCGCCAGTCTGATTTCCGTACCATAACCATAAGGCAGTGAATGAAAGGCAGATAGTTTCGTTTCATAGCACTGCCTCGTTATTGGGCAATGAATGATGTATGTGCAAAGAAAAGCTCCGTGACCTACCTGTTGAATTCTACGCCTACCATTGAGAACAATAAGCATGATGGATGAGGCATAACCCCATTCCTCCCATGGTTTAGGTTCAACCTCCACATAAGACCTGAGTGGAAAAGGCGAGAGAGAACAGCTGTTACTGCTAGTGATGGGTGGAAAGCCACCATATGAAAGGAGATAATACTAGGAGACCAGCTTGAAACTTGAAAGCCGCTGGTCAATTATAGTATTTTCAGGGACCTAATCAGTGCTTAACAAATAAGCGCTAGTCATGGCTTGCACTGTAATCGATAAGATACGGCAAACCCTAGTATTAAAAACCGGACCGGACCGGCCGGTCCGATCAGTGAACCGGCGAACCGGTCGGGTCACCGGTTAAATTTCATATGCCGGTTTTTAAGATCTCTGAACTAGTGAATATCGGTCAAAAACCGGTTGGACCAGTGAAAACCGGTGAACCGGTCAAAAAACCGGTCGAGAGCCGGTCAAATTTATGTAGAGTTTAATTTTCTATATATTTCATATTTTTTGACTTAAAATATACTACTGGTTCGACCACTAAACCAGTAAACCAGTGATGAGACCGGTTCGATGACCGGTCCGGTTTTTAAAACTATGCGGCAAACAACTCTATCGATTTAAAATTGAATTCGTGCTTTACAATGGGATGTAAAGCATAAAAAATGAGACAAGGTAAAATGGATAAATGAAACATTTCTTCAAAGAATCATATCCCCGTGACTTGCAAATTATACATCATGTAAGCAATTTCACATACCTACAAAAAGGTCTCAAATGAAAATTTCTCATGGCCGGTGTTTTCCACTGTTGTGGTTTGATTTGGTACAAAGCACCTTGCGTCCCTTATCACGCCTACGCTTCAACAGTGCCCTCCCACTAGTTGTTTTCATTCTCCTCCGAAAGCCATGTGTGCGAGCCAGAGACTTCCTCGATCTGTTTCGCTTTGTTTGACAAAGGACGTACTTCCCACCAGCCCTCACCACCAACCGGTGGAATCTCCTGGTGGCTATCTGAGGTCTAGTACTCAAATCCAATCCCAGAGACAACCCTGCCAACATTCTAAAATATCACGTTTGATTTCTATATATTTGCTACGCCAGGTAAGAAATAAAAGAGGGAAGCATTTTGTAACTAACAAGAATAGCTCTGAATCAGAATGGGCAAAATTAAAAATTGAAGCGATATTTCTGTTAGCTACATTCCAGAAGCTCTTTCGTATAACCCCATCCCTTTATTTCTTTCATCATCTATACCCATATGGATATAGAGCAAAGAAACCACCGGTGTATCTATGACAGAAATGTTTTGAAAGCACCAATAAACATCACATGTCTGCTTGCCTGAGATTCCCACAATACATACAGAACTTAAAATGAAAAGGGATCCTTCCAGCCACAAAGAATAGCGATAATGGTCCATGCTCCAGAAGAAAACATTTATGGTCATGGTTCAGTAATGCATCCGCAAGCTATTGGACTTCCAGTCAAGAATTTCTGGAAAGAATAGCTTAGTGCAAATAACTTCTTTTGTTCAGGAACATTAGAGAGAGGTCCATGAAAAAAACTTAATCTCCAGCAATGTAGAGCCCGCATAAAAGGCAAGAAATACCAGCAGATAGAAGCATTCTCAGCAGACAGCAGGACATTATGTAGGAATGAGTTTTGTTCATACAGGATTATATCTTAACACCGTTTCTTGTGCATTTGAGGCTCTGCGCATACCTAAGTTCATAGTGCAAATCACTTACGCCGTCGCTATAGCGATGACCGTGTACCACCACTACTGATTACACAATCAAGATGTCTGACCCAACCCATGGGCCCAAAAAAATGAAATAAAATAAAAATACTAGAGCATAGACATAAAATTCAACAATCTATTTCAAAACCCAATTTTATGCACCTCAACGCATTTCCAGATTAGTTCTGCCACATGATTCCTCATGATAAACGAAAGCAGAAATGCGACTACAGCAACCCCAACAGACAAACAAGTCATGGCAACAAGAATATCAAGAGTTCCATCTCCCGATTCAAGCCAATTCAAGTACAAAATAAACCACAAACATTCAGTACCTACTCCCCAACAAACTACTTTATATGAGAATTAGACGATAATTTCACAACATTCTGAAAAAAAACCATAACCGTAATAAACAAGAAAATGAAGCTGAATTCGGGGAAGGGAGAACCTGCGAAGGAGGAACAGAAAGAAGAAGAAGTAGGCATGAAAGAACAGTGAAGCAACGCAGAGCGCATTCCACTCCTATTGCTACTGTTGTTGACGGAGGTAGTTTTAGTTCTTCTAGTACCAGTAAACAGCGACAAGGATGCTGAAGGAGATCGGTAACAAGTTCGTAACCCACCGCTCGATGATAGCCATGGTACCGTCGTCACTGACAGTGTCGCCATTTTCCTGATCAATTTTCCCCCTACGGTAGTCTCTCAGCAAATCATTTAATGGAGGAGAGCCGAGAGCATTACGAACAAGGTAAGGCAAACCTTATCGGCTTTCCAGATTACGGGCTCCGGCTTCATGGGCCGGTGTGTCGATATACAATATAGGCCCATCATATCACTTGGCATCTTTAGAACACAGAAGAGCCCAATTCTGTTTGTCTTTTGATAAAAGCTTTAGACGTCCGTATTTAGATTTATGGATGTCCCCAAATATAACAGGCGTGGTTAGGGCCTAAGCCATTATGCACTACCGTTACAACTTACAACTCAATGTAAAGGTCGATATTTCCCATAGAACCAAAACTAAACTAGCATGATCTTAGTTGACTAACAGCCCGATAGTTTAGCCCTCTCTACATCTTGATTCTTTCTCCAAGGGAAGGTTAAGAGAGGGTAAGGAAAAGTAGCAAAATGCCCTTCGTTACCTTTACGCATATTGTTCAAGTTCCAAATCTTTTTCTAATGAAAACTAATAGCCTGTTTGGTAGTATTTATAAAATGTAATTATTTTATGTAATTGTATTTTGAAATTTTTTTTAGGATAAAAAGTTTTAAAATTAAGTGATTATTTAAGATAAGTATTTTTTTAAAGGAGTAATACCAAACAAAGAATAACTCAATTGTTTATCAGTTCTAGTCATAGAAAATTATCATATAATTCATAATTTATTTTTTTCATTTGAAAGATGCTTTATAAGAATTCATTGATTTAAATGACTATAGAGGGTTACCACAACTTTGTTGTTGGTTCTAGATGTCACCAATTCAAATGTCCGTTCTCTCAATATTTGCATACTTTTATAATTGTTATACCCAAATGGTAATAATATTCTTCCCTATGGGCTCGTTATGAAATAAAAAAAATATTTAATACCCTTGATTATGGGAGAAAGAATCAAAATATAATGATGAAATCATGAATCGAATAGTTTCATGAGTTTTGTCACAATAAAGCTCAAAATAAAGGGAAAAAAAGACATAAAGAAGTAAAAGAAGCCAGAAACATAACATTTTAGGAGAGATTTGATGGAGAATGTGGGCGGGGCACGGTTAAGAACCGACCAAGATTGGTTTAAAACTTGGACCTGAGCTCAAGTTTTGGTTTGGCCAAAAATCTTTAGTTCAAACACATTTCAAAATATCTTCTATTTTCATCGGTCTTAGGAAAGATAATTATAAATTAATGGTGTCTAAGCGAAGTCAACTATTAATAGGATTTTAAAACATATTAGCCATATTTATTTAGGTTCGGGGGTGGCGGTTGAAAACCAATGCGGCCAAAACCCAAGTCTAATAGTAACAGGATTTTAAAACTATTTCATCATCATCATCCGCCTCTAATGCTTGTATCCCACAAAAATATCAACTATTAATATTTAATTAAAATGACAATCAACCTACAACATAGAATTTACAAAAATAATGTAAGCTTTAATAATCTTCAATCCACCTTCAGCTTCTTCTTATGTCCCTGAAAATAGGCCTATCAAATAACCACACGCATAAAAGCAGAAAAAAAAAACACTTAGGGCTTGTTTGGTATGGAGGTAATAGGAGTGGAAAAATTTCTCCTCTATTTTGCATCTTTTATATTAATTATTTAATAATAATAAATATATTTTAATGAAATACCCATTTTAGATTAAATTAAGATCTAAAATGGGTATTCATTTGAATAAAAATATTTAATTTTAAATAGATTATATAAGATATATAAAATATGGGGATAATTTTTCCAATCCTATTATCCCTATACCAAACGAGCACTTAAAAGTAAAAGGATGAAGTCCGCATGATAGACTCCCTCAAGCTAATACCCTAATCCCCAACTCCCTAACCTACAGTAAAGCTAGAACGCTGGTGAACAGCTAGGCAATATTGCCAAGTAAATGCTAGTCAAGCCAGCTAGTTTATAATTGAAGTCTTAATTATTATTTTCTGCGTCAAGGGAATTTGTATTCGCGCGGTTAGCAATGACCACTTAGAATTAAAGCATTGAATGAAGTAGTAGCTTAATGCATATACGGCACTTCCATATAAATAAACTTTCTGTCGGTTCAAGTAGGACTTTTTATCATCTTTTAGGCTAGACTGGGAAAAAATAGCTTGGATCTAGACGATATCCATATAGTAGATCCACTTGTTCTCTACTTGAAAATTAAAGGATGAAAATCACATAAGAGTCCCATGTTTACATAAGAAAGAGATATTATACGTGAGATTTCTTGCTTTGATTTTGTACTCTTCACGTTAGAAATTAAAATACATTCATGCTCAAATTTTATTATTGAAATATCTAATGACAGTCTTTTAAACACAGATGGAGTAATATGTTAAATTGAAGATGAAATAAAATAATATATATATATTCATATTTTTAAAGACGCGCTTCAAAATTTTTTTTTTAATTCAAATGGTGCCCATAAGAACCAATAGAATTTTTTGTATAGATGTCATATATTTACTATAGAGGTGCATAAATACTAAGAAGGGGAGAATGATCGATTCAAATTCGGGACTTCTAACACCAAAATCACAGCCTCACTGCCTCAACCAATAGGTTATAACTTTTGTTATTAATTGTTTGTGAAAAGATTTATTATCATGACATGAAGGATAGCTTTGAATCTTCATGAAATATAAAACTCAGAATACTCTTTGTATTAGCAGGGCAGGGAGCACTCCTCCTGAAAACCCTTTTCCACATATGTCGATTTCCCTTAAACATATGGAATCTCGCGTCATTATCCAGAATTAATGACCTCAACTTTAATTGTAAAGTACACGCAATCAGCACAGCTTTAAATGAGTTACTGTGAGATCCAGTGCCGGCGATTTGGAACACTGGGAATTTGTATTCGTGAGCAGTGACCGCTCAAGATTTCTCCTTCATATACGAAAACAAGTCACATTAGGCATTTTTTATACCGGTACATTTTTAGGAGAACAATGAATTAAGTCTAATTTTTCAAATATCCTTTGTTTTTTTTTTTCAAAGTAGAAAGATGAGACTTAAGTATAATTAATATATCTAGAAATAAGAATAGTAAGGGTAAATATGAAAAGTATATTTTAATTTTTTTAAAGTTATATATATATATTTTTTTTGTACAAAAATTTAAAGTTAAAGAGAGAAAGTATATTAAATGACTTTGTCTTTGAGGCCTATGTCACTTCCTTTAGGCAAATAATATGCTAAATTGAGGATGAAATCAAATAATGTACTCCTTATATATATATGTATGTATGTATGTATTTGATATCCTCAAAGAGGTGCTCGAACATTTAGGAGTATATATGGATATCCTTGAAGACGTGCTTTTACATTTTCTAGTGTTTGTAAAAAGGTATAGTATCAATTGTCATATCATTCAAAATAAAACTAATTACGATATTAACTTTCAAGACGAACATAGTTTGGTTTCGACCTCAAACCAAACCAAATTATATTTTTACGGTTTCGTCCATCATTAAATTATTCTATGTCTAACAAATTTAACTGTGAATTTTTTTAAAGATAATTTTTACGAAAAAGAATGCATATTTTGATAACATAGGTAGTCTTATTTTTTTTCCTCTTAACCTGGCCTTCAATATCTACCACTAATTTAGAGGTATTACATAACTCGTAGTGCCTCAACCACCGACCATCTCATTATACTCTATCCCAAGAATCATCTCAATAGGCGGTTGGTTAGTTCATCTAAGTCCAGATCGTGGTCATAGTTTCACTATAATACTATTTTATAATACCCCACCACACCAGCCACAAATAGTTATATGGAATGCTTTTAAAATTGACTGCTAACAATACAAATTAACACAAATCTCTTTGAGGATTTTTTATCTTCATTCGCATGCATCTCGAAAAACATTTTAAGAGGCCACCTATCCTTAAATTATCACACTTAACCATGAAGTTTTTAAGGATAAGTTTACTGAAAATAAGACATACGCTGTTGATATAGGTAGTCTTATCAATTATTTTAAGCCTATAATATCTACCTGTAATTTGGGAATATTATAATATATATAGTATGTGGTTTATAAACCATAAGTTAATATTTTACACCATAACCAAACTTTTCAACAAAAAAAATAAAATAGACCAAGCCTTAAATGCTTTTGAATCATAAACTAAACCAAACCAAACCATAAAGTTATGATTTGGAGCCATAGTTCTTAGTCATATTATTAGTTGTTGTTGTTGTTGTTGTTGTTATTCTCAATTATGTTAGTTACCCTTGGACATATGGGATCTCATGTCATAGTCCAGAATTAATAACTTCAACGTTGCAAAGTACCCGCAACTATAACAAATTGGAATGAGTTATCACGTGGGCCAGCGCCGGCGGTTTGGATCTTACCGTGATAAGCTTATATACTACGTTGGGGGTGGGGGCATTCCCATAATACCTCAAGTCAAACTTAGAACGTAACAGCAGGCTTGCAGTTTTGGGCTACGGCTAAATACGTTACGGGCTGGCAAAGGAACCCGAATGCGTTGCGGGCTGCCAAAGGTAGATGACTGTAGCTGTACCCCAGTCCCCACCACGATCATTAACTGCACACAAGCAATTGGCCTCTTGTGCATGCAACCCAACCGTTGCGTGAGGAGCATGCCCGACTTTTTGCCTTTCGCTACCGATGTGATGCGACGGGCAATTGCATGGAAAAAGATGGCGCTCCCAAGAGGGCTTTTGAGTTCCGTTTGTCGTATCTCGGTCGTGACGAAACTCCTCTCATTAATTCAACGGCCGTCCATTGGCTTCTTATGCTGAATTATCATAAAAAAAAAAGGAAAAAAAAAAAAGTAGACATGCGTGGGATGGGTTGATGGAATGCGTAAGGGTGCGTGAAGCAATGTGTGGCATCGGATTATAACAACCACGTAACATAGGTCTACTCCTGCAACAAACTTTTGACCTACCAATCCAAGTTGCCCGTCGATCTCAGCCAAATATATGAAACTTTTGATAATTGAGGCGATGTAAGTACTAAGTACGCCTCAAAAAAAAAAAAAAGTTGATATCTTATTGAAGAGATTTGCCTACCATTTGTGGTTCGTTACCTTGGGAGCTCGTGAAAGCTAGCACGACCGTGGCTCTAAATTTCTGCTGTATACTCGTGAGATGCGTCGCATCATCGTCCATACGTGATTTGATATTCCAAAAAAGTAGTCCATAGTTTGGTAGCCTGACCAAACTGGTATTATAAGGCTTAGTTAAGCGGTAACATCGGTTGGGCTCGCTCAAATACGAAACTGTTATTTGGAAAACAAGGGTTTACTGCGCAGAAAATATTTGCGCAGTAAATCCCTATTTTACCCAGCACTATTCATCTTTGCAGCAGCCAGCATCGGCAGTTTTTGTCGATGCACTATTTTTTTTTTTTTTTTTTAAGTTTGGCCGAAATTAAAAAAAAAAAATTGGTGCATCGGCAGTTTGTGCCGATGCTTTGGCCTAGTTTCGGCAATAATTGCCGATAGCCTGGGCCGGTATCGGTACAAATTGCCGAATTTATTGGCCGAAATTTAAAAAAAAAAAAATATATATATATATATATATGCTGCATCGGCAGTTATTACCGATTGTATGGCCTGGTTTCGGCAATAATTGCCGATGGCCTGGATGTTGACTTAAATATTTCGGCCGAAATTAAAAAAAAAAATTTTTTTTGATGCATCGGCAGTTTTTACCGATGTCTTGGCCTGCTTTCGGCAATAAGTGCCGATGGCCTGGGCCGGTTTCGGTAAAAATTGCCGAAAATTATCCATAGTTTCGGCTAAAATCGCCGATGCTGATCGTGGCTTTCGGCAAAAATCACCGATGTGAAGGTCACTTTCGGAACTTTTCGGAATTTGTTTTCCGCGGAGTAAAAATACGTTTTCTATATAACAATACCCCTCAAATAATAGGAGCCGTTGAACCGGCCGATGAAACGATAAGTGAGTCAGAAAGCAACCTAATAATAGATCAAAACCATCCGAGTGAAATTCGCTTATATATATTTTTAATATTTTTTTATTCTTATTGAGCTAACTTAGACCACTAATTTGACCAATTTAGGTCATAATTAGTTCGGCCTCTAAGGCGATCGGAAGAAAGATTATAGGTACTTTGATCTCTAAAAGTATAAATTACTCTTCTATGAGTTTGGAGACGGTTTAGAGACAACGATCCCAACTTCCTCCCATCCCATCCTCACTTTCATATCTTAAAAATTTTGTCCCAAATCTAAAAGGTAGATGTCTAAATCCCACCTCATGTGGACAGCATTCGAGGAAAAGATTATTATCCTTAGGAGAGACTTACCGTTTGTATTATATTTATTTTGTCATCCATATGTACTAATGAACATCAAATAGCAAACATAGGGATGATTTTCGAGTACGAGTACAAGGATACAAATGGAGTTTCGATCCCTCTAAACACATATGGGGTAGGGGATTGGGGTTTGGGAATAGAGATGGCATCTCCAACCCTATCCGGCCCTATTATCATCCCTACAATGGTACAAAATAACATATTTACGATTGCTAAAACATACATCTTGCATCGATTTATATTCACTGTCATAACGAGTGTCGTAAAAACCTACAATATATCCGCCATAAAGTCAAAAATAAAAAAAAATGTGCAAAAGAAAAGCAACCACCTTTGAAGGTCAATATGCAACAAGGATGTATATCCTAAACCACGATCATAATTTGCACTTCTATGGTGGATATTTACTTCGTCTATGATCTAGGTAGCATACAACAATGAACTTTCATGTAAACCGCCATAGTAACCCGAGATTCTATGACGAGACATTACTTCGCCTTAAATTTATGTGATATACAACAAAGATTTTTAACTCAACAATTACCGTCATATATTAATTATTTACAAAATACCTTTGTCATTTCCCACCATACAAATAATGATAATAAGACCTATAATTTTTCCTTTTTGCGTAATACACAATATCGGATCTGATTTGATTTCCTCCGTACACAAGCTTCATCAATACTTATTAATACACATCTTTGGTGTGGCCGTAGCCGACAAGCAATTTAAACCCTCTTGTTGTCACTTGTAGCACTGGTAAATAAAGGTATCGTTCTAGGCCGGGGATTGAGAGGGCTCACATCTATTTAACTAGCTTGGAAATAAAACTAAAACTAAAAATAAAAAATCCTAAATAACAAAGAATAAATAAATAAGAAAAATACTAATGTGGGTTATAAAAAAAAATAATAAAACAAAAGGAATAAAATAAAATAAAATAATAATAATAAAAATAATAGGAAACCGCAGATATGAGAAATATGTTAAGGAAATAAAAATCCACCACTAGATTAGGTCGTAATATAGTATTTATTTCTAAGTCAATATTTAATCGTGAGAATGAGATCCACCAAGTTGTACACCAAACGCAGGTCCATACACCTTATATTACTTCCCTTAATTAATTAATACGACCACGTGCCTATATTAACCATATTAAATACTAGCAGTATAGCAGCAACAAGCGACCCCTATATTTAACTAGATTTAATGCATTAAGTGTAAGTGGAAGGCTGTCAATCTAAGTACCCAAACTAGTGCAAAACACATGTCTAGCTGTATTTCCTTTCCTTGACCCACACGTATCGAAACGTTTTACCACTTCGGTTAGAATCACAAAACTATTAGGTGAATTGTTATCTAACCTAGCTGCAATTTATACATATAGATTCTAGTATATTTAGATGGCCACCTCGCAGGTAAATAAACCTATATACTGTCACTTATGAGGAACCAGAACAAGGCATGCACCAAATAAACTATACTTGACAGAATCATACATATAAACAATAGCAATTAACATAGAGTCAATAAACAATCTCACGAAACAAAGAAAATAAAACTATAATTTAAATCCTAATCTAGGATTTCAATTTATTCCCTAACAATAAACAATCAGCCAGCCATAATTATATAATTAATTACACAGAAATATATATCTAAAATATAAATTAAAAATAAGAGAAAGAAATAACCGAAATTAATTTTGGATAAAAGATCAAGAATTTATTCAGATAAAAATTAATTTTATCTGAAATAAATTATATCGGTATTAAACTCTTCCTCTAATTTTTCTTCCTTCTTGGCCTTTATTTCCGTGCACTATTTCTTTTTTTTTTCTTTTTTTTTTCGGCTCGCTGACGGCTGACGTGCGCCTCTCCTTCCCTGCGATCAGACCTGCGCCTGCATCTGTCCTTTGCTGTTCGGCCGAGCCTCTGACTTGATTTCCGTGCGACTTCCTAGCGGCTCGTACTCCTCAGTGTCGAGCCCCTGAAGGCTCTGTGGCCCTGTGTCTCGTACTCTTTCACCTCCGTTCCCAATTAATGCCACACGCCCTTTTTTATTCTTTTTTTCTTCTTTGCCACGTCAGCCCTGACGACTGACTTTTCTTCTTATGCGCAGGGTCTCGTTTGGTTTCGTTTGTTCCAGGCCTTTGGCCGTTGGTCCAAAGATCAAATTTATTTAAAAAAAAAATAATAATACCTACAAAATAAAATTTAATAAATATTAATAAATAATATTTTATTCTAAATTTACTTAATTTATATCATTTTAGCTCAAATAATAATATTTATGCAATTTTTACCACTTAAGCATAAAACAATAATTATTCCCCTATATTAGTTAAATAAACTACCAAAAACTAAGATTATAAGGGTATAAAATGTGTCAAAATATGAACTCATCACACCCCCACACTTAGCTTCTTGCTTGTCCTCAAGCAAGTTATTACTCTAACTAAATAGAATTAAATTAACTAGCCACTTTTGTAGGTATCACGATTACACTTAGCATGTGCAACAAGCCCTTTAAACCCCTAGGTCACCCATCGAGGACAAGTAAGGTCTCGTGAGGGTTTCGCAAATGATATACCCACAAAATCACACACAAATAAAAGAAAATAAAATCACACCTAATACACTTAACTATTTTTGTCTCAGAATCTTTTACTTTCAAACGTCAAGATTAGCAATCAACCAATATTCAGTATTGAGAGAATTAAAGGATCAAGTTCAACATATGGTTCACACATAAACATGACAGGTATGAACAGATAAATATTATGGATGAAAATCTACCACGCCTTAGTCACATCAAGATTTATTCTCACCATAGATACCCTCTATTAATTTTTTTTCTCTCTTAGATTCATGACTTCAAATGTATAGAAACACTCATGTATGTGAGATAAGATGATAAAGATAAAAAACAACTCACATATATAAACAAAGAAGGCTCATGTTCTTATGGATAAAACCTCATGAAAGATACCAAATACTTGCCAAATGGACCTAACTATATGCTTAACTCTTGTGACTAATCTCCATCAGATCAAAGGCTGCTCATCTTAAGAATCAAATAGGACTTACTTATTGGTTGTGGCAGGGTTTAAGGTAAAGAAGGGTATGGAGTATTTTAGAAGTGTGGTGTTATAAAGATCAAGAGCTAGTGGAATCTAATAATTAGATGAAATATAAGCATAATTCCACATCAATAATCATTGATACATATCTCCAACTTCACAATAAAATGTAACATGAATAGAACTTTCTCAACATCATCTCCATAACTCCCTCTCTTCCTTATATCCTAACATTTTTTTTCTTTTTTTTATTCATTTCTTCTTCTTTTTTTTCAAAATTTTTTTTATCTCCACCAAACATAACCCATCCCCTTTCCTAGCATAAATACATATATTTCTTTCACATACACACATACACAACCACTCTTTATATCCATAACAATTTGATTTCCTTCCACTAGCTTTAAGTAAGGGTAAGGATATTAAGGCCCGAAGGTTATTTAATGTGGGTAATGAAAAAAAAATGTATGTTCCATGTATAGGCTCGAAAGGGTTTCTATGGGATGTAAATCATGGATACACAAATTAGGTTAAGCTATTTGGTCATGTGATGGAAAAATCCTAAGCTACCTTTATCATTTTCTCAATCAGAGCATGTTTTGACTATAAGCTCCGACTAGCACAAGAGTAAGTTCTAGTAATCTCTATAGTCCATTACAAGATCTATGGCAAATAATTTGATCAAAGCAATTAAACATATATGAGGTTTACAAAGAAATTTTGAAGCCAAGAAAAGTAGATGATTTTGTGTAAATTCGCTCAGAAAAAGAAGGTATGTATGGTTCAAAAGCTTACTAAGGAATGTGATGAATCTCAATATGCCATGTCGGTGATTAGAAAATCATACATGTTCTTTCTCCATTCACATTTAGGCACATAGATATGTGTTCCTTATATCGAAATTAATACAAAAAATCTCCACTTACTTTATCTCAATTTCATGATCCTCTGTTAGTTAGATTTCAAAGATATATTCCTCATTAACTAGTTAAGACTTTTACGACTCAAAAAAAACTAAACACTCTAAAAAATCTAAACAATTTTTTTTTGTTGACAAACACTCTAAAACTCTAATTATTATTTTTTTGAAAATAATAAATTGTTTTTTTTAGATAATAAAACACATACACTGTAAAGTTATGCAAAAAACATTAATACAACTATCATCACTATTAATATAATGTCTTTGTACACATGCATAATTAAATACATATATACACACATACGCAACAAAAACTAAGATCTATCTAGCTATATTAATCATGATTGTGGCTATACAAGCTTAAAAGTAATACGGTTGAATAATTCCCTTCCAACCTTATCTAATAGTGTCATATTTAGAGGAATGTCATGCTCATCATCCGAAAACAACTACAATGTAATAGAAAAATTATGATCACTTATTTATTAAATCATAAAAAGATTTTTAAGGATGAAATCTAAATAAGAATGGTGGGAAATCAACATACATGACTTTTCTTGTTCCATCTTCTATCCAAAGTCCCTTTATAAATCAACATACACAATATCCCCATTCAATTGAATTTTTCTAACAAACACATTTCTAGGAAAAACATACCATACAAATAAATGATTAGTTTACGAGTATGATGGTTCTATATCGGCGATATAATAATAGATCAAACCATCTTAATAAAATTTATTTATATTTTATATTTGTATTTTGATGGAACTAATATAGACCATTGACTAGACCAATTTAAGTTACGAGTCTGACCCAAAAGGCAATTGGAAGAAAGATTATAGCTAGTTTGATTTCTAATGGTATGAATCAGTCATATGCAATTGTAATGAGTTTAGCAATGGTTTAGAGACACATCTCCCAACTTTATCCTATTCTATCCCTACTTTTATAACTACAAAATTTCCCTAAATTCAAAAGGTAAATATCTAAATCCCACCTTATTTTAAAGGAACTCATAGAAAAGATTATCATCACTAGGAGATATTTACAGTTTATATTACATCTATTCTATCATTTTGTATACTATGTGTACTAATGAACATTGACTGGTAAACATAGGGATAATTTTTTAGTACAAGTAAAAGGGTAGAGAAGAATATTTTATCCTTATAAGACATGGAGCAACGATCACAATAAGGACTAGAGTTTAATTCTCTCAAGGTTTAAAATGGAGAGTTTGCAATAACAAAATTATAAGGGATCCTGGTAGAGATATGGATATAAGTTAGGGTTGGAGATAGAGATGACATCCCCATCTCTATCCCTACCCTACTCCATTGACATCCTTACATCGGTACAAAATAACATTTTTATGATGGATGAAATAGGCATACAACGACAATTTATATTCACGGTCATAATGACCGCTATAAAAACCTATACCGGATACGCCATAGAATATGAAATTAAAAATGCAAAAGAAAACACATCCACCTTTGAAAGTCAATACACAATGGTGACATTTATCCTAAACCACCACCATAATTTGTACTTTGACTATATAAAAGCTTTATAAATGCTATGTGGTACACATGTTATGCTAGATAATAATAAAAAAATCATTAGTGTACATGTCACCACTATTAATACAATGCCTATGTACACATGAATAATTGACAACATATATATATATATATATATATATATATATATATATAGACACATACCCACCCACCCATAATTATTATATATATGTACAATGAATATTATATTCCATGACATATTTACACATTTGAATATACACACATACATATATATACAGAGAGAGAGAGAGCAAAAACCAAGATCTATCTAGCTATATTGATCATGTTCATGACTATATAATCTTGGGAATAATATAATCTAATAATTCCTTATAACCTCATCTACTAGTGTTGTATTTAGTGGAATGCCATGGTCATCATCTGAATACAATTACAATATAATAATAGAAAAGTGTGATGAATTATTTATTATATAATAAAATTATTTGTAAGGGTGAAATGAAAATAAGGATGGTGGGTAATCAACATACCTGACTTTTCATGTTCCATCTTTTATCCAAAATCCTTCATGAATCAACATACACAATATCCCCATTTAGTTACATTATTCTAATACACATTTCAAGGAAATTAAATAGATCATACAAATAAATGATTAGTTTATGAGTATAATGGTTCTGAGGACATTATTAAAACATATTTTTACATCTCTCTCTCCACACACATAGAGGATCCTACCATTGTCATCTATATAACATTCCATGTTGAAGAATTTAGGTGATCAATATTTGAGTAATATATCTTAAGACTACTAACAAAAATATAACACAAACAAATGATTAATTTACAAAATATATTTAAACATAAAGTAAACTAATCAAAGGATATACTTAGTTATTCATATGCCACTATACTTATTTATCCATATGCCTAATATGTCATAATGTGGCGCATTATTTGCTAAATCAAACTAGTAGGAGATTATAGTTTTTAGGTCTTCAATAGTCAACACTCATTGTTGACTACAAATTCATTTATAAATTATACATATACTAAATATTAGCATATTAAACAAAAGATCAAGGCCATTAGTAAACTTACTTCATATTAATTGGGATAAAGAATATTTTATTCATAAAATTATTATTAGTTGTTAATGTTTCAGATATGTACTTGCATTTATTGGCTTTTGATAATGATAGTTCATTTAGAATTAGAAACTTGTGGGAAGACAATTGACCCATAATTTCTACCTGCTCATAAAGAAAACTATAATAAAAATCATATTATGTTTGATATCAACGTTTAAATAAATTAAAATGAATATTAAACATGTGTGTGTGTGAAACAAGTATAAAGTTAGTAATAAAGGTTGGATTTAGACCTTGCCAATCCATTCTTACATATCCTCATTCCCTTTATGCAAGTGAACATGTATTAGAGGGTTGAACATCCCATTTAAGGTTAGGAGTTCTTTAAAAAATGTTCCAAATTGTTTGTGTGCCTTTTCATATGTAGGTATCCATGAAACACTAAATGTTATGACCGAATGATTGACAATTCCTTAATCCTTTGGACCTCATTTTGCATCTTGAATTTAATTATTGCAGTTAATTATTTATAGGTAAATGTATTATATGTAAGGGTGTTCATGGATCATATATCCAATAAAAAACTTTGGATAACAAATTTTCTTTATCAAATAATAAATAATCCGTCAAATATCCAAAACTTTTGAGCATGCCACAAATGAAAAATATTGGATAAAAAATTATTCAATCAAAAGGTAATAAATCGATCCAATTTGAATCAATCGGGTTAATAATTTGATCCGAGTCTTAAATTACATTATATTCAATAAGAAATTTCAAACTTTGAATAGTATTTAAATATTAAATAAAAAATAATTAAAAAGAATAAAATTTACGTACAATAAACATTCCTTTTCAAATTGTACATAAACACCTGCACACACATATACAAATTTGATGAAAAATAAATATTTTTTTAAAGTATATATGTATATAATTGATCAAATTTGTATTTCTCAAATTAGATATCTTTTTTTTTAAACTAATTAGATTGGTTTTTTATTTGAAAAAAAATGGATAAGTTATATGTTTCATTTGGATCATATTAATTAGGATATCAGATCAGATATCAGGTAGTATGAACATCCCTAAATATATGTGTAAAAAAAGAATATGAAGTTGGTTTAATTATAATTGTACATACCAAATTTGTCACAATTCTAACAAGATCACTTTGTCATTGAACAAAGAACCATTTGCAATTCTATAAATTGTACAACTTCAAGGTAGGCAAGGGAAATGGTTGATTGGGGATTAAAACATGTAGATTAAGACCTTAACATTTTTAGGTGGAAAGGGCTTGTTGTGGATTGTGTGATTTTTTTAATTGAGAAAATAGCAACATCTACCCTAATATCCTCAGCTTCATTCCTAAATTATTAGTCAGAATCTGCCAACCACATTTCACACATAAAAAAGTTAAATATGGTATTTTTTTGTTAATAACATTCATTATATACTAAGTTTAACACCCTGAGTCAATACAACCACGCGAGAGCTACCATAGAGCATTTTTAGATTGCTCAACCGGCTCCACAGATTAATACGAGTCCTTTAGCGTGCTTTATCTTCACTCACAAGCTTTCCTAGAAATTTTTAGAAAATTTTTAAAACTTCCCAAGATAATCACCCATTCTAAAAATTTCTCAACAGTAAGCACGTTTAACCATAGAGTTCTTAGGACACAATTACCAAAAGAATGGTATATTACGTTGATACAAGTAGCCATATCAATCCTTATAATATTCCCCTCAATTTAGGGGTGTTACACTAAAAATGTGCAATATTATAATAATTGGCATATGTGCATCACTATACTAATCCAAATTAGACAAGAATGATAAAATAAACACTTGAATACAAATTCTTTCATTACCATGATCAAGTAATCTTGTACATTGCTCATTTTTGGCCTTTGAGTATTTGCGATTATATTTTTCTAACATTTTCACCATCATATCATTTTAGATTTAGATTCAGAATGGATATTTTTTTTTGTCGGATCATATCAATTTACCATCCAACCGTATTTTTTTTAGATATTTACAATTATTGTTGGGTACTTTCAAATTATTTCTGATTTGATTCAAAAATTTAGATATCTAAATTTTTGAAACGGATCATAAATACTAAGTTTTAGATATTCAAACTTTTGTATATCCACTCCGTGAACATGCCAACCTATAGGTCTTAGTTGGATGATCAATGTTGACATTTACTCATTTTAAGTGGTCCAAAATATTTCCTTGTGCCAACATCCACTCCCATGCCACATACACCTTATGGATGATGCTATGTTCCAAAGGCCTTTGTTAAGGGATCATGTCAATCATCCCCATCCAAAATCAAAATGCCCTTAAGGACACCCTTTCCAATATCATCCTATATATCATGAATAAAAGGAGATGATGTTAGCATCCTAGCTAGCTATTGTAAATTATGTTATTAGTCCTATCTCCCATTAAGTTTATGTAAGGAAATGTAAACGAATGTTTTTACAAACTTACCAAATTTTCAAGAACTTGATTTTTATCATCAAGGACAATATTTCCTTCCTTGTTTAAACTTGACCTCTTCTAAATTCAAGTCGTTCTGCATCATCATCATCCACTTCTTCACCCTCTTGGGCCACTCTTTTCCTTTATTCAATCTGCATACACACTATACATACTTGTGACTTAGGTCTATATATAAATTAACCAAATACCAAAAGAAAGGCCTCAAATGAGTGATGTATTCCTTACAATCTCCTCTCTCAAAGTTGAAAAGACTTTACGAGAATTTAGGTGGTGATAGTTGTTCTTCAGGGCATTCTCATGATTTCTTGCACTAGCATCCTCTTATATATCATCAATATAATAGTTATAAGTGAAAATAATGAGTCATTAACAAAATATAGCTATTATATATAGTTGAATAAGCATAACATTTACCCTAGCATTTGGTGTATCCATGTATCCTACAAACTCTTTCCAATGGGCTCCATCAATGGTCCCAAACTAGTATTTAGGAACTTTATAATTCAAACTTCCATATTTATTAAATGCATGTTACAAGGCCATGTTGACCTTCCAATCATACCAAGCTGTGTAGATATTTTCTTTAGTAAAATTAACTTGTATCCTCTAGAAGATCAAATTCCAACTAAGTATCTACATGAATTACAAACAACAAATTGTCAACACGGGATTGCATTAGATATATTTATGTTACTGTATATATTAGAAAACCATACCCATCCCGATAAATATACTATGATGTTGGTCCATAGAAATTCCTTGATCTTTCAAGGGACATCACCTTAATGCTTGTAGTGAATGGGTACATGAATTCGTCTTATAAACCCTACATAGCAACTTTGGCTAGCTCAATTATCATATGCTAGTATTCCAAATTTGTTAAATTAAAACTTTACTTTTATTCCTTTATCTCCTAATGCAAGGATTCTTGCCATTTTTTCTTCCCCTATAAACTTCTCTCGATTTGGTAAGAAAATTTTGTTATGGAATAGAGCCCTAGGTATGGTCATTTTCTAGGCAAGGTGAAGCTTAGGGATCAACATTTTCATGTGAGGCATCCATGAGTATAAGACCTAGAGTATAATTTTAGCAATGAACAACATTTTTCTGTAAAGACCCATATTTCATGATACATTTAAAATTTTAAGGACTGGAGATTGGGAATAAAGGATATGTCCAACATTTTAATTTTGACTATTTAAAACTTAGATTCAAATATTTATCTCTTATGAAAGCTCTCAGACAACCAATATATATGACACTTAATGTAAGTAAATAAATCATGAAGAATTTTTATGCATGTTAATACCTTTACATAATTCTAGTAATGGGAAAATAATAACATACATAATATCTACAACAGACAAAAGGGTAGTTAGAGCTGAAAGGAAAACCTCACAATGAATAATCAAGTGAACATGAAAAGCATGACGAGGAACAACAAAGAATGAAATATTAAATAAATTTATTTTCTGGCATCATATACAAAAGGGTTATTTATTATTATGAATACAAAATAAGTACATACAAATATTTAGGAAACAATAAAATAAATAAACATGAATAACAATGTTAATCCTCCAAACACATGGGGAGGAAACATAATATCCTTGGATTGAGGAGATATCCTTGGGTTTTGATCACGATGATGACAAGACATCATCAACGATGTTGAGTCGATCAACAACCAAGGATAACTTGAGGAAGGTGCACCCTCAACCTCTTAGGAATGAGGTTTTCTTCTTCCTTCTTATCGTTCTCCTTCACCACTATGTCCTCTTCATCCACCATGTTCTCCTCCTCCTCCTTCTCTAAGCCTTGCTATTCCACTTACCCTTATTGCCATTATTTATTCCCTTTGAATGGTGCGATTGAGTATGCAATTTCCTATTATTGATTTGGAGTAATTTCTCTTTACTCTATCAAAATAATAACGATGTCTTAATTAATATCACTATTAGTAATAACAATCACAAAGGGAAGATTTTGATTAAGAGATGAAGTCATTGTTTGACAAAAATAAGTTAGTGTGTTGAGCAATAATTTTAAATTAAGGTTGCAAAGATTTGGAAACTTGGATATGGGAAATAAGATTTTGAGGATTTAAGAAGATATATGTGAGAAAGTACATGCCTTGAATGACCGATGTTTCAATATGCGAGCAACGTGGCCAAAAACATCAGAAATTTGGTGCTAAACATATAATGACGATTATATAGAAACATTGTCATCATATAACTATAACAAAAAAAAAATGTTAATTAAAGTACCCAAACCCGTCTTTATTGATTGTTGCCTAATTTTCCTTATTTATAAACTTTATAGTATTTCTTTTTGAAAAAAAATGTTTACGGATACTAATAATGTATGTTTAGTTATATTAATAATTCTCTGTCACCATAACTAAATATTTTAACATTATATATATATATATATATATATATATATATATATATATATATATATATATATATATTATTTTTTACCATAATTAAAAAAAAGTTGATAGAAAAGCAACCGATTAGACCACTATCTTGAACCTTATTCACATTAATTTTTGGCTTAGTATTTAAATCACTAAGAAATATCCTATTTGCTTTAGTAAAAAATGATTGCTATGTTTCACTATAGGAATGTAGTCTATTTACTAGTCATTGCATAATTTAACTAGAATTAGACCAAGTGACCCAATAGGATGAATCGAGTACCATCAATTCGAGATCGATTTCCTCCATGTTTGGTTTGCAACACTTGCCCCTATGCTGCTAAAGTACAACTATGGTTATAAATAGGCAGAGTCGGGGTAGATTCTGACTTGACTTGTTTAATAAATAAGCATAAGAAATAAAGGTTGGTTTTGAGCTTTTAACGAGATGAGACGAAGTCATTTGTAAGCTTTTGTAGTAAATGGGTTGAACTTGCTAGTTTTTGCATTGTAAACGAGTTCGAGTCCAAATTTCTTGTGCTCAAGTTGGGCTCCTTAGTAAACGAGTCTAAAATTATTACTATTAAGTATCTTCTTTAACTAAATAAATGAACCAAATTACATCATTAACAAACTATTTGCGAGTCAACTTTGTTCGTTTGCATCCTTAGACTTAAGATGTGATATATTTTACATACAATGTCCTTCTAGTAAGGTGATGGAGGTCTTGGAAGTAAGGGTTTTGCCTTTTGGGAATGTAGTCCATTCAAGAAATGTAATGGCTTGATATAATAGTGGTAAAGGTGCCTTCGAAGCCGAGTTTCACTCCTAATAATATCCGGCTAATGAACTTGAGATGAAGTGACGTTAATTTCATTCATTAAGGTAGATATTGTGATTTGGATGTTGACGCATTTGCAACCTCTAGTCCTAATAGGAGCAGACACAAAATTGCTTGATTGTAATTTTTCTCTCTAACATCCACTTTGTAGGCATGCATTTTCTGTGGTATTTTGATGTCAGCGTATGATTTTGCAAATTGTTCCAAACTCATCCCAAAAAGAGGCATAATTCGCCTGGGGAGGACATGTAATTTTGCACTTGCAGTGAGGTTGTTCCAAGTATCAGCAGTTTGCTACTCTTAACGCTAGTGCAACAAGTGGGTGGTAGGCGTTACAAGTGTAGGCGGTCGTTGCAATTGGGGAATCGTCGAATAGACGAAGGATTATAAGATTACGATTGAAGCAAAACAAAAGACACTACCATTTAAATAAAATTATAGTAAAATGATGTCGTTTTGTTTGTAATAATTAAAAAAATAAAGAATAAAACTTGTAGGTTAGAGTCAGTGTCCCAACTTTCTACCTAATTATCATTGTCCAACTATTTTGTCGAGAACAATTTCCCATCGTACGGTCATCGTAAAAACTAGTATTTGACATATGTATGTAGGAACACACTTTAGTCGTTGGGTTGCGTAATCTAGGGCTAATATTTGATCTGGTGCATTCGGTCAAATGTTTTTTCTTAGTTTAGTAACTTTAGTTGATCTAAACACTAAAATATGTTTAAATATAAAAATCCTAAGATTAATATATACTATTATATTAAGTCAACATCTCTTATGCAACTACTTCTCAATTATTTTTCAAAAAAATAAATAAATAAAATCTTAAAAAAAAAAATATTACTTATGTTCATTCTATCAAAAATAGCAATGTTAGACACACTAATTGTTTGATAAAACCTTTTGATTGAATTCAATAATATGCTTTGAGTTTTCTTAATTAATTTGTATTTCTCCTTTCTTAAATGATTAGAATACTAATTTAATTGATAAATATTTTAGTCCGATGATAACATTGCACCCATAGTGTGCTTCCAAAATGTGGTTTGCATTAGACCCTCACCTCCGAACAATATTATCTAAATAGAGTTTTCTGACGTCAATCACAGTGTGATATGGATAAAAGGAAAATGTAAAAATTTGGGGATCACCGTCGAGTGTTGGAAAAAAAATTTAAAACTTCAATGCATTTTAACAACCTAAACTTTAAACTTCGAAGTCTCGCTACGACACACATAGTATATTACGACGACGAATGCCATCAAGGAATGTTTGATTTGTTGTCACTGGAGGCTTATTGAACGACAAACCGTTGTAAAATATTTTTTGTTAATGATTGGTAGTAAAATACCTAATTTTATGGTGATAGATAGTAATCATTGAAAGTTATCCCTAATATAACAATAAAGTCATCACTATAACCACATTATGACAGCTAATTTTCTTATTATTTCCTCGATTATAAATATTTTTAAAATAATTTTAAAAATAGACATTCCAATGACTCTTGAACTTATCCACCGAAATTTAAATTGAAGTTTTGTTTTTAAATTTAAGCCCACATATTATGATGACTTGTAAGACTATTGTGATAACTTGAAAGCCAAATTCAAATTTTATTTTTAAATTTATGCCTACCTATTGTGACAATATTTTAAGCTATTGTGAAGGCTTTATTATCATTGAAATTAAGTTATTTTATTTTAAGTTGCATTTACCTATTGTGATGATTTTACAACCTATAGTAATAACATGTCTTCCTCGAAAGCAAAATTCATGTTTTTTTTTTTCAATTTTTTTTTTTCATTGTGACGATTCACTGTAGCTGAAAGCTAAATTTTTTTATTATTACTATTAATTCGCATTTACCTATTGCGATGACTATGAAGCTTATTGTGATTATCCATTAACATTGAAAGAGAACTTTATTTTTATTAATTTTTCTTTTCCTATTGTGATGATTGTTAGCCTATTGTGAGAATCGTTTCATTAATGAATGCCTTATTTAAAAAAAAGTTTTTTTAATTTAATTTTAAATGTTTTTATATTTTTTTATTATATTAATTCTGAACCATTATTAGTGAATAATTTTGATTGTTATTAATATAAAATAAGAGCAAGAAAATGTTATTAATAAAATTTAAAATATTAAATTCAAAAATTCAAAAACAAAATTTGTTTGTAATTTAAAGGTATCATTAAACATAACAAAAATAGTCTACAATAAATATTATAGAAATTGTTTATAATAGGTTAATCCTATTCTTACATTGCCTCCTCCTCATCCTCTTTCCTTTCTGATGTAGTAGCATCCCCCAAAAATGATATGAGCATACTAATTAATTTTTTTGAGTTAGAAAGTGCAAAAAATGCTTCTAAATTGTACAAAAATAATTAGCTAGGATTGCAAGCCATGCATGAGCCTACCAAGCCACTATATTTCCTCATGGCTTAAGTCAAACCAACATGGCTCATAATCTAGCCCAATAAAACAAAATGCTATCCCTCAAGACCATTCTACAAGTGGTCGAAATTCTAGCCACTAACCCAACCAAAAATCTACAAAAATCAAGGCCATGCAAAGTCAACCATACAACAACCATTTTAGCACCTTGGGCCACGAAAAGGAGGGGACAATTAGCACATATGTAGGCCTAGTTGATTGACTTCAAGTGACATCATAAACACAATTATTTTTGGTTTAAAAGGGTTGGTTGGTAATGGAGTATTTATCCATTTATAGTTTGTTTACTTTTCTTAGTTTTAGCTAATTGTCACTATAGATTGATGTAATATCTTATTTTTTTATATCTCCCCATAAATAGAAGACCTAGGGATCTGGGAAGGAGGTGTTTTTTGTTATGATTTTTGAACTTAGCTAAGGTGAGGAAGGTGAGTTCAAAATTTCCTAACTATATAGTTGAGCTGGGGTGTAACTATGTGATGGCAATAATAATCTAGTCAGCTATGATGGGCTGTATGGTAATTTTATAACTTTAGAAGCCTAATATACCTTCATATATATGTTAGCTACCCTTAAATCAAAACACACTACTCCTTGGATGAAAATTAGAAGAGCTCATACTCTTCCTCTCATTCAAAATTCAAGTAAAGGATTTTGTCTCAGTCTTTCAAAAATCTCACACTTTTTATCCTTAGAGTTGTTACCTAAGGTGGTGAATGTGACTATTTAATTAGCACATGTACAATATAACAACGTACTTAATGTCATAGGTGTACTTATAGGTACAATATGATAAAATACATAACCTCATATGTATACTTAGAGGTATAGTATAATAAAATGCATAGCACCACAGGTATATTACAGGTGCGGTATAATAAAATCCATCACATCACAGGTATGTTCACAGACATAATACCAACATAGGTAGGCATAAAGGTTGCTACCTCAAAACCACATGTAGGCACAACTGCTGCTACCGAAACCATAAGTAGGCACAACGGCTGCTACCGAAACCATAGCGAGGCACAATAGTTACTACCAAACCAATCCAATATCCAATAATAATCATTCCAGTCATATCATTTCTATTTTTATTTACTCGAGAGGGATACAATAATAACCTGGAGACATAACAGTATATCGGTCATATCGGCACACAAGGCAACACAATACCCTCCAACCATCCAACCCAGAGGCATAACAACACTCTGGTCATACTGATGCACAAGGCACACAGTACCCTCCTCACCTCGGACACCTAATCATTAAGTATTGATACCACCTATAGGGCTAAAGTAGACTAGGGCCTTACTGGGGCACAACCGACACACCAGAAAACCAAACAAATCGATGATTCCTACCTCGTCTCTAGGGTAGCTACCCCTAGAGAGAAACTATTCCCAAACTCGAGGTCATCCACTTTACATATTAGTATTTTTATAAGGTGATCACAGATAGCACACATTGCATAATTATTCTCATTTCCATACTTATCAATTTTTCCTTTATTTTCAATTATCCAAGTCAACCCTAAGGTCAACAGTCCAAAACGAGGTCAAAGTCAATACTAAGGTCAACCTACCAAAAGTCTAAGGCCATCTTATGTCCAATTATTCACATTTGGGCGCACTAGGCTGAAAATGACCAAAATGCCCCTAAGGCTAATAATTATCAGATTATCATCCATTTAAATACTGAATCTATTTTATTTATTAATTTATCATGAAAAGGCTAAAAAGAGATAATCTAATTATTTATTTTACAATTTAAATTATCGGTTATGTCAAAAGACCATTTTGCCCTTACATAGGTTTCTGCATGCAAACCCTATCATACACTTTTAAAACGTACAAAACACATGATCGTATAATCCACAATAGATAATATATATTAAACATAATTTTCAAGATAGATATCATAATGCGCAAAAATGACTAAATTGCCCCTAGGACACGCATTCATAATAAATATTCCATAATTACATCTAAGCATGCTCAATCTATTATTTTACACATAATTATCATACAAAATATTTTTCTGTCATTAGAATCATTTTTAAACCATACTTTCGTACCCGAAATATTTTATATCAGATAACATGCTCGTTTTATCTGTTTTCATAATAATAATAATTAACACATAATTGTATCAAAATAATTCATGCTTAACATATTCCATACACCAAAAATCCTAATATGCTATCACGCAATATTTATCATTTTAGTAGAGTATAACGGTTATCTGAATTCCAGCAAAAATGTAAAATTAGTGGTATCCACTAAAATTTATTAGGTCATGCTAATTAAACTTTTGTACCTAAAAATAATGCCATAAATACCAAATTAATATCTATAAGATAAAATAATAATTATAGCATAAAAATATTTATTTTTTTAAAATTATCAAAATACCCTTATATTTAATATAGGTACCAAATTTTAAAAAATACTACACAACTCATGCTGCATGCAGTGTGAGTCATGCATGAAACAAAGTGGCTTGGTTGTAGTTGGGCGAGCGTTGGCTGGCAAGGCAGGGAAAGAAAAGGGTGGCTGTAATACCCCGTATTTTTAGAATCCAGATTTATTGAGTTTAATGATTTTATTAGCGTAATTTGATGTAAATAATTAATTATTCTAATTTCGTTTCGTTTTACGGATTTATCGATGATTTCGAATTCATAATTGAATGTAATTAATTATTGTCGTTGCGAATCATTCTAGACAAATTCGTTCACGACAATGATTTTATTATATTCTTATGATTTCGATCTTCGGTTAAAAATATATTTTCCCGTTCTTTCCCGTATTTTGGTTTTTAATATTTTTAATTCGTTTTCGATTATATCTTCGTCATGTGATTACCGCCTTGTTTTGAAGTTATATTTCGTTAACGAAATATATTATTTAAATTATAGAATTTCTATTTAAATAGTTAAATTTATTTTAATAATATTATCCGTAGAAAATATTTCCGACTTTAAATTTATTCGTTTTCGGTAATCGTTAATAATTTTTGGGAAGTTTTAAATTAAAAAGATTTTGGAGTTTATTTATGAATTTCCTTATGGAATTAATTTTCGTTTGTTTTATGCTTTTTGGTTTGTAGAAAACCGATTTCGGAAATTATTTAAATTAATCTCGATTTATTAGAATTTGACTTAAATATTTAATTATATGTTTTTAAATATTATTTTGGGGTCTTCTAATGTATTTCCGTAAATAATATAAATTTTTACGTCCGTTGTTAAATCTTTCCGAAAATATTTTCGAAATTCTTTATATAGCCTTTTTACTAATTTTAAGCCTTCGGATCCGTTCGAAATAAATTTTCGTTTAATAAATTTTAGATAAAGTCTTCCGATAATAATTTTTTTGATAATTAGTATTCCCTTTTATAATTGTATTTGCAAAAAAAAAAAGGAAGCCCAAACCTGTCGGGACCCCCCGACCCCCCTTCTCTCTTTTCCTTATCTTTCCCAGTCCCGACTCCCTTCTCCCTGGCCCTGCGCCTTGCCCCTGTCCCGAAGCCCTAGCCACCTCTCTTCTCCTCCCCAGCTCCTCCCTCTTCCTTCGCTGGCCACGGCCGACCACCGCTGGCGACGCCGCACAGCAGCCACAGCAGCAGCCGCAGCAGCCGCAGCAGCCACAACAGTAGCAGCCGCAACAGCGACCGAAACGGCCACGCCCAGCAGCAGCAACCGCGCAGGTTGTGCCGCCACCGTCCGGCTCCGGCGAGCCTCGCTGACCACCGGCGAGCCGACTCCGTCCTCCGGCACAGCTTTCCCGACCTTCCCTTGCCTCGATTTGCCGGTTTTTCGTTTGGTATAATTTCCGAAAACCCTAACCCTTGTTTTGGTTAATTGGGTATGAATTAGCTTATAAAAAAGCTAAATTTATTGTTTGATTATGTATATATGTGCTGTAAGATTGATTTGGATAGGTTAATTGTGTGATTGTGTTGGAATTTTGGAAAAATTGGATTTTTAGCCGGGTTATGCCCAAATTTTTCGGATCCGCCCGTTTTTGCGATTTCGGACAAATTGATTATACAATATGTTTTAAAATGTATCCAATTTCATTTTGGAACTATCAATTTGAGAAATTTATGCAGGTTTTATCGGAATTTGATTCCTAGGTCAAATTTCGGGTATAATGAAATTGGGTCGTATAATTGAGCCATTCTGCTCAATTGATTTTATGGTATCATTTAAAATGTATTTAATTTTATATTAGAAGTGTTGATTTGGGAAAATTGTGCGTATTTGACCGGAATTGGATTTTTAGGTCAAAACCCCCGCGGGTTTAAATTAGATTTTGTAATTGGGTTATTTTATTCAATTGACTATATAAATTATATTAGAATATGTTTAATTACATTTCTGAACCGTCAATTGGTATGTTTTGGCAATAATTGGTCGGATTTGCGTTCCGGGTTCAAAAACCCTAATTGTGCTGAATTGCGTATTTCTTTTATCGGTTTTGAGCAATTGATTATTTGATATGTTATAAAATGTGTTTAATTGTATTTCTAAACATTCAATTTGATTAAATTTATAGAATTTTACCGAATTGCATTTTCGGGCCTAAAACCCTAGATTTTAAGTAAGATTACGAGATTGGGTATTTGTATAATTGTTTTTCTAAAGTTAGATTTATAGAAGTAGTTGAAATGATCCTAATTGCTTTCTAATACCTTTAATTGTAATAAATTGATTTGAATTACTTGAGTTGTGTCATGGGCTTTAAAACCCTAATTTTTAAAAATGGATTGTTTGGAATTGGTTAATCGGAAGATTGTTTTGTTGAAATTTGATTATCTGGATTTATCTAAAATTAGTTTAATTGTATTTTAAAACTATCAATTTGAGGTAATCAAAGTAATTTGGTCCATTCGTAGTTAGGCATTTAAAACCCTAATCTTCGGGGATGATTTTGTAGAATTAATTTTGCTATGTGTAGTTTATCTAATCGATTTCTATCTTTGGGTTTTACATCATTTAAATTATGTTTTAACCTAATCGGTTGGGATTTGATTCTATGTAAATTGGTTGGATTACTTATTTAGTTGTAAAACCTAATAAATAAGTTATTTTCGATAAATTAACCTATGATCGCTTATTCTTCTCGGGTTTCCAAACTAATTTGAAATGTCCTAAGTGTGTTTGTATTAATCTGTTTTGATTTATATTTAATCTTAAATCTTAATAGAGCTATGCTTTTAAGTCCTAAGTTTTGGACACAATTTCCAAGAAAAATAGTTTGCGTCTCTTTGTATCGATTAAATTATAATAATTGAAATTATTGATTGATAGGATAGTTTCTAATTTAGTTTTCGATTTCTATCGGGTCTAGGAAAGCTTTCTCGTGGACCCACGAACTAGGGATCTCTTTCCCTCTTTTAGGTGAACCGGGTCAAACCCCAAGAGGTGTAGGAGCGTGCTCCAAGCCCGGCGCCGATTTAAGTAAGGACGTAAATAAGGCCTCTTGTGTGCTCTGCATGTGTTAAGTGTCTTATATGCTTTGTACAATTGGGTGTTATAATATGTATACTATATGCTTGTTTGTGAAACGCTGCATGGATCCGAGGTACGTCCCCGTATCCTAGTCTTCGTGTGCTAATATGCTGTGATGTAGTGTGATGTGTTGTGATGTAGTGTGATGTGATGTGACCCCTACGTCATGTAGGTTGGGTTATGTGAGTGAGTGTGGTGAAGTGGGAGATTTGAAAAAGAAAATATAGAGGTTAGAATGACCAAAGGGGAGTATGTTGGCTAAACGAGGTATGGACGACCTAAGTAGTTCACCATTTGGGAAATAATGAGGAGGAAGTGGAATTAAGTAAACAAAAAGGTGGGTATAAATTAAGGTTGCGTGGGGAAGTCTGTTGCTTGGTGATATGATGGGTAGTATTGGAGCTTATATAGTGGTTTTAATGAGTATTTGGTGGTATTAATGACTTATGGTGGTATTAGGGTTTGTAAGGTGGTATTAGGGTTTGGAGGATGGTATTGTGGTTTATATAGTTGTATGATAATTACTTGGTGGTATTAAACACTTATGGTGGCATTAGGGTTTGCAAGGTGGTGTTAGGGTTTATATAGTTGTATTAATGATTACTTGGTGGTATTCATGGCTTATGGTGGTATTAGGGTTGCAAGGTGGTATTGGGGTTTACAGAGTGGTATTTATGGTCTCCTAGTGGTATTAATGATTATGGTGGTATTAGGGTTCTCATGATGGAATTTGGGTTGTTACGGTTAAAGAGGGTTAAGAGTGGTTAACCATGGCTTGGTGTGGACAATCATGGTTCGTATGGCTGCTTCGAGTTGTTTGGTGTTATCATGTGTATTATTGAGCAAAGTATTGTTATGAATGTGGAATTTTACCATTTGTTATTATGTGCATGAATGTGGTGAATGACTTATGCATGTCAAGGACCTGATATGATTCAATAAGATACGAATAAGACATTAACTGCTTAAAGTGAAATACTGATGAGCCCGACCCAGTCCGTTCCACCGGTTATTAATAGTGGTCAGAGGCGTGTTGCCCTGTAATTATATTTCCGGACCACCGGCTACAATAGTGGAGGGATCCGGGCTCGACGGACCCAAACTAATAAGTTAAATCAGGAAAGATGCTGAGAAGACACCAATAACGTAAAGTGAGATTGTTGAGCCGAGCCCAGTCCGATCCACCGGTTATTAATAGTGGTCAGAGGCGTTCTGCTCTGTGTTTATTTCCGGACCACCGGCTATAATAGTGGAGGGATCTCGGCTCAGTACATCCAAAGTAAATAAGTTAAATCAGGAAAAATACTAACCACTTAGTGGAACACCAGGTAAGTGCGGGGCCAGTCCGATCCACCGGTTATTAATAGTGGTCAGAGGCGTTCTGCCCTGTGATTATATTTCCGGACCACCGGCTATAATAGTGGAGGTCCCCGTGCTTACAGGTTAAATAAAGATTGTTGGTAAAAGAGATTATTCTCATAATAAGAAATAACGGACATTGTATGAGCATGATTCAGCTTTCCGTTTACTCATCCTAATGTATGGCTGACGTTTGAGCATGTGTCTTGTGTAGTAATGCATGTTGCTTTTATGATCGTGTGTGATTGTATGCTTGGCCTTAGCGTCTACGCCTTACTCAGTACTGGACCCGTACTGATACTGCCTTGATTGACCGGGTCCTGTGATGATCCACCGATGGTGGGGAGCAGACCTTTGATGCAGGTTTTGATCAGTTACTAAATTGGGGTGGAAGGTTGGATCTGAGTGAGTAAGTGGTCCGGATAATTACCCTTCGAAAATCGTGTGGTTTAATCGTATTTGTCTTTAGAGGATACAAATGTTGTATTTAACTTTTCAAGGGTTTTATCGTATCTTGCTATTCCGTTATTTTAAGTATTCTGATATATGGACCTCTTAAATTGTATTTCGGAATGTAACTTCTTACCTTCGCACTCTGATTGTAGGATTCGTGTTTTATGAATGATTCGTTTCCCGTTTTATTCTCTTTAGCCTTAGCACTTAGTATCGGGTCGGTAGTTATGGATCGATCTGGTACTCAGTGTGGCGGTAATGCCCCCGGATTTACGGTTTTAATTTTCCTGCTTCCGCTAAAACTTTGATTTAAACGAAATTTTTCAGTAGTAAATTTGGGGGTGTTACAGTGGCTGCCGATGGGGTGGAGACTAATGGCTAGCCGGCGGTACAAGGTGACTGGTTGGCTATTGGAGGTAGGGTTCGGCTAGGGGAAGGGTGCTGGAGGGTGGTGTTGACGGGGTGGAGATGGTGGGTTGGCTTGGCGGTGGATGTAGGGCTGTTAGAGGCACGAGGGTGCAGGGGCTCGGTTGGTGGTTGGTGGTGACGGGCAGGGGTTGAAGTGGCGGTGTGGTTGTTGGCTGCGAAGTGGTGGAGGAGTGGTTGGGCTAGGTTCTGCGATAGGGGAAGGGTGAAGGGGCTGGGAGGATGTGGTCGGGGGATGCTAGTGGTGGTGTTGCTTGATGGTGTGGTGGTTGCTACTGGACGACGGGGCTAGGGAGCTGGGTGACGGGTTGGACGCAGGGAGGAGGAGAATGGGAGCTGCGGTGGCTGGAATGGTTGGTTGGCGTTGGGTTTGGGTTTGGTGGCTGGAGTGGTGCATGGGAAACAAACGAGGCAGGGAATGGAGTAAAGGTTGTTTGGTGAGGGAGAGCTGAAAGAAATAGAGGGGGGCTGCTTGGTTAAGGTTTGTATGCGTGTGTTGTGTTATATGCAGGGGCTTGGTTTTTGGCGGAAAGTGTGTGCATGTATATAGCCAGTGGCGGAGCTAGATATTTTACTTCATAGTGTCCCTCTATAATAATAATAATAATTGTTATTATTATTATTATTATTATTTATAATGAATTTACCATTCAAAATATTATAACAACCCTTTTTTTCAACCATATTTTGTTTTTAATTTATAGCTTTTCATGATTAATGATATTAAATTATTATTATTTAAAAAATCTCATTAAAATATTATTTGTTCATTAATTAATCATACAGTTTTAAAATGTATTATTAATAACATTATAAATAAAAAATTAGCTAGTTGTATTATTGTAATTTCTAGTAACATAATTAGAGTCAAATAAACAAGTACATTGATTATGATTAAAAAAATAAGGATCGCAACAATTTAGGATATATAATACCTATAAGTGAAAAATATCAATAATCAACATTTGGATGAACAGTTGGGTGAGTAAGGTATGTCTTGGTAGTTGTGGGTTCGAATCCTTATGCTGGCATGAGGATTGTAAAAATCAAGATGCTGCCATAGAAATTTGATCCCTTGACCTCCATCCCACCTATTAGTGCACAATTCCCCTGGTGTCCTCCACTATGCCAAGTTGATCTTTGTGATATATAGGAATATCAAAATATACTTAATCTAGAATTGCATGGTGTCCCGTGACACCATTGCAAAGCCCTAGCTCCGCCACTGCGTAGGGTTTTTTTTGGTTGGGGCTCGGGGAAGGGCGTCGAAAGTAGTAGGGGGGAGCTGGGATGAATAGTGGGTTGGGGGATGTTTGGAGTGTGGCGTGTGTCTGTGTAGTGTGTGGCGTGTATATGTGAGTATAAATGCAGAGATGCGGGAGGCGATGGCTGAGTAAAGTAAGACAAAGAGGGAGATAGGGAGAGAGAAAAATACTATATATATATATATATATATATTCATCTATTTTATTTTAAATTTAGTTCGGATAAATTAGGGTATCGGGTAGAAAAATAATTCGGAAAAAATAATTAGGATTGAGACAGGTTTAATAAAACAAAAAAAGATAAAATAATAGAGAATAAATTTTAGGAATTTATTTCGGATTACAGATCGCAGTTATTAATAAAATAATTAGGATAAGATTTACGAATAAAAATTAAGATTAAAATAAATAGTCAATTTCTATCAACTTTTTAACTTGATTATTTTTATATCTAAACCATCGTAATAATATGAATAATAATAACACTTTTAATATTAAATCTTATAAAATAATAATTATACTTAATTATATGATTATTAATTTATAATTAACGTTTCTAAGAACGGGGTATTACAAAGATGGTTTAAATTGTGTGTCAAGTACAACCACGCCACCTTATCTTAGAATTGATGATATATTGGGAGTGTTCCAAAGTTATGATGCAAAGATAGATTGTATGGATGGAGGCAGTGATGGTATAATAGAGTACATCCCTACACAATAACCTCTGTAGCCTCATAATGAAGAAAATGATGATGATATATTTGTCAAATTATATTAGATATTTTTTTAAAATGTAAAATATTCGGAGATGAAATGAATTTTTAAAATATAAAACATTTGGTACACTTAAATTTAATGCATTATGATTATGTTTTAATATACATTTTAAATTATAAATGTCTATATATATAAATTTGAATGTTTATAATTTTTTCTAAAGTGAAATATATTTTTTTTGAAAAACATGTCATCGTTGTAAAAGATTATAGCGAGGACATTTCTTGGCTAGAACATTCCTCCTTTTATTTATTTATTTATTTTTATAAAAATGAGTATCTCAAAGGTGTTGATGTAAAAATTATCTTCAGTGACAAAATATTATCACTATAATTTTTTTTTTTAAAAACATAACGTTAAAAGTTTAAATTTTGTTTTTGTGCAAAACTATAAGATTTTTTTTTTAAGTTAACATAATTTTAAAATATGTCGTTGATAGAGATATGTACAGTGAGGTCTACTAGCATCCCTATAAACGTATATAGCGACGATATGCATACCCATTGCCTCATATGTTCGTTAGCAAGAACTTGAAGCTGTGACTCTACGGTGATGACATATAGTTGCAATGACTATTTTCTAGCTGTAAATGTATATATGGCCACGGATGGTCTTATCATCGCTATGGATGTTTTTTTTTTTCTATAATGACGCTAAAAAATTTAGGACACACATTTATTTTTTCTTTCCAAAATAAATTTTAGAAATTTGTAGGATACTATTAATTTTTTATGGGGTCATCACTCATCAGTATAATTAAAACGACAGCTTGAGTTGTGACAAAAAAATTTTAAGGCGACTTTTGTCTCCTCTATACGCATGTTACAGAGACTTATTCTATAGTATTTTCTGACCATCAAATGAGTTCAATAACAAAGACCCATCGTTACAATATAACTACTTATTACAACGACACTAGCTATCACAAAAAAAGTTGACTTTGTATCCTATTATTGGTATAGTGACTTTAAGGATTTTTTTTTTTTTTAGAGATGAGTTAAAGATCTGTCTAATTTCTTTGATTGATGTTTTTGACAATAAACCAAAACTAAATAATATATTTACTAAAAAGAGGGATTATAAGGATCTCTCAATTTTCTTTTGAATGTTTTATAGTTCCCTCAAATTTCATCCACTATTTTTCAACATCTATCAAAATTACACAAAATATTTATATAAAAGACAACAATATGCATCCTAAAGATAAATTTTTTATTATGAAACATGTGAAAATGGCCAAGCAAGTTGTAGAAAAATGACCGAGAAATACTCAGATGTCCTTAGACCATCAAATCATTTTCGATCACGAAAACCTTAATTAAAAAAATATTAATAAAGAATTGACAATTGAATGTCAATGGATTCAAACCTACATGAACACCCACTTAGAATGCCAAAGATTCTTTTTAATTGGTGATCTCATATAAAAGACATATTATTCTTGGTAAATTTGCAATTAAGTTGTTTTAATGTAAGAAAATGCAAAATCTCTCAAGTCCTTAATGGAACTCAAGTTGACATATATGGACCATTTAAATATATCATGGCATATGATGATATATGAATGTAATGTCACATGTTATATTTTACAACTTATATTATTACACTAGCAAAAAAGTGAGCAATCATTTAATTGGGATAACAATGCATTAATAATGTTCCAAGTTGAAGGTACAACGACCTCGCGAAGTCGTTGATTATGCATTTAATTTATATACCCTTTTTAGTGAGGTCAAGAAGTGATATATCAATATGCATGAATTTTTTTTTTGATACCAACCAATTGCATATCATATTATCCCTTAATGTATGTTAGTTGGGATGAAGCTAATGTTTATTTTAAAAAAGTGGATGAATTTTATATGTGCATACTCTCCCCCTATGGATATGGAATTAAGGCACAAAATGGAATATGAATGTTTGTTTCCTTATCCTTAGGGGGAGAGAAGATGAGGTTGAGATTATAAAGCAAGCAAACGTTAAGAAGACGTTTTCCATGAGATATAGACCTAAAAAAAAAAATTTCAAAGTGCACTTGATGGTGCTTAATTACACTTGCTTGATATAGCTTAGCTACAATTTGCGTTTGTTATGGCCAAAAACTTATAAAAGTAATAGATATTTTGACTAATGTTCCAACTTACATTGAAGGCATTGTAGTGACTTCAAATAAGTTAGCGACAAATATGGTACAAAAACACTAAAAATATATGACATGGGCCCAAAAAGCTAAACCCTTAAAAGAAGATTTATAATCTTTAAAAATAATAGAAAAAATTTCTATAATAAATTGCTATGTGCATATGGATAGGATCTAAAAATAGATTCTGACGGCGAATAAAATATCTATAAGTTATCCTTATACTGGTATAAGATGGTATGATGCAAAAATTGGTACAAAGGCACTAAAAACATATGATATGGGCTCAAAAAGCTAAACCCTTAAAAGAAGATTTATAATCTTTAAAAATAATAGAAAATTTTCCATAATAAATTGCTATGTTCATATAGATATAGTCTAAAAATAGATTCTGTCGGCGAATGAAATATCTATAAGTTATCCTTACACCAGTATAAGATAGTATAACGCAAACATTGGTGATGTTTTTACCTAAATAGTTGTAACTAATAATAGATAAAAGTGAGAAATATTATCAATTCACTTAGGAATGACACTGCATAAATGATTGAATGAGTTGAAACAAACATATGAAAGTTAAATATATCCGCTTAATAAGCGTGATTTATGTGGACAAAAGGACCAATATATGAATGTGTCATACTAATTGACTATAAGTGAGTGTTCATAAAGAAATAATCCAAAATTCAATTCGGTGACACATGTCTTTGTAAAAAAGCTAGATTTTTGTCACTGATAGAGTTTTTATTAGCGAATTTTTAAATGTAATAACTATCAAAGTGTGATCCTACATACAAATATAATTATATATAATATGACATATGAAGGATACACATTAAGTTGAGTGGAGGAAAATTGTACTATTTTCCTTAGGCATTATTTCGTCCCACTAGGTTTTGTGATAATGTTTTTAATAGGGCAATGTTTTAAAGATATACTATTAAGGTGAAGTATTATAAATATCGTAAGATGTATATCTAAGGAGAAATGTTGTAAATATTCTATTTATATATTGCGAATGTACACATTATGAATTTGTATTGTATTAAATCATAGCCATAATGCTCTCATCGTTTCCATCCACAAGTTATAATAACTTTTTTCATTATGATTGTAACATATCGACCCTATATATACTCCATCTCATTTCATATATTCCTAACTCTTGCTTATATATATATATATATATGGTATGGTGAATTGTACAAAGGGAGAACTCATACATATAATACAAATAAGAAATTTCATTCTTTCTATAGTTTTAAATTGTTATATATTTCCCTTTTGATTTATCAATATTATAAAAAAATGAAGGTATATAGCGATGTATTATAAAAATATTTTTTTATTATGAAAAATGTGAAAAATGGGCGAGGAGGTTGCTGAGAAATGACCGACAAATCCGTTAATTTTAGATCATGGAACCCTGATCTAAAAAAAAAGAAAGAAAAATGAAAACATTAATAAAGTACCGACAATCGGATGGCAATGGACACAAAGAGATAATAACGATAATAATCATGACTGCTCTGGAAAAGTGTGTGGAAACCCAACAATAATGTCCACCAACCCAACCACGGATCACTGTTGTGGATAAAAAGTATAAAACCTTATGTTCTACTAGTATTACTCAAAACAATGAAACAAAATGTAATGATATTAATTTCTTTTAGTCTTTAATATATATATATATATAAATCATGAAGAAAGAAGGTAGCATAATTAATTTATTTAGATAATAAATTATACTAAATCAGATAAAACAACACGAACGCGTAGCAGCTAATCAAGTTCCCGCACCCAACTTTACATTCCCGGCCAGCTAGCTTTGATCAATTTGGAAGGAAGGGAAACCAACCACGGACTGATTATTGATTTTTTATTTTTATTTAGCCAGCGCCTCACGTGTCTTTGAAACAACCGCGAGCAGGGGAATGAGTACTGATTTCATTTGTCACGTTATGGCGGCGACTACACGGAGGGTGCGGTCGAAGCTTCATACGAGCGTTTCGTTACGCAGCGATTGAGTGAGCTGGAAGACGCACGGTGGTGGTGAATTGATTGAACATTTTTCAATAGTTCACGGGTTCATGATTATTATTTGACTTCAATTTCTATTTTGATTGATTAAATAAATAAATAAATAAATAGTTTGATCGATGCGCTGGTTTCGGTTTAATCCGTTTCGGTCTCTCCTCAGCGCTTGTTTGGTAAGAAAATAATAGGGATAAAAAAATTATCTTTATATTTTATATAATTTATTTAAAATTAAATATTTTTATTCTAATAAATATTTATTTTAGATCTTTGTTTGATCTAAAATAAATATTTTATTAAAAATATATTTATTATTATTAAATACTTAATATAAGAGATATAAAATAGAAGGGAAAATTTTCTACCCCTATTACCCTTGTATCAAACAAGCCCTAAGCGGATGCATGATGGTTCGTTTTGCCTTTTTCATCTGTCGGTAATTTAAAGTATAAACAAAGGATTAACGCCTTGCAAATTTAGAATTTTCTTTGGTAAGTAGTATCCTGTCAATTATTACGGAAGAAGAAGTTAAACTTTTTTTTAAAAAAAAAATGAACTTATAGGAAAATATGTGGTTGAATGTTATTGCCTAATTAATAGTATTTAGTTTACCTAAAAAAATACTAGAAGAAATTATAATAATATTTTTTTTAATACTTTTATGTTTGTTAATTAAGGAGTAGAAATATCACCAAATTTTAGTACCAGAATGAATTATTTTTTAATATCACCAAATGTTTTATTAAAATATAGCCAAGTATTTAAAGCATAGATAATTAAAGAATAAATGTTAAGATAAAAATAATTAATAATTTTTAACCCTTTTTATAGTATGCAGAATTTTTGAGTAATAAAATGATTTATTTTTTAATACGAAAGATAATATTATTTCGAATCAGTACTATTGTGCATGACACACTTTCGTGATTTTAGAGATTAGTTATATAATTATCCGGCAAAACTGAAGTTATTGAATCCAATTGTCACGTTGATTTAAGATCGTAAAATTAAGTGTTTTTTGTTTGAAACTCTGAATCAATTTAATTCATAGGGATCGAATTAGTTCTAAAAATGAGTATATTTCAGAATTTGTAATGTGTCCCAATTTTCAGAAACACGGGATTATAATAAAACGACGCGTTGCTACTCACATGTTGAACTACTCCATATGCACGGAGTACCCGGCACAAGTTCCGAAGTGCATGCGATCGATGCTCTCTCTCCCTTGCCTCCTTGCGAGCAAGACCGCCAAGACACTCTTTAACTCTACGGAGGATATCCAGGGACTACTTGTTTTTTGGACAAAAAATAGGGCCATCCTCCTTTTGTCCTTCATGAATATTAATCTGTCAAGAACAGGAAGAAATGGCTGGGGATGGGGATGACGAAACTTTTTATTATTATTATTATTATTATTTCTTTTTCGCCCTTTTCGATAGTGGGTGGGCAAGCTTCCTGTACTGCCACTATAACTTGATTTGGGAATTGTGGTGGTCGATCTTTCCATCTTATTTATAAAATTTTTTTTTATGGAAATTGCTATGTCTATTTAAAAGGATTTATAGATTAAATATCATCGGATATCGAGCGAAAAACTTCAAATATTAAAAAATTTAGATAAGATAATAAATAATCTATCATATATCTAATACTTTTAAATAAGTCACAAATGAGAAATATTGGATCTAATGATTTGATTTAAGTATTAAATTACGTTATATTCAATTGACAATTCTAAATTTTAAATAATATGTAAATATTTAATAAAAATAAAAAATATATAATTTACTTATATTAAATATTATTGTTCAAATTATATATATGTACATATACTTGTTGGGGATTAAAATTTACTTGTTGATATTAGAAGTTGTGATGAACTTCAACTGTTTAGCCTTTGATATTGGTTTTTTTTTTGATAATTGAGAGAGGATAAAAACAAAATGAAACCTAACAACAAAAGTAGGTGATATTGGTGTTTTTACAGGTTTCGATCATGGTTGGTCACTCGGCAGGGCGGTCAAAAAAATTACAACATTAAAGAAAACTTACAAATAAATTGCAGTCTTTCTGTTGCTTTTATATTCCAGACACTTATTGATAGAATCTAAAATAATTTTTTTTATTGTCTCTCTAGATTTCATTTTTGTTCTAATTAGTCATCTAGAACATAACTTTTTTTCCGTCTCTAATTAAAAGACTAATATAAATTAAGTTTAGATGAATTAAAAGAAATACTTTTTTATTTATTGACTAAAATATAAAAAAAAATACCTTATAAAGAAATCAATACATTATTTAACTCCGGCATAAATTGACATTTTTACACCACTTGTCGGACCTCAATGCTGCAAAACTTGACTATCACTCTCCCCCGTCTATGATAATTAATATGGGACCATTCATAATGTAATCAGCCGATAAAGTACCGGTCTACAATTTAGTACAAGATCACCCTATAATGACCCAATCTTTAATGTGCAGTTGCTTAAAGCTGACGGATCATCATGGTTTGCTTTAAGAATGTATGCTCCAATCAGCGCGTGCTCGAGGTAGTAAACTATATGCCCGAGCCTAACGAAATTCAGTCTGCTTACTTAGTCCTCAAGAAGAACATACTTTTTTTTTTCTTTTTTGTATAATAATTTTATTGATAATCGTTTATGGACACCTCTAATAACACGACATAGTAAAATGCGTATATCCTAATCATACCATCCACCTCATAAATTAGAAGATAATGATATATACCGATCCTAAATTTAGACACACAGCACCTCCTCTCTTCCTATAATTTACTTCATAAGATCATTTGCATAGACGTTTGCTCTCCTTCTCCTATGTTGCATTTCAATATCTATTCACTTTCTTCTTCGCAGGAATAAAATTCGGCATATTATTAATTCTTTAGGGATCTTTGTTGATATCATTACACCACTTCACCACGTTCTTTGAATCTAACTCGATCAACATTCAAAAATATATAGCCCAATTTATTTTTCCTAAGATAATTATATGGCATTGAAAATCGCATGCACCTTGGCCTCATTTATCTCAATGAAATGAGAGAGCTTGAATCGTTACATAGGTCACTGGAATTAATATTTGTGGCTATTAAGTAAAATTCTTATAACTAAATTTTTTTGCCACATAAATTTAAGACGTCGTCATGAGTTATCTAAAAATTATTATCTAAAATGTATTGTTCTAACACTTTTAATATTTTGAGCCCCACCCGAATTCATGTTCTCTAAAAATCAGTCTTTTCTTTACATTGTTTTTTAAGTGGTTTTAGATGTTAGTTATTACAAACAACGATATCTAAAGCCACATCATTAATTGATTATTTTATAACTAGAGGTGCTTTAGTATAAAAATCAGTATCTAAAGTTGCTTTAATGATGACTTTAATTGAAATTGTTAACTAAAAATCCCTAAATTTCTTTTTTAGGTTAGGGTTTTGATACTAGTTTTCAATTGAAATTGTTATCTTAAACCTTAGCAAATTTTTTTCTCCGATTTTCTGCAAAAAAAAACTTTGACACTTTTAGTGACGGTTTTTAGATATCTATCATCTATTAGGGGTTATCAAAATCCAATTCTATAGTAGTGTTTATCTCTTTTAATAGTATAGTTGCTAACTTGAGTAACTAATATGTGGTAAGTCTATTTTTTTAGATTATCGGAATATGTCTAGTGAATTATATAAATATTTTTATCTTGTGCTTATAAATTAAAAAAATGAATATTATAAAATAAATTTTAAAAATTATGATTTTATTAAAATCCTCTGTTCACGTTTTTTTAGGTTATGTTGGATTTCGGATAAACATTAGATTGTGTTGGATTTATTTAAGATTTATAATTTTTAGATCATATCTAATATCTATCAAATGTTAGATTGAGTCGAATATGTTTTAGAATTATAATTACTCATATTATATCAAGTATTAATTAGATATTGAGTTGGGTAGAACAAACTCAAATGTCATAATTTTTTGAATAATTTTGGATAAGGTTTTGGACGAATTAAGTTAGTTTTTGTCGGTTATTTTAGATCGAGTAAACTTTTGACATAAGCCACACTCCTCCGTCCATCCCGTCCAAAAACTGCCGCCTTTATATATATATATATATATATATATATATATATATCTCTCAAAGACATTCAAGCAAATATTTCGATCGTAGGTGGCGCAATACTTCCCCATATACTCTTAGCTTCAGCTTTCGGGTGAAGCTTAAGGCTGCTTCTCAAAGAAATATGCCCTGATTTGGTAGAAAAAAAAAATCCATTTCCCTCAAACTTTCAGGCTTTACCGGCAGGCATCATCGGATCGAGAAGAACATACTAAATTTGGAAAATTCGTACTTAATTACTTTACCAGTCAGTGCAGATGCATGATTGTTTTAAAATTAAAAATGTATACTACTAGGTTCTCATATATATAAGTAGCAATTTTGACGCTTGTATTTTTAATAAATTTAATTTATTATATTTTTTTCAAGCTAAAATACTAAATAACATAAAACTATATTATATGAATAAAATTCAAAAATTTGAGGAAAGAAAAAACTAATCCAACCAATATTGAACAATATAAATATGATTTTGAAATCTTAATAATTAAAATCCACAAAATAAATCAGTAAAATTAAATAATTATCTAACTTATGTATGTGCCGTGAAATTACAAAAAGAATACGGTAAAGAAAAAAAGAAAGATGAAGAAGAAGAGGAGGTTTGATTTAACTTGGCGTATAAGAGTGAAATACGGAAACGACGTCTGCCTCAAGAATATTCTAAAAATAAATTTTATTCCGAAAATTTTTTAGTATCGAAATCGATAGCAGAAATATTCAATTAATTTTTTTAAAAAAGAATTATTAATAATTTACATTAATTAATATAGATAGTAGTTTTAGAATTTTTTTTTATTTTTCTCATTAATATTAATAAATTTTATCTGTTTTTAATATACATATATATTATCTTTTTTTATTTTTTTATTTTTTTAAAATAACATTTTGACATTTTTGTCGGTATTTGTTTTCCGGTTCCGTCGCGTACAAGACCGGTGATCGATGACCGACATCGATAATCTCTAACTTGTCACTAAAAGTGACCTCAAATTGGTTGCTGGCTGTAAATAGTAATTAGCACTTACAAGTAATATCTGTCTCTTCAACAATAAAAAGTTCCAAATATCACAATAATGATTACGAGTAGGTCGAAGAAAATAGTTCAAAGGAAAGATCAATAATGACAAAAATATCTTAAATCGGTTCAGCGCATGTGGTATCCTCCCCATGGGGCATTGGCCGCATTGCGGTAGGTCGGGGTTAGTCTCCGTATTCGTCTCGGTGCTCCGGCTCTTACCCAAAAAAAAAAAAAAATTCTCTACTCTCAAATTACCATATAAATTGTCTAACTTAGATATATATTGTACTTATATACTATTGTCATTGAGTATACACTATACGAAAAATTGCAAGTAAGGATATTTTTTTCTAAAAATATAGTAAATAATCAACTTAATAATTAAATGAGTTATAAACTATAGATATATTATATAACAAATTATATCATGTATTGGATACATTTTTCGGGATGCACACAACTAAAATGAAGAAACCTAATATAGTGGATCGTGCTTCACTTATTTATATTTATTTTAGTTGTTGTCTATCCTTTTTTAAATTGATGTCTTTCTTATTTTAGCATATCCATTAATCGAATGAGTTTCGAGTGATATCCATTTTTCTTTCCTTCAACTGATGTTTATAAATTGAAGCAACTTCAATTGAGGCCTATCATTTTTTTGATTGAACAAAATTATAGCATAAAATGTGTCAAAAGATATTTAAACCCACGATCCATAACATAGAAGTAAGAGATGACCACAATTACTCTTTCATACATTTTGGTTATAGATATTATATCGCCGCCTTATAATCCTTATACCACGTTATCTCATCATGTCACTTGAGTGTACCTTGCTCAGTGTATCCAAATGGATGCATATATACCAATTGCAAACATCACATGTGATATTAAATTGAAAGAAAGAATGAAAGATAGCCCAACTAAATGGTAAATATGGGAACATTTATTGTTCAAAATTTAGGATCAAAAACATGTAATGCTATATTTTATTAAGATCAAAGGCCTAACACATCGCATAAACATAACAAAAAGTGTTATTAAAAGTTTCTAGTAGCCAGAAAATACGAGCAACATAGGCCACAAAAATGGCCATAAGAGACACAAATTGGTAGCCAATTTTTTTTTATGGACATGGATAAAAAAATTTGGTCAGACTTGCATTTTTGCTATGAAAAAAGTATTTCCGTGACTAATTTAATGTGGAAAAAGTAATTTTATGCCAAAATTGCTATGCATTTGCTATAGAAAATTATTTTTGTAACGAATTCATCATGAATTTGCCATTGGGAAAAAAATATGATCAACTCATCATGAATTAATGTCACGAGAAAGATTTGTTATGGTCAACACGTTATGGATTTACTATGAAAAAAAAAATACTTTCATGGGTAATTCGCTAAAAATTTTCTATAGAAAGATATTTTCATATCTAACTCAACATAAATTATCCATTAAAAAATATTTTCGCAGCTAAATCACCACAAAGTGTCCACGTACGAATATTTTTGTGGCTAACTTACCATGAATTTGTGTGGCTAACTCACCACACATTTGTGAGATTTTTTTTGTGGATTACTTGCCATGAATTTGCATAAGAAATATATTTGTGTAGCCGAATCATGTTGAATTTGGTATGAAAATATATTTACATGGCTAGAACCGATGCCTATTTAGCTATAGCTCAAAACAATTATGACTATATTATGAATTAATTTGTTCAAGTTTTATTTAAATGTATAGTAAATTAAAATTTTATCCTTATATTTTGATTATTTTAAACAAATAGTAAAATTAACTAATTATTAATTCAATTTTCACCATTTTTTATTGCAATATAGTAGTGGAAAGGACTATAAGGCCTTTAATCATCTAGAAAATAATTATTTTTATAATAACTGTAGGGCTTTTATGATCTAGAGATTCATTCCTTATGGACACATAGGAGTAAGGAGAACGAGCCTTGCCCAACAAGCCACCTTTTTTGGATTATCTTATTTTCAGGTTAATGATGATTTTATTTTTATTACAAACAACGATATCTAAAGCCACATCATTAATTGATTCTTGTATAACTAGAGGGGCTTTATTATAAAAATCAGTATCTGAAGTTGTATTAATGATGATTTTAATTGAAACTGTTAACTAAAATTCCCTGAATTTCTTTTTTAGGTTAGGGTTTTGATGCTAGTTTTCAATTGAAATTCTTATCTAAATTTAGCATTTTTTTTTCTGATTTTCTACAAAAAATTTTTTTGACACTTTTATAATAAACTGTTTTCTATATATTTTTTTCTAATTTTTTGGTTTTCAATTGACGCCTATCATTTTTTCGATTGAACAAAATTATAGCATAAAATGAGTCAAAAAATATTTAAACCCATGATCCGTAACATAGAAATAAGAGATGATCACAATTACTCTTTCATACATTTTGGTTATAGATATTATATTGCCGCCTTATAATCCTTATACCACGTTAGCCCATCATATCACCTGAGTGTACCTTGCTCGGTGTATCCAAATGGATGCACATATACCAATTACAAATATCACATGTGATATTAAATTGAAAGAAAGAATGAAAGATAGCCCAACAAAATGGTAAATATGGGAACATTTATTGTTCAAATTTTATACTATAGAAGATTAGGATCAAAAACATGTAATGCTGTATTTTATTAAGATTAAAGGTCTAACACATCGCATAAACATAACAAAAAGTGTTATTAAAAGTTTCTAGTAGCCAGAAAATTCAAGCAACATAGGCCACAAAAATGGCCATCGGAGACACAAATTGGTAGCCAATTTATTTTTTTTAACATAAAATATAACATTGTAGTTTAAGTAAATATGGACATGGATAAAAAGAATTTTGGTTAGACTTGCTTTCTTGCTATGAAAAATTATTTCCATGCCTAATTTGATGTGGAAAAAGTAATTTTATGGCAAAATTGCTATGCATTTGCCATAGAAAATTATTTTTGTGATGAATTCATCACTGGAAAAAATATGATCAACTCATCATAAATTAATGTCATGAGAAAGATTTTTTATGGCCAACAAGCTATGGATTTGCTATGAAAAAAAATTACTTTCATGGGCAACTTGCTAAAAATTTACCATAGAAAGATATTTTCATAGCTAATTCAACATAAATTATCCATTAAAAAATATTTTCATGGTTAAATCGCCACAAAGCATCTACGTATGAATATTTTTGTGGCTAACTTGCCATGAATTTGTGTAGCTAACTCACCACATATTTGTGAGATTTTTTTTGTGGCTTATTTGCTATGAATTTGCATAAGAAATATATTTGTGTGGCCAAATCATGTTGAATTTGGTATGAAAATATATTTACATGGCTAGAACCAATACCTATTTAGCTATAATTCAAAAAAATTATGACTATATTATGAATTAATTTGGTTAAGTTTTATTTAAATGTATAGTAAATTAAATTTTTATCCTTGCATTTTGATTATTTTGAACAAATAGTAAAATTAACTAATTATTAATTCAATTTTCCCCATTTTTTAAGGAATATAGCAACGGAAAGAATTATAAGGCCTTTAATTATCTAAAAAATTATTATTTTAATAATAAATATAGCTATGATTGTGGGGCCTTTATGATCTATAGATTCATTCCTTATGGACACGTAGGAGTAAGGAGAATGAGCCTTACCCAACAAGCCACCTTTTTTGCATTATCTTATTTTGATATGTCTGTTGTTGTTTTTTTATTATGCATTGATTAGTTAATGGACATTAAATGTATGAGTTTGTTTGTCACCAATCAATATTATGTATGGGGTGTCTGATGGGTGTTTGTGTGTAATTCTATTTGTCCTTGTTCATCATTTTACATCTATGTACGATGGACAAATTAATGTATAACTTTGTCCATCGGATTTTCAATATTGTGTATGATGTGTCTGATGGGGGTTTGCTTGTAAATTTAATCATCCTTCTTCATCATTGTATATGTGTGCTCGATAGACACATTAATGTATAAGTTTGTTCATTAGTCTTTCAAAGTATAATTTTTGTATATTGATTTGTATATGGGTCATTTTGGGTCGAGAAACTTAATGTATAGTTATGACTGACAACTGTATAATAGAAGTCTAGCTCGCCTATCCTATTGAAGTGGCTAACACAATGGATGAAAATTTAAAGAGAATACTTCTATGGATTTTTAGTTAATTAGAATTGTTTGACCCTTAAATAATGGCCTAAAGGACGAGAACCTTGAATACTTTCCCAAAGGACAGGAACTGGCCTCAAATTCTTTTGGGTGCACTTTAGCCATTTTTAGTCTTAAATCGGTTTTAGGTTGCTAGCTCATACGGTTCCATTGTTGGGCAGAATTTCTACATAGAATAGGACAACTTTGTGTCCTCAGCCACATTATATTTTTACCTTCCCCTCCTTTCTTATTTTACTCCTATGTATAGGGGGTACTGTATTCATTTTAGACATAAGAAATCATAACACAACTTTTCTACTTTTTCTCTTTCCTTTATCCTCTCCATTATACCCTTGGTATTCCTTAAATGTTGAATTTTATCCTTAATTCTAGAGAACCTTTCGATTTACAAAATACATATAAAAAAAAGTAATATTAACTTATAGCTTAATATAAATGTGATAATATATTATGGAATTATAAATAATATACAGACACACACAAACATACATATCAATATACTATAGTTATATAAAAAAAACTATGGATCAAATGTGTGAGCATATAAACAAATGCATAGCCATATGAAAACCTTATATATATATATATATATATATATATATATATATATATATATATATATATATATATATATATATATCTGTGTGTGTGTGTGTAATAAAAAAAATTATGCAATACCCAATTTAAGTGATGTTTAGTTAAGACCAATTAAAAATTTTGATATAAATATTTATATAAACAAAGTGCACCTTCATCAACAGATGTTTAGTTAAGATGGTTTAGAGTAATTCAAGGATGGATGACCTCATGAGAATTTCTCAATAAGCATGCTATAGCTAACCATGATTAGTATTGGAATGATGTTTACCTATGATCAGTGTAGGGATTGATTGTTATTGTTGTTGTTATCGTTATGTGAGCCTCTTAAATGATTGTAGCTAATCAAGATAGTGACTATGGGATTGATAGTGGCTAATCCATATGTGGGCCATGGGACTAATTGGGGCCAATTGAGTTTTGGCCATAAGACCACTCATGGTTATTAAAATGTGCGCCATGAGACTAATCGTGGCTATCGAGATGTGCATCATCAAACTATATGCAATTGTTTATATGTGCATATAATACTACTTGTGGTTATAGAGACATGCATTATGTGATTACTCATGACTATCAAGACATGCACCATCGACTATTCATGGCTATCAATACGTGTGCCACAAGAGTACTTGTAGCTATGGAGACATGGGCTATAAGAATACTCGTGGTTGTGGAGATTTAAGTCGTACGATTCTTCATTGCTATGGAGACATGGGTTTACTCATGGCTATCGTGTTGTTGGCCACGATACTACTCTTGACTATCATAGCATGCACCACAGGATCACTTGTGGCTATAATGGCTTGTGTCATAGGACTGCTTGTGACTATTGAAATATGAGTTACCAATTGTTGGTGGCTAATTTCATCAATTATAAGCTGCCAAATCTCTTTTCTTGTAGCTAACATTTTCATCACAGGCTAAAAGGCCATGGAAGGTGACACCCTAAATTTCTGTGACAAAATGTTTTAGCCATGTAAGTTTTACTAATTAGCCATGAAGGCCCTAATGACCTATGTGATAGTTTATTCAAGGGACAGATTTTTAGTATTATGAATAAGAAGGAATAATTTTAGTTACAAAGTAATGTTTTTAAAAATGTTGCCCCTTAAGGTTTTATTATATGCATTGCTTATCAATTGTGAGAGGGTAGGACATGATGGGAGTAAAAAGAATGAGTCCTTAGGGGATAAGTCGAGGCCATTTTGCTACCATATTTGCACACTTATTTGCTTTTCCAAAGACATGTAGCTTATAGTAACTTTGTTCCGACAAAAAGAACATTTCAACCTTTCCAATGTAGCCTTGTAGAAAGCAGTCCAAATAGCTAGGGGTGTTCAATTAGTTAAGTTAGCCATGACTTATATAACCTAACCTGTGCAAAATGGATTTATGGGTTAGAGAGGTTTGTTTAGTATATAGCAAAAATTTACATGGACCCAAGGTGGGTTACAAACTAAGATGGTCTAATATGGACTAGCCTACGAGTTGCGATGAGTTGAATTGGGTCGGTGAATATATATTATCTTTACTACACTAAAATCACCACCACCACAACCCTACTAAACTCTAAAATAACTTCGCTCAGCCCTGCCCTAGTCTTGTTGAACCTTAGCCTAGTCTGACCTAAGTTGATCCGACATTACTTATGCCCACAGTGATGCAACCTCACCCCATCCGATCCTAAAATCACACAAATGTGAGCTAACTAGTTCCAAACCTAACTCGACCGGTTAAGTTAACCTAAAAAAACCCAAACCTAAACTGACTCGATAAACTAACTTGATACGATCGAGATTTACAATGACCCAAATCTAAAACCAACTCGACCAATAAAATAACTTAAAATGACCCAGACCTAAAACTGACTGGACTAATAGAATGACTTGAAATGACCCAAACTCGAACAGACTGACCCGACTGATAACCAAGTCGTAAAGAAAAATGATATGTAAACAACACAAGTCGAAACTGACCCGACCTGATATAAATCGACCTGAATCGCCCAACCTGATTACCACCTCTAGGTAGAGGTGGTGATACATTTGTTTGTTTATTAACCTATGATAACCAATGGTCAACCCTTCTATAACTTGTGAGTTACGATGAGTCGGATTGAAAATCATTAGTCATTTACTCTAACCCACAATGAGTTAGACCATGGATCACATGAGTTACACGGATTAATATATTATAGGTCGGATTAAACCATAACGATCCATTGGAATACCCCTACAAACATCGCATAAAATAAGACCCGCAAACTCTATACGATTCGATAACCATCTCACGAATGTCCGGATCCTTAGCGGTCTCGAGCTTGATCTAAATAGATACAACTTTGCTTGAAGTGTTGTAGCCATGCCGATATTGGTGTGAACCCATGAGCCACGGATGAGCTACAACCCTCGATCACTGTAGAACGAAACACATGCTAAAAATTGAATTGTTTAACTAAATCGATGAGTTGAATTGAATTCACGGACATAATCTACATAAGTGTCGGTCGAACACTTTCGAACATGAGCTCAATCCATTTAATAAACGAGCTTAAAAGTAAAGTTCGGACTCAACTCATTTAATTAAACGAACAAGTCGGACATAAAAGAGGCAGGGGAGGGAGGGGTGTTTTGAAACTCATAATATATGGCTCCGTTTGGTTAAACGATTCAACTTGAAGCATACACTTGAATAGTCTTATATTTATCTAGTTTGTTAATAATCTGATTAGTTACTATCTAATGATCCGAAGTATCATGTTTTATTTTTATTAATGATAGGTAAGGGGATTTTATTAAAGAAAGCTCATGGGGCAAGCAAAAAGGATCCGAAACATAACGAACCCACCAAGCCTGTCCTATCTGCGAACGGCAAGCAAAAGCAATCTACTGTCGGCCGGCGGCAAATTACATAGTTGCTTCATGCTGATATTGAAACCTCAACGGAATCGGTCGCAGTGCGTCATCACCAAACCACGCAGTAATCCTCTCAACAGAAGCAGAATCAGCCGCCAGCAGCACCCCCCCCCCCCTTCTTCTTCCCCGAAGACAGTAGAACAGGAGTGCCGATGCGTAACCTCTTGTATGCTTCGGATGACAGAAGGATCGGACCGACGCAGTACGTAGCACTAAAGGAGGACAGCAGACAAGGCAGTAACCGAAAAAACAACCTACTATAGATTACTACTATTTTTTCACTATATGTCATCGGGCAATCGATCGGTTAACCTCTTTTTTTGTTTTATATTAATATGACATGAATAGAAATGATAACAGAAAGTAAAATATTTCTATGGCAGCAACGTTAATATTTAAAATAGAATATTACGTTATTTATTTTTATCTAATCCGATTCAAGAAGAATGAGAATAAAAAAAGCCATTCCACGACTTGCCCCTGCACTACGTGAAACGAATTACCATCACGTAACAGAATTTGCGTGCCCGTGAAACCTTTGCAGAGCCGGAGCAGGAAACATGGAAATAATAATACAATAATATAAATACGTATATAGTATTAGGAGGAGGGAGAGAGCGTGAAAGTGATCCCGTGACCTCGGCATCTGCAAACGTTTGACTAAACAGGACCTCTTTTCTTCTCCAAAGAATCCACACCAAGACACGAGAAGCCCCAAGAAATCACGCCCGTCCCGCTCCGCAGTCCACACCCCCACATACTTCCAGTTCCACTCGACTCTCCCAGTCCCGTCCCCACGCGCCCACCAATAAAATTTACTTTAATTTTTAATTTTTTTTTTAATCCCATCCCTTCTAGAGTTCTAGTTGTACCCCAAAAACACTCGGAGAGCTACTGCTGCTATCTTCCCGCATCATTTCATTCCCTTGAATTAAACACTAAATTAAATAAATTCTCTCCGTGACACTAACAAACCAATCATGTGAATCCGTAAATGACCGTTCTACCCCTTACCGTCCCTCCTCCTGCTCCTCCTCTGCTCTCTGACTCCTCTCTGTCCCTCCCTTCCGTCCTACACACTCCACCACCACCGTCCGCGGACCGCTATATAACCTCAAACAACAACATAAACCAACGCTGTCTCTCACCTCACTCTTCTCGCTCTCTCTCAATTTTAATCGTCAAAACTCCTTTTTTTTTTTTTTAAAGGACCAAACTCCAAGATGGGCGTTTGGTTCCACCTCCCACCGTTATTATTATTATCACTACTATCATTACTGCTCCTCCTATCATTTCCTCTGTTTTCCCATAACGCCCCGTTTGCCAATGCGTCGTCCTCCCGCGCCCGCACCCATAGGCGCCATCCGAGGCCGAAGGGCCTCACGCCGGGTGCCGCCTTTTCCGGTCTGAGAGGGAGGAAGCAAATGGGCGGCGGCGGCTGTAATCTATTTCAAGGGAGATGGGTCCTCGACGCTGCGAGTTCCCCTTACTACGACTTCTCCACCTGCCCGTTCATCGACCCCGAGTTCGACTGCCTTAAATATGGTCGGCCCGACACACAGTACCTTAAGTATGCGTGGAAACCGGACGGCTGTGATCTGCCCAGGTACTGGTGTATATATATGTGTGTGTGTTGTACCGGCATTATTCGCCGCTGCGGCGTCCCGGGTATTTTTTTCCCCCTGCGTATAGCTATGGTCTGTTGGTTGTTTCTCTGTCAAGATTCGGGGTTTTTATTTTATTTTATTTATCATCGTTTGAGAAGCCTTTTTCGTTTCTTTCTTTCGTTCGCGTTAAGGACGTGTTTGGAAGTTGGGAATTTGGTATTGGTCAGTAACTTTGGATAGGATTTTCTCTCTCTCTATTGTTAAATCCCTCTTATGCATAGGGTTCTATTTGGGGAGCTGCAAAATGTTTCTTTTGACACAATTGAGAGTTTGGAAAGGGAAGGAAAAAGAAGAAGCTTATATTCTTCCGAGCAAAAGGAAGAATAATTTCGATTTTTCCTTGAGAAATAATTTGGTTTTTTTTTGGGTCACAGGTTTGACGGAATGGCATTCCTGACGAGATTCAGAGGGAAGAAGATAATGTTCGTGGGCGACTCACTGAGTTTCAACCAATGGAACTCGTTAGCCTGTATGATTCACGCGTCGGTGCCCGGCGCCAGATACGCCAGCGGGAAGAAGTCCGCCTCCCTCTATTCCGTCTATTTTCAGGTCCGTTTTTTTTTTTCCCTTTCCTTTCTACGTACATACGTATCGACGATGCTGCATTATACCACTTTTCAGTCACTGTGCTCTTAGTGGCGCTCCGGGACCCTGTCTGTGGTGGTGGGCGTCTGGGGGCGATGGGCGACGTCTTTTTTTGTCTCCTTCTTTCTTTCTAAATGCGTCCCCCCTTTTTTAGTAGAATTTTGATAATTTTTTATGTCCCATCTCCTCCTCCCCTACTTTTTTTTTTTGGTTTTTGCTAGCTGGGGCACGTTTGTTTCTAATTCTAACCTTACTTTATTTTTCATTTTTTTTTAATTAAACGAATATTAAATTTAATACGATGGTATGTCGGTGAAAATAGATGGCTTATTGCCTAGGAGCTGAAGTTAATAAGACGGCTGGTTTTATTCGCGGCATTTGGCATAAGTACTACCCGGTAGTAGTTGCTAGCTAGTCTGGCCATGCACAAGGGTATTTTATTTAATGGCAGAGAGGAGGAAGAGGAGTAGGAGGAGGAGGGTATGTTAATCATATTATTATTATTGTTATATAAACAACAATCGATATGTTGTGGGAAGAATACACGTCCTTTACAAATATTTATTTATTTTAGAAAAAATGTCAGCGGCGGCCGGCCGATCGGTCAGGTCCTTGTTTATATATATATGTTTTTTAATAATTAATACCTGGACTCGTACGAATTTTTATGCTGCTATAGTAGAAACAAAAATGAAGTGCCGACGTAGGAGTCGATCGAAACTGTAACACCGTGGAAGGATGTGTTAAGAGAAAGAGAAAAAAAAAACACTGTTCGATCGATCGATTCATGCACCCACCCCCACCCTACCCCTCCCTAACAAGCAGACAAAAACTAATCCCTATTACTTTATTCCATCTACTGTTTATATATATACGAACTCTGCTAGGCAACAAATCAGAAGTAGTGTTGGTTAGAATCATTAATCATGTGATTAACTAGGAATCATGCATCTTATTCTTATTCTTTTTTTTTTCAATAAATAAAGAAATACAAAACTCAACACGGAGTCATATGTTGATTTTTACTGCTAGATAATTATATCCTGTCTAAATAAATAATGCATTTAGTTGGGTGGTTATACTTTATAAAAGACGGTCGTGGTTAAATATTAGCTAGCCCGTCTCTTACCTGCAACTACTTCGGTAGTCAGTGAGCTGACACTCTGGATGAACTTGTTCTACTTGCTTCGTAAACGTACCCCCCAAACATGGCCCCGTCACTGGGGCCACCCCTCCCCGGGGCCCCCACATAAGGAAAACAAAAAAGAGAGAGAGAGAAATCAAGGAAACTGGTAGGCGATGAACTGGATGGATAGACAGAGGTTATCCTTGTTGGTTTACCATTACCAACCGTTATATCACTAACTATCACAAAAGTCAGTTCACTAACTCTGTATCGGACCTAAACAGGGAAAAAAAGGTCATAAACTCACCCACCGTTTCTTTACAAGGGAGGGCGAGTACCTGCTTTCCAGTTAAATCATTTTCAGGACCCGTGGAAAAGCACGTATTATCTGGTGCACCCAAAAAAAAAAAAAAACTGTTTCATAAATAATCGGTGATGTATGTATGTGTGTGTACACGGTGGTTGCAGGAATACGACGTGAGTCTGTTATTGTATCACACAACGTATCTGGTCGACATGGAAAAGGAAGCAGTCGGTGTGGTTCTCAAACTAGATTCAATCAAAGCCGGTGATGCATGGAGGGACATGGACGTCCTCATCTTCAATACATGGCACTGGTGGATTCACAAAGGGAAATCTCAACCGTAATATTCCTTCTCCTATATATTCCTTTCTCCTATATGTACCTACATACATACATACTTGCATGCATGCATGCATACATTCCTTTGCTTTCTATATGTATGTATACTCACATTCCTCTCTCTTTCTCTCTGTCTCTCTGTCTCTCTCTCTCTCTCTCTCTATATATATATATATGCAGATGGGATTACCTTGAAGATGGCGGGAAATTGTACAAGGATATGAACCGTCTTAATGCATTCTACAAGGGGTTGACCACATGGGCCAATTGGGTGGACCAATACGTCGACCCGTCAAAAACCAAAGTATTCTTCCAGGGAATTTCACCCACGCACTACAAGTAAGCACCTTCATCTCATGCCCAAACCCGCCGCCCTTCCTTTCCCTTCAACACGCACACGATTATCTTCCTCCGCCGTCCGCGCGGCTATTAACTTTCCATATGGTTCTTTCGTATGCATATAATATTTATATATATGACAGCGGACGGGAATGGAACGCGCCTTCAACGACCTGCAGCGGGCAATCCGACCCGCTTTCCGGGCCCACGTACCCGGCAGGCATCCCTCCCGAACAGCAGATTGTTAATAAAGTCCTGAGTGGGATCAAGAAGCCGGTTTACCTCCTCGACATAACTACCCTTTCACAGCTCAGGAAAGACGCACATCCAGCTGCGTACAGCGGCGGTCATCCGGGCACGGACTGCAGCCACTGGTGCCTTCCCGGCCTGCCTGATACCTGGAATCAGCTCCTATATACAGCTCTCATCACATGATATTTATATATATATATATATTTCCTTACTTTCACAATTTTATTTTATTTTTCTCTCTACATTTTCAGTTCAGGTGTGATGGTAGGGTGTGAACATAGCATAGTCTACATTGATGACCGAACGGCAATAAACCCTAAAAATATAATTGGGTGATTTATGGTTCGAAAAGATTACGACACGGTCTTTAGATATATCTATCTTTAATGGTTTTCTTGCGGTTTGTAAAATTATATTAGGGTTTGTAAACCTTAAAGTGTACTTATTATATTTGAGAGGTTTTTCATTTGATGTAGTACAAATACATTTACTAATCTATGTCAGCCAATAATTTGTATCAAGGCCTCAATTGGACAAATATCCCATCATGAAACATTTTTGTTAACCGGTTGCCTGACACATCTGTCCGTGCAATATTGTATGAAAACGGAAAAATAAAAAAAACGAAAGAAAGAAGGAAAAACTATCATATATAATAGATCCAGATCACGCAATGGCGCTTCACAATAGCTGGAGATATCTCATCGTCTGTGTGTATGGCACATGCACACATCAGAATGCAACAAAACTCCTCCACCATGCCCCAGACTTGTGGTAGGTAGGCCAGACTTGTGGTTTAGATCAGGGATACACTATGAGCAATCACAAAAAAAAAAAAAAAAAAAAACAGCTGCCAGTCAGACAACTAAAAAGGAGAAACATCTGTATGCACGTATCAAGCTAGGGTGTCGTCGAGACAAATTACAGACGCGTTAAGAGTTACCAATTACTCCCAATCTTAATTATAGACATATTTCACTTTGAAATACGACCCGACAAAAAAAAAATTTAACATGCAGGAGGTAATATTGTAGAAGGAAACCATGGTTTCCCCATGGTTACTTATTCTTGCCAGAAAATACCAAATCCTACAATTTACATCAACTATTCTAAATACTATCATTTTTACACCCATTATTTTTTGTTGTTGCTTAATCATAACTTCCTACTAATTACTCCAGATAGAGAGCTAATTTGTGAAGTTCTTCCTACTCTTATGATATGAGTTGAAGCATTCTCTAATTCATGGCCTTGTTGGTTTTCGTCAGCAATCAAGTTGCTTGGTTGTAGAAGGTCTACCAAATCGATCTCACCACCCTCTCTCCATTTGTTTGCATGGACCTTATTCCATGGGCTGTTGGCTCTGGAATGGCATCATTTTCAAAATTCTCATCAACTACTCAATCATTGCAGTTGAAAGAAAGAACAAAATTTAAAAAGATGCAAGGAAAAATTAAATCGGATGAAATTCTGACATAGGCTAGAGAGTATGCAGAAAACATCTAACATCCAAGCGTGTACAAATATTCAAAGGTTCAATCTTTTTTATTTTTTTATTTTTTTTTTAATCTCTGGAAATGTATTTGTACCAGGCCAATGCAATGAGCAAGAAAGATGTAGAGCATTTTATTAATTTATGGCCAATGCAGAGCAGGCACAATGTGTGAAATGAGGTTGTGGGCCTTGTGGCATAGAGCTAAACAACAACCAACCTCTAAACACCAAGGAAAGCCGACCGAAGACAGACAGCAGGTTGACATCAGTAGCCCACATAAACAGCCGCATTCACAATATAGCAATCATCATTCTTATCTCCCATCTCTTCCACATGAACACCACTTGAGCATACCAATCCACCATCAACGACCTCAACATCCAGAATTTTTCCACTACAACAATGGGAGAGCAACGATTAGTGGAAAGGGAGAACGTGTTACTATACATTGAACTTCAGTATATAACAATCAGTTCTAAGTTGAACTCAGGCATGTTCAGCAGGGCCACAATTAATTGCACTGATATCTATACAACGACTGAAAAAACAAAGTAAGAAGGTCACCTCTCTTCTATATATATGTATATATAATTATATATATATTATTTTCTTTCACTCCACTAAACAAGCTCCTGATTAACGAGGTGATTAGTTAAGCAAGCACCTTTACAAACTGAAGTTCTCACCAACACCGAGTGCAATGCTTCGATCTATTGGCTAAAACCAAAAACATGCACTGAACTCTCTCTACACGCACGCACACACATGGCATAGTGTTCTAAAGACTATGTGAACAACTCATAACACACTAGTATAACATATGCCTAGTCAGCAAATCAGAGATTACATATGAATGTTTCCAGAATATCTAAAATTCACTTACCGCTCATTTTGAATATCAATAAATAATGGAAATGGAATTTTATTGCCTTGCTTTTTAGAACTACCTTGTTTGATATATATATATATATATATAACCTATCTTACACACAATTATGAGATACAAATCTTATGGCAATAGAAATGGAATCTATTTCCATTTCTTGAGGATTTCATACCAAATAGAATGTTATGCTTAAAGCAAAATCAAGCCGTTGGTTTTTGAAGCCAAGAGATAACATTGTCTCATTTTCCAAAACTTATCCTGATAATATATAGTAGTCAGCTTTTCTAGAAAAGCTTTCACATATTTAGAAGCTGCAGGTCCAACACACTCATTTTTGTTAATGACAGAAATCTGACGTTAATAGTGGTCCAAAACGGCTAAGATTGAAAAACCCCAAATGCAAAAATAATACTCCCATCTTTAGATCCATGTTGATCACAAACTAATTTATCATCGGAATGGACATGTATAAGAGGCCTTGGCACTCACTACGGAAAGACAGATTTGACTTTATTGATGTCCAAGAATTGCTGTAGAGATCTAGGGACTCCAAGCTTGATCTGCAGTTTCATTTCCCCAAATGTGACACCAGGTATAGACCCTGCAACCAATTACATTTCCATAAGGATATTTATAAGACATGATACTCATGTATAACTTATTTTTTGCTCACTAGAAGCAAGCCAACAAGATGACGTGATAGTTATAGAATCATAGACTTGCATGGATAACTGTTCAGTAAAAGTAGTACATCTTTACCAAATTATTACATCCTACGATCTATGAAGTGTTCGTAATGTTCCCGAGAGAAGGTTAAGATTACGATCCAAAATCAGAGAGCAGAGTAAAAACATGCTTGTGTATGAGAAGAAATCCATTTTTAACAGAATTCCCCTACAAGTATTTTAGTCTACCCAACGCCTGAATGATAACCCCATCTCATCCGAAAATGAGAAGATGAACATACATAGAAAATATCATCTCACAGGTTAAAGAAACAGGGCAGTACTAAATAAATCAACATAAACAATTATTTGAAATGATGTAAAATGTTTTCCGATATAATTGATTTAGAACTATGACTTTCAAAACACAGCTAACCACACGTCCTACCACTATTGAAAACAAATTTGGGCATAAATATAGCTATTAGAGCTGGTAAAAATTGACCCGATCCGCACATAATCCGACCAGACATAACCCGATAAATTCATTAATCCAACTCGACCCAGACCCGACCCGCCACAAACCCGATTTGACCTGACTCGACAAAACCGAATTCGATATTAATCACTTATGATAATAAAACAAAATACACATCTTGTTATTTATTTAAAGCTTTTAAAAATATATTGTTATTTAAATTTTTTTTTTACTTTTATTGTGAACTTACTTATTCACCAATGATATTCTAATTTTACCAATTTTTTCGCATAAAAACTTGACATATAAATAGATAATAATAAACAAATAACAATTAATAATACATTATTAATCACATGCTTATATGAAGTTAAACTTAATGCTTACTTACGAGGTTAATGATTTAGATTAATTTTGGTGGTTAATGTCCGATTTGACCCAAATATAAAGTGGTTCGATCTAGGAATAGCTCGGCCCCAACCCAACCCGACCCGTCAAAACCTAAAAGATCTAATTCATCAAGTTAATCTAAACCTGACCCGTCAAATTAACTCGAACACAAAATCACCAAAATAGGAGATTTCTCGGCCCAATAAGGATATAAATGGGGAGGGTACGCCCATACCTGTGTCCATATTCGTACTCAAATTCAAATTCGTGCCCATACCCGAATGGGTATCCGCTTACACATCTATATCTATATTCGTTGGATATCTGTTACCCGATGAATAATCCGTTTACACTTTAACGGATATTATACAGAGGATAAATCCATTTAGATTTAAGCCAAATGATAATTTTAACCATAATTTATACTATATTTATTTTAAAATTAAGGATAAAAAGGTAATTATACGTCGGTAAACAGATATTGATATAGATACGGGTATGGGTATGGGTATGGATACGGATATGAATAACCCATACTCGTATCCAATGGGTATTTTTTCCATCATTCATATCTATTTATCCATATCCATTAAGTATCCAACGGATAAAACCTATCGTATTTTGTATAAAATCTGCCTTGTTTACATCAATTGATCTAACCTGACCTGATAAGCTAACCTGAAATAATCTGAATCCGGACCTAAAATGATCCGACCCAACCAAACCCGCAAATTAACCTAATACACACCGGGATCCGAAATGATCGGAACCTGAACCCGACCCGAACAATAAGGCGATCCGAAATGACCCAAACCGACACATAACCAACCTGCAAAGAAGAATGATCCGCAAACAACCCGACCCAAAAATGACCCAACTCGCTATAACCCAACCTGAACCCGACCCGCCGAACCCAATTGCCATAGTTGTATCAGATTATAGCCAAGTCCACCCATACATAAATGGTGAGGCTACATTCCAAAGCATACTGTAATAGCATTCACGCCCATTAATCTGAATTCAGCAAGTGAAAATAGGAGAGAGGTGGGAGGCGGGAGGGAGGAAGGGGGAGGGAGAAAACCTCTACGGAAAGCAGGAATGGAATTAGAAGAAATGGCATCCCGACAAGCCCTCATTGCTGCAGAAGTAATATCCTGCCTGATCAATTCATCCATCCAGTCAATTCAAACTCATAAAATTAAAATGAAAAGTAAACATAAATTAATCAAACAAAATTTAGCTAACATATTGACATAGGTCAGATGCTCAATCAATCAATATTAAATAACATACCCATGTTGGTCATACCCAACACCCATTTCAACAAACAGCAGCTTCATGGGTTGATTCGGCCCGGAACCGCTGCTTGGATCACTACTTTGATGGGTTTCCATGGCGATTTGGGTTCTAATTGGGCGTGAGAATCTAGGTCTCGGGTGCTTAAACACGGGTTGTAGAATCGAGTGTTGAAGAATTGGATAGCTCGAGCAGAAGCAGTTGTTGCGAACAGAATTGTTGGTATATTGAGCAGCCGGAAAGTATAGAGGTGAAGTGGCTATGATCACTGGTGTCATTACCAAGCAAATCTCAGCTTCGAGCAGTCTTCAGGTGGTGCGTCTATACCTCTTGGTTTTGATTTGAAAGGCCGTATGACTGACTATTAGTCGTTGATATGGGCTTTGATTATTAGCCCATCATCGGCCGACAACAGCCGAGCCAGTAGATAGACCCTCGATTAGTCTACTTTTCTTCCCAACCAGGCAACCAGTTTTAGGGTACACCGAGCAATGCAACCTAATATAGTTTTAAAAATCGGACCGGTCATCGAACCGATCTCATAACTGGTTCACTGGTTTAGTGGTCGAACCAGTGGTACATTTTAAGTCAAAAAATATGAAATATATAGAAAATTAAACTCTACATAAATTTGACCGGCTCCCGACCGATTTTTTGACCGGTTCACCGATTTTCACTAGTCCGACCGGTTTTTGATCGGTTTTCACTGGTTTCGAGATCTTAAAAATCGGCACATGAAATTTAACCGGTGACCCGACCGGTTCGCCGGTTCACTGGTCGGACCGGCCGGTCCGGTCCGGTTTTTAATACTAGGAACCTAACAACCCTGGTTAACAGCCATACCATGAATGTACCAGCTCTCAGGGTCCTTCCGCAAGATGGTAACGAGTTAAGTGTGGATTGGGTTGAGCCATCCAAATTTAAATTCATTATCCAAATTTAAATTCATTTATACTATCTAAATTTAGATTTAATTTAGATCTATCAGATTTAAAAAGTTTAAAATAAGATTTATATTTAAATCCACCGGATCAAGCAGATAAATAAATATTAAATTAATCCTAAATAAATTTAAATATTTATAAAAAATTAAATAATTTAAATAAATATAAATATATTTATATTTTGTATAGCATATTATGTATTTTTTGTTAAGAAAGCTCTAAGTAAAAATATAATAATTTTAAAATAGTTACTTTAACTGTTCAAATGGTATTTTAATATTTTTGGATAAAAATATTATACATATTACTTATAAAGTAAATACAAAAAAAAATGAACGAGAATGTCAAACAAGATTATAATAAATATGACAAATATAAAATTAGTATGTACACACACACACACACATATTAAACAGGTCGGATTAGGTTTGAAACTACTAGATTCAGACCCATTTAGATATATATGAATCTAACTTCTCTAAAAATGAGACGGGTCTAGATCGGATCCGAGACCTATTGTCATCATCATCTTTAAGTACCCCCACAAATAGGAGGTCACAAAAAACCTTAAAAAAACTATAAAAGAAAGATAAACATGTTTACAAGAATGAATAATATGAAAATTAAAACTTTGATCGACGCACTATGTACTTTAAGGGTCCAAAGCAACTTTATTCTACTACCTATAGTTTTTTCTTTCTTTCAATTTTCAATATCTTCTTATTAGTGTGATTGGTTTACTCTATGTTAATGAGACAAGTTCTCACTTAGCCTAACACTACTAAAAATGTTTATAAAGATAATGAATATTTTACAATGGTTTTACTAAACGTTGTAGTAAATATATATAAAAAATGAAAAAAATATAGCGGTTCTTTTATTCTCTGTTAAAAGTATATAACTACAAGGGTTCTTATTTAACTATTGTAAAATATCCCAAATAACAACAGCTTCTTGAATACCTTTACAAAATTTTATGCTATTTTTTCCACCGCGCCAACTTTAGGCTATGCGTGCCTAAAGACACTTCCTTTATCTCATCTTTTGTTAGAAATATGAAAAAGAAACACCACCCCTCTCTCACGTCTCAATCATTCTCCTTACTTGGTGCTTCAATTTTTTGCTCGCTTTGCTTAAGCTTGAATCTCCATTCATGTTGTCTTCGTCTGTCCTCTACTTACGCACTCATCATCCTTGTCGTCATTTCTTCTATGAGTTGAGGATTGTTGTGCAAGGCAAATACTTTAGGCTTCAGTTTCTTTCTCAAATTTTGGATTTTAGTTTTGAATGGTTTTGATTTTGACAATGTTGATGTTAATTTTTATTCTAGTCTTTGATTTTAGTTTCAGCTTTTGATTAGGGATGGTATGGTTTCAATTTTAGTTTTAGGTGTTTCAATTGGGAATTGTATGGTTTCATTTACGAGTTTAGTATTTTAAGCTTATTTTTCATTTTGATTAGTGAGTTATTAAGGCTGTTATGGCTTACTTGTGAAGGGGGAGTGTGTAAGGAGGTCATGATTGGGCATAATATGGACTTCTTGCTTTAGGTAATACCTGTTGCTTAGTTTTCCTCTTCAATTGAGCCTATACTTTAGTTGGGAAATATCGATTTAATTCCCTGAGCTCTACTCCCCATTTCCTACTTTAAGTTTGATTTAATTTCATATTTTGGATGCTACCCATTACTTTAAATTTCATATATTTATTTGATTAAAGATTTGAAATCAGATAATCTGTCTCAATTCTAGTTTTGTATTCTTATGCTTTTAGTTTTATGGTTTGTATGTTTTTACTAGTTAGATTTGTATTTTTGTCATGACAATGGCACAAATTTGGGTCAGGCAAGAATCCCTAAAATAATATATATATATATATATATATATATATATATATAATAATAATAATAATAATAATAATAATAATAATAATAATAATAATAATAATAATAATAATAATAATAATAATGATAGAGTTTGTATGCTTGATTCAACCTTTGAATTTGGAGATTTAGTTGGATGTAACTGACTAATATACTAGAATTTAGGAATTTCACTATGAAACTCCTGAGCTAAAGTTTAGGTCTAATAAGGTGAGAAAATCATATGAGAAACATGACATCTAGTAGTAATGTTGGTTTCTGCTCTCTTATCTTTTTCCCATCTTATAGGATACCTATGCCTTGGTATCCAACATACTAAAAAAATAGCATATAGTAGCAAGCTTGTGGAGGAGCTTGAGGACATTGCTTGGATGTGTGATGAGACATGTAAAATAATGTAGGAATCGAGGTCTTTTCATGGTGGAAGTATTTTACTGATTTAATTTCTTGTATTCCAAATTTAGGAACCACCATATATTAATACCATGTTTGCAATGCAATTATAGAACAATAAGCTAATGAACTCTTATTCTAATCTTGAAGGCTAGAAGATATACTCATACATGAATTTTAGCCGTAACCAAAACTCACAAATTTTCTCCATGCATGTTCTATTGAAAATAAAAGAAAATCTCAAACTAAAATATAAGGTGAGAATTGGCCAAACTAATTGAAACTCATGTTTAAGCGTTGTCCAAGTCGTCAACACACATACACACACACACCCACACACTGATAACCAACGATAGGAAGGTAACATCCATCCTCAAAACTAGGAAGATTATAAATTATTAAGCAACTAATGGGGCTAGTTGCTCCAATAAACTAACACACACACACACCCACACATTGATAACCAACGATAGGAAGGTAACAACCATCCTCAAAACTAGGAAGATTATAAATTATTAAGCAACTAATGGGGATAGTTGCTCCAATAAACTAACACTTCTAAAATGAGTAGGCAATATGGATTGATTCTATTGTTTTGTTGTTGGATTTTTGATATATTGAGTGTTATTCCACCCCTAATTACCTTTTATTTGGATCTAATTTTGATTGATTAGCTATTGTTGAACCTAAATTTGTTGTTTTAATAGTTTGTTGTTGGTTGAGACCCTGTTGCTTATTTGATTCATGCTTGGCTTGATATTTAGTCTCGATTGGGATTATTAGGGTGTATTTCCATGTCCAATTTGTTTCCCAATTAGTAGATGCTTGGTTTGCGTCAATATTAGTTGATCCTCTATTGCTTTCATTATGTTAACTACTTCTATAATCTAGAATAAGACACATGTTGTTGTCTGTGCTCATTCTTGATATTCATTAGAGCTAACTCACACGGATGATTTATTTTGTAAGTTTACTTATTCCCCGATTATTTTCTTTTATATGTTTTGAGTCAATATAATCCTAACTATCTCTTCCATAAAATATGATTTCCTATGATCATATTATCTTTTACTATTATTTCAAAAATTTCTATATGATTTTATACTTGTATGTATGCAAGAGGGCATAGGTAGATGGCATAGTAAAATGTCAAAGATAAATTAAAAAAAAACACCAAAGGAGATTCATCTGAAAATATTTAATGTTTTATGTTAAGTGGTAAATAATGCAAAGTACACTAAGGAGGTTAGAAACTTTGGTGGAAGATGTAGGTTTATATTATCAATTATGCAATCATGCTTTGATATATAAATCTATTTTCTAATATCATTATTGATTTCTACATAGATTTTATTGTCAATATGTATTATAGTTGAATGTTTGCACATTGTTTGTTTGATGAGTATGATGCTGGAGTGGAGGAGTTTATTTGATGTGTGATTGAACATCAAAAAGATGTAGTAGATTGGTTTGTCCTTGTGTTAAGTGTTATTTTGTTCAGCAAGTGAATGTTTATGAAATGAAATATCATTTATTTATGGATGGCATAGACAGTCTTTATACTAGAGTGATATGACATGGTGAAATAGAAGATATTGGACTAATATTGGTAATATTAAATGTTTTGAGACCACTAGGGGTGATCATTTAGAATAATTGACCCAAGTTGCTGAAAAGATATTTGTGATTGTCTTGAAATGTTCAAGAGGTTGGTTAGTGATTCTAAAACACCCTTATATGATGGATGTACAAAATTCACCTAATTATGTGTTGTTTTGAGGCTTTATAACTTGAAAGCATGTAATGGGTGGAGTGATAAAAATTTTACAACCTTGGTTGAACTTGTTAAATGCATGATTTTGATAGATAATGTACTTTCTTACAACCTTTATGATGTTGAAAAGGTTATTTCCACTATAGGCATGCATTATGAAAAAAAATACATGCTTATCTTAAAGATTGTATCTTGTTGCAAAATGAATATGAATCTTTTCTTAGTTTTCTAGAATGTAGTGAATTGTGATATTAGAAATTGGGGGTTCCAACAAAGGTGTTGCGGTATTTTCTAGTAATACCTCAATTTTTACAGTTTTTTAATAACCCTACAAATGCTACAAAGTTAACATGGCATGTTGATGAGAGATTACATGATGGTTTACTTAGACACCCTACAAACTCTCAATAGTGGGCTATGATTGAAGATATGTTCCCTAGCTTTGGACATGAATCAAGGAACCTACAGTTAGCATTATCGGTGGATGGAATAAATCTACATAATTCAGGAACCAATAGACATGGATGGAGATTTTAGTAATCTATAACCTACCATCATGGGTGTGCATGAAAAGGAAATATATGTTATTGTCTCTATTGATATCAAGGCCCCAAAAAGCTAGAAAATGACGTTGATGTATGTCTTCCCTCTCTAATTGAATATTTGAATCTATTATGGGATAAAGGTGTTACATTATTTGATTCACACCATATAGAAAGTTTCAATATGAGAGAAATATTATTTTATACAATGAATTATTTTTGGGATTATGGGACTTTATCATGTTATGGTGTGAAAGGGAATTATAAATGCCCTATATGAGGAGATAATATATCATTCCACTAGGTAAAATGTGGGAAGAATGCTTCTTTTCTTTGACATCATCAATTCTTGCCTAGAGATCATTATTATCATAGGAAAAAGAAAGCTTTTGATGGCAAAATAGAATTGAGAGCAACTTCTATACCATTGAATCATGAGGAGATACTTTATAAAATGAAAGGATTGAATGCAAAACTTGGGAAGGTGAATAAAGCATCAGTTCCTACAAGTGCATGAAAGAAGAAATAAATATCCTTTAACCTTTCATACCGTAAACATTTATATGTGAGACACGGTCATGATGCGATACATATTGAGAAAAATCTTTGTGATTGTATCATTGGTACTCTATTAAATGTTCCATGGAATAAAAAATATGGTGTTAACTCTAGACGGGACACGATGGAGATTGGTATTCAATAAGAATTGGCATCACAATTTAATAGGAATCGTACTTATTTGCCTCTAGCCTATCTTACTCTTTCAAGGAAGGAGAAACTTGAGTTTTGTGAGTTCTTGAAAGGTGTCAAGGCTCTAAAGGGGCTCTCTTCAATATTAGTATCCTCATTTGAATGATAGAGCTTAAATTAGTGGAAACTCAATCACATGATTGTCATGTTTTAATGTAGTATTTGTTACCAATTTCTATGTGTTCCATTTATTTGAAGAGTGTTAGATACACAATCTTTAGACTTTGTTTGTTCTTCAAAGCATTGTGCTCTAAAGTCATTAACCTAGAAAAGTTGAAATTATTAAAAAGTGAAGTTGTCTTAAACTTATGTCAACTTGAAATGTACTTTCCACCTTCTTTCTTTAATTCCATAGTTCATTTGATGGTGCACTTGATTAAAGAGATGAAACTATGTGATATGGTTTATATGAATTAGATGTACCCTTTTGAGTGAGCAATGAAAACTTTGAAACAATATGTGAAGAATCAACATTAACCGAAGGGGTGTATTATTGAGAGCTATATAGTTGAGGAGGCAATTGAATTTTACACCGATTACTTATCAAATGTAGAGGCCATAGGTATTCATAAGTCTAGGCATCATAAAAGAACCAAAGGGGACGGGATAATAGGAATTAACATGATACGCATAGATTGTGATATGTTAGATAAAGCACATTTGTATATTCTTCAAAACTCCAAACAAATTTAGCCATTTATTGAAAAGCGCATGAGAATTTTAGCTACTAAAAGTTCATCTGGAAGTCAGAAGTGGATGGTAGAAAAACATAACCGTACATTCATATATTTGCTTTAACAATGTGTACTTGATTAAATAACATATTCACAAGTGCATGTTTCTTCCATGTTGAAATGGTTGTCCTAAAAACCTCATATAGAAGTTATTTTCTTCACAATATTTCTCATTAATGGGTATACTTTTTATACAAAGTCTCAAGATGATAAAAGTATCATGTAAAATAGTCAGGTGATATTGGTTGCTGAGGTATTTGCATGTTGCTAGTGCTAGCTATAAAAAACCATTTTATGCAAATATGCATTTTATGGTGTGATCCAACACATTTGGGAATTATATTAAACTATGTTCATGATCTATATCTTCTATTACACATGGGTTGACAATAATAAGGGGGTCAAGGTTGACGATTTTAATTTCACTAGAGTGGATCTTAATAGAGAGGGCTATAAAAAAGATCCTTTTAAATTAGCATCACAAGTAAGATAAGTTTTCTATGTCATTGACCTTGTTGATAAGAGGTGGTATATTGTTATAAATACAAAGAGTAGGGATATGCGTAAATCTAATGATTAAGATGAACCTCCTATTCTTGAATAAGATATTTCCTTCTCAAGGGTAAGACCATTATTAAGTAATGACATTTGTGCTAATGAAGAGGATATCCATATACAAGACAATCATTATGAAGGGACATGGATCTAAGGAGAGGGTAATGTGCAAAAATCACAAAAATGATAATCTTGTATTTGTAAGTATGATATTTAAGTATATGGAACCTATCACTATCTATTAGAAATTTTGGTTTATCATCACTATTTTTTCATCATTATCTTCTTATCTCTTGTTGATATTAAATTTTAAAAGTAGTATTTTTATCGTTAAAGTTTTAACTTCTTATTTGCTTTATTTTTCGAATATGTCTTCCTCTAATAAAGGTGATGATAAAGGTGTTGATGTTTGTAATGAGAGTGGCACCGATGATAGTGATGATAGTAGTGCCGATGTTTGTGATGAAAGTGGTGCGGATGATAGTGATGATAGTAGTGCTAAGTTTAGTGATGATAGTGGTGTTGAGGTTGGTGATCATGGTGGTGCTGAAGTTGGTGATGGCAATGGTGTTCAATATTTTCGTTCTTGTAAGCCTAGGGGACCCACCACATGGCCTAAAGTTACAAACAAATGACTTTTGAAGAGTAGATTTGAGCTCTTGTGAAATAGTGTATAACAACCTTTTGGGGAGAGCTGGGAACATTTCATGAGCTATATCGGGTCATGTGCATGATGTGGAGTGCCTATCATATATAATACATGATACGAAGTGCCCAGTGGTTCTAAAAATCTTATTAGGAAAGAAGTTTTGGTAAATACATTCATAATTTATGACTATGATTTATTTTTTATTTAAGCTATTTTTAATTGTAATTTATTTATATCTTTTCTTTTATTTACAGAAATCATATGATGTCCTAGCTAAGAGGAAAACATGGTTTATTTTGCGTGTTGGGGAAAAGTGGCAAGAATTTAAGTCTCGATGTGCGGAGAATAAATGTTTCTTAAATAAACATGGAAAAACACTCAAAAGACTGCCTCGTGATTGCATATCCCAACAAGAATGAAATTATTTCTTTAATAAAGTAATGGCTCCTGCATTTCAGGCAAACTTTTATAATGTATTAATATATATATTTATTCATGTTGTGTAAACAATTTATTTTTTAGTATACTAATTGAAGATGAGATTATTATAAGAGAAAAAAAGATATAAGGCTTTAGCATCAAGGATAAAATATCATCACAAGACCGCGCGCAAAGAATTTGTTGGTATGGAGCAAGAATTGCTATTTGAAAATCCCATAATATTATTTGTATACATGTGAGTGAAATATTTATTCGTAACCTATGCAATTATTTGTGTTGTTAATTATGTAGATCATAGAATAGAAGGTAGATCTAGTCATTACAAAAATTCATTGAGGCAATATATGGAAGAGAGTTAGGATGAATAAAGAGGGAATAATTACAAATAATGAGACCAAGAATGTTGTAGAGAGAATGGTAAGTCTATGCTTTTATATATCAATTCAAAAGTATTATTAACTTCTGTACATGTTTTATCCTCTACTTATTTTCTTATTATGTTTGATAGGATACTCTATCACAGGAATATCCTGAGGATGATATAACATCAATATCACCCTCTGATGACTTATTAACTAAAGCTCTAGGGACATCCGAGCATCCAAGTTATATAAGAGCTATAGGTGCAAGGGCTATTGGAAAGGATTATTTTGAACACAACACAACCTCTCGAGCAAATTTGATGGCCATATGACTTGTAGTGGACTTTACAAAGATGTTTCACAACCTACAATAGGAAATTGACAAACTCAAGTTTGGGGTTCCGTTAGAAAAAGTTGATGTAGCTAAGGGAGTCAAGGTTGAAAGTTACTATGCTAGTTGCTCAGAGGTAAATCATAAGTTGATTCATTTTGATATAGATGTTTTTTTTATGAACTTGTAATAATGTAAAGCTTGATATTTATTGAAGGTTTGAAAAAGTGTCGACTATTATTATGTGACCCGTTATATGTTGTGGAAAAAGGTAAGCTATGGATCAACCATGGTGCTACTGCCATGTTGGTTCATCATGCGCCTTTGGAGAAAGACTATGAGAAAGTTTTTCTTGTTCCCATTATAAAATTTTATGCGCATTTTCCCATGCCTATAAAAGATCCTAACATTTATAAGGTTAGGGAAGCACAAGGCTTTATCATTGATTGGCTTAAGGATCTCATGGATTTTAGTATGGAGGTATATATGATTTAGCATTCATTTATTTTTAAAATATATTATAATTACTTGTGAGCATATTAACATTTCTATTTTTTTCCTATTGTGCATAAAGGAGATTAAATGACATGTACATAAAATTTATTTTTCATAAAAGTTAAAGACCAAAGTAGTTGGTTTGTTAGTCAATTGTAAGTCGAGATTACTAAAGGCATGTATTGATATAATGGAAGATTTTGACATCATTCAGATTCCCTTAGAAAGATACCTTGTGGACCATAAGTATGGTGTCAAAATTGACAAATTTTGTATCAACATAGTCTAATTAGTAGACAAGAGTGGATATAAGTTGTATGTCTATATTTATCAAGTGAGTATTATCATTTAGTAATTATATATATTTATGCATATCACTTATTAATGTTACAAGGTAACATGAATTTATAATTTGTATAATGATAGGGTGTTGTTCAATGTAGAAAAATGTATAGGAAGAATACATATAGGATTATTATGTCCACACATGATAACTAGAAATTTTGGATCTACAAAAATAGAAGCAATGAGCTATATTGCTGATTATTTGGTGAAGAATCCATACAAAACACTGTTATTTGGACCATATTTTAAGGAGTAAGTTATTAATTATTTAAGCATCATATTCTTTGACAAATTACTTCTAATCTTGACCATGTTTGTATAATAATTGGAATTTAATTTGTCTTTAATTCTATATAATTAATATTTTAACTTGACCCTAACCTTAGATAATTGATATTTTAATATTACCCGAATTCTTTAATCCAAAAATTTAAACATTATAATTTTAACCCTAAACTCCTTCCTCATTTCCCCTCTTTCATTTTCCCCTTTTCTTCTCATTTCCTTTACTTTTTCTTCTTCTCCTACTTGATCTTCTTCTTCCCTTCTTCCTCTACTTGATTTCCTCTTCTCCTGACCAAATCCCTCTTACCAATCTTATAACATTCAATCTACCTATCCTAAATTCATCATCACCACCATCAAATCCCTAAAACACTGGGATGTGTTTCGTTGAAATGTTGCCCTAAACTTTTCCCCTGATTGTGCCTCACCCATAGCCACCTCTTTGACTTACTCTTAGCCCAACTTAAACTCACACATGATGTAACACCCCAATTTGAGGGGAGTATTATAAGGATTGATATAGCTACTTATATCAACATAATAAATCATCCTTTTGGTGATTCCATCCTAATAACTCCATAGTTAAGTGTGTTAGTCGTGGAACAATTTTTTGGATGGGTGACCCTCCTGAAAAGTTTCATAAATGTTCTAATTTTTTTAGGAAGAGCGTGAGTGAGGAAAAAGTACACTAAAAAGACTCGTGTTGATCTATGGGGCCAGTTTATCAACCCAAAAGTACTTTAGAATAGCCCTTGTGTGGTTGTATTGACTCAATGTGTTACAAATGGTATTAGAGAAAAACTGTTATCGTGAGATAACCTTGGAAGAGCCAATTAGCCACCTAGCGAAATGATTCTTAGGATAAACTATATTGAGATAGTTAGTGGTTGAGACACAACAAGCATGTTGCATTTTTTGAGTAGAGGTGAATGTAATGCCCCAATTTGAAGGGAGTGTTATAAGGATTGATATAACTACTTATATCAACATGATATACCATCTTTTTAGTAATTCCATCCTAAGAACTCCACAATTAAATGTGGTGACCATGGAGCAATATTTAGGATGGGTGACCTTCTTGGAAAGTTTCAAAAAATTTCTAAAAATTTCTCGAGAAGCTCGTGAGTGAGGACAAAGCTCATTGAAAGGACTCGTGTTGATTTGTGGGGTCAACCAATCAATCTGAAAGCACACTAGGGTAGCCCCGCGTAGTCGTATCTACTTAGGGTATTACACATGACTACCACTTATCCTCTCTATATATACACCTTTCCACTCTCTCTCTTTACTTCATTTAATTCCTCACCAACATTCTAATTAGATTCTCTATTCCTTCATTCAACTCCTTCGGGCATTGTTCTATTATCTTCTGCCTTTTTCATTTAACGAATCTACTTACCATATGCAACCTCATGCAAATCCACCCTACCAGTGTCAAATCCCTACACAAATGAACCCTATTAGTGTCAAAACCCCCCTACAACACACCCTTAGTTGGTCAACTTCTCACGCAAATCCACCCCCATCTGTGGAATGGTGCGGCCGTAGCCGACATGCAATTTAAACCCTCTTGTTGTCAATTGTAGCACTGGTAAATAAGGGTATCGTTCTAGCCGGGGATTGAGAGGGCTCACCTCTATCTAACTAGCTTAAACTATAAACAAAAATAAAAACACTAAATAACACACAAAATAAATAAATAAATAAGAAAAATACTAATAGGGGTTTATCAAAATAATAAAATGAATAAATAAAATAAAATAAACTAATAATAAAAATAATGGGAAACTCGCAGATAGGAGAAACATGTTAGGGAAATAAAAATCCACCACTAGATTAGATCGAGATATAATATTTATTTCTAAGTCATCTTTTAATCGTGCGAAAGAGATCGACCAAGTTGCACACCAAACGCAGGTCCATACACCTTATATTACTTCCCTTAATTAATTAATACGACCACGTGCCTATATTAACCCTATTAAATACTAGCAGTATAGCAGCAACAAGCGGCTCCTATATTTAACTAGATTTAATGCATTAAGTGTAAGTGGAAGGCTGTCAATCTAAGTACCCAGACTAGTACAAAATGCATGTCTAGCTGTATTTCCTATCCTTGACCCACACGTATCGAAACGTTTTACCACTTCGGTTAGAATCACAAAACGATTAGGTGAATTGTTATCTAACCTAGCTGCAATTTATACATATAAATTCTAGTATATTTAGATGGCCACCTCGCAGGCAAATAATCCTACATACTGTCACTTATGAGGAACCAGAACAAGGCATGCACCAAATAAACTATACTTGACAGAATTATACATATAAATGATAGCAATTAATATAGAGTCAAAAAACAATCTCACGAAACAAAGAAAATAAAATTATAATTCAAACCATAGTCTAGGGTTTCAATTCATTCCCTAACAATAAATAATCAGCCACTCATAATTAAAGAATTAATTACACAGAAATATATATCTAAAATATAAATTAAAAATAAGAGAAAGAAATAACCGGAATTAATTTTGAATAAAAGATCAAGAATTTATTTAGATAAAAATTAATTTTATCTGAAATAAATTCTACCGGGTATTAAATCTTCCTCTAATTTTTCTTCCTTTCTCGCCTTTATTTCCGTGCAACAATTTCTTTTTTTCTTTTTCTTTTCCTTCGGCTGACTTGCGCTGAGGCTTCCGTGCGGCGTTGCCTCGCTGATCGTGCCTGGCCTGTGAAGGCTGTCCGGTCTCTCCGTCCTTTTCCTCGTCAGCGAACGTGCGGCTCTCGAGCCTGTTGAGGCTCCCGATCGCGCGCCCCCTCTGTCTTTCGTTTCTCCCGAGCCTATAAAGGCTCTGTTGCGTTCCCCCGAGCCTACGAAGGAAGGCTCTCGCCCCTCGTGGCTCTACCGCCCCACTCTGCCGCTCGCCCCTCTCTGCTTTTATAATTTTGTTTTTGCTGCGCCACGTCAGCCCTTGCGGCTGACTCTCGACCTTTTTCGTGCACGGGGCCTGTGCTCCGTTTGGTTTTACTTTTGTTCCAGGCCTTTGGCCTTCGGCCTTCGGCCGTTATTTCTTTTTTCTTTTTTAATTTTTCTTTTACTTAAAAACCTGCAAAATAAAATTAATAAAAATTAATAAATATTATTTTGCTCTAAATTTACTTAAAGTATATCATTTTAGCTCAAATAATAAAATTTATGCAATTTTTACCACTTAAGCATAAAACAATAATTATTCCCCTATATTAGTTAAATAAACTACCAAAAACTAAGATTATAAGGGTATAAAATGTGTCAAAATATGAACTCATCATGGAATCACCTCACGCAACAACCATCACCTCACCCAACCTATCCTAGTTGTGTTAACTACCCACGCATACCCCCTCCTACCTGTTTTACGTCTCCATGTCAATCCCCACCTTATATGCATAACCCATTGCTGCCCCATATTCCCACAAAACCAATTTAAGTTGTGGCACACTTCTCCTATAGCATGGTTTACTTTGTTTTTTCCTTTTTTCCATCCTCCTTTACCTTATATTTTCCTTATTTGTTTTCCTAAGCTTTAACCATATGTTAATTTTGGGTTTTAGATAATTTTTTGGTGGTGTTAGAGGAGGCATCTTAGGGCTTATATGTGCTTAGAGACTAGTATCTTTTGGTAAGGATATACGTCGTAACTAGAGTTTTGTATGTAATGTGAAAATTTGTATGAGATACCATGTTGGTATGATTATATGGATAATACCATGGTGTTAATGGTGTTGTATATTAGAAACGTGGAAAAAAAAGTGATAGCATGTGGTTATGTATACTGTTTGGTTGAGCTTGTTGTGTAAGTTTGGTAAGTTGGCATGAATCTCTATCAATATTAGGCTACAATAAATGAATTATATATATGTGGTAATTATTTTCAAGAGGGTATGTGAAATATTCCAAAACCTAATTTTAAGAATTATAGCTAATTAAGGATTTATTTAGAAATTTATTAAATAAATTATTTTTTTATTAGAATAAAAAGGAATTAATTATGACTATACAAGAAGAAAATAATAAATATTTTTATTAGAAAAATTTAGGTATTTTAGCTAATTAAGGATTTTATTTTAGAAATTAATTAAATAAATTATTTTATTTAAAATAAGAAGGAGAAAATAGTTCCAAATTAATATTGATTTTATAAATAATTTAATTAGAGAAAATTTGGGTGATTTGCTAATTAAAATAGAATTTATAAAAAATCTATTAAAAATCCTCAATTAGCCTAAAAAGGGATTTAAATATTATTTTATTTAAAAATATTATTATTTTTATATATTCCAAATATCTTAATTAATTTAATTGACCCTAACTCACCTATTTTTTCTTTTTTCCTTTTTACTTTTCTTTCTTTCCTTTTCTTTTCTTTTTCTTTCTTCTTCTTTTCTTTTTCTTCTCCTTGGTGATTGGGCCTGTTGGCGGCCCAATCCCTTTCTTCCTTTCCCCCTTCCCCGCGGGCCACCCCTCCGCTTCTTTCTTTTCCTTCTGTCACGGCCCAGATACCTTTTCTTTCTTTCTTTTCTTTTTCCTTCGGCAGCCAAAACGCTGCGTTTTGATTATTTTTACCTCTAGAGCGCTGTGTTTCATTAAAATTTTACCCCTCACTGCTCGACCGGCTGGCTCCCCTTTTGTTTTCTTTTTCTTCTTTTCTTCCTCGGACTGCCGGTCCAGCGCTCCTTTCTTTCTTCTTCTTCCTTCCTCCTTCTTGCCGTCGACCTGTAACTCTGCCCACCGTTCTTGGTTTTTTGCCGCCGGTTATGACCATTTTACTTCCTCTCTCTTCCCTCTGACTCGCCGGCCACGCTGACCCAACCCATCTCCCTTCCTTTTCGTGCACGAGGTTTCTTTTTCTGCGCAACCACCCACTGCCCGATATGATTTTTATCGGCTTTTGTTGCCGCCGGTGACAGGAACCCTACCTGTATTACCCCCTAGCCGACCCATAGAACCCTAAACTCCCTTCTAAAATCTATAAATACCCCCATAATTCCCGACCTTGCCACCATCGCCACTTTAAACGCTTCTACTGTCGTTGTCGGCCAACTTCGCCACCTTCTCTACCTACCTAAGTCTTCCCTGTACCGCCCTCTAACTAACTACGCCTCCTATATCCCTCAATTATTCCTGCATAAGCCACCCTGGCTATGCGAAGTAGCCCCCTCGACCAACCCATTCTTTGCCTCTGCCACCCTTCATGCCGCCGTCCGCCACCACTACCACTACTTCCACTGCCTCATTCACCTCCCAATTTTTTCTGCAGACCCCCCTCTACGTTTCCCTACCTTTCTTTTCCTCTTCCTCCCTCTCCTTCTCTCTTTCCCTCTTTCTTCCCTATTCGGCCACCACCACCGCCGCCATGCGCAGCCACCTTTGGCTCCGCCGCCACCCTCATTCTGTCCCTCTCCTTCTGGGAAATCATAACCACCCTTACTTCCACCCTCCTTCTCTCTCTCTCTTTTCCAACCATCAACTTTTCTCCTTTTCTTCTCTTTTTCCAGCCACTGCCGCCGCCGCTGTGCACCACCGCCGGTGCCGCCTGTCACCACCAGCCTAAGGTTGAACCCTAGACCCTCTCAAGTCTCAACCCTTTTACCCTATTTTTACAAGCTTTAAATTATTTTATTTCAATTATTCGAATATATATACCGTTATTATTATTATTATTGTTATTATTATTATTATTAATGTTTTTATTATTATTTCTATTAAGGGCTGAAGCCCTATTATATTTTTATTTTGATTTTATTATTATTATTGTTATTTTTTCTATTATTATTATTATTATTATTATTATTACCATTTCAAAATTATTATTATTATTCCATTATTATTATTACAACTATTTTACTATTAGTGTTGCTATTATCATCATAATCATCATCATCATCATCATCATCATCATCATTATTATTATTATTATTATTATTATTATTATTATTATTATTATTTTCAATGTTAGTATTATTATTCTATATAAGGCTGAAACTCTATTGTGCCTATTTTGAATTATAGTAGTAGTATTATAAATATCAAGTCTTATTATTATTATTATTATTATTATTGTTATTATTATTATTATTATTATTAATATTTTTATCATTAGCATTTATTATTATTATTATCATTATTATTATTATTATTGTTATTATTTATTAAGTTTATTATTATTTAATGTAGGGTCGAAACCCTACTTCATTTTATCTTCGATTATTACCATTATTACTATTACCATTATGATAACTATTATTTTTGCAATATTATTATGGTTTTATCATTATTATTATTACTATTTCATTATTATTATTATTATTATTATTATTATTATTATTAAGTTTTATTATTAATTTTACTAATGTTATTATTAGTATCATTTTGGTGAAGGGTCGAAGCCCTTATTCCACCATTTATTTCGAATCATATTATTATTATTATTAGTATTTTTAGTATGATTATTGTTACTATTATTATTATTCTTATTCATATTATCATTCTTATTATTTTTAGTATCTTTGTTATTATTATTTTTAATATCATTATTATTATTAGGGTAAAGTCTTCAACCTTATATTATCAACTTTTATAATATTACTATTATTTCTTATATCTTTAGCAAAGTTAGTAATTAGTTAATGTCATTATTACTAATATGTTATTATTTTATTTAAAACCTAGTTTTAGAATAAATTAGGAGTAATATTATTTTTGGTAGGAGGGAATCTAATTGTAGTTTTTTCCTCATATAGGTGAGACCAGTCAAAGCCCTAATGAGGCGTAGGAGTGTGCTCCAAGACCGGTGTCATTTTAGGTAAGGGTGTTACTAAGGCCTTATGTGTGTTTATGTGCATTATATATTTTGTGTGCTTAATATTCTATGTTTATCATTATAATGATTTCGTATGTGGTATGAAGTGGAGTTGAAGTATGTTTTTGGTGTATTTATATGGCATGTGTATTATGTATATATGATGAAATATTGTGGTATGTGATGATATGTGTTGTGACCCTATAAGACATGTATGTGAGGATGTTAATATGGTTTGTGTGGGGGGAAGGATGAAAAAGGAGAATGGGGAAATAAGTTGACCAAGGGATGTGAGTTGATCTAAGTATTTTAATGATCCATGAGGGGAAGAATAAAATGGGAAATTTTAGGGTTTCGTGTGGGAGAATATAATTTATGGTTTTGTATGGGAGAATCTAATTTATGGTTTTATGTGGGAGAATCTAATATGTGGTTTTGTATGGGAGAATTTAATTTATGATGTAACATGGGAGAGTCTAATTTATGGTGTAACATAGGATAATCTAATCTATGGTTTGTATGGATTGAATTTAGGGTTTTGTATGGAAAAACCTTAGGTTTTGTGTGAATTGAATCTTGGGTTTTGCATGGAGGAATCTAGGGTTTTGTATGGTGGAATCTAGGGTTTTGCATGAATGGATCTAGGGTTTGCATGGTTGAATCTAGGGTTTCACGTTGAAGTTTTAGGGTTTGCATGAAAAAGTCTGAAAGTTTGCATGGGGAGGTTAGCGTCTGCATGAGAGTAAAATTTATGTATGGAACGTTGATTTGGGATGTCAGGAAGGTAATTTAAGTGTTGTTTGGGTGTTTGAACACTTTGGATGAAAAATAGTTCGTTGAGCAATATAAGGGTACGTAGGAGACAAAGCTAGAGTTTGTGTGGACAATTAGGGTTTGGTGTGGCTGCTTAGGGTTTTTGTGGTATCATGTGTATGTGGTGATTAAAGTATAATTATGATGATGGAATTTATGAGTTGTGGTGTGTAGGGCTGTTCATGTTATCCGATATCTGCTTATCCGATCCGATATCCGAAGCGATCCGATCCGAAAAAACAAATATCCGATCCGATTTTTTTTTTCAAATCAAATATCCGATCCGGTCAACGAAAAGTCAAACAAATCAAATATCCGATCCGACAAATACAAATAATATCCGATCTGAAGAAAAAATATTTATATATTTTTTATAATTTTTTATTTTATATATAATTGTATATAAATAAATTTAGATGTGTCTGTGTATAATTTTTACTTACTTTATTTATTATTTGAGGCAAAATTTAATTTAATTAAAATTATATTTTTAATATAATCCCTTTTTAGATATTTATAAAAATAAAAATAAAAATACTCTGCATACCGATATACTCCATCCACTCCTTTCTTATTTTATTTTTAACATTGGATATTTTTTGAGTAAGTCGGATATTTGCTAAGCGAATCGGATATTTGCTCAGCATTCGCTCAACAAATCGGATAATATAAAATATATTTGTCATTTGGTAATTTTTTTTATATTTGAAATTGTATTCGAATAATATCGGATATATTTGATATCCGATGATATCCGATCCGAAAATTCAAATATCCGATCTTCCGGATATCCGAAGTTTCAAATCAAATATCAAATATCATTTTTAGATATCCGAAATTTCAAATATCCGACAATCAAATATCCGAAATATCGGATATTTGAACCGTGAACAGCCCTAGTGGTGTGTGGAGTGTTAAAATGATTTGGGTTGTGTAAAGTGGAGTAGGATGGGCCACTTAGGCCTAAATTAGGGTTTCTAGGAAAAACCTAGAGTAAGGAAGTAAGTGGACTTGGAGGTGTGTAGTAGTGGGCCTTGACCTACATATTTTGGTTTTGGAATTCTAGTATGAATTTGAGTATAGAGGAAAGGTTGTTGGGCAAGATAGGAGACATAGGGTTATCATGATGTGGTACGGGTCAGTTGGAGGATAAGTGTAAAGGGAGATATTTATGCATGTCTAGGGGAAAAAGCTTCTGAATAAGATACCTTAAGACATTAATCATTTAAAGTGAAAGATTGTTGAGCCAGGCCTAGATCAATCCACCGGCGAATAATAGTGGTTAGGGCATGATGTCCTATATGTGATCGGTCCATCGGTAATAATAGTGGTCAGGCTTTGTACCTATACGTTTTCGGTCCACCGGCTATAATATGTGGGGATTCCGTGCTCCATAAAATCGAACATATTTGTGCCAAGACATGGGAAAGACACTAAGTACTTACAATGGAACACTATGCGAGAAGGGGCTAGACCGATCCACTAGCGAATAATAGTGGTCAGGAGCTTTATGCCCTATGTGTTTCCGGTCCATTGGCTATAATAGTGGGGCTCCTATACTCACATGGATTTGATAAAAGCATGGTGTGAATCGATTTTTGATTAGAGATTAATTAAGTATTAATCAGGACTATAAATGTGCCTTTATATATTTACCCGAATAATTATACGATAGTATGTTATCATGATGGTATCTATGCTTTTGTTATTTCTTCTGCATGGTTTATGTGATTTTTGTGTTGGCCTTAGTGCATGGTTACCTTGCTCAGTACGTAGCATACTAATCACCATTTTCATGGGTGCTGCTCATTCCCACGAGTAGTATGCCCTTCTGACTTTGTGCAGGTGGGCGAGACATCAGGCGGAGGTGTGTGTTGAGCATTTTGGCTCCAAGTCTGAGAGTAGTGTGACTAGATTCACTCTTCTTGTTATTTTATCTTCCTCTGCTATTTCTTTTGTATCGGATTTACCCTCTTATAATTTATTACTTGTATTGCGTATTTTAAATGAACCTTTTATCGTTTGTAAGCTTATTTCTCTTTTGGAAATGAATTACAATTCTTTACGCATACTCTGATCTTTGGTGTTATGATCTTTCTAGTTCTTTCATAAACTCTTGGTTTAAGTTTAATGTTAATCTTTTCTTAGCCTTAGCACTTGGTATTGAAATGGTCGTAGAGAATCGATTTGGTACTAAGTGTGGCGGTAATATCCCTATAATTCACAGGTGTTAAATTCTAAATTCTTCCGCTTTAAAAAAAATAGTGAATTTTGGGGTGTTACAGTATGTGTTAGAGGTTGAAAACTAATCATATCATAACTCGTAGGCTTTTTTGTAAAAAAAATATGGGTGTTTTGGGCTATCTTAAGAGTATTTTGGTCAACATGGGTAACATATGAAATATTTGGTATTTCAATGTGTTAATTGGTTCAAAATATTCTAAATATAATATGTGTAATATTTGGAATAGTTGTGAGTGACCTAAGTCCAATAACCTTAGAGGCAGGGTCATTATCGCATGTATAAAACATTAGAGTTAGGCATTGATTTTTGGATATTATGTTGATACTAATATTTTAGGAATTCTTATTAAATTAATTGGTTGTATAAGTATTATGGAAAAGTTTATGCCTCAATTGTGAAATTAGGGTTTCATAGGGGATTGTGACTAGTAACCCTAGAAGTAGGATTGTTGTTGCATATATAAGATGTTATAGTCTAAAAGACCATATGTATATTCTAGAGGGGGTTAATAGAGTATTTTTTTAATAATAATTCCAAATTAAAATTTTGTGAGAAATAAGTACAAAGATGAAAAACAGCAAAAACACGATTTATAATAGTTCAAGAAACTCTATAAAGTTTTTCTACATCTACTATCAAAAGGTTTTACCCTTTGGATTTGGATCTCTCTTTATTTATAGTGGATTTTTTATGATGATCACTTTTCTCTTAGTTTATGAGCCTATAATATCAATAAATTTCTAGGAGATGATTACACTTTGCCTAACTATCCTATCTAGGTTTATAAGATCACTTTTCTCTTAGTTTAGGAATGCTAGAAAATATACCACTCTATACTGTGTTTGAGATGATAAGTTTGAATGAATACATTAAAAATCTTCACTTGGTAGCATATGAAAGTGAATAATCACTAGTGAAGATTTTTATCTAGCTAAATAAATAATAATAATAAGTGTTTGAGCACTCTAACTAAATATGAACAAAACATTGAGCACTAGAGACGTTTGACTAGCATTTGAAAGAGTAAAATCAAGCTTACTGCATTCAACCTACCTATCCTACATTCATCATCACCACCATCAACTTGCTAAAACATCAGTATGCGTTTCATTAAAAAATTTCCCTAAACCCTTCCCCCGATTGTGCCTCACCCATACCCACCTCTTTGCCTTACTCCCTACCCAACTTAAACTCATACTTGACTACCACCTATCCTCTATATATATACACCCTTCCACTCTCTCTCCTTACTTCATTTAATTCCTCACCAATATTCTCCCTAGACTCCCTTTTCCTTCATTCAAATCCTCCGTGCATCATTCTATCATCATTTGCCTTTTTCAAACAACAAAGATCTATATACCATATCCACCCTTATGCAAATCCACCCTACTAGTGTCAAATCCCTACATAAATCCACCCTAATAGCGTCAAAAATCCATGCAACACACCCTTAGTTGGTCAACTTCTCACACAAATCCACCTCATCTATGGCATCACCTCACGCAGCAACTATAACCTCACTCAACCTACCCTACACGTGTCAACTACGCACGCATACCCCCTCCTATCTATGTCACTTATCCACATCAATCTCCACCTTATTTGCATCACCCATTGATGTAGCACACCCCATTACTGCACCATACCCCCACGTAATCGATTCAAGTTGTCACATTTCTCCTATAGCTTGGTTTAATTTGTTTTATCCTATTTTCCATCCTCCTGTGCTCTATATTTTCCTTATTTGCTTTCCTAATCTCTAACCATATGTTATTGTTCGTTTTAGATGTTTTTTTTTGTATTCCTAGAGGAGGTATCTTAGGACTTATACGTGCTTAGAGACTGTTATCTTTTAGTAAGTGAAATGCACCAAAAATTCTAATTTTAAAAATTATAGTTAAATAAGGTTTTATTATAAAAATTAATTAAATAAATTATTTTTATTAAAATAAAAAGGAATTAATTAGGGAATATCAAGAAGAAATTTATAAATATTTTAATTAGTAAGAAATTTCGGTATTTTAGCTAATTAAGGATTTTATTTTGGAAATTAATTAAATAAATTATTTTATTTAAAATAAGAAGGAGAAAATAGTTTCAAATTAATAGGAATTTTATAAATAATTTACTTTGAGAAATTTAGGGTGTTTTGCTAATTAAAATGGAATTTATAGAAAATCTTTTAAAAATCCTAATTTAGCTTAAAAAGGGATTTAAATTTTATTTTATTTAAATATCCAAAATATTCATATTAATTTAAATACCCAACCTAATTATTTTTCTCTTTTCCTTTTTCCCCTTTCCCCTTTTCTTTCTTTCTTCTTCTTTTTTTTCCTTACCTTCTCCCCGATTGGGTCTGCTTTCCGCGGCCAAATCCTTCTTTTCCTTCTTCCTTCAGCTGCCCAGAACTCTGTGCCACGCCTTGCTTCTCTTGCCCCCAAAATGCAGTGTTCCGGCACTATGTTTTTAAGTACCACCCAGTTCGCCCATCTCCCTCTTCTTTTCTTTCTTTTTCTTTCCCAGCCTCCCGGTCCGGCCACCTTTCTTTCTTCTTCCTCCTCCTTCTCCCCTTAACGCCATCTACGCCTATAACTCCGCCGCCCTAGCCCTGCATTTTTGCAGCCGTCAATGCCCCGTTGACCGACCGTTTCGCTCCTCTCTCTTCCCTGCTGAATCGTCAACCTTTTCACCCAACCAAATCTCCTCTATTCTCCTCCGATTCCCTTCTTTTTCTATGAAACCACCCCTGCCCTGTTGAATTTCACCGACCAAAATGACGCCGCCAGTGAGCTCGAACCAGATTTCCCTATCCCCTCGCCGACCCATATAACCCTAACCTCCCTTCTAAAATCTATAAAGACCCCATTAAGCTACCAAGTATCGAGTTTTGATCCCCTACCCAGAAAACCTCCTTTGTGCGACACCTCCATTTCAAACTCCAGCCCTGTCGCCATCAGCTAACCACGCCACCAACTCCGCCCACCTAAGCCTTCCTTGCACCGCCTTATAGCTAACCAAACCATCCATCCCCCTTAATTCTTTCTGCACAAGTCGCCCTGGCTGTGCGAACTTCCCTTCCTGATGAACCCTCTCTTCAACCTTTGCCGCCCTTCGAACCACTCTTAGCCACCACTTCTACCACTTCTACCGCTTCTTTCACCACCCAAAAACATCTACACACCCTCCCCTATCTTCCCCAACTCTCCTTTTCCTCTTCCTCCCTCTCCCCCTCTCTTTTTCTTCTTCTTCCCTATTCGGCCACCGCAGCCTCCGACGTGCGCTGCCACCGTTGGCTACGCCGCCACCCTTATTCAACTCCTCTCCCTCTAGGAAGTCTTAAAAACCCTAACCCCACCTTCATTCTCCCTATTTTGTTCCCAACCTTCAACTTTTTTCCTTTTCTTCTCTTTTTCTAGCCACCGCCGTCGCCGCCGTGCACCACCGTCGGTGCCGCCTATCCCTGCTAGCCTAAGGTTGAACCTTAGACCCTCTCAACCCTTTTACCCTATTTATTCAAGCCTTAATCTAATTTATTTCATTTATTTGAATATAAATACTATTATTATTACTATTATTCCCATTATTAATATGTATTATTATTAGTATTAGTATTAATGTTTTTATTATTATTTCTGTTGAGGGCCGAAGCCCTATTATATTTTTAATTTAATATTAATATTAATAATAATAATATTATTATTATTGTTATGTGATTATTATTATTATTATTATTATTTTCATTTTTAATATTATTATTCTATATAGGGTTGAAACTCTATTGTGTCTATTTTGAATTATAGTGGTAGTATTATAGATATCAAGTCTTATTATTATTAATATTATTAATATTTTATCAATAGCATTTATTGTTATTATTATTAGTGTTATTATTATTAATAATTTTATTATTATTCAATGTAGGGTCGAAACCCTACTTCATTTTATCTTCAAATATTATCCTTACTATTTTTACTATTATGATTATTATCATTTTTGCAATATTATTATGGTTTTTATCATTATTATTATTACTGTTTCATTATTATTTTTATTACTAAATTTTGTTAATAATTTTACTAATGTTATTATTAGTATTATTTTGATAAAGGGGCCGAAGCCCTTATTTTTCTATGTTTTTTAGTAATGCCCTTATTATTATTATTGTTACTATTTTTATTATTCTTGTTAATATTAACATTGCTATTATTTTTAGTATCTTTGCTATTATTATTTTAATATCGTTATTATTATTATTAGGGTAAAGTCTTCAACTCTATATTATCAAATTTTATAATATATCTATTATTTCTTATATCTTTAGTAAAGTTAGAAATTTTGTTAATGTTATTTTTATTAATATGTTATTATTTTGTTAAAGCCCTAAGGAGGCGTAGGAGCGTACTCTAAGACTGGTGTCGTTTTAGGTAAAGGTATTACTAAGGCCTATTGTGTGTTGATGTGCATTATATGTTTGTTGTGCATCCTATGTTTATTATTGTAATTAATTCATATGTGGTATGATGTGGAGTTGAAGTATATTTTCGTGTGTCTATATGGCATGTATACTATGTGTATATGATAAAATATTATGGTATGTGATGTTATGTGCTGTGACTCTGTAAGACATGCATGTGAGGATGTTGAAATGGTTTGTGTGGGAGAAAGGATGAAAAAGGAGAATGAGAAAAGAGGTTGACCAAGGTGAGTAAGTTGACAAAAGGGGAATAAGTTGACGAAGGGATGTGAGTTGACCTCAGTATTTTAATGATCCATGAGTAGAAGGGTAAAATGGGGAATTTATGGTTTCATGAGGGGGAATCAAATCTATGGTGTTACATGGGAGAATCTAAGCTATGGTTTTATATGGGAGAATTTAATTTATAGTTTTGTGTGGGAGAATATAATTTATGGTTTCATGGGGGAGAATCTAATTTATGGTTTTGTATGTGAGAATCTAATTTATGATTCTATATGGGAGAATCTAATCTATGGTGTTTTATGGGAGAATATAATTTATGGTTTTATATGGGAGAATCTAATTTATGGTTTTGTGTGGGAGAATCTAATTTATTGTTTTGTGTGGGAGAATCTAATTTATTGTTTTGTGTGGGAGAATATAATTTATGGTGCTATATGGGAGAATCTAATCTATGGTGTTATATGGGAGAATATAATTTATGGTTTTATATGGCAGAATCTAATTTATGGTTTTGTGTGGGAGAATATAATTTATGGTTTTATATGGGAGAATCTAATTTATGGTTTTGTATGAGAGAATCTAATCTATGGTTTTGCATGGTTTTGTTTGGGGGAATTTAATCTATGGTTGTGCATGGGAGAATCTAAACTAGGGTTTGATATGGATGGATTTAGGGTTTTGTATGGTAGATTTTATGGTGTTGCATGGGAGGATCTAAATTAGGGTTTGATACGGATGTACTTAGGGTTTTGCATGGCAGATTTTATGGTGTTGTATGGGGGAATTTAATCTAGGATTTTGCATGGATGAATCTAGGGTTTGCATGGGTGAATCTAGGGTTTCACGTGGGAGTTTTAGGGTTTGCATAAAAAAGTTTGAAGGTTTGCATGGGAAGGTTAGCATCTGCATGGGAGTAAAGTTTATGTTTGGAAAGTTGATTTGGGATGTGAGGAAGGTAATGTAAGTGTTGTTTGGGTGTTTGAACACTTTGGATGAAAAATAGCACGTGGAGTAATATAAGGGTGCGTAGGAGACCGAGTTAGGGTTTGGTGTGAACAATTAGGGTTTGGCGTGGCTGCTTAGGGTTCTTGTGGTATCATGTGTATTTGGTGATTAAAATGTAATTATGAGGGTGGCATTTATGTTTTGTGATGTGTGAAGTGTAAGGGGAATGATTCATGCATGTCCAGGGTGATAGCTTTTGAATAAGATACTTAAGACACTAATCATTTAAAGTTAAAGATTATTGAGTCGGGTCCATACCGTTCCATCAGTCATAAATAGTGGTGTGGACTATTGTCCCGCAAGTGATCGATCCACTGGCGAAAAATAGTGGTGTGGACTATTGTCCCACAAGTGACCGGCCAACCGACAATAATAGTGGGGTGACCTCGAGCTTAATAAACACAAACCAGAGTTTTCTAAGACACTTAAAAGATACTAATTACTTACAATGGAACACCATGTGAGTAGGAACCAGACCAATCCACCGGTCAGAAATAGTGGTGTGGACTATTGTCTCGCAAGTGATCGATCCACCGGAGAAAAATAGTGGTGTGGACTATTGTCTCACAAGTGACCAACCCACCGGCTAAAATAGTGGGGGTGTTCCTGTGCTTACATGGATTTGATAAAAAGCATGGTGTGTATCGACTTTCGATAAAAGATTAATTAAATAATTAATTCGGACTATAAATGGGCCTTTATGTATCTACCCGAATGATTGTATGATATTATATTGTCATGATGGATTGTGCTATTTTATTTCTTCTACATTATCTGTATTATTTTATGTGTTGGCCTTAGTGTTTGGTTACCTTGCTCAGTACGTAGCGTACTGATCACCCTTTTCATGGGTGCTGCTCATTCCCACGAGTTGTAGGCCCTTCTGACTTTGTGCAGGTGGATGAGACATCAGTCGGAGCTGTATGTTGAGCCTGTGGTTGGCTCGAAGGTCAAGAGTGTTGTGGCCATATTTACTCTTTGTGCGATGTATTTCCTTTTGTTATTTCTTTTGTACCGGATTTATCCATTCTGATTTATTACTTTATATTAAGTACTTTAAATGAATCTTTTATCGGTTGTAAGCTTAATTCTCTTTTGGACATGAATTATAATTCTTTTATGCATACTCTGATTTTTGAATGTTATGCACTCTTGATTTAAGTATTAATTAAAGTTTAACGAAAATTTCTTTTAGCCTTAACACTTGGTACTGGTTTTTAAATTTTAAATTCTTCCACTTAAAAAAAAGTAGTAAATTTTGGGGTGTTACAGTAAGGATGCAAGTCGTAACTAGGGTTTTGTATGCAACATGAAATTTATATGAGATACCATATTGGTATGATTATATGGATAATACCATGATGTTAATGGTGTTGTATGATAGAAAAGTGAAAAAAAAGTTGAAAGTATGCGATTATGTATATTGTTTGGTTAAGCTTGTTGTGTAAGTCCGGTAATTTGGCATGAATCTCTATCAATATTAGGCTACAATAAATGAATTATGTGTGTGTGTGTGTGTATGGATGTTCACAATTCAAATATCCGATTGTCAGATATTTTAAATTTTGGATATCTGAAAAAGATATTTGATATTCGATCCAAAATTTCGAATCGGATATCAAATAAAACTGATATTATCTAAATGGACTTTGAAATATACAAAATACCAGATCTCAAATATATTTGATAAATATTCGATTTGCTGAGTAAATATCCGATCTGCTGAGCAAATATCCAATTAAAGAGCTACAATTAAAGCTACTAAATCACAATACTTGATCGGATTCTATCATATCCAATTCATTAAACTACATTACATCACCAATTAACTTGTTCTAAATTACCTTCCTTAAAACTATCCAAAAATAAGCATATTTAAATAATAGAAATATAATCCTGCATGCTTGTAAATCATCCACTCAATGCTGTAGTAAATACATTATAACCCTACATAAATAGTAAATACACACTTCATTAAGTATAGAGCTAATGAAAAAACAACAATAGTAGCATCCTTGTGAGCATGCAGGATCATCCTCTAAATGAGGAATTAATTCGACAAATACCTACTCAGACTTATGCAAAGTTTCTTGAGCTCTCATTCTTTAATGTGCATAAGTGGTAGAGTTATATTCATCTTCTCCAATTCTACAATAAAAAATAATGATTCATTGTGTTAACAATTATCTCATAAGAATTAATCAATTACAAATGAAAAAAGATGACTATAAAATTACCTACTTCAATTGTTTCAAGATCCTCCAACTTTTCTTCCAACAATAATCGCTCTTGTGATCTATGAAGATAATCTTGTGAGCAAATCAAGGCCTCCATCATCCTCTTGGTTAAAGAACTATGAAAACGATCAATCATGCTACCTCTGGTGCTAAAAGTTGATTATGATGCAACAGTAGAAATAGACATAGCTAGGATATCCTTGGCCATTGTACTCATGATAAGATACCTTGATTCATTATTCCTTCACCAAACTAATACTTCTTTAGGACTAAGAAAACTCTCAACTTCCTCACTTATTCCTTGATTGACCTCTACCAAATTCTCCTTTAAATACCTATCTAATTCAGATTTCTCCTCAATATTACGTTTTTTCCTTGTCATCTTAAATCTTTTAGCCATTTGTCTTCTTTCTTCATGAACATCTAAATTAGATGCTAGTGAAACATTGGAATCACTAGTAGAGGAGGCCCTTGATTTACTAATAGATACTTGTTGTGACTGACAAGAAGAATAAAATGCAAACAAAGACCTCAAACACTTTCTTACATCCTGATGTAAAGATACACTATAACCACTTTGATATGCTCCATATTCATCAAAATCAGAAAAATCATCATTCACATCCTCCAAATCACCAAAATATTCACCGATAGCTCAATAAACATAGACCAATTTACTACCAAGATCAAGAACTGTAGCAACAAACATCAGCAAATTTGTATTCTTTTTGTTAATCCAATACTTAGAGAACTTGTCTTTCATCCTACATGCCATTGCTTTCACATTTTCATCACCACTATCATTAATACAAGAATCAATCAATATACCAATAAGTGAAACTTGTTGCAAATAAACATTTCCATTGACATAAAGAGAACCTAAAATCCTCAAAGTAGCTTCATACAATATTTTCAAGAAAGGCAACAAACAATGAATAGACTCCCAATCATCATCATGAGGACTACCCTTAGTCTTATTAAGCTCATCAACATACTTCTCATCCTCCCTCAACAAGTCAAAAGCCTTTCTAAATGCTATAGTATAATAAAGCATTAAGTAAGTAGAGTTCCATCTTGTTTCAATATCAAGACAAACAGATTTAAGGGAACCCAATTTGACTTATTCAACACAAATCTTAAACTTTGCCAAACGAGCGGGATACGATGACACATATTTCACCGCCGACCGGACTCGAATAATAGGATCAATATTTTCTTTTGAACCCTCTTTTACAACCAAATTTAGAATATGATTAGTACATCTCATATACAAACAATATCCATCCAAAATTAGTCCACAACCCCAAATGCTGATTCTTTTCTTTAAGTATTTGATGCAAAAATCATTAAAACTAGCATTATCAACCGTTATTGTCAAAATTTTGTCAATTACCCAATCAAGAATACATCTTTCAATAGTTTTGCCAAGAATCTCACTATAATGATCAACCACTTGACAAAAATTAAGAATCCTTTTTTTTCAAATTCCAATTTTGATCAATATAATGGCCAATCAAGCACATATAGCCAAGATTTTGACATGAAGTCCATAAATTATTAGTGAGACTAACCCTACAACCAGATTTGTAAAAATACTATTTTAGTTTTTTCTTTTCTTCCACAAATATTTTATAACAATATCTAGTCATCATCGCCCTTGAAGGCATGATAAAATCAGGTTGAATAACCTCCACAAAATTTTTGAATCCCTCTCTCTCAACAAACCTAAAGGGAAGCTCATCTACAATTATCATCCTAGCCAAAGACTTTCTACCACCCTCTTGATTAAGTTTCCAAGAACCCAAAAAGTTTCATTGAACCAAGATTTGGAATATTTGATCCATCACTCTTTTTTCTTGCTTCATTTGCATGAAGAATGGACTCTAGTATTATATTTTTCTCCTTATTAGCCGGAGTTTCTTTGCAAGATTTGATATGATTTATCATCACACTAGTTCCTTTTTTTGGATCAGCTATATAATCTTTTCCACAATAATTACAAGTAGCTCTCAAAGCATTCGCATTCATCTTTGTAAAATGTTTCCACACCCAAGATCTTTTCTTACCTCGAGATGCTACTTGTTCAATACCATGTGAAGCTGAAGAAGGAGAACTTATATTCTCTTCTTCATTATTGGCTGGTAAGTCATCACCAATTGACTCCACAAATGGAGATAAGCTCTATACCTCTTCAGTAGGCACAACCCTCACATTACTACCGTCGGCCATTATTGATTAGAGCTAGAGCTTAACAAAAATGGAAGAATATTAACATTTCACTCAAGACTCACATTATATAATATAATAGTTAAAACGAATTAGACCGCATTAATTAGAAAGGTCAAAATTTATTTATGGAACAATATATTACTAATCATAGCTAATCATACTACTCTTCCAAATCTGGAAAATATCAGGAGACTGATTTTTGTGAAATGTTAACATTTCTTCCACTAAAGACTCATATTCCATAATATAGTAGTTAAAACTAATTAGACAACATTAATTGAAAAGGTCAAAATTAATTTATGGAACAACACATTAATAATCATAGCTAATCATATTACTCTTCCAAATCTAAAAAGTATTAGAAGATTGATTTTCTATGAAATATTAGCAATTTTTGTGAAATATGCAATATTCAAGTAGGAGACCAATAATCTAAGTCATTACTAATAGAAAATAGCTAGTAATACAACTCATTTAAATTTGAAAAATAGCAAAGACCATACAAACATACTCGATTTAGGGCATAACAGGTCAAGAGTCCAATTTTTTATAAATCAAACATATACCACACAATTAATCCATCCAAATCTAATATATTACTCATGTATACTCAATTTAGTAATTGATTTAACTTAAATTAAAAGTTAGGGTTCAAAAAAAATTTACCATTGAAATCCGATGATGGTTGAGGAGTAGATTGAAAACAAAGAGGATAGGGGAGCAGCGGCACGCAGGAAGCACCAAAGTTGAACGGTGAGCAACACTGAGCAAGTGGTTGTCGGGAGCCTGGGACTGGGAGTAGGCAGGAAGGAGGCTCGCTGGATCGTTTTTGAAGAATTGCAGAAGAGAAAAATGGGAAAAAAAAAAACAGAGAAGAGGGAAAAAAAATTTCTGAGGCGTGGGGAGTGGGGACATGGGTGTGGGGCTACCGGATGCGTACTACTAGTTAAAAAAATTGAAACAAATACCATAACACCAGAGACAAGAGTAGTGTGTTGCGTAGTGTGTGTTGTGTGTTGCTACAGTGCTGGTTGCTACTATACAGTATGTACTATTAACACACGCATTGGGGGAGGGGTTAAAATAAATATTCTAAAAAATAATTATATTAAAAATATAATTTACTTTAAATTAAAATTTGGTCCAACTAATAAATCAAGTAAGCAAAATTTATATATTCATTTAAATTTATTTATATATAAAATAAAAAAATTATAAAAAATATATATAAATATTTTTTCTTCGGATCGGATATTTTTTGTATTTTTCAGATCGGATATTTTTATTTGTTTAGCTTTTCGTTGACTGGATTAGATATTTGATTTGAAAAAAAAAATCTAATCGGACATTTACTTTTTCGGATCAGATTGCTTCTGATATCGGATCGGATAAGCAGATATTAGATAACACGAACAACTCTATTTGTGTGTGTGGTAAGTATTTTCATGATGATATGTGTTAGAGGTTGAAAACTAATCATGTCATGAATCGTAGGCTTTTTGTAAAAATATGGGCGTTTTGGGCTATCTTAAGGGTATTTTAGTTAACATAGATAAAGTATAGAATATTTGGTATTTTAATGTGTTAATTGGTTCAAAATACTCTAAATATAATATGTGTAATTTTTGGAGTAATTATAAGCGACTTAAGTCCAATAAAATGAGAAAATAACTTTAAATTGGGAATAGTAACCCTAGATGTAAGGTTATTATCATATGCATAAAACATTAGAGTTAGACCTTGATTTTTAGATATTATATTATTATTAATATTTTAGGAATTCTTCTTAATTTTTTTGGTTGTGTAAGTATTATGGAAAAATTATGCCTCAATTGTATAATTAGGGTTTTGTAGGGGATTGTGACTAGTAACCTTAGAAGTAGGGTTGTTGTTGCATATATAAGATGTTGCGGTTTAAACGACCATATGGATACTATAGATGGGGGAGTAATAGAGTATTTTGTAATAATAATGCCTAATTAAAATTTTTTGAGAAATAATTAGAAGGATGGAAAACAACAAACACGCAATTTATGATGGTTCTGAAACTATACAAAATTTATCTGCATCCACTATTAAAAAAATTTGCCTTTTGGATTTGAATATCTTTTTATTTATGGAGGGTATTTTATGATGATCACTCATCTCTTGTTTTATAAGACAAAAATATGAATGACTTTCTAAGAGATAAATTACACTTTAACTAGTTATCCTACCTAGATTTATGAGACCAACATCTCAATGACCTCTCTTAGGAATGCTAAACATGTTACTTTTCACTTGTGTTTGATATGATGAGTTTGAATAAATAAAACAAAAATCTTCACTTGATAGTAATGAAAGTGAGTAATCACCAATGAAGATTTTGATCTAGCTAGCGAAATAATAATTACAAGTGTATGAGCACTCTAACTAAATATGAAGAAAACATTGAGCACTAGAGATGTTTGATTTGGATTTGAAGATGTAAAATCAAAACTCTCTTTGATTCTTTGTAAGATTTAAAAATAATTATTTTAGAAGAGTTTTGATAGCTTGATTGATGTTTATTGAAGTCTAACAAATCTTATTTATAGTGTAAAAATATGAGAAAAACCGGCATTAGTCTTTGGGGTGTAAAAAGTACTCCAATGGTCAAATTCCAATGGGCAAAAGTCTCATAAATTCTTAGACCATTCAATTGATATTCAAATAATTTGAGTGGTTTTGAAAAACAAATCGACTAGTTTTTATTGATCAGTTGATCGGTGAAGTCAGTTTTTAACACTGCGCACCTTTATATAAAAGACCATAACTGAAACTACAAAGCTCAAAATTGTTTACATCTTTTCTTTTGTAAAGTATAAATATTAATATTTCCAAATAAATATTAATCTACCAAAAATAATTTCTATGGAATTTATGGTGAAATTTTCAAATTTCATCATATGCAAAGAGCTTAAGAAATGACCAGTTTTGATCATTATTTTGTGTAAGTACTTATAGATATTTTTTTATGCATGAAATCACTTTATGACCTTTAAAAATTATTTTGGAATAGGATAAATATGAAAACATTGAAAATTTAAGTGCTAAATTTGTAAATTATATGTACATAAACCTAAGACTATAACATATTCTTTGAAGCTTGAGTCTTTTTTTTAGCATGCTTATTTATCCCTTCATTGTTTGTGTATTCCACATATAAAATTGAAGTTCATGAAGATAGGGTCCTTTTGTCATCCCTATTGATCTCTAGCTTGGACTTGTGATATAATTTGTAAACTCAATTTTCTTAGTACTCCTTGACTTACTTAAGTGTTGAATACTTCAGTTTTTACTATTATACACATTCACACTTAATAAGATAAGTCAAATTCCTAGTTGAGTTTGTAATCATCAAAACAAATGTTGATTGAAGTATGAGAATAATAGAGTTAGACATTGATTTTTCAGATATCTTATCAATAATTATATTTTAGGAACGTGTATGAAATTTTGTGGTTAAATGAGTATTATGGAATGGTTTATGTTTAACTTGTGAAATTAGGGTTTCTAGAAAAATAATGGTCTTTTTTGTTGAGTGATGTCCCCATAGTCCTATAGTTGTGTTTTATGCATCTTGAATAATTATTTTAAGTTTATATTATATATCGTGCATGTTTATATTTATTTTTTCATGTTGACATCGAGATAAACGACCAATGTAATAAGGAATTAATCATTTAAAATGAAAGATCATGTAAATCAAGACTAAGATATTATGTCTGTTCCACTGAACAATAATCATAGATCAGAAGCATTTTTTCCTAAGAGGTGCTTAAGACCATTCCACCGGTTTGAGAATAGTGGTTAGAAGCATGTTGTTATGGGAGGTGTTGGGTACGTTCCTTCATATGATAATAATGGTCGGATGCGTTAATTTGATCTATTATTAAAAATTTACATTTTCATATAGGTAACATGAATTTTATTATAATTAAAGGAAGGAAATTCGCACCATTCTTAAAAAATTCACCATCCTCTAATAAGGGTTTGGAGAATATGTGGTATACTTTGCTAGCCAAACCTCTATTTCATGAGACGTTCATGCATATAGATATATCCCTTCCAAACATACAACTTCCATCAAGCCTCCTACCATGTACTGTAAGAATACCTAATCATTACGTGGGCATGGGTCGAGTTGAAGTCAAACCTAGGTCAAGTTAGAGTTAGGATTATTTCAAGTCGGATATAGGTTGGATCATGGCCCACCCAATTATTTTGTTGTTGGGTCTTAATTGAGCATAGTCTAATTCTAGATCGGATTGTATTAGGTTTTCCCATGGGCTTTGGAAATTGATATTAATTAATATATTTATTTTTATTTGAATATTTTTAATACCTTTTATAAATAAAAAAATAAATAAAATTAGAATTACTTTTTTAATACTATGTTAGTGAATGTTTATTAACAAATTCGTATCATGCCATTTTTTGTGAAATTCTTACTTCTAAATAGCATGTTAAAAGAGAGTTAGTTATCATAGGATTGAAAATATTTGTCAAGTTATTATTGACATTTAACATCATATTTCATGCAAAAAATACATTCGACTTAAAATGAATTTGATGTAATTTTATTTTTTTCAACACTTTAATCATAATTTAAAGAAAAAAAATAAAGAAAGAAGTAAATTTTTTTAGTATTATTTACACAATTTTATGATTATTAATATTGTCCATAATATGACTAATTTGCAAAACAAAAGTAATTTTTAACTATAAGTCTTCATAGGAAAAAATATAATGTCAAATGATAATTATTTTATTTTTATTACTAGATAGATTTATAATAAATTAAAGAATGATTATATTGATAAAAGTTCATGGGTATCTGTGGCCTTTTTAGGATTGGCTCATATTATGTAATACCCTCAATTTTTAAAATTGAAAAATTTTCATTCAAAAAATAATGCAAAAGTATTTGAAAACAAAACTGGGAATGACACTGGCCCATCAATCATAATAGAGGTGTGATTATCATCTAATATATACTTAAAGAAAGGAAGAATGGAACGAATGAAAAAAAGGACATGTGCACTAACAAGATAACAATAGTAATAAAGAAGAAATTATAATAGAAGGGAGAGATATAAAAAAATTAAATACAAGAACGAAAGCCAAGAGTTTAAATAAGCATAATGAAATGAAAGCACTCCAACACATTGGAAAAAAATAATACTCTAAGTCACTTAGCTTAGCTCTTAATTAAAGTGGAAAGCATAAATTTCAATTCTCAAGTAATGACCAACTACTAAAATAGACTTCATAGAACATGGTAAGGGATCATATTGCATACTAAGGTCACATGATAACAATAACATAGAACATACTTGCAGAAAAATCATGGTAGATGGATACTAACACATATCAATACATTAGACTCATATAAGATAAGATAATTTGTTATTCCTCCTTTTAGTGATCACATACTTTCTATTTAGTATGATATTTGAGTAAACACACCCAATTATTCACTATAAACAAAATTTATAGTAGCATAACACACACTAATGGAATACCACACCCACTACACGTGGTTAAAATAAATTGAGGGGGATTTCTCAAGGGATACCACACTCACCTAATTGGACACCAGTGCCATGCTAGTCTACCATAATATTATTATTGTTATACCTTATAAATATGAGCATGCCCTTACCGACTACAATCCGGTAGAGGAGGAAATAGGTACTAAGTGAAATAAATAATGACCATGAGGGCAACACACCCACTAACTCCTAGTTTGCTACTGTAGAATTAGAGAAAAATGCTCTAAGGATATCTTAATTCCATTATATATAACATTTAGGTGATAAGACAAATCACAAGTCAATTCTATTAATAAATCCAATTGGGTAAGTGTTAACACCACATACAAGTCAATGCTTCAAGACACCAAATTGGGTGTTTAGGAGATAACACCAAACTCATCAATCAAGGGTTCAAGTAATAGCCACATAACTATTCATTTTTAACTTTTCCTTATATTCAACTATTAAAGGCTAAAATCAAACATTAAATTCAAAGGCAAGGTCCAAAATTGTAAGGCCACCAACCTAACATATCACATAATCACCCACGGAGCTAGTCGACTTGTTTGGGACTCAAATAGAAATCAAAAATTAAAAATAGCATAAAACCTAACAACAAATATATAAGAGTGGCTAGTTAACTGGTTAACTAGTAGACCAGTTGCCTTTACTAGTTACCTATTCTAAAATTAAGGAGGTAGCCAAGAGGATGATGAACTAGTCAACTAGTGTCTTAGGCCAAAACACCACTTCTCTGGTTTAGTCAAATTCTAACTTAACCAGTTGACTAGTAGGCCAAAGCCATTTAACTAGTTTAACTGGGCAAAATGGTAAACCACAATATGTAATTAACCAAAATAATTTCTAACTTAACCAAATAATCCTTACATGATTCTAAATTGTTGAAACATACATAAAACATTCTTAAACAATTAAAACATGTATTAATGCCCTTAAATATAAATTACAACATGATCTTTTGCTAGATTTATCAAAAATCACAATGAGGTCAAAATGGCTAAAAGCATGCTCATGCTTCCAACATATACAAATCATGCTTGAAATAACAATTCAAAATAACATGCTTAACATGGAACACACCAAAACAATGAAATCACAATATACACCACAAAACTTTGAATATTAAAGATAAGATCGCCTTACCTTGAAGTAGTTATCTTCTAGCAAACAAGCTCCTAACTTGATGGATTCTACTAAGACCCTTGATTATCCTAAGAGAATCAAGAATAAAAAATGATCAAAAAATCATTTAAAACCTCTTCAAAAATGTAAAAATAGAAAAAGGGAGGAAGAAATATTTTCTTACCCTCAAACAAAGAATGGAGAACCAAGAGAAAAAAAATACATGAATGCTCAACTCTTTCAAGACCTTAAACCCTCTTTGCTTAAACAAAAGTAAGAGATAAGGAAAATATTGAGAAGAGGATCAGGGAGCAAGAACCTCTACTAAAACAAAGGAAAACAGGGGTAACTAACTTTGGTTTCTAGATAAAAAAGGAAGGGAAATAAGAGAAGGATGGGGTTCAACGCTTAGCAAAAATTACCAAATGAGAGAAAGAAAAAAAATAAAGGAATTGTTGGAGATTTGAATAGAAAAAGATAATGAATCCTAAGGAAGGTTGGCGATCAACACCTCAAAGGGGAAAGAGAAAAGTAAAGTTAACTTAGGTTGAGTGTAGGGGATAAAAATACAAGCCAAGGGATGATAAAAATGAGGGATATGGAGTACAATCAAGCTATAGAAGGGGTAAGATGAAAAGATCAAGTGGAAAAGGTAGTAGCTGGGTTTTTGCATGCAAGCTTGATGTCAAAGGATAAAAGGGAAGCGATGGAGAGAGAATAGGTGAAAAATACTTCAAAAGTATTTTGGGGAGATTTTTAGCCAAATAAAATCATACACGGATCTAAATAATGTGGAAAATATTTCCAAAGCATCAAAATATACTTATTAACACAAAGAGACACTAGTTAGAAATTTAGGAAATAGAAATCGAAAAAAAAGCCATAAAGCACTTGAAGGTTTTAGCATAATTAGTGGACTGTCTGTGAAATATCAATCGACTAGTTTCACTAGTGGATTGGTTTTTTCCCACTAGTCGAATAATTCTTCTAGAGTGAATGCTTGGGTTTCTTGATGAACCAATCGACTTATTTTAGGTGAGTAGTTAACTTATACCCCCGATACTTGCTTATTCACTCATTTTCTAAGCACTTTTCAAAACCAAAATAATTTTTTTTTATATCAATAGAATGTATTACACTTTAAGTGGCTTAAAATAAAAGAGGCTAATTTATATCTATGTGCTTTATGGACCATGCCAACTAAGGATCATGAATGGGTTAAGTTGGATTGGTCGAGTATGTTGCCCTATATTTATATAGGTCTAACTGTAATCAACTTAAGATCCCTAAACAAAAATAAAAGAATAAGACTTCACCAGGCTTCACTCAATAAGAGGAAAAAAAAATTTAATTGATCCCTCACAAGTGCTCTTCACTACATGAAAAAATTAGCGTTTTTTTTATATTCCATAAAAATAACCTTTCCAGTATGGTTAAATTTACACAACAAGTGGAAGAATCCTTTTTAAATTCATCTTTGCTAACTGATATGGTGCACTATTTGATTTCTAGCCTCTAAATCATATATTTGTTAACTATATATTCTTCATGCTACTAGTTGGAAGTACAATATCTAGTGGACCATTCCTACGACCCCTCACCATCTAAACACGTTCCTTGAATACATTGCATAGCCCTTTAATATGTTATTGGTGACACGCTGTGTTTCCTATTTGTTTCCTACAGAGATATAAAGGTTGAATTTCTCCACTAAATCATAATCCCCTTAATTTCTTATTTGTTTCTCGAGCTCATTGATTACACTTCTACCAAAAATTCATATCTTGCAAATATAGACTCCTTGTGCATTCTCCCACTCTTTGTCCTCTTCCTTAATAATTTTTGTCACCCATCATCATACTTCTTGGTTAGGAATATTCATGACTAGCCCTAGCTTACTTGCTACTTGGAACACATTGGCAACTAAATATTATTACTCTTGTTGGGATACCTCCATACTTTCGCTCACTTCATTTATGGAAGATATATTTTCCAAATTTATTTAAAAAATTTATGGTTTGATTTTGGTTTTTTAAATGGTTTAAAAAAGTAAATTATGGTTTACATATATATTAAAGTATTAATTATGAATACAAGTACTCACAATATAACTATTAGCTAAGATTACATGAGATGATATTTCACTCGATGGCGATAATACTATATATATACATTGTGACTATTAGCTATAACTACACCAAATGATATTACACTTGATGGTGATATTGATATACATACATACATACATACATACATACATACATACATACATACATATATATATATGTGTGTGTGTGTGTGTGTGTGTGTGTGGACAGGGTAATCCTCTAATGGTGTAGCAATCCTCAGAGCGTTGAGAAGTGAACAATACAATCAAATTCTTGTACTCCTCAATTAAGGCATGGGATCAATGGTAGATGCACAACATGCATAAGAAAGTCCTCAAGGCTATACGATAGTCGACATTGTGAGTTTCATATGTAAAGATTCAACTCTTAATGTTTAAAAAAAAACCTTCTTTTCATGTTTTTGTAGCTTATACTTATGTTTAATTGGATATTGGACACATGCACCACCAATCATATGAGTGGTAACTAGGATATTTTTTCCAACCTTCCATCTCACCCCAATCTCGTCTTTATCATTCTCTCTATTGGCAGCACATACATGGCCGAATCCTTTACTTTCTTCATTTTAAATAATTGAATAACTCTAGAAGGAGTCTTTATTTTTTTTTTGAACTCAGACACGATCTCATCTTATCTCCAAGTTAATCAAACAAACCAATGCCACTATCTTTTCATTAACAACCAATGATTGATGCAAAACCTTTCAAAGAAGACTACCACTATCCTTAGTGAACTGAATAAATAATTTTATCTATTCAATTTTGTTTCTTCATTCAAGAAGAGGCCATGTCACATAGTCTTTTTGGCAAATTTTAAGTTTTTAAGAGACATCCATTCATTCTTAGTCCACAAATAGTTCTAGTTCATATTTTTCTAATGTCATGTTTTGGCATCTTAGGGCATATTTCATTATATAAACTCAAGAATTTTTTCCATTTAATAATTCCATCAATAAAAGTACAAACTTATCCTATGATATATTTTTTAAGGCTCGCTAGAAGCTAAGAGATATGATGGCTTTAAGTAATTTTTTTAACCATTGTTGATGATTGTCCAACAGCAACATAAACCTATCTTTTAAGCACTAAATCTAACACATTTAATATTTTAAAATATTTTATCACTCTTCAAACTCAGTTTGGTAAAATCATCAAGGTTTATTGATCTAACAATGCCTATGATCTAGGGTCTAACATTGGAACATGCAAAAAAAAATTCATTGATCAATGGAACATTCACCAAACCAAATGCCCCTATACATCACAACAAAATGGTATTGTAGAGAGAAAACATCAACACTTTCTTTAAGTTGCACAAGCCTTCATATTTCAATATAACCTCCTTTATGAATATTGGGTTATAGTGGTTTGACTGCTACTTGTATCATCAACCAACTTTCTTCTCCTCCATTATAAAATTGTAGTATACCTAGAATTCTTTTTAATGATAAATTAAACCTAAATCACCTTAAACTTTTTGGATGCCTTCACTATATAGCCATCATCAAAGATTTGTAGGACAAGTTTATGCTAAGGTTTTATCCCTACGTTTTTATTGATTATCCTCACAATAGGAAAGCTAATAAACTCCTCACCTTAGATACACACCAGATTCTAGTTAGCAAAGATGTTATATTTCATGAAATTTGTTTTCCCTTCACTCAAACTTTTCATGATCATCCTTACTTTTTCATCCAAATCCCTTATTTATATTCCTATACCAAACATATTCTTATCATATGGTCACACTAACATCATCCTAGAATTGCCTTCTTCATAATATTTAGCTTCACATTCTAGCTCCAATCGCACCTTATTATCTCTCATGTCATTTAATGTTCGACCTTCACCAAATCTATTGAGGTGGTACCATGAACCCACCCAAAGTCTCATATGCTTCCAAGATTACATTTGCCACTATGTTTGTAGTGATCTAGATTTAGCTACACCAACTTACCTACATAAACTGACCAATACCTATACTAGCTTTGTCCACAACCATCCTAATAATAATATTCAATTGAGTAGCTCCATGAATCATCACAAACCTAAAATTCACTCTAATGCAAAAGTCGTGTCCAATCCACATTGAGTTAAACTTATGGAAAATGAATTTAAAGCTTTGAGTGAAAATGGGATATGGGATTTGATGAAACTACCTAAGGGAAACAAACCAAGTTGTTCACATTGGGTTTATGAAGTAAAGTACTAGGATGATGGTTTCATTGAGAGTTATAAGGCACATTTGGTTTTTTGTGACTTTACTTAGAAGATGGACAAAGACTTCAATGAGATTTTTTGCTTGAATTTTTTTACATGATAACCATTCAAAGCCTTATATTTGTGGAAGCTAATAAAGGTTAGTACACTCAATAGTTTGATGTCAACAACATTTTCTTACATGGGAATTAGTATGAATATTTTTATATGAAATAGCCATAAGGTCTTGATATTCTCCATTCTTTTGTTTGCAAGCTCAATAAATCACTTTACAAATTGAAATAAGCTTACCATAAATGGTTTTGGAAGCTTTCTTCTTTCCTTTTTTTCAAGGCATATGTCCATTCTAAAAATGATTATTCTGTATTTACTAGAATTTAAGGTCATTTTACTATTATAGCTACATACGCCGATTATATATTGCTGGTTGGTGATCAATTCACCAAAATCAACTCGATCAAAACATTTCCTAATGAGTAGTTTTGGATCAAAGATCTTAGTAATCTAAGTTATCTCTTGGGCATGGAATTTTTGAAGTGAGCAGATGGCATTATCATGAACCAATGACACTTAATATTTGATTTTCTCACAACATATTTTATGTAGGAATTTAGTGTTGAAGCTAGTCCTTTGGATACCAGGGAGAAATTGACATTGTACATGAAATACCCTCTTACCAATGCTATCAAGTTTTGAAGTTTGGCTAGGAAGCTAAACTACCTGATGAAAAAAAAAAGCTAGATATTGCCTTCAATGTACAATATGTAAGTCAATTTAGTAGTTCCCTTCAAATGCCACACTTCATATTGAGCTTGTATATCTTACACTATTTGGAAGGCAACCCCAATAAGGGTGTGTTTTTCATTAACAATCCTTCTAGTTCTCTCACATCATTTTGTAATTCAGGTTGGGTGGCTTGCCTCTCCGCTAGGCCTTCATTTAGTGGGTATTCTATCATCCTTGGATGATCTCCTATTTTATGGAATCCACAAAGCAAACCATAGTGTCTTTCTCATTTGTTGAGGCTAAAAATAGGTCCCTTGGGCATGTTATGTCAAAATTAGCTTGGTTGACTCAATTGCTTCATGAGTTGCCCATTATCGATCTCACTCTTGCTCACATCAAATGTGATAATCGAGATGCGATTTATTTGGCTAATAATTCCGGCTTTCACCAATGCACCAAAAACATCAAGCTAGATTGCCACTTTATTCGCAAACATAATATTGTTGGTTTGATTGGCATTGCTCATGTTCGCACAAAAAGACGGGCTCACGGATGTACGGACCAAGCCCCTTTCCTGGTTATGCTTATGTTCAAGTTTACTCCAAGCTAGTCATGCATAGCCTTACTCTGCCTTGTTTTGGGGGGGGGGGGTGGAATATACTGAAAGTGCAAAACTAAGTCAATGTCCAGCCAATTCGGCAGCCACATGTTCCGGCTCATCTAAGTGTGTTGCTTGTTGCGATGCTCAACAAACTGGATAACAGCATGCCTATAGTTGCTCTTATTTAATTTTTACTTGTCATTTAGGTTTAGTTTTAATGCATCAGTAATTCATTGTGTAGTTTCTTTTAACTTTTCACTTGCATACTTCTCTCCTAAAGACTGGGAATTCCACGATATTCCTATGTGCATGGTTACAACCATGCGCTTGTATATTGTAATTTGCAACAATTAATAAACTATTTCATTAAGCCCCTCAAACTTTTCTTCTGTAATTTTACTTCCAATCAACAGACACCTACGCAAAGTACATTAACTCTATCACTTGACACTCAAATCCTACCCAAGCATCCTCAGCTTTTGGTGCTTACCTCCATCTCGCCTTTACTTTAGCACTCCATCCTACCATATTACTTGAATAGTCCCATAACTAAGCCCTTGTTTGGTATGATAAAAATAGAATGAGGAATACGAACTTTCTAGAAAATTCTATTTTTGAAAGTTATTTGGTATAAAAATAATAAAAATCAAAAGTACGAACGAACTAACTACTGAAATACGCCTTAGTTATATTTCCTCTAATATTCTCCTCACATGAGAAAAAAAAAATATTTTTACTACCTCCTACTTCCTTCGACAAACCAAACACAAATATATACATAAATTCTAATAAGTAAAATAAATTTCTGAAAATTTTCACTCCCTCATAAACTCACAATATATTTATCAAACGATGTCTAAAGTTCATTTTCCTTGTATTTTCTTTCATTTTATGCTTCTGATGTGTCAAATGAATGACTTGAACAATGAAGTGCTTTCAGGTCGACGTCAAATCGGTATTGCTTTAACGCTCGCAGCAGCAGTCTGTCTGATCTTGCAACCACGGTTTCAACATTTAGTCTATCCAATCTTTGCAGGCTAAGAAACAAGCAGATTAGGAACGGGTGAAGATCAAACAAAAAAATTTTGGAAAAAAAAAAAAAAACTAGTTATTTGATAGACATTGGGTTTTCATGCTATTTCTATACAATAAACACGTGCAAAATAGAGAGAGCGAGAGAGCTCTTCTTCTGAAATTGAATGTGCTACAGTTTTGATATTTTAGCACGATGTTGCTCGACATACAAGTCTCTGCTGTTGCTGGTTCTGCCATTCTATGCGGCATGAGCTAGCCTTTTCTCTCAGCTCTTGGAACGTTTTCATGGTCTCTGCATCAAATCCTCCAGCAAACTGCCCAAAACCCAATCATAACCCAATAAAATACCAAAGAAATCAGTTAGGAAATACTACAATAATTACTGTTGATGGTGTGCAAACAAATAGATCATGTGAAAGGAGAATTCAATCATTCCCAGGATAGCTGTATGTTTGTTGTGGAATTTAGTTTACCTGATGTACACGAAACGCAAATCTAACCCCTTGAACCATCAACTCTTCTTCTTCAGGACCACTGCCAACTACTTCAAGCTCAGCTGATACCCTCTTCATGTACTTCATTGCCAATTTTACTGATGCCAGCTTGATCTGTGCCATTATTTTTGTTTTGTTTACATCAAAATCATGGCATGAAGTACAGGATTCTATAGGCAGCCTCTAGAGCCGAAAAAAGATGGTACAATGAGAAACTGATCGAGGTAATTCTACACCAAATTCATTATCACGTCCACAACATTTTGGGAATTGCGCACATTAATTGAATCCCCTCTTTATGATTATATGTACATTTTAGTGCCTCGGAATGAGTATCCTGTACAATATGCTCCACTTCACACTACCAATAATTAAACATTATTAAGTAGGACAAACTTCAGATGTCATTTTCGAGACAAATCCCCAATCTATCACAATTAGGTCTCTATTTCCACGATCCTGCTATGAAAGATCCCGCACAGCTACCAATATTACAAGCAGTCAAATCTAAAAAGACATAAACTAGACAAAACCACAAAGTAAATACTAGAGGCTAAATATAATAAAATAATCTACTCGCGTAATTTGCATTAAATTAATTTCACTTGTCCCCTTCATCTACTAAGTAATGTCATTGTTAATTCCAAAAGCTGGATTCTGGTCCTAGTGAAGCTAAGAAGCAGCATGCATCGCTACCTTTCCTGTTTAAATAGCTTTAAAAGACCTTGTGGGTTCTTAAAAGGTCAACCAGGAGAATCTGATACTCCCATGCTTTACTAAAGTCCAAAATATAAAAAGAAGGCTCGAGGCAAGCGAAGGCGTTTTCATTTCTGGGAATTCCCATGTGCACATGCAAGCTTGAGCATATATAATTAGAAGCAAAATCTTCCTACCCTTTTGTCAACTAGTGTTTGATGTTATACTACTAATCACTGTCCTATGCATTTAGCATTAGACTTCAGGATAAGAGGCTAACGCAATGTCCATTTTGCAAGGAACAAGTTTTTTAATCAAGAAAAGGACATGCTGAAATGTAACGCTTTTGACTATAATTTTTGTAATAATGCCGCACAGGGAACGAGGAAATTAGGTATTAAGACAAGGTTAATAACATTGTCATGATAATTTCTAATCTTCAATCCAAAGCCAAATGAAGATCGACTAACTAATAAAGCAATCATATATGATTTGAGATCTAATTATAGGGGAACAGAAGATAGAATATAGATGACTACCTGACTAACAAACCCAGCTTCGTGCATCCAGTCTACAGGAATGTGACAAGACTTGAATTTGTTGGTAGCCGACTCTCTTAATCGCGAGAGATTGTATATCCCGTGCTCCAACCTGTTTCAATTATAGCTCAATTACTAGTGAAATCAGCTGGACTATAGAGGAATTTGCAGTCAACATACTTTTCAAGCAAACTTCGCATTTTCTTGAAAGCTGGGCCACAAGGCAGTCGAGGATCATCTCGGTACGATGAGGCTTCAGATTCAAGCTTCTTCAGATCAGTATACTCGAAAGCAGCTTCTCGGAGTGCATCGGCTTTTTGCTCCGGCCAACTAAAATGCTTAAGCACCGCCCTCTCATCGACCTGAAAAGTTGTACCAGAAACGCCACAAACACAAATTACATAACAGACATTTGCTAGAGATTTAAAACGTTCTGGGCATTCTTAACACTTGAAATACCAAGTAAGAGAGCTCATCATCAAGCCACTTGACAAAAGAGACCGTGTCTTCAATGTCGGTGAATGCAGCATTCTCGACCTCCTTGATCAGAAATCGGACGAAATCTCCTTGTGTTTCAACATCCGTTTTAATCTGTACCACACAAAGAAAGTTCTACGAAGTCAGTTAAGCACAGCACCAACAATTCAGCATTCAGAAAGAATTGATTTAATCTGCAACTTGGCAATTCATTGGCTTTCTGCATCATTGCCCAGAATCATATTAATCTAACGATAACATTTTAAGGATAAGAGCAATGATCAAACAATATTTAACAAAAAGATTATTCAAAGAAGATTGGTTCCAACAATAAAAACAAATGGCACAGTCACGTCTTTATCAAGATCTTTTATAAATCTGGGCACCTGTCTTCACGTCGATGCAAAAAGGCAAACTCCAAACAGAAAGGCAGATACTAGAGACAAACTATATGCGTCGTGCAATCACTGTCACCATAATTGTCATTAAAGCGTGAAGAACCCACAGGATGGCAAGACCGTGAATATTTCAAAACACAAACCGGAAATTGAAAAATTAAAATAAAGAATGGCACTTACCGCTAGCAAATACGACGACCGGTTTTCAATCTCTCCGACCAAATCACGAGCATTCGCTGCCGTGTGTTCTGTCATTCCAGCGCCTGATTCTCTCCGGGAATCCCGTCGCATTAGCGAGTGGTAGAACTCCACTACCTCTGGCACTCGCGTCACCTTAGTCGGAACACGATTTAAACCGTTAGCCGGCAATGGGAGTGATGGAGGAGCTGCCTTCGAGGGTAGCGGAGGCGGAGGAGGTGGAGGTACCGTCTTTGATGGTGGTCGAGGGGGAGGGGGCGGTAAAACACTCGGCGAACTAGTAGTCTCTGAGTATTTCAGTTCTTCCGACGAAGAACATGAGGAGCTAGACGACGCCGAGGAATACGACCGCTTCGGCGGTGGTTTCGGAACCCTAGGAATGCGTGACCGTATTGAAGACATCACTGATACCGATGTTTCAAGTAGCTCTTCGACGGAGTTGCTTCGAGAATGTGCAGGAGTAGGCCTCTCCCTCTCCGCCTCCGACGAAGCAGCAACCTTACCGCTATCAACACTGCTGCTGCAACTCGCATTCATCGTCGTCTCGGACGACCTCACTCCTACCTTCTTAGAACCCAAATTCTTCATGAGATTTGACCTTCCAGAAACTTCGATCAAACCTTGAAACCTCAGAGAAGACGACAACGACAACATTTCCTCACTTGCCACCCTCTCTTTCTCAACAAGTTTCAATTTTAATCCTTCTATCTCGGCTTCTAACTCCCCAACCTTCTTCTCAATCTCTCTCTTCTCATGCTCCATCTTCTCCCTCGCCAGCTCCCTCTCATGTACAAGCCTCTGATTCTCAGCCTCCAGATCTTCAACCCTCCGCCCTAGCTGCAAAATCTCATAATTTTTCGTGGCAATTTCGCTCTCAAGGACCGGTAAAATTATAACAGACTCTTTCTGAAGCTTCTGTTCTATGAGTTCAGTCTTGAGACGAGACTCACGGTTACGTAACTCCTCGACGAGACGGAGAAGATCGGATACGTCCGGTGGACGTGGTTGGACTTGCGCAGAGGCACGTGGGAAGTTAATACCAAATGAGCGACCGAATACTGTTGATTTCTCAGAGACTTTGCCGTCGCTCCTTCTTCCTGAGCTTGGTGATGGCAATGTCGGTTTCGATGGAGGTGGTGGTGGTGTTTTTGGACGTTTGGAATTAGATGGGGAATTTTTTAGCCCCATTGCCGATTTTACTTTGTCTGCAACCATAACTAATATGAAACCGAACTGAGCTGTTTCAGACGAGTGAGCTCACCCGAGGTGCGTTGATTTGGAATGTGGGCGCTGGTTTTTGTCCGCGCTGTTACTGTTGCCTATCGTTTCCTATCGGAAAAGAAACGGGTCGTTGTCGGAGCATCAGTGCGAGACATAGTGAATTAGCCTAATAGTTTGAAAGACCGAGAAAGACAACAAAAATGGGGAGGTTACAGAGCAGTCGGTTCCTCGGTAACGCACGTATGAATAAGTCGCTTTGAATTAAATTGAACCATCATTGTTATTTGTAATATATCTACGATCAGAAACAAACAATTTATTTTACCCCTTATAGTCACTTTGGCTTACGATGAAATGATTTACATTTATTTATCTCATTTTAATAAAAAAAATTACCTAAATTAATAAGGATTAATTTTTGTACTTATTTTTATTAGTCTTCAATTTAGAGGGCAAAGGGGTGAAGGAAAAAAATAAATGAACTTTTACTTAATCATACAAAAATACATTCCCTCTAGTATATGTATTATAGAATAAACTTCAAATATAAATATCATTATTTTTTATCTTCATTTACCTTAATTAAAATAGAATTAAAACAACATTCACTCTTATTAACTTAAGTTAGATTAATTTCATTTAAATAATATTTTAAAACATTCATCCTTATTCACAGATAATTTTTAATATTTACAATCATCTTGATTCAGACCAATCCAAACAAACCATTAGACTAATCATTTACATTCCTTGTCTCATCTAATCTCTAATGATCTTATATGATATTCGAAACGATTCAATCCAAAAAATAATATAATTGAATGAATTTTTTTAATAAAAAATAAATTAAAGTAAATATTTAATCTTAAAAATACTTGTAATATTTAATCCGTTAAATTATATACATATATACTCTAAAAATTATTTATTTATTATAGTATTTATTATTATTATTATTATTATATATATATATATATAAAGAGAGAGAGAGAGAGAGATTTTAGTCGATCTTAATCAAAACCAAAATTCCCTAGAGGATTTGACCATCTTGAAGGAAATGATACGCTTTAGAGTCCCTTATCTTATGTGGTTAAAATACATTTTTCACCTAAACAACTTTTTATTTGATTGTAGCTGAGGAAAGAATGCCACAAATGTGGTTCAGCAACCTAGGGTAAATGTTTATTCTATATCTAAAGGGGGTTGGACTCAATATTCTTGAAGGAATCGTTTAGTTACTAATCTAGCCTTTTCTATTTCTACTAAGTTTTTTATGCCTTATATTGTAAAAAATTTGCAACCAATGGCTTGTTTCTAGCTGACAATGAAACTAAGTTTTTTTTCCCCATACGGTCTTTATTTAGAAAAAAAATGATTTGAAGCTTCATAACGAAGAATTTAATTTCAAGAGAAGATTGAAATGAGGTATGCTCAATGTTTTAGATAAAACAATTCCTAAGATTAGAAAAACAAATCTCAATGACATAAGAAAGAAGATCAATAACCCTGAGAGAAGGATCCAAAATCTAAGGAAGCTACTAGAAGAAATATGTGTGTATGTAATTTGAAAAGAGTGTTTATTGTAAGTAAACTTTATACTTTTTAATTATTATTTGTATTAAATATTGTCCAAAATTAGAAATTATTAATTGAATATAATATAATTGAAGACTTGAATCATATAATTAAATCATATCAATTTAACTTGGATATGTTTATTATCATTTGATTAAATAAATTTCTTTCCTATATTTTTTTTAGTTATGGCTTGCTTGAAAGTTTTAGATATTCAATATATTATTTATTATTTGATCTAAACATTCAGATATTTCAAATATTTTCTCTTTTAGATAACCAAAGCTTTTTATCGAAAATCCTATATGTGAACACCCTTAACTCGGATGAGTGGGTCACTGTCTAATTTGATTGATTCAAGTTTGGACCTATGTAGATTTATATTAACTCAAGTCATTTATCTTTTTGGTTTATGGCATGCTCAAGTCATCTTATATTCAGGTGATCTCATATCATTCTATTAACTTAAACCGAGTTAGATTGAGATCGAATAATTTTATATTCAAATAATTTTAGGTAATTCTACCTTTTAAATCATATTCAAACCATTTTTATGTTTAGATATGCTCAACATTTTTTTTGCCATCTTTTGGATCGTATTAGAACACATTTACATTATTTTATCAATCTTTCTAGATTTAATTTAGGTTCGAATCAAAATGGTGACTTTTAACATTTTAGAAGATGATAAAGTTTATTTTGAATTAGATTATTTCAAATAATTTATTATTTTTGCATATTTGAGTGTGTTTAGATCTAATTTTCTTATCATTATTTTATCTTCTCAAGTTAATGCCATGTAAGATAATCAACTTATTTTAAGTTTTCTGGGAATATTTTTATTTTTGTAAAACAAAATATCAATTTTCATCTATAATTTTAATAGATAATATAAAAATAGTTTTCATGTAATACTAAAATAATTTATTTATTTATATAATAAAACTTATATTTGATTAGAAAATAAAAATTAATTACTATTAAATAAATAAAAACACCACCACCATCACCTTGTGACAAGAGGTGAAATTTATATTTCTTATGAAAAAACATGGATTTTCTTATTATCACGTGTGTTTTAATGATTCTTGGCAAATTATGCTTTGGCTAGCATATCTAGCATGGTATATTTCTAAAATGAGTTATATCATGCGTTTATGAAGTTGTTAAGTTTTGTATAGCATGTAAAGTTTTGACACAAAAATAGATTGGAAAAGCATGAAAAAGGGTGATTTTGGGACCACCGAAATTATTAAATGTTGCATGGAAAAAATAATTTGTTTGGTTGAGAGTTATGAAGCAAATAAGTAACAAGTGAAATGTTAGGATGTTTAGTTTACTACAAATTTTAGTGTGTACAAAAATATGAATTATGTATAAAGTTATGGCCAAAATTATGGGAGTGTCAAAGTTGTCAAATTCTAGAATATTTGGCTAAGGCTCAACCTTTTGGATTTTTTATGTATTTTTTTTAATTTAATTTCATAATACCATGATGTTTATTGGCATTTTTAGATGCAATTTGATACATAATATGTTTCTTTTGGGTTAGTATTGCATAAGTTATAAAAGATTAACGTTTGATTGAGTTTAGCTAAAAAAAAAGGTTGTATGTTTTTCATTTTCTTCATGGCATTTAAAGTATTTTACTAATCACTTTAATTAGGTTTAGCCAATAATTAACCATGATTTGTAGGTTTAGTTCAACATTTATCATTATTTTATGACATATTAAGCCTAATTTGCTCATTTAAGTGTTAAAAAGAGTTCTAAGTGCTTTATGTGGTTTTAAGAGTTAATGAATACCTTTAACCAATGGCTTTGACTATTTAGATTTGGCTAACTTTGACCTTTGAATTTTTTTTCTCAATGAATAGTAGTCTCTAATAATCAACTTTTGATGGTTTTTGGATTTAAACTTGTCATTATAAAATGATATTTTATGTCAGCCATAAATAGTGTTTTATTTGAAAAGTAAATTTTCTAATAGTGGTTGTTGACCCCTTATTTTTACGTAAGTTTAGTTGATATTTTTCTCATTAGTCATTTTATAGACTTTTGGGAGAAAAATAATTTTCTTTGAGGTTTTAATATGTGCACTTACATGCTAACTTGTGATAGGTTTAAACCCTTATGTCTTATGTGCTATATGATCTATGTTTTGTGCCATCTTTGAGAATTCACTTTAATGTTATTTTAAACATTATGTCATTATGTGTAATCAAGTAAAATACTTACAAAATTTAGGGGTTACCGAGATATAAAACCCTCGATGATTGTTATGTGTAATTGATAGAACACTAGAGTTTGCAGACTATGCATTTCTTATTATCGATAAGACCAAGGAGGCAATTGTGAGATGTATTAGTAGTTCGGCACCTTCGCCACTCTATAGGCTATTTACAAATCTTATAGGGGTTGTATACACTTAATGATCATTACAATTGGGAAGGTGGGGTCATCATGGTCATGTATATGGAAGCGGGTGTAAAAGCCCTAGTAAATGAATTTTTTTAGCTAATTTGTCTAAGAAAATATGTAGTAGGTATAAAAATATATGGTTTTTAAAGTTTTTAGTCACCTTACCTAAAACCACATGTGGGGTTTATGCATAGCCTAATGTTTTGGATGGTTTTGATTACCATATAGTGATGGACATGAGACCCTTGATTTAAAATGTTTTCAAAACATTATCTTTGGACAGGTATAACAAATTCCATGCATCTCTTATATGAGATTGCATGCCATTATAAACACTAGGTTGCTTTAAAGTTTCATCATGCTTATTTGGAATATATTATCATGTATTTATGTGAAACATGTTTTAAGTGCTCATAGGAGCTAGTTTTTGCTAACTATATGAGATTTCATTCCATTATAAAAACTAGGTTTCTCTTAAGATTCCATGACATCCTTTGTGGATTTGCATTAATCTCAGCTCAATCAAGGAAGTAATTAGTTTTCTTTTTGTAGGTTATCCTTGCTTTGTGAAGCCTTGTTTGGAGGAGTGATGCTAGCCTTGGCTTAGGCTAATCCATATTTGTTTCCCTCCTTACTATTTACCCAGTATAAGGTTTCACATCTTTAGTTTTAAATTTCATGTTTAGCACAACTCTGTATTTATTCCTGGTACCTCGTTGAAGGAACATTTATTATATAGGTTTTTGAGTTTAGTTATGTGTTTAGCCTTATGTTGAGCGTGAGTTAGGTGTATGTTCATACCTCTCTTTATGGTCAATATGGTGTTTTCACCCACATTTATTGCTTTTCTTTTTCAAATTCTATTTTAAAAAAATATTGGTTTGTAAAAGCAAGAGCATTATAATAACACAATCTTAAATGTCATCCTTGTATATGATGACATCAATGTGTGGTAAAACATATCACTTTTAAGGTATGTTTAAGTTAGCTTTTATATTATTTGAGGGGGGGATTATTTGATAAGTTGTAGTAGTTTTTTTATGACAATATAATTGATATTGATAAGCATATGGTAAAGTTTAGATAACAAACCTTTTGGGTTGAAAATCTCTTTTTTGATAAACTTGGTAGATTGTCCACGGTGTTACCTCTCATTTTATCTATCTTCCCTTTATCCACCACAACAATAATACTAAAAAAATTACCACCTCACATTTTATGGTCCATCAATTTATCACCATAATCATTCTCCCTAAAATAAATATTAAAATATTCAATTTATACCTCAAACTTCATTTTTCCTTCCAACCTCCCCCTTCATGCCTCTTTCTTACCTCGCTGATCTATGGAGCCTCTTATCTTTGGATTTTCCTTTCTTATATCTTTTAACTCTATCATTATGGGTTTAGGGTTCCTAAATCTTGATTATTTTGGTGGAATTTTTTTACCTTCTAAGTCACCCCTAATCCTTCGAGGAAAAAAGATGAAAAGAGAAAAAAAAATTCCCTAAAGCACCATTGAGCTTCTCAAAAAGGTAGTGGCAAACAAGGTAGCAAAGGGTAAAAGAAAGGAGGAAGGGAAGGGGGACCCAAAAATTAATTATTAATATTATTTAGGTAAATTTAGTAGGCTATGAGTTGACAAAATTATCTATTTTATTATTATATTAGGGGGCAAGGATGTAGAAGTTAAAAAAAGCAAGAGGTAAAATGAAAGGCATTTTTTTAATCTTATTTAATGTGTCGGAGGAGGTTAAAGGGGGTAAGGATGATAATGGTCTTACATGTAGGAAAATAATGATTGATTCCTTCGTCGCCTTTTGCATTATAGGTGGTCTTAGAATAGTTTATTAGTTTATGCTACTTTAAACTAATAGTATTTGGTAATATTTTTAGTTTTGTACCAACTTTTCTAACTAGTGGGGGCCACTGGTATATGGAAATTTTGTTGTACCTAGTTTCACCATTCGGAAAATGTTCTTTATTTTTGTTTTTACATCCTTTTCTTTAAAAAAAATATACATAATTGTACTTAATATTTTAAACAATTGTCATCTTGAAATATATACTCCATTTCAACTCATACCTCTATTTTTATTTTGTGCACTCCTAACTAAACTTTACCCTAGACACCCTATCACGCTTTTTTATATTCACACAACCTCAGATGCATACCTAACTCAATTCCCCTTCCATTCTATGGGTAATTCCTTATCAAATCAATGCTCAATTCTCTTCTTTTCTTTGAATTTATTTACTTGTCAAGCCATCCTAACACTCTCTTCTTCCTCCTCCTCTTTCACCTTTTCTCTGTTGTGTTGCACCTATGATATTCCAACTTTCCTTGCACAATCACCACTCTCCTACACTAATCACCTATTCAAGCTACCATCTCTTACGTCAATATCTCATGTTGAATCCCATTAGCTATGTCCAACCTTCATAGAAACAACCCTTCACCTACTCTATCCTCCAACACAACCAACACCACCCACATTTCCAACATAGCCTTGCACAACACCATACACCTTTTCACCATAATCTCATGCATTACTACCACAACAATGCCACAAATTCATGCCACCATCTATAATACCCCAAATTTTATCTAATTTTTAACCTACATAAGTAATATCTTAACCCAATTCCATTCTCAAGAAATTGATATTTCTACCTTATCATAGTTTCTTAATCCTAAATCTTAACCTAATCTTAATATTTATTTTGGGTAATTATAATTTTTTTTAACCTAAACTTAACCTCGAGTGGTTGATAATTAATTTTACCCTAATTCCCTAATCTAAATTATTTTAACCTAATTTTAATCCTAACTACAAACTTATTTTCTCTTTATCCTTTCCTTTTTCTCCTTCCTAGTTTCCTTCTTCTTCTTCCTCTTCTTCCTACGTGTTTTACTCCTCTTCTGACCATTTTCCTTCTAACATGCTTACACCCTACACCTATCTATCCTACCCTCATCATCAGCACCCATCAACTCCCACATCTCTAAGGATGTGTTTGTTGATAATTTTACCTCCAAACCCCTTGCCTGATCGTGTCCATACCCACTTCCCTTACTTACAATCCTCTACCATCCCTCACCATTTACACAACCTCATGCCCCCCACGCACCCTTCCATTATCACTCTCCTTATCTCATTTGATTTCCTCACCTAACTCCCTCACTTTCTCCATTACTGTTAAGTACCCAAACCCACGACAAACACCCCCATTTTATGTTGCAAAACCAATGAACACCCAAAATTCTCACAAATCTCAATCATAAGTGTTACTCTAGAAAACCAAGCACCACTACCACCCCATCATCCTCTCATCATCGCCCAATCATCGCCACCCTAATCCTTTTTGTTTTCTTTCTCTTCGTCATGATCTACTTTGTTTTCATTAAGGTATCCAATAGTGCACCCTTGCACACCCCATTCATGCCCCTCTTAAAAGACTCATGCATAGTTCATGCATAGCCCATGCATGCTCCTTTTCCCTTACCCATGCATTTCATACACAGCTATGCACACCTTACACATCCCACCTGTGCACATTCTAAGCTCTTGACCCATGCATGAGCTACATACTTTGCATGTGAACCTTTGATTTTCCTTTGGCATATTTGTTCTTCCCTACTAGCACACCTCATGCTCCACTCTAGCATCAACTTAGCACCACCATATATTCCACCATTCTCACACGCAACTTGAGCTTCTCCACTTGTTTCTATTATCCCCATTTCCACCCTACTTTACCTTAACTATTCCTTGGTTGTATTCTTAATATCTAATTGTTTCTTATTCATGTTCTTGTAGGTGATTTTTCAGTGATCTCGTAGGATAAGGGTTAGGCTTACATGCTTAGAGACCGATGTCCTTGTTATTAAGGATACATGTTGTAGTTAGGGATTTTATGTGCAATGTGTATTTTTATATGTAATATCGTATTGATAATGTTATTTGGATAATGTTTATTATGATAATGCTATTACATGATATCTCAAAAGCGAGAGATATTTGAAATTATCATTTATATATTTATTCAGTGGGCATGAATATAGATACGTGGTATATATATATATAGGGTTATGTATTTCATATAAATATTTAAGATTTAAATTCATTAGTATTGGAACTCATAAGATCTTTAAGAAAATATGAGATTATGATATTTTTGGTAAAAGAAGGGCATTTGGCTTAATAAGGGTTAAAGATGGAATTTTGGTGATTATAAAAGGGAAACATACCTTAAATATGATAAGTATGATACTTAGAATATCCCGGATAATAATGAGCAAAATGAGTAGAATAAAATGAGAGGTTATGCTCACCTTGTGAAATCAGGGTTTCTTAGGGGAATTATGGACCCTTTCCTTAGGGAATGCCCCGATAACCATGTGGTTGTGCTTTAATTGTTTTAAGTGCATGTTGTGCATATCTACATAAGTCCTGCATGATGATCTTGATTAAATAAATTTGAATAAGATATTAATCATTTAAAGTGAAAGATCACATGAGTCTAGACGAGGTATATGTTGGATCCGTTCCACCAGATGACAATAGTGGCTCCAGAGCATTATATCCTAAGAGGTACATCAGTCTATTCCATAGGATTAAGAATAGTAGGATCCTAAAATCAAAATAAATGAGAATATGATTATGAGACAAGTATCTAATGGATAAGATATAAATCATTTAAAGTGAAATATTATGTGAGTCAGGATGAATGTATTGTGTTCATTCCACCGGACTATAATAGTGGCTCAGGTGTATTTGTCCATAAGAGGTGTTTCATATCATTCCACCAGTTTTAGAATAGTGGTCAAGACCATATTTCCTTGGTATATGTTGGGTCAATTCTACTAGATGATAATAGTGGCTCGGGTGTGTTATGCCTTGAGAGGTGCTTCACTCCATTCCATTAGATTAAGAATAGTGGGATCCCTGAACTCAACATAAATAAAAGAATGAATCTTGTTTATATCTAATAATTTGCCGTGGAATTAATTTTTACCTTTTATATCATATTATTAACTTGCATTTATGCTTTATCTATTTGTACCCTTACTTTAGTTGTATTGTTACCTCACTTAGTAAATAGTGTATTAATCATCTTTTTCATGGGTGTTGCGCATTTTCACTAGTAGATGATCTAGACGCTTTTGTGTAGGTTGATGATGACCCTTTGGATGATTTTGTTGCCTTATGTATGGAGGAGTGACTTTTGCGTATTGGAATTAGGCGTATAGTCATGTTATCCGATATATAGCTTTTATTCTGATACATTTTATGATTCTTAGTTCTATGGGATCCCTTTTATTGTATTTTAATATTATACTCAGAGTTAATCTCCAAACTTTATCTATGCTTATGAAAGTTATCTTATTCTATGTTTGTCATGTTTTAAGTCTTAGCTATTTTTTCTAGTATTCGATGTAAGAATGGTATGGTAAGCTACACTTATGTCTAGTACGGCGGTAATACCCAACTAATTTGATATTATGCTTTCGCTTAAAATTAAAATTTTTAGTAATAAAATTTTTGGGTATTACTCCATCCTTAAATAATTTCTAAGATCATGCAACCAACTCCATATAGTATCTAATCCTCATGTTGAGAACCTCTTGTTGTTTTATGAACACACACATCCAAACTCTTATAATGCACTGTGATATGGTAAGTTTTGGTTAACAAACTAATAAAATATTAATACTTAAAGTGGAAGAGCACATGAGCCCGTACCCAGTGTTTGAAATTACCGAAATAATTACATGGTTTTATCGGAATCAAATGACCCTATTATACTCTATATTATTTTAATCTACTAGTGTATAGGTGATATGTGTTCTTAAGAAATAGAGGTTTACTAGGGTCGCATGTATGCTTTACCCTAGATGTGAGAATATCAATGAGGTTGACTATGTTTCTCCCATCTTCAAAGGAATGAGGAAAGTTATGTTACTAGAAGTTTTATAGTCTCACTGTGTTTAAATAAATGAAATTGATTGATCACCCAACTATGAACTTTAATATAGTTGTATTATAAGGTCATCTCGTATCATGAGTAATGTGCATGTATAAAATTTTCCTTCATATAACCTTACATGATACTCATGTCCTTCTTTACTCATGAGTATTGTTAGCTTGCTCAATACATAAGTATTAACTATCCTTTTTATAGGTATTGTTCATTTCCATGAGTAGATGCCTCAATTGTTGAAGTATTAGTTTCTCGTGACTTCTTTGATGAGTTTGATGCACCTCCTATGGATGAGTGATTTAACTTTGTATGGGTATTAGGTGTAGAGTGTGGGTTATCCGATGGTTCACCTTTTTTTTTTAATTCCTTATGAATTTTTAGTTTCATGAGATCTCTTTTGTTGCATTTTGATTATTGTTATACTTAGAATTTCATCTTCAAACTCTTATTGATGCTTTATGAAATTAAACTTATTCTCTTTTTATCATTTTTTAAATTATCGTGATGCTTTCTTTGTACTTGATACAAAAATGGAAAGTAAACCGGACTTGTATTTAGTATAGTAGTAATAACCTATTATCTTATATTAGTTTTCGCAAAAAAATCATTAGTACATTTAGGGGTGTTACAATAAATTACATGATATGAATTGTTTTAGAAGCTTTCTTAAAACCTAAAGAACTTTCATAATTACATAATTATTTACAAAACTACTTGTTGTAAGTAAATTCATACAATCTAAAATTTATATAAAAAAATCCTCCCAAATTACATGGATTTTTTTTCCTACCATGCAATTTGCTAGAAAAATAATCATTCTTTTTCATTTTTTGTACTAGGGGTCAATAAGCTTCATTTGGCTCATATTTTTTTTGATGATATATGTACTATTTTCTCATAATATACCTCCAAAATGACACCCAAGTGGTGAGAAAAAAATACAAAGATACATGTTATAGAAGAACAAGCATAAATTTTATTGCAATAAAAAATATTAAGGTTTTCTTCTATTGAAATTATTCTTATAGCTGGATTGACTAATTGTGATTCTAAGGTTATGTTTTTTAAATTTGTTGATTGTGTTATCTATTGATATTGGCTATTGTTATTTTTATTTTTGAAAAAAGGGAAGGGTCAATCCCATATTATAGATTAGATCTATCGAACATGTTGGACGTCTAGAGCATTCAATAAAAATAGGGGGTTTATGTCCTTTGAAGGATTACATAACATATGATTCCCTATAGGGAGACTAAGATAAAGGTTAACTAACTAATCCAGACATTAGTTTGCCTCTATATAGACGTAAGGGGGACAATGATGTCCCTTAGAAGTAAGTGGAATCTTGCAATCATTGAGGAGTGGTTCATTTACAATTTTTTTTGTATTTTTTTTACTAATTTTAATAAATTTATATTCTAAATATAATAAAATAACAAAGCATAAGAACAAACAAATATCGATAACAAATTTCCTACATAACAACTTTGAGATTGATGACTCCCGCAAATAAGTTGAAGTTAAACCACCATCACATAATCAGTTTCAATGTGTATCCTCACGAAACCCATCTCCTTGGTCGTACTTAGCCTAAACCATAGGTCATATGGCTATTCTTGGATCATACTAATCGTGACATGGTTGAATACAAAACCTCTATCCACTAGCCTCTATAGTCTTGAAATAAACCTCGTTCCCTAACACTTTTGGGGTTACTTTTGGAGCACTCGTCGATATTTAATTATGTGGCATCCACAGGAGATGGTATCCAATTTTCCAACACGTTAGAGGGGGATTGAGGCATGGGTGAGCCATTCTATTAGGAACTATCATATCTCTTTGTATTTTTTCTATTATTATGTATTGTAACTACTTAATGTAATTACTGAGTTACTGCCTAGTATTTATGAGTAATCTTAGTTAGTTGACTATGATGGAGAGATACACTACTTTATGTTTTATAGTGGATTATTTATAGCCTTGCAATCATGTGATTAATCAACATAATTTGAACACTTCTAACAGTAAGTGCACACTACTGAAGTAGCATGCAAGGTCAATCTTGTAAGGAATAGAGAGTGAGAAATGGGATAGTAAAAGTATCTCCTATTTCTAGACTAATGATACGGGGTATATGATGTTTAACTATAAATAAAAAGAAAATATGCAAAATAAAATCCAAAAGTAATATAAGAACAAGTGAAATCTAGATAGAGAGAAGGCTAAGGTTTTGATCAATCTGCTTAACCCTAATGCCATATAATATTAACCCCAAATCCCGAATCAAAACACATAGTCATGAATGCCAATAAAAGTATATAGTGTAAAGCTCTCTCGAGCACTACACCCTATTGTCTATTTGAGACTCATCATATCAAGTATGAATGAAAAAATAGAGAGCGTAATATTACGTATCCTTATTCCCTTTTTTTTAGTTGTAGAGGAAAAACCAACATCTCTTAACCTCGTGATTTGATCTGTAGTCATGCTAACGGAGCCTACTCCTACTCATCTCTAAAATCTTTTCGGATTTCTCTAAATAATAATAGAAAAATGATCAATTTCTCTATTATACCAATTAAAACAGTAACAAAACACATATGATAAGGAATTAGATTGGATAGGGTTCAAATTATCAACACATCCAGATTAGGGGATTTTCCTTCACCTTAGCACAAATCAATTAGCCAACCATGGCTTTCATTAAGCACAACATATTAAACAAAGAAAATTACATCAATTGGAAAGAAATAATATCTAAAAACAAAATACAATACTCTCTTTATTCAAGATGAGATAATCACTATTCAATCCTTTTGATTGAAAATAATAATAAAAAATTTGTGATCCAGAGATAGGGGATTATGGATGAATTAGGGATTAGAAAAGTATAACTCTTCTCTCAAGATTGTTAAGAAAGATCCCTTATGTCTCTATTCCCTCACCCTAACTCTCTATAAAAAGGGAACTTAAAGAACTGCGTAATGGGCCCAACCATATATCAACATTGACCTAGTCATTCTCGAACTCGGTGACTCTTTACGAATTCGTCAATTTTTAGTGTTTTAGCTGTAAATTCTTCGTTAGACCTTCATTTGGAATGATTTTTGATGAGTTGTAAGTTAACAAGAATATATACAACTTTTATTCTTATCATGTTTCTAAATTAGGATTGAATCATGGTCTTATATGTCTATATTTGCACCCATACACACTTTGAATACTCATTATTGCTTCTCATTTGTTCAAATTATTGTGTTTTAGCTCCTTTTGATCTCAATATCTCCAAATGCCTATAAAATGTAATCAAGATCAATAAACAAGAAAAATTGGACTCAAGTATGCAAAATTCATCACATGATTACATTAAATATCCAATTAACTAAAATAAATCATACTTATCATAATTACTCAGCCAACTCACTTCAAAACCTTTGGATTTTATGGTATTAGAGCTCATATGCTAACACCACTCGATCTAAATGGCTCACTCATTTAGTGTCTCTAACCTCCTAGTTGTTGCTCAATCCAATATTATTCTTTCCAATCTCCAACTATGATATATCTCCATCAAACAGGATAGAAAGAATTATAATTTATGGCGGGGTAATACCCTCTCTACACTAGAGGTTTTTGATCAAGATTCCTTAGTCCTCAACAACATTATGACCTCACAATTTATGTCCTTAGACAAAGATAGTTCTCAACCCCAATCAAATACTACATATGCCATCTAGAAAAGGAAGGACAAACTAATCCTCATATGGCTCAAAACCACCATATCCGATTGGTTCTTAGGATATGTAGCCCACTCGGCTACATCCTATGATGCTTGGTGCATGCTTGAAAGGATGATTTAGGCACAAAATAGGGCTCATATTATGCAATTAAAGCTTCAAATACAAACCACAACCAAGGGTGATCTTAGTATACTTGAATATATTGAGAAGAAAATATCTCTCATTGACTCCCTTAACGAGTGTCTTTGTGTCATTCCTGAAGGTGACATTGTTGCTTATATTCTCTTTGGATTGGACTCCTCTTATAGAGCTTCCAAAACAAAATTTAGTATATGATTTGCTCCATTAATTTTTGGTGATCTTATGGGTCTTATATTATAAGAAGAGCATTGCCTTCATGCTCAGACCACACCCCATTTTCCAATCTTGCGCATACTAGTCATAAAACTAATCAGCTTGGCCTCTTTACTCCTTGACACAATCACTCACACTAATCATCCTATGCTGCTAGTAATCCCTCCTTCAATCAGATCCATCAAAAACAAGTTCAATGTCAAATATATAACAAACTTGGCCATAAGGCTTTGAACTTCTACATTCGACTCAATAAAAAAGATTTTCCTCCTAACTAATAATCTCAGAAGTTTGCCAATTTTGTCTCACCATCATCAATCATGGACCCCTAATGTTACATGGATTATAGGGTTACCAACCATGTCACATTCAATCTCAATAATATGTCCCTCTAGTCTAAGTACCACGACACAAATAAATTAGCTGTCAGTAATGGTATAATTCTTCCTATTACTGATCTCAGTCCTTGCTCAATTCCCACTTTCTCTTTTGCCATTCATTTATCTAATATTCTATATATTCCTTACATTACAAATAACTTACTTAGTGTTTCTTAACTCATTAAAGATGACAATATTTATATGGAATTTCATCCCACTAAATACTTTGTTAAGAATCTACAGGGTAGGAAACTTCTTTAAGGGACCCTTGATGAAGTTATATATTGTCTTTATCTTGAACGTGTAACACCCCCAAAATTCACAGTTGAAAATTTTCGTTTATACAGAAAACCATACACTAAAATAGGGGGAGGCTTCTACCCTGATTAGCATAAGACTAATCTCCGGCCAATCTCATACCAACCACAAGGTTAGAAAATTTAAAGGCATTAATTCGAGTAGTAAATAAAACCACAATAATTCCAACATTTCATAAATAAAATAGAGTGCGCAAATGTCAGAGTTGATACAGAAATAAAAGCGAGTACAATAACACCTCTATGGGGGAAATAAAATAGTGAATACAATGATAAGAAAGGTAGGTAAAGGCAAGTTTGGACAACACCCTCTCGGACCTCATGACAAGTACAACAGTCCATCACTTAGTCTCGCCCATAGTATTGTAGGCGTCAAAGTCATCACAGGCATCATCACCTACCTACATAAACTTAGGAGGGGTCGTTGCTTGTAGGAATAAGTAACACTTATGAAAGGAGTGATTAGTACGCTGCGTACTTATTAAGGTAACCATATGGCTAAAACCATGCAAGTGTAAATAGGCAAATGATGCATACGGTACTTCATTTAGGTTCACCATCATTATTAAGACATAGGCCATTATTTTCGTCTTTACACATATCTCGAATTATATCCATGTGAGTATGGGGACCCTACTATTATAGCCAGCAGACCAAAAATGATACTCTAGGGCAAAACGAGCTTGACCACTATTATAGGTAGTGGACCGGAATGTAGTTCAAGGTAAAACACACCTGGCCACTATTATAGCCAATGGACTGAAAATTATCCCAACCTGACCTCGACTCACATGGTGTTCCACTGTAAGTAGTTAGTGTATTTTCCATGATTTATTACCATACAAAGTTTGGTTTATCGAGCTCAGAACTCCCACTATTATAGCCGGTGGAACAAAAATGATACTCGAGGGCAAAATGCTCTTGGCCATTATTATAGACAGCCGACTGGAATACACTCTAGGGCAAGAAGGCTGTTGGCCAATATTATAGCCAGTGGGCCGAAAAATACTCTAACCTAGGACCGACTCAATAATCTTTCACTTTAAGTAATTAGTGTTTTACTCATGTCTTATTCCACATGTAACCCCAACCAGACATGCATGCCCTCCAAGGACTCACGACTCACATCCCAGATACCTGAATGACCTGGTCCTATACCTTGGGACCTCTACACTTCCCAATACCTCAAGGCCTTTGATGTCACTTTCCCCTTCTCACCATAATTCCAATCCCCCATACAAGTGGGTCTAAGCCCACTTACCCATCTCTCCACCTTGGCTCACCATCACCCACCAGGGTCTCCCCCTTAGAAAACCTTAAGCTGACCTATGTGGCCCTAACATCTCCTCATCATACCTAGCTCATACTCCCCCTTGTTCGAACCCATCACACCACTCAAACCAAACCCAAACATCATAACCCTACTTATTGTCCTTCACATGTGATAGTGAAACCCTAGTTGGCTACCTAAAAACCCTAGTACTTCTCCTTTCCTTATGCCATCCCCTCCATCCACACACACTCCACCCTTCTTTCTATTTGACTCATCCCTCTTCATTGGATATTCTCCTAGTCTCAATCCTTACTCCTCCCACTCACCATCAACCTCTCCACACACTTTCACCATTTAAGGTTTTCCCACAACCCTAGATAAGTCTTCCATACACACTTCTAACAACCCACATACTATTTTTCACCCATGAACTCCAACTCCCTAAAACACTCATTCCTCACCATACTTAACCCTTAAATCACCTTTTCCCACATAAACGTTACCCCCATGCAAAGGCTAACCACTTCATGCAAGCCTTACACTTCCCATACAAGATTTAATCCAACCCCTCATTTTATTTCTATTATCTTTTTATTTTTTCAACCATGAATCATAAGGTACTTGGCCCTTTTTTCATTTATTCTAAATCACTCCACCCTCTTTATCTCCTTTAGTTTTCCCCAACCTCATCATACCCCTAAGGACTCCTAGTATGCATGTCATATTAGGGCAACTATACATAAGGACATATCACAAAATACAAGTCATTTCATCTATATCATACATCTCATAACACATACATTACTTACCTTAGCTCCATGCATAACAAGATGTACTAAAAGTGTTTAGTCTATACTCACATGTAATACAACACATATCCAAAACTCTCATGAACACATAAACATACAAATTTTTCCTTAACCACATCCTTACCTAAAAGGACACTGGGCTTGGAGCACGAATCCTACGTTTCCTCATGGGATGGGTTTGGTTTACTTATAAAAATAGAACACTACCATTAAATTTCCTTTTACTCCTTTTTCTTTTACTAAGCCCCAACTAATTATCAATAAAGGACTAATAATAGTAATGATAATAATAATCTTAATAATAATAAGATTAGTAATAGTAATGATACTAACAACAACAACAATAATAATAGTAATAATAACGATAATAAGATTAATAATAATAATGATAATGATAATGATAATGATAATGATAATAATAATAATAATAGTGAAAACAACAACAACAACAACAACAACAACAACAATAATAATAATAATAATAATAATAATAAGACTAGTAATGAAAATTAGGTAAAATAAATTATACTTAAGTAAAAATAAGGGTTAGGGCATAACTAGGGGTGGAGGTGGCAACTAGGGTGGCAGCAGCAGCAGAGGTGGTGGTATTTTAGAAAGATGATATTTTGGGGTTGGAAAATGGGAAGGGAGGTGGTGGTTGTGAGGTGGTAGGGCTCCTGGGTCAGAGGGAGTTGTAGTGGTGGTGGTGGCATGCCACGGTAGCGGCGGTGGTGGTCGAATGTGGAGGAGAGGAAAGGAGGGGGAGAAAAAGGAAAGGGAGGGTATGGAGAGGTAGGGGAAGGAATTTTGGGTAGAGAGGGAGGTAGTGGAGGTGGTGGATGTGGCGGAGGAGGCGGCGCAAAGTGGCACAAGGGGTGATAATGGAGTGCAAAGGGAAACTCGAGTTGCCTACTTTACACGAGCAAGGAGGGTAGAGTAGGGGGAGTTAGAGGCAAGGAGGGGTCTTATTTGGTAGAGGGTAGTACTGGGAAGAGGGTGGGTAGAGGTTTGGACGGTGGCGAGGCGCGGCAACAGCTAAGGCTGCGTCTGAAGGGGTGGTGGAGGATGGTTTCGGGGGGTGTTGGGCAAAGGGAAAAAAGGGAAAGAAGAGCGACCAGGGGTGTTTATATAGGAAGGGTGGAGAAGAGGAGAAGGGAGTGGGGGCAGGTGGTTGCTGGTCAGTGGTGGCAACCGGCGTAGGGACTACAGGGTGTACTCCTACAGGTGGCAGGGGAAAGAAAAGGGAAGGGAGAGGGTGCATGCGAGTAGGGGAGGTCGGGGCTGGAAAAGGAAAGGAAAGGGACGAGGGAGAGAGAGAGAGGGAAGGTAAGCTAGTGCAGGTGTAGGTGCAGGAGCAAGCGCACATGGTCGACGACAGGCGAGGTAGGAAGAAGAAGAAGAAAAAAGAAAAGAGGAGGGGGACTAGCTAGTTGGGTAAGGGAAGAAGAAAAGAAAAAAAGAAGGAGGACCAGCCAATGCGAGGGAGAGGGAAGGCTGTTGGGTTGGGCCATCAGGCAAAAAAGGAAGGAAAGAAAAAAAGTAAGGGGGGAGAGGTGATGCGGGTTGGACAGCGAGAAGGGAGGGAAGGGGGATGTGGGTTGGGGCGGCCCTAAGGCCAAAGGGGAAGAAGGGAGGAAAAAAAGGAAAAAGGAAGGAAAAGGAGAAGGAAAAAGGGAAAAGGGTAAAGAAAAAAGTAAGAAAAAAAGATAAAAATAATTTTTTTGGGAGTAGGATATTTCATTAATTAGATGGTTAAATTATTTTAGTAATTTAATTTATTAAAATTTAAGATATTAATTTAGGAGGGTAATTTTAGTAAAATGTGGGTTTGAGAATTTATGTAAATAAAAATATTATGATAAAAAATTATTTTACTTATTAAATTATCACATCCATTTTTATAAGTCTAAAGTCATAAAATTATTAATTTAATAGTAAAAAAATATTTAACTATCCCAAATGAGGATTAATTATTAAATTTTAGGTTCTAAAATTTTGGGTTAGTACAGACAATTTGATCAACTCTAGTTCCACCCATCCTCCTCGTGTGTTCCTTGGTGATAAGACCTTTCTTTAAGGATGAGATCGTCATCTTGCACATCCTAATAAGTCTATACTTTGGTCACTAGTTTCTCATTTTAATATTCCTGCAACAAATAAAAACTTTCCCGAAGTCTATGAACCTTGCCAACTTAGCAAGAGTTGTCAACTTACACTACCTAACAGTTATATCTCATGCAATTCTCTTTTTGATCATGTTTATTCTAATGTATAGGGCCCTTCCCCTATTCCATCCATCAATGGTTATCGTTACTTTATCATTTTTTTTTATGATGAATTCACTAAATTTATCTAGATATATTTTATGTATCATAAATCACAAGTATTTATTATTTATAAATCCTTTTACACCATGGTTCGTGTTCAATTTAACACCAACATGAAGGCTCTTCAAATAGATTTGGGTGGTGAATACCGAAAGTATCAAGCTTCCTTCACACTATTGGTATCACACACGGGGCTTCTTGTCCACATACTCAGGCCTAAAACAGTGATACTAAGAGTCACCATAGAATTATTATTTAAAAAGGACTCACTTTTCATTCATAATTTTCTCTTCCCCTTTGATACTGAGATTTTTCGTTTCATAATGCACTTTATTCCTCCAACCGTACAATCATTCCTTTTCTTTCCCTCAAATATCCATATGAGTGTCTTTATAACCGCTCTCCTAACTATTGGTTTATGAAGTCTTTTGGTTACCTATGCTTTCCATTTCTCCATCCAAATAATCATCACAAACTAGAATCTCAATCTTTGCCATACATTTTCCTTGGTTACAACTCAAAATAGAGGGGTTATCTATGCCATCATCTTGCATCCTCTATGTGTATGTGGCTTGTCATGTTGTCTTTGATAAGATTGTCTTACCTTACACCCTTCAAGCTCAAAAAATTTGCTCAGTCAGTGCCCAATCCATTTCCTCATCATGTTTTATACTTGTGCCTTTTCCTTCTCCTACTCAGTCTATTACACCATCCTCTCCTTCCTACTCCTATTTTGTCCCTACAAAAACTCCTTGTAATATCCCATCCTAAAAACCTTCAAAATATGTTTAAAATTATGTGGATATAAAATATATTAGTTTTGATTTTGAAAAGGGCTTTAAATTCTAATAATAATGTGAATTTTAGGTGTAGCAATCGACTGGTTTACCTAAATGATCGACTTGTACACTTAGAGATTGAAAATTTTATTCTTGACAAACCTGCGACTGGTTTGTTCAAACCAATTGACTGTTTATCCTACAATTTTAGATCATTTTCTAATTTTGATTTGAATCTCTTTATAATGTTTATGAAAACTTCTAATTAGAATCTATTTGTGCTAACGAGAATATTTTAGTACTTTGGTATTATTTTTACATTACTTAAATCATTTTATGATTTTATTTATTTAAATTTCCCCTAAAAGCATTTTTTAAGGCATATCTCACGTTCTCTCTTTTCCCTCACTTTCCTCTCTCTCCTTTGACTTCTTTCCCATCCTTCTTGACTTACTAACCTTTTGAAATTATTCCCTCTCTAACTACACTCAACCTCCCTCACTACATCGAGTGTTTCTTTTACACTTGGTTGCACACACTCAACTATACTAGTCTTATATCCCCCTCTTTTTCCTATGGATTTTAAGCAGCCCTCACTTCTATACCCTCTATTCCTAATTCATTTTCATTTCTTACTAGTCATTCTTGCTCTCTTCTTCCATTCCCTTAGCAAAAATTTCTGAGTGCTGAGTGTTCCCCATTCTTCTCCTTTTTCCTCTCTACTGAGAAAAAACAAAGACTTGCTCTTATTGTCTTCTCTTCCTTGGTCCAATTCTTGTCCTTTATTTCTTCTTCTAATCTTATCTTTAGTTTTCCCTTATTTATCTTAAGTAAGGAAGGATTAATTTTTGAGATAGGTTAAAAATTCTATCTTTATTTTCCTTGGAATTCTATTTCTGAGAAAAGGTTGAGTTGTGTTTTTGTTGTTATCATTCTTCTTCTTCTTCTTCTTCTTCTTCTTCTTCTATTGATTTTAATGGAGTTTTAATGGTTTTGACTTTTGATTCTATTAAGAATAAAGGTCTTGCTAGAAGAATTACTTTAAGGTAAGGCATTCCTCTCTTTAATATGAATGAGGTTTTTGTTGCTCATTTTGATTCCATGTTCTTGGTGTGTTTTTTTTATTGAGCATGGGCTAATTATATTTTAGAATTTGAGCATGTGGTAGAGTTTCTCTCTAAAATTAAGCAATATTAGTTTCTTTGATTTTATGCATGATTTGACAGTTTGAGTATGATTTCATTTGAATGCTTACATCACCATGTATCCATGTGATTCTATATGTGCAACCCATCTCTTTATGTGTTTTATGACATAGAAGCGTTTTAGGATTAATATAGTAAAGTTTGGTGTGTGTATCACAAGTTTGGATATTGTTTTACCCAAACTAGTTAATCGATTTGTTGAACCCATCAATTGGTTATGTGAACAGTCACATGGTTTGGAAATTTTTGTTGGCTGGTTGTGAGATAAGTCAATTAGTTTAATGAACCAATTGACTAGTTCCTATTAACAGTCAATCAGTTTGCCAAAGCCATTAATTGGTGCCCTTATGGGCAAAAATGGTTTGGTCTCTACTTAGACCCATCAACAGGTTGGAGCAAAACAATTAAGTTGTTTCCTATAAATAGTTTATCGGTGAGACCAACTAGTCAACTGGTCCACTGGTGTTATTTTTGGTTTAGATCTAGTATCACTAAACTAGTTGACTAGTCCTAAGGACTAATTGACTGGTCCGATTGCATGTCACCTTGTTTGTTTGTTAATTTTTGTTCTTCTTTTGACCCTTTTATGTTTATACCTCCATGTAATTACAACATTTAAATCATGATTTCAATCATGTTGCCCTAGATTTATAAAAATCATAATGAAGATATTAGAGACTTAAATTGGTTAAGTTTGGTGTCATCTCTAAACACCCAATTAGTGGCTTTTATGCCTTGTGATGTATTTGGTGTTATCATTGGAAACACCCAAATGGTTGTTTGTGAAATTAATCTGTGATTTGTGATATCACCTAATTATTATTAATAATGGAATAAGATTTTATTTAAGCCTTTTTCTCTGACTCTCGGGTTAGCTAATCTGGAGTTAGTGGGCAGGTCACCCCGTGGTTTATATTTTCACTTAGTGCTAATCTTTTAGGTACAAAATTATACTATGGCAGGCCATTATGGCATTAATGTTCAGTTTGGGTGGTTGAGGTATCCCAATACAAGCCCTCTAACACTTTGTATTGTCCATTACTTAGGGAGGTGTGGTATCCCAACTTTTTAGCCCTCACGATAGAGGCATTAAAGGTGTGGTGGGTGAGGTATCCCAATACAAGTCCCTTGATATACTCCGACCATGTGTGGTGGATGTGGTATCCTGATTTGTATTAGCCCTCATGGCAGGTACACTTAATATGTGGTGGGTGTGGTATTCTCGAAGAAAAGCCCATTTGATGTATCCTAATCCTATGTGGTGGGTGTGGTATCCTATTATGTTTATTTGTTTCCATGATTTTTATTCATGGTGGAGAACTAGGTGCGGTCAAACGAACTATCTTAATAATTGGAATTTATGTGATCGCTAAAGGAAGATCTATAATATGGTTTTCATTGTGTGTATTGTGATGTATTTATCGTGTTATTATTCTTCCATGATTTTCATGCAAGCACAACTAACTGTATTTTTTCCATGAGCATAAGTGTTAATTTATATTGGTATGCTTAACACTGTGCTACTATATGACTTCAATGTGCTTCATGAGGCTTACCATGTTTTAGGTAGTTTATTTTAACATACTTCACTGTATTGATACTGCACTTGTGTGGTCATTGTGATGATTCTGCTACTAGTCCAAGGAGTAGAGAATGATTTGCAGGGGTATGATTCTCAGTTAGAGCATGTTGAGGGTGATGACGTGGGCCTGTAGTCGGCCATTGCTTGGGGTTGGAGATTTATATTTATGCTTAAGAGTTAAGCTAACCAGCTATAGACATTTTGTGCACTACATTGGGAAGTTTTTGTTCTTTTGATTATTTAAACTCTTGGCTTTTATTTCCTTTATTTGGATTTTGTAAACTCTCGTGTTCTTCCTAGCTATATTATGGTTCTCGTATTTATTTTCATTAGTAATGTTGTAATATTATTATGAGCATGCATCTTTTCATTTATGGTTCCATTTTGTTTTACATTAGGTATGGGTTAGATGATGATTACACCTCTCTCGTGGTTGATGTCTCGATAACATTCCTAGGTTTTACTTTTTAAGTGCTTCCACGTTGTCTTCAAACAAATTTTTTTAGTTCAAAAATGGGGGGGGGGTGTTACAAGTTGGTATTAGAGCCTATGGTTTTAAATCCCGATGTTATTTTACCAAAACGTATTTCTTTGGTTTCAACTGAACTTGTAGAATTTGGTTTAGTCTATGAGTGAGTGTTGGTTGTGTTGGGAGTTGACCTTAAATTTATAAGATATGACTACCTTCTAGACTTATTGTAATTTTTTACCTCCATGTGTAATAGCCGTGGAATTATTAGCTAGCCTATTCTAATGTCATTTAGTATTCTAGGACTTCGATGGCTACAAACCGGCATCTCAAGCATTTCATGGAGACGATTGGAGCTTTCATGGAGTGTTAGATTTAGCATGAGGAGGCTCCACAACCATCACCATCACCTCTTTTTTGCTGGTCCTACACCAGAGGATTGGCTTTGTAGGGTTGATCTTCATCATACAAACTCTCTCAAACCTAAAGCGCTTCTAATTAGTCCTCATTCCCTTCCTTCCTCGTCTATTACTCATTCAGAACCCCACACTTTTCTTTCAAGCCTGTAAGAGTCATGCTTAATTGTGTGCCATGTAAGTTGAATATTCTTCTCTTATGAAAAATAAAATGTGGACTCTTATTCCTTGTCCATGACAAAATCATATTATTGTTTGCAAGTGGGTTTTTTGAGTCAAACAAAAATATAATGGTTCCATTGATCGGTTCAAAGCTCTCCTTGTTCCCAAAGGGTTTTTTTCAACAAGAAGTTGTGGAATACTTTTACACCTTTAACCTAGCCATCAAGCCCACTACAATTCATGTGATTCTCTCTTTAGCTCTCACACACTATTGGTGCATTCACCAAGTTGAAATTAATAATGTATTTTTAAATGGGAAGTTATCTGAAGTGGTGTACATGGAGCAATCTCAAGGATTTGTTGATCCCTCCAAACCTCATCATGTGTGTCTGCTTAAAAAATCCTTATATGGCCTTAAATAAGCCCCATGTGCTTGGTCCACCAACCAAAAGGCTTTTCTTCTCTACCATGGTTTTACTATGTGTCACTCTGATTCCTCCATATTTATTTGTCAAACTTCATCATCAATATACTACATTCTTATTTATATGGATGATCTCATAATTATAGGTAATGACCATTCATTTATTATTTAGTTTATCCACACTCTTCATCATACCTTCACTCTTAAGGATCCTATATCACTTCACTATTTTCTTAGTATAGAGGTCACTCATGGCTCCTCATATATGCATTTATCTAATACTAAGTACATTAGAGATGTTCTTGCCCTTAATAAGATGTTGGATTGTAAGCCCATAGCTTTTATAGTTAAGTCATATTCTCATTTCTTTCTTTAAGGAGATCCCTTTTAGGATCCCCATCTATATCATAGTGTGGTCGGGGCTCTTCAATATGTTATCATTACTAAATCTGAAATTTATCATGTCATGATTTGTGTTTGTCAATTCATGCACCAGCCGACTAACATTCATTGGTGAGCTGTGAAGCACATCCTGTGCTATCTTAAAGGCACGGTTAACCTTAGTTTTCTTTTAAAGTTTCATGTTAATCACCAGCTCTCTGTATAACTTGATGCAGGTTGGGCCTCAGATCCTGACAACTATCAATCACAACATGGTTTTTCCATCTTCTATGGTGATAATCTCATAAGCTGGTCATCTAAAAAGCAACATGTTATTTCTCACTCTAGCATAGAAGTAGAATATTGGGATATTAATTTTACCTCTACTAAACTTGTATGGCTCCAACAACTTCTTCATGATCTCTTAGTTCCATTCACCTCTCCTCCTACTCTTTATTGTAATAGTCTCGGTGCTACCTATCTCACTGCTAATTCCATACTTCATCATCAATCTAACCACGTTCACATTGATTATCACATCCTTTGGGAGTATGTTTCTACAAGCGATTTCTCTATTCGTTACATTCCTTCCTTACAATAGTGGGTTGACATTTTCACAAAAGTTGTTGGCACTTTATGTTTTTCCCAATTGCGATCCAAGCTGCATGTTCATCCATGTCCATAAGTTTGTAGGGGCTATTAGGAACTGTCTTATCTCTTTGTATTTTTTTATTATATACTATAACTGCTTAATGTAATTCGTAAGTTACTACCTATTTTTTAGGAGTAATCTCAATTAGTAACTAGGATGGAGAGATACACTCCTTTCTATTGTACAATAGCTTATTTAAAGCTTTGCAATCATGTGATTAATTAGTAAAATTACTTAGCTGAATTACTTCAATACATCTGGATTTTACATTCAACTCTTTCTAAGCTACTACAAGCTCACGTGCCATGCCCATATGAAATCATTTGATACCATGACGGTAGTACTCCTCATATCATAAAAAAAAGTTCATAGCCATTTTTACACTTTCCAATAAGTTATGGCAAACATAACATATAATGGTGTATTTGTAAATAAACCGAGCTGAGTCAAATATTTTTGGGCTTAGACTCAAGTTTTTTAACTAAATGAACCTAAAATAAGGTTTAGGTTGTCTCATTTACTAAGTGAACAATCCAAGCTAAGTTTTTAATAAGACAAACTAAGCTCACCGGCCAAATCCATGAAATAAATTGAGCCTCACTTTTTTTCCTTGGGCTCAAATTTAACTAAACTAATGAGCCAAACAGAGTTGAATATTGAGGTGAATCAACTCATTTGGAACCCTACCCTAGGGCATCCATTTCTCCTTCAAATTATGTTGCACTCAATAATTTTGGTGTGAGCTCTGACTAGGTATTTGATGTACAACATAGCATTGTGATGTGTTTTTTTATCAAAGTAACGGAAGTTTGGATCAAAATTTGTATGAGAAGCTTTCACCCACGATCTAATGCAAAAGAAACGAAGTAAATTAATGGATTATAGGTGAAGAAATTGATGACACAAGTAGAAGGTGCTCGACAGATTTGTATAGCCTTCAAATGTATCGAGTTTGAAGATAGGTTGAGGAAGGTTAAATCCCAGATTTTCTTTGCTCAATGTCGACCCAAAAGGGAGGATTAGACTTTAGCTAACTTTGCTCAAAGTTTGATAAAAAATTATTATTCATTTCTGCCATACAAGTTACGCACAAAGGCTTATATAGGGGAAGGAAGGAGCCGGTGGTTAGCTAGCCTAAACAAGCTGATTATTCCCTCTTAATCCATCCCTTTAATCATGGTTTAGTTAAGCCCATATTAACCTTAATCCAAAGCATAATATCATTGGTTAAATGATACTAAGGATTAATATTACAAAGCTATACAATTGACTAAGATACATACATGAAATTCTATCAATACCTTAACTTACATAAAATACACTTAGGGTTAGGGTTTACAACAAGTTAATACAAATAATGAATATCATCACTTTATCTTCTTGTTGTAATGTATCATCCCATGTATGTCGTAGTCTTTCATGCTTTGGAATACTTGTACACATCAAAGTGTATGAACATCTTCTTCTTGCAAATATGTAACATACCTACAAGAATAACTTGAATGTTTTTCAATGTCAAGCATATAAGAATTATCAAGAATATTTAACATGATAGGATCCAACATTAAGAAAGCTAAATCATCTTCCTTACCTTGAGGATTAGTATGAACATGACAATCATTATGTTCATTGGATGCTCCTGCATCACATTGTGTTGGTTCATGAAGGTATTGGAGAAGTTAATTCTAGATTTTTGAAATCTAAAATAAACATGGGGGGCTCATGTTCATTAACATAGGCCTTGTTCATTCACATAATTTTTTGATGTGAGTTTTGGGCAAAAGTCGAGAGTAAGGAAATAAATATGGAGGTGTTTCTGAACATGGATTGTGTTTTTACCTTATTTTTGAAACACATTATTTTGTCCCATTAATTTTTTTTCTAGTATAAAATAGATATGAGAAAACCCCAGTTGTTATGTTATGCAACCCAACTTTGTCTTCTTTCCATAGAATTCTCCTTCAAAAGAGAATTGTAAGTCTATGTAATTAATTAATTGATTAGTTTAATCATCCTGTCATTACACAAGAGTCTATTTTTTCCTCAATTATTTTGCTTTGTGGATGAATCACAATTGTTCATCATCTTCTTAATTTTGATTTTGGTTTATATCCATTCAATCTATGTAATTCTGCAACAATTTGGTATCAAAATGTTGTTGTTGAAGAGATCTCATAATCAAGATGGGTAAAAGATTTGATATTGAGAAGTTTAATTGTTCGTCAATTTCCTATTATGGAAATTTAAGATGCTGACAATTCTAATTCAAAAAGGATTGGAAAAGACATTATTTGGTCATTCAAATAAGGCATATTTGATGACGGATGAGAGATTTGAAGAAGTAGATGTGAAGGCTCTCTCTACCATACAATTCTGCTTGTCGAATGAGGTATTGTGGGAAGTGGCAAAAGAATAAACGGTGGCTACCTTATGGTTGAAGCTTGGGTCAATGTACATGACAAAGTCGGTAGTAAATTAGCTACTATTGAAGAGTTGGCTTCATGACCTAAAATTAGGTGAGGGTCGATCCTTAAAATCTCATCTTGATGAATTGGATTCTAGTGTGATAGTTTTGCATAACATATAAGTCAAATTAGTGGATGAAGATTTATCCATTATGTTATTATGTTCTTTGCCTACTAGTTTTAAGCATTTTTGGGATACTGTGTTGTATGGAGAGGACAAGTTAGTCCTTAAGGATGTGAAATTTACCCTACTACAATAACAGTTAATTGATAGTTAGTTGAGTGGTAGTAGTATTTTTGGAGACTCACATAGTGAGGGATTGGGAGCTAGAGGAGGACACATGAGTGGGGATCTAGTGACCGTAAGAACTCTAGATCTAAGTTGAAGAGTAGGAAGAAGAATATGACATGCTATGGTTGTCAAAAGAAGGGGCATATGAGGAAGTTTTGTCCTAATAGGAAGCCTAGTGATAAGTCTAGTTAGTTATTTGGTTGAAGGATGATGCTGCTATAGCTCATGATGATAGTGATGGAGATGTTTTAGTAGACACGAATAGATAAACCAAGATTAGTGATAGATGGATGTTAGATTCCAGGTGATCTTACCATATATGTCCCAATTGGAGTTAGTTTTAGACGTTTGAGGTGACTTAGGGTGGAGTTATCTTGATAGGCAATGCTGCTACTTGAAAGTTTCTAGGATTTGGATAGTGAAGGTAAGGCTGCATGATGGTGTGGTCAGAATAATGTCCAGCGTGAGGCAAATCCTTAATATGACCAAGAACCTCATCTCTTTGAGTTCCTTAGATTATAATAGGTATCAGTGTGTTATTGAGGATGGTACTCTAAGAGTTACCAAAGGGGCTCTGGTGGTGATGAGGGGAAGAGGGTTGGGATATTGAATAAGTTGGTGAGTTCCACCATTGTGGGGATAGCTACTGTGTCATTATTGAGGCTGTTAGACTTAGATGTTACGAGATTTTGACACATGAGATTAGGGAACATGAGTGTCAAGGGTCTTACTATGCTTTCTAAGATGGGATACAGGATGGACATAGTATAGGTATTATGGACTTTTGTGAGCAATGTGTGTTTGGAAAGCAGAAATGGGTTAGCTTTTCAAAAACTAAGCATATTATAAGAGCACTTATTGAGTATAGCCATCCAGATTTATAGGGTCTAGATAGAGTGGTTTCCAAAGATGGTTCACATTACTTGCTCACATTTATTGATAAATTCTCTAGAAAGGTATGAGTTTATCCCTTAAATCATAAGAATGATGTGTTTGGTGTTTTCAAATGCTAGAATACCTTACTAGAGAAGCATATTGGGAATCAAGTTAAGTATCCGAGCACATATAATGGTCTTGAATGTTTTTTAGGAGAGTTTCTTTAATATATGCGAAGATTGTTGGATAATGAGATACCATACTTATGTTGGTAGATCACAATAGGATGAGGTTGTTGAGAGAATGAACATGGCCCTATTAGAGAATGCTCATTATATGCTATCATAAGGAGGGCTAGGTAGAGAGTTTTGGGCTGAGGTAGTTCACGTAGCAACATACCTGATGAACCAGTCACCAAATTGGTCCATTAAGTTGAAGAAACCTGAGGATTTGTGGTTTGGTAAGCCAAATTATTACTCTAATTTGCATGTATTTGGTTACCCTACTAATGCTTATGTGAATGATGGTAAACTTGAGCCTAGAACCAAGAAGTGTATCTTTCTTAGATTTACATTTAAAGTAAAGGGATATAGGTTATGGGACCCAATTGCATCCAAGCTATTAACTATTAAGGATGTTACCTTCAATGAGTCTATGTTCCTTTAGAAGGTTGAGTCTTATAATGGTATATCTAAGGAGGTGGAGTAGGATAGTGCATTCCAAGTGGAGGTTAAGTTAGATGACAGAGACCCTTCTGATAAACCCATTGTTTCTTAAGTGGGTGGATCCAAGCAACAAGTGGAGCAAAGGGGTGTTGCTTCAGACAGAGCACGAAGGATTTTTAAGGCTTTGATCATGTATGCTTTTGAAAAATTAGTTGCCTATGATTTATCTAGTGCAAATATTTTTGTTGATGTGCATGAGCTAGCATCATTCTCAAACGCTATTGAGAGTTCAAATTCTGCCGAGTGGTGTGCTGCTATGGAGGAGGAGATAAATTCCTTAATGAAGAATTAGACATGATAACTTATGAATGCACCCAAGAAGAAGAAGATTGTTGATTGCAAGTGAGTGTAAAAGTTCAAATAGGTAACTTTAGGGGTTAGACATACTTCTATTTGTACTTTTCTTACGCTTGTGGCTATGCATAATCTAGAGTTTGAGCAGTTGGATGTTAAAACTACATTTTTACATGGTGAGCCTGAGGAGGATATTTACATGCAACAACCTAATGGGTTTGTTATGGAGGGGATATATGATCATGTATGTCTATTGAGTATGTCACTATATGGTCTAAAGTAGCCTTGTAGATAGTGGTATAAAGAGTTTGATAAGGTTATGCTTGAGCATGGTTTCTTTAGGAGTGAGTATGATGGATGTGTGTACTTGAAGGAGATGGAGGGAGGATCTCTTATGTATCTTTTTTTATATGTTGATGACATGATTGTTGCAACAAAATATGTCTGATGTTGATAATATGAAGGAAATGCTAAAGAGTGAGCTTAAGATGAAGGACCTTGGAGATGTAAAGAGGATTCTTGGCATGAAGATCATAAAAACCGTGAGCAGAAGCTTTTGTACTTGTCACAAGAGTTCTATATGAACAAGGTGTCGAAGAGGTTTCATATGATGGATTCCAAGATAGTGAGAACTCCATTAGCTACTCACTTCAAATTGTCAGCTTTTGATTGTCTCAAGTCTAAAGAGGAAAAGGAGTTCATGACTACTGTTCCATATTCAAATGTTGTTGGTTATATCATGTATTCTATGGTGTGTACTCTGCCTGATATTGCTCAAGATTTTAGTGTGGTGAGTCGATATATAGCAAATCTGGGGAAGGCTCACTGATAAGCAGTGAAGTGGATTCTGATGTACTTGAAGGGTATAATGCTAGCATGTATAGCATATAAGAGATCAACAAATTCGTTGGTTGGGTTCATGGACTCTGATTTTGGTGGAGACCTTGATAAAAGGAGATACAATAGTGGATATATTTTTTGTTTTAGTGGTTCAACTATTAGTTTGAGGTCTTCCTTATTAGATATGATGGCTTTATCCACTATTGAGGTAGAGTATATGGCTATGATAAATATTTTTTAGGAAGTCGTGTATCTTGGGGCTTAGTAAGTGAGATGGGGTTTGGTCATGGTGATATCTGTTTGCAAAGAATCGTAATTCTTTCCATTGTTGAATGAAACACGTTGACATAAAGTATCACTTTATCCTAGGTACTGTTGCTGCTGGCAAAGTTGTGTTGGAGAAAGTTGGTACTTTGGATAATGCAATCGATATGCTAATGAAGCCATTGACCATGGGTAGTTTGAGTACTTCTCGGACTTGATTGTTATTTGTAGGCCATGAGGTCCTTTGTTGGGCCAGGATATTTTTGTAGGGGTCTTTATATGTCATACTTTATCAAGGTGGATAATTTTGAGCTTTAGTTGGGTATTTGATGCAAATCATAACATTATGTTGGTTTTGCACAGGTATTGGAGAAGTTAAATATAGATTTATGAGTTCTGGAATAAACAAAAGGGCCCCGTGTTTATCAGCACAAGTCATGTTTACTCATAGAATATGTTGATGTAAGTTTTTGCGTTAATTTTGAAACATTTTTTTGCTCCGTAGGATTTTTTCTAGTATAAAAGAGATAAAAAAATCCGAGTTGTCAAGTCATATGACCCAACTTCTTCTTCTTCTTCTCCATAATATTATCCATTAAAAGATAATTGTAAATTGTGTAATTTATTGATTGATTAATTTAATCATCATATAATTACAAAAGAGCACGAATAAAGATATCTATTTTTCCTCAATTATTCTATTTTGTGATTGAAACATAAATTATTCATCATCTTTTTAATTTTAATTTTGGTTTGGATTCATTCAATCTACGTAATTCCAAAACATATAATATCTTTCGAGCATTTTTAGATAGTATAACTAGGGTTGCATAAAAAAAATTAAAATTTGAAAATTCAATCTAGTAACTAAAAAAAATCAAATTTGATATTTAGAATATCCAATTTGATTTTTTTTCCAAAATAACATCCACTCATTAAGATCTAGTTTTTAAGTGGATTATTTAATTTTAAAAAATATTTGATATTTTCTTAATTATTTAAATATTATATCATAATATTATAATTTTGTAGTGTCAAGTATTTAAAATTTATTTATTTTTGTAATTCCAACATAAATACTAATATTTTCATACTCTTTTTAGACAAATTAACACACTTATAGTAGTATAAATATGAATATTAATTAATATATAATCTTCATTTATTATTATTATAAATGATATGGATAATTCTCAAAGGAGTGTTATTGAACTTAAAGGGTGATGACCCAAAGAGCCGATATTAGTCCACCAAACCTTTGGACACACTCACCCCTTCTTATTTCTCTTTGAGTTTGTTACCAGGCTGGTTCACTATACAAAATATGAGTGATTTCCTATTCTCGACTACTATATATTCCCCTCCCCATTTTTCCTCTTCCCCGGTCTTATCTCTATAAACTCAAAGTTTTGTATTCGTTGTGGGGGAATAGAATCATTTATACAATTTCCAATACTTAATCTCTCCTCTAATATTTTCCTTCGGCATTCTTTGATTACTTAAAATTTGCTCTCGGTTTATAAAAAACCAACAACAATAGGCATCGTCTATGGGGATTCTGAATAAAAAGCTATGTCTCCCATCCAAACTTTAGACATACTTGATCCTAGCACTGGTAACTCCTCAAGAGTGGATAATCTAGTAACCACCTCTTAGCTTCAAGCTATAAACACTAAACTTTGAGCATCCATTAAGGAGATGGTCTTGGACATGTTAGCTCTGTTATTACATACCCTCAGTGAGTTACCAAATCTTCTAGATCAACACCATCATCATTGTTATGAAACATCCCAGCAACCCACCATACAAGAGACTCTAGTGAAAGCTTTTGACCACTCCTTAGGCCTTCCAAAAAGAGGTAAGAGAACTAGGCTGAGTAGTGCTATCGTCCAATACAAGGAAGATGAATAAATGGAAGATACATTACCAACTAGAAGTAGAAAGGATGGATAATGGTTGTCTTTGATCCATTCCAGACAAGATATAATAGAAAAGCATTCCAGTCAAAGAGGGGAGTGATGTAGAATTAGCATGGATTTAGAGAGATCCAAACCAAATAAAAAATAAAAAGATTATGCACAATTGAGGATTAAATCACAAAATAGAACAATTGAGGAAAAAGTAGAAATATTTATTCGTGTTCCTATGTAATTATAGTATAATTAAAATAATTAATAAATCAATTCTACAAATCTACAATTCTCTTTTCATGGAGAATTCTATAGAGAAGAAGAATAAGTTGGGTTGCACGACTATTGACGGCTAGGGTTTCAAAATGTCTCCTTTTATAGAAGAAAAAACCCTAAGGGGTAAAACAAAATTTTTCAAAGAAAAAAACCCCATGTTTATTTCTTTACTTTCTATTTTTTTCCAAAATATATCAAAGGTTTCTCTCATAAACACGGACTGTGTTTATTAACACTGTACCTCCATGCTTTTCACATACTCCATACTATACTAAACTTCTCCAACGCCTACACGAACCAATACAATGTTATGCTATGTTCAAATACCCTGTTAAAACTTAAAATTTTCCACCTTGATGTAGTATTTGTGACGTATAACATGGAAGGATCTCTAAAAAAATCCTTAGCCCAATAAAGGGCCTCATGGCCTATGAACAATAATTAAGTCTGAGAAACACTCAAACTTACTCACGGTGAGTGGCTTTGTTAGTATATCAGCTGGATCATCCAAAGTACCCACTTTCTGCAAGTCAACTTTGCCTGTATTAACATTACCCTGGATAAAGCTATACCTAATGTCAATGTGCTTCATTCGAAGATGAAAAGAATTATAATTCTTTGCTAAATAGATAACACTTTGGCTATCACCATGAATAACTGAAGCACCATAACTAAATCCCAACTCTCGTACTAAACCACCAAGCCACAAGTCTTCTTGACATTCCTCTATCATTACCAAATCCACAACCTTAGAACCTCTAAGGTCAAACACTTGTAAACTAATATACCTCTAAGGTTGAACACTAGTATACTTAATACAAGTCGATACTGTATCTACCAAGTGCCATAGAATCTACACCACACCTAACCAAGGTGTATTCAAGAGACTCACCACACACATTCTCACAACATGAGAAATACAATGGTCAGTACTAATCATATTATACATCAAGCATATCACAGCTATAGAGTATGAACCAGTGACTAAGCAAGCCACCAGAATAGATTTGGATTTGGGCACGTCCAAAGTGTTTAGCTTGTTCTCCTTAGACATTTCTTTTACTGCGACAAGAAAAACATAAACATACAACAAAAGAATAACTAGTGAAATATTCCAGACCAATGTTTGAGCCCACCAAAGAGACCACAACTCTTCCGCAACACCATAGAATACCATAAGGTAGAATCAACACATAAAATAACATATGAGTATAACACTGGCTCCTACACACCAATAATACTCATAGTATATAGTGCATAACTAGATATGCCTAAAGTAATGCCCACTTACTCCACCTGCTACTCAGGTTCCTTTTCATCTAAATAATTTGTACCATCTAGATCAACAACAACCTCCACCTTATCTAAAGCATCCAACAGACTCTCCTACTCTACCTTCTTGTCAAGAAGGAATTTAGACTCACAAAATATAACAGATCTAGATGTAACTAAGTCATAACATAAGGCCGCCAAGTTGTGCCAATGACACTTCCGTATCTCAGTTGCATCAAATCAAGGCTAGTAATATCTAAGTTAGAAACTCTCAACGTCACCCAACTGCACCTTCAATAGTTGTTCCAATAAGCTCATAAAATGTCCTGACCCACTTGCCAACAATCACCACCACAATCCCTTTAGCAACCATCAATGTACCATTATCAATAAAACATCTATAACCTTTGATATCCAAGGATCACATCAAAATTAAGATCTTGGTCATGTTAGGAATATGACAAACATTAGATAGTGTTCTTACCACACCATCATGCATCCTCACCTTTACATTTCCAATCCTAGCAACTGTGCAGAAAGCACCATTTTCCAAGACAAAAACTATACCTTGAATATTATCATATATCTGGAACCAGCTTCTATTGGGACATACATGGTACAAGCACCCAAAATCCAAAATCCACTTATCGACTAATTTGGTCTGTCCATCTGTGGTAGTCACTACATCACCATCACCATCGCCCCCAGCTATGGTAGCATTATACTCATTAGATATACCATTAGTAGTGTCTGTTGGTTTCTAATTGGACAATATCTTCTGATATGGCCTTTTATGCGATAACTATGTTATGTCATATTCTTCTGCTAACTCTTGAACTTAGATCTAGACATATTCTTGTCACTAGATCCCCCATCATGTGTCCTCCCCTAGCTATCAATCCCTCACTATATGAGTCCTCAAAAGTACCTCTACCAGTCAACTGAATATCAATCAACTTCTATTGTAGTAAGGCGGATTTCACATCCTCAATGACTAATTCGTCCTTCTCATACAAAAAAATCTCACAAAAATGCTTAAGGCTAGTAGGCAAAGAACATAACAAAATAATAACCAAATCTTCATCATCTAATTTAACATCTAGATTATGCGAATCCATAACAATAGAGTCAAAATCATCCAAATGACTTTTTAAATATTGAGTTTCACCTAATTTCAAGTCATAAAGCGAAATCTTTAATAGTAGTCAATTTATTAGTGTTTTTTTTTCATATACAATGACTCAAGCTTCAACCATAGCACATCCGTTGTTGATTCTCTAGCCACTTATTGCAATACCTCATTTGACAAACACAATTGTATGGTAGAGAGGGCCTTCTGATCTAATTCTTCAAATCTCTCATGCGTCATTGATTATAGCTTCTTTGAATGATTGGATAAATCTTTTTCCAATCCGTTATGAGTTAGAATTACCCACATCTTCAATTTTCATAATCTAAAATTCAAGGATTGATTAAACTTCTCAATATCAAACCTTATACCTATGCCGATAACTAGATATCTTCAACAACACAACTTTGATACCAAATTATTATAGAATTAGTGTGGATTTAGAGAGACCCAAATCAAATAAAAAATAACAAGATTATGCACAATTGATAATTCAATCACAAAATATAACAATTGAAGAAAAAATAGAGATATTTATTCATGCTCTTTTGTAATTACAAGATGATTAAACTAATCAATCAATTCATTGCACAAATCTACAATTCTATTTTAATCAAGAGATCTATGGAGAAGAAGAAGAAGAATTTGGGTCTCATGACTCTCGATGGATAGGGTTTCAATATGTCTCCTTTTATAGAAGAAAAAATCATAAGAGGCAAAATAACGTGTTTAGGAAACACAAGACCCCTTGTTTATTTCCGTACTTCGAATTTTTTTTCCAAAACACATCAAAGGTGCCTCTTAGAAACACGGATCGTGTTTATTAACATGGTACCCCCGTGATTCTCATATAAAACTCCATACCACACTAAAATCTCCAACACCTGCATAAATAAACACAATGTTATGCTATGCTCAAATGCCCAGTCAAAACTCACAAGGAGCATGGTGGCTGATAGAGCAATAGGGAAATGGATGAAGAATATCCTGAATTCAATGCTCGATGGATGGCTAGAGATTCTATTAGCAATAGAGATGATGTACATTTGACTGATAGAGAGAAAGATGATTTTATTGGTATGTTAATAGATTAAAAAGTGCTAAGGGGAAGAAGACGAGCAATGTAGATGCTTATAGTTGGTAAACACCATTCTCTAGTGATAAAGCTGAAATGCTAACACAGAAACTAAGAATTCCAACTTTTGAATCATTTGATGGCTATTCAAATCCACAAGACCACTTGAATGTGTTTAAGAATATAATGTTATTAGCTGGAGAACAAGAAGAAACTCTATGTAAGGCATTTATAGGAAATTTAAAGGGATGGACATTGAGGTGGTTTGGTAAACTCAAGACTGAATTGATAAGCTATTTTTCTCAACTCACAATGAGTTTTATAGAATAATTTGGTGCATGCTGGTAACTTAAAAAAGACTCGTCCTCCTTGATGGAATTATCTTAGAGGCTAGTAGAGAATATGTATATGTTAGAGAGGCTAACTTCCATAAAACAACCAAGAGGATGAGAATAGGCAATGGGAAAGTTAGCTTCATAGCAAGGGATGAGGGGCTAAGTAGGGCTAAAAATCACAACGATCCCTTAGTAATTGAATTAAAAATCGCTAATTGTGTAATGAAATAGGTTCTTATGGATATAGGTAGCTCAATAGATGTTTTATTTTAATGAAGCTTATACACATCTCGAGTTGCTAGAGAAATACTTGATAGAAAAAATGACACCTTTGGTGGGATTCATGGGCAATATCATAAAACCTAAAGGGATGGTGAATCTTACTAAGACTTTTGGCTAACTGGAAACATTGAAAACTTTCCAAGAAAATTTTTTCATAGTCACTTTCCTATCGGCATAAAATATGTTATTAGGTTGACCAACTCTTAATAAAATAGAGACAAGCATCTTTATGGTAGGATTGATAATAAGATTATTGGTAAACATAAGATGGGGGAAGTTTAGGGCGATCAAGGAATGGTTAGACAATGTTATGTTATTGAAGTAAAGGGAAAACCAAAAAAATCAAACACCATGAAGCCACAAGAAATCTTTGAGTTGGAAGACATAAGTATACCTAGAGAAGGTATAAAGTTGTTGTATAAGCTGAAGAAGTGCAATTAGGAGAGGTAGATCATAAAGTAATGATATGAAAAGAAATTAGTGAAGTTGATAAGGAAAAGCTACTGACTTTTCTCACAAATAACAAGGTTGCATTTTCCTAGGTAGCATCATATTTATAAGGAATCAACCATAAAATAATTAGGCATCCCCTAGACATAAAGGAGGGATTTAAGTTAGTAAAGCAGAAAGAGAGAGTCGTTGGATTAGAAAAGAACAAGGCAATTAGTGAAGAGGTAGAGAATTTACATTCTTTAGGCATCATTAAAGAAGTAAAATACACCGACTAGATAGCCAATCCAATCATGGTTAATAAATTTGGTGGGAAGTGGCAAATGTGCATTGACTTTACTAACTGAAAGAAAACCTGTCCAACAGATGGGTACCCACTCCCTCACATTAATTGAATGATTGATTCAACAACCGGACATAAAAGGTTAATCTTTATAAATGTTATTTTGGATACCATCAAATCAAGCTTTCCACCACAAACCTAGAGAAAACCACTTTTATTACAGATGATGGCTTTCATTGTTATAAGTTTATAGGATTTGGAATGAAGAATATAGGGGTAAATTTTTAGAGGCTGGTAAATGCAAATTTTCGGGGACAAATTGTAAAGAAAATAGAGGCTTATGTATATGACATGACCATAAAAAGGTATAAAAGAGAAACCCACATAAAAGAAATTAATTTTATTTTTGAGCCCTTGAGGAGATATTGAATGAAACTAAACCCTAATAAGTGTGTGTTTGGAGTTAGCACTGATAAATTTTTGGGTTTTATGGTGTCACAGAGGGTTATTGATGTAAATCTTGAGAAAGTTATCGCTATCCTAAATAAGCAACTTCTGTCAGGATAAAGGGATATCTAACAATAGATAGGAATGTTGGCCGCTTTGCATATATTTCCATCCAAAGAAGCTTATATACACTTACCCTTTTTTAAGCTTTTATGAGTAAAATATAATTTTCAATGGACAAAGGATTGTCAAAAAGCATTTGATGATTTAAAGGCTCACTTATTAAGATTGGCAACAATAACTATTCCATTAGAAGGGGACAAACTTTTCTTATATCTTGCTGCATCAGCATTGGTGATATCCTCTACTCTAGTTAGATATGATGTCGAGACAAAAACATAGAGACCCATCTATTTCACTAGTAAGGTGCTTCCTAACATAAAAAGTCGATATTCCAATTGGGTAAAAATAACTTGTTCTCTGTTAATCGCTTTTTGGAAATTTAAGCCTTATTTTAATACCCATTCCATTGTAGTTTTAACAAACATTATTATCAAAACCATTATGCATAAACTAGATAATTCAGGGAGAATGATGGTGTGGGTTGCCAAGTTGAGCAGATATGATATGTAGTATAAGCCTAGACCAACAATAAAAAGGGAAGTCTTTATTTGATTTCATAGTTAAATGTTTATCTGAGAATGATCATTCTCTGTCATTGAAGTTAGGGGAGCAAGGATAATGGAAGATATATGTCAATGGGGCATCAAATAGTTTGGGCTCTAGGGTAGGGGTAGTATTGATTGATATAAATGGCATTCTTGTTAAACATGCACTAAAATTTAGATTCACTACCACAAATAACAAAGAAAAATATAAAGCTACTCCAGCTAGGCTTAGAATAGTACATGAACTGAGAATAAAATTGGTTAAGCTTTATAGCAACTCAGCATTTGTCGTTGGGCAGTATAATGAATGGCATGAGGTTTGAGGGCCTAGCATGGAGAAATATTTATGGAAGTTGATTGAAGCAATAAAGCACTTTTCTTATGTCAAAATCATTCAAATACCATGGGTGTCTAATATCGTGGCTGATGCACTAGCTAGATTAGCCTAGCTAGCTCTTCATCATTAGTTAAGATAGTTAAAATATAATACATGACAGAGAGGTCAAAGGATATGAGAAGTGCCCATGAAGAACACTTTGAGATTGCAAAAATTTCAATGCAAGATGAATGGATAAAGGAGATTATAGATTTACCTAGAAGAGGGGTTCATGTGGGCAGATAAAAATAAATCATTTGAATTAAGAAAAAGGGCTGCAAAATATTTTGTTGTCGATGGAGAGCTATATAGGTGATCACAAACCATGTCAGTTCTTAAATACTTACCTTGAGTAAATAAGTAAAGAATGTTGGAATATTTCCACGTAGGCATATATGGTTTACATCAAGCTGCTAGATCACTCTTGGCTAAAGCTCTACGACATAGGTATTACTAGAAGATGATGTATCAAGATGTTACGGAAATCATGCAATGATGAGTATGTCAAAAATTTGTTCCAAGATAAATTGTCCCCCATTTTGGCTGCAACCTATTGTAAGTTCATGGTCATTTTCTATCTTGGGTGTCAAAATTTTTGGTCTGCTTAGTGCTGGTAATATGGATACTCAAAAATAAATATATTATACCTTTGTAATGGTTAATAAACTAACATATTGAGTATAGGTATGGGTAAAAAAAGATTCATCATTTTTTCCATTAACTATTCCACAAAGTGGGACGAGTTGAAATCTTTAGCTCAAATCAGTGAAAATCAAATGACAGAGTTTTTTCTAGAAAAATATAGTATGCCAATAAGAGAAAGAAAGTAGAGATTTAATAAAATTCATATTTTGCAAAGAGAAATATGTTTTTTATTTTTTTTTATGTAGGTTTAGAGTACTACAAGAAATTATTATGGACAAGGGTTGGCAATTCAATAACCATAAATAAATAAATTCTTGTGAAAAATGAGGCATTAACTAGAGATTTAATTCCATATCTCATGTAGAGGTAAGTTGCATTTAAATTTTATTAACAACATTTGTTCTAATGAAGGAAACTCTTATTGAGGCAAGTTTCATGTAATAGCCAAACCAAGCTAGACAATAAAGAGATATTGGGAGCATTGATATGCCAGCTAAGTGGAATATAATGAGGTTGTGTAGATGAGCTTCCTATAATATTATAGGCCATTAGAACAACAATAAAGAGCCCAACAGGTGAAACTCCTTTCAACCTAGGTTTTGAAGTTGAGGCAGTTTTTCTAATGAAGAAAGATACCATATCATATAGGATTAATTAGTACAATCATAATGAAAATGAAGAAGCCTTAATGATAGAGAAGGAATTTCTTGAGAAGCATAGAGAAATGACTTGCAAATTATCGCCGACAAGTAGCCAAATACTATAATAAGAAAGTTAAGCCCACAAGTCTAAAAGCTAGAGATTGGGTATTGAGTAAGGTAGAATTTTAGGTAATGACCACCAGAGTAAGCTGGTAACTAAGTGGGAATATCTATATAAAATTAAAGAGCAATTTGGGTTAACAACCTTCGTATTGGATGATAAGGATGGAAGATACTTAGCCAATACCAAAAATATAAAGTACTTAAGGAAATATTATTTGTAAAATTGCTAGAAATTTTTTTGAAAGAAAGAATTGTTACATTTGCATCTATGTGCTATGTTAGTTTCCTTTTCTTTAACATTGATATTAAAAAAATATGTCCCTCATTTGTTTAGTAATGCTAATATTTTTTTTACGGTAAATATATCTATTGAACAATATGAGTGCATATACTTCAAACACATTATTTATATAACAAGAGGTCATCAACAAAGAAAAGATTTTAAACTCTCTTATAAAGAAGGGTCGATATTTTGTCTTCCTATAAGCCCTCACTGAGACCGTTGAGCATTAAAGATAGGCATACTTAGTGATGTGAAAATACATAAAAAAATATTTCATTCATTTATGTCGAGGCTCCCTTCAAGAGGTTGTTGAGTAATAAATCTGATGAATTGCACTAAGATCAATGATCAATACATAATCCTTTCAAGAGGCCAAAATTGAAGATGGACACACCTGGTGACCTAAAAAACAAACTCTCTTTCATTTACTAAGCTCAAGGAGCACACCTAGTAAAGATGAAAGAGCAAAGTTCTCTCTCACTCATTAAGTTTAGGCTCTAAAGCTTCGTCCTTGGCCGAGGTACCAAGGCTATTGAGTTATTAGGTATACCTAGTGGTTTTTTAGCTTAGTTAAACCAAGGATCCTATGGTGCACCCTCAACCAAGGTGTTGAGGCCGCTAGGACCATGTTGAGATGATTGGATTTGACTCTTATTTGGTTTGCCACCACCAAAGTATAATGAAAATTAAAAGTGTGTGCCATAGGGATCTTCATATTATGGACAAGGTTTTTTATCCTACGTACCTTGATCTTAATATTATTATATTATGGTTTTAGTCTCCTTAAGGTGGCATATTATTTTTTCTCAACATTAGTACAAGAACATATGAGAAGAAAGACGTTCAAAGAAAAGGAAAACATCATGTCATATATAAGGAGTATTTGTACAAATTTTCCTAAAAAAAAGAAAAAAGAAAAACTAAAAAAGGAAATGTCTGTTGGGTCCTTAAGAAGTTTCTTCATATTGTCAATTGCCATATATCTCTTTAGAACCTTCAGGAACAAGAATAATTTCAAAGCTTTTACTCTTATATAACTTTCTATTAACTCTAAAAAGATGGCCACTCTCACCCAAGGCTTTGAATTGAGCATAGGCAACAGTGGCACTATAGTTATACCATTGTAATTTTAGTTGTTTTTTCTTGATGGGAAAATTATTCCCTTGCCAAATACTTTCACACAACTTTATTAAAATGTCTCAACTTAGCGTCAGTAGTTTCTTTATTTATACTACTATCATTGATGCCTTTTTGATGTGCCTCAATTGTTTGTTTGGCATCAGACAATTGTTTATGAAGACTCTTTATTTCTTCGCTATTCCCTGAGTCTTTATCTAATATTTATTTGCATTGCTAATCAATCTCAACGTGAAGCTTAGCTACTTTAGCATTGAGAAGATTTTTTTTTAATGTTGATGAGTAACTATTAGGCCATCAAAAAATTGCTGGACCATATTGGCATCTACGGTCCATTTATTTTTCTTGATGGTTAATCTATTGATTATTACTATCTTTTTGTGGAGGTCATCCTTCAAGTAGACAGTCTTTTCTCTTAGAATATCCATTTCAAACTTTGATGTCTTTTTCACCTTTTCTAAATGATCTTCCAAGCTAGTGACTTGAGCTTGGAAAAGATCTGCATAAAGGGTAGAGGACTTTAGTTGGCCCTTTTCAGTATCTAATTCAGAGATTTTGGCTTGAAGCGATTCCTTCTCAAATATATAGGTTGAATGGGCTTTCTTAAGATTTGTGTATTCACTCTCTATCTTCTAGAAGCATTTGGTATGAGAGAAAGAATAAAATTATTATCTTCTCATGAACAATTGCTGCAAATAATAAATATAATTTTAATAAGAATAAATCATTAATATAACTACATACATGTAAAATAAGAATCCAATACACACCTAAAAACTTAAGTTCATGTTAGCCCTTACCAAAGTGGCTGTTATTAGACCTTTGAGAATCCTTTTGTCTTCCTAAAGCATCATGATCTCAATTAGCTCAAGACCGGCGGAGCCATCAGGATGATAGATAAAGAAAGAATAGTCTTCAGGAATGGACAAGGTAGATCCACTATCCTCCAAAAAGACTTTATTTCCTTCTTGAAGAACATCTTTTCTCTAAGGGAGTGTATCTAATTTAGGAACCCCACTGTTGGGACCTTTCAATATGTTAGCAGCCGGGGAAGTATGGCTATGGTTCAATAGTGGGGTACTCCCGCTTTATTCAACCTAATGAGAAGGTATAGTGCTAGCTTCTATAAGAACTTCAACCTATTTAATTTCTCTTTCTTCATCATTGTTATACCCATTAAGAGCAACAATATCTTTATTAGGAGCTGGAATAGGGCCCAATGTGGGTTCTCTCACAAAAGGATTCAACAATCATTTACCTTTTTCTAAGGGTAATGGATGAGAGGAATGTGATGACTCTTTTATTGAGATAGGAACTGAAACATTTGAGCTTGGGGTGAGAGGGGTAGATAAAGTTTTGACTGACCCAAGAGTAGATTTAGGAATCTTATTATCCTCTAGAATATACAAGAATAAAAAAAGATGACGGAATGACAATTAACATTGGTAAACTTAATAATATTCGTAACCTTATTTATCTTATCTTTTTTATTTAACCTTTTAGGAAAAATCTTAGCCGCTCCTTCACTCTCCTAAACATATAATAATGAAGAAAGACACTTAGAATAAATACTATGAATTTCAAAAGATAGAATTCATGGTGTATGGCTAGAAGACTTACTTTTTGTTTAGATCCTTCAATAAGAATTAATCCAATGGAACACCACATAGTGGGCTTCTTTACACCCTTTTCTAAGATGGGAGTAACCATCTATTGTATAGCTTTCTAAGCATTACACACTACAAGAAAAAAATAAGACATAATCTTGTGAGACAACGAACAAACATTAAAGAAGTTAAACTAACAAAAAGAAAATGTTTTGCTTACCAACTTTAGAGATAAAACCTATTTTCTTCATGATAATAGGATAATTATTGACATTATTGTTATTAACGATGTTCCCTTCTCGTTAAAAATTATCAAATTTAATCATAGATGCTTTTAACTCCATAGTGAAGGGTGGTCACTCTCAAATCTCGGGGGTTCAATTGACCCCACTTTGATAAATTCCACTCACAATCATCCAAAATAAAGAAGTATTGTGACTTCCACTTTTCCACAGAGGAGTGGTGTTCTTTAATGAATTTATTATCCTCTTGTTTGAATGGAGTAAAGTCCTACAGTCTAGGGTTGACTTAATAACTTTAAAAAACAAAAAAAAAATACCCGAAGAGGTCCATTTTAGGTGTAACCTCTAATAAATGACACCCATACAAAAAACTTGTTACCATTATCTATGCATTAGGAATGAATTGTGGTAGGCTAAGGTGATACTTTTAGAGGAGTCCCATAACAAAAGAATGTACAGGAAAATGGATGCTAGCATGCAAAGCCTCAATATAAAAGAGAAATGCACCTATCCTACAAATTATTAGCCTTATCCGATGGGGATGGTGCAATTAGAGTAAGGGAAGGGGGAATGTAATACTTTGCCTAAAAATGTTTAAGCTAAGCATATGTTATATTTTTGGGAAGAAGATGTTTGAGTCAAGTGAGGTAGTTTTTATTTATAATGAGGGGTAAAGAAGAATCAGGAGAAGGCAAAAATATTGAGGGGTTTGTGGTCGATATGATTGTCAAAGATGAAGAAAATATAATAGAACTAGACAAAGTTTTAGATAAGGATGAAGACCGAAAAACAGAAGAAGATTTAGAACTACTAAGATGTTTCAGGAAAATATCCCTTGGAAAAGTAGGGTATTTACTAGGAAGGTTGCAAGGATTGGTGGTTGGAGCAATGCAAACTCCACAAGTGCAATTTCCATTCGGTAGCTCATAATGTTGAACACCACGACTAATAGCAACTGTGGGAGGAGTTGTGATGATATCTATAGGTGAAGATGATAGTGATGTAGATACTATCATAGCAAATGACAAAAATAGAAAAATAAGGAATGGAACAAGTTTGAAGATGTAAAGTGAGAACAAAGGAAAACTCGAGAAGATAATCCTAGAAACTGGAGAAGAATAATAATTGCAAATAATGAAGATTAGGGGAGTAAATGTATAGGGGTATATATATGTATGTATGTATGTATATATGTATATGTATGTATAGTAGTATTGGCTAAGTAAATTTACCTCATTTTTGATAGAGAAGGTGAAGAATCTACATTCATCACTGTCACAATCTCCTTGATAATCTCATTTGGGAGAAGACAGAACATCTATTCCAGCCTTGATTATTACTCGATCTCTAACTTTATTACATGAAATAATGGCACAATGAATTACTTACAATAACCTAAGAAATTGGTCCCTTTTATAACAATGTCTAAACATATCATGTGATCCTTATGCACATAGGTTTCTCATTATTTGGGCATGTGGGGGAAAATGGAAATTGAAGCTTACTTGATAAGCTTCATGTTGATACCATTTTACACAGCCAAAATTTAAATTTTGAATTTTATGATAATTGATAAATTTGGTGTAGTTTATTTTTTTTTTCTTTAGCAGGACTCGTCAATGGCCCTTACTGGTGGGATTTGGTTATATAATATTCGCTAGAGCATATCAATGGTTTGCCGACATTATTTTTATGTAACAAAATTTGTAAATAACTGATGATATTGTATAATCTACCAAAGGTGATAAATTTATTTCATGTTGTATGATAACCCTTCATTTCTAATTTGTTGATGGTATTTACTATTATTATTATTATTATTATTATTATTATTATTATTATTATTATTATTATTATTATTATTATTATTATTGTAAATGCCTAATAAGATATGTTGTTTTTTTAAACTTGTAATGTAGACCATCAACACATGTTATTTTTTGTAAACTTATAATATAGATCGTCGGCCAAACATTGATCCTTAATTTGTATGATTCGAAAGGCCAGCTAACTAATATACATAGGTCGTCAGCAAATCCTTAAAGATCACCCTATCTACTATAGGGAGACAACCATTGGGTGCGCAATGCTAGCATAAAATCATGGAAGTTTAGCCCATCTACCATAGGGAAATGATGAATACAATGGAGGAAATGATGATATGGGTATTTCTCAAACCAATGTTATTGATCTTAAATGGTGACGGCCCAAATAGCAGAGATCAACTCACCAAACATCTGAACATGCTCACCCTTTCTCGTTGCTCTCTTAGTTCCTTACTAGGACAATTCACTATATAGAACAATGACGGTTTCCTATTCTCGACCACACAACATTCCCCTCACCCATTTTTTCCTCGGCCCTATGTTTATAAATTCATAGGCTTGTACTCATTTTGGGGGAACAAAATCATTAATACACTTATCTATACTTACTCCTCTCTCCTCTAAGATTTCCCTTTGGCATTATTTGATTACTTAAGATTTACTCTTGGTTTATAAAACACCATCAACAATAAAAGTTATTAAAATTATTGAAATAGTATTTTCATACATGGGTATTTTTTTTATTCGTATTTTTAGATATCCAATCTAAGGAACATGGAGTAGATAACCGATATTATGAACATCCCTAAGTATGACCTACTCGGTAAAACAATTTTGATATGCCTTTAGAAGTTTAGTTGGAATGCTATGTTTAATCTACATTATTTATATTTACATTTGCAAGTGTGTTTTAATCTATGATCCATGACTAATACTGTTTGATTCATTTGCCATAAAATATGGTTCTTGATTTGGAGTTATGTAAGAGCGGTTCTTGATTTGGATTTTATATATGAAAGTCACTGAAGTAATAATAATATTTTACAACTTATTAGATGTAAAATGAATCATATATAATCACAATTTTAGGTAAGTAGTATTTTTTTAATTGATGAATGATGTTTGGTGAATAGTATAATTTTTTTTTATAGATATTTAGTTAAATTGGGTGGACCCTATCTATAAAGTTATAATAAGTTGTAAATAATAATATGATAAAAATATAAAAATAATAGGTAAAACAAACAATCTGAAATTTATATAATTAGATAATATAGAAAAAAAATAAGATTACCTAAACCAACCCTATGAAGGTCACTCGGTAAGTTGATATCCCTTCTGTCAACAAAGGCATCTTATTTAGGTATTAGATTCAAAGACCAAGTACAATATATAAACAGGTTCAAGCGAAACAGTAAAGGAATAGGCAATGAGGTGGAGAAGTTTCTATGCGAGGTTAAGTTCCAGGTGAGAAGAACGTATGGTCTCGCTTTTACAATTGGGCTTAAATCTAAATTGGTCCAAGTACATGCTCTCCTTGAAATACATGACCTTCTCGAAATACATGATGATTGAATAATAACGCAACAATTATGTATGTATGCTAACATGCTTAGTTGCCTTGGCGCCCAATCTAGCATTGTAATTAACTTAGATTTCAATTTAACTTCATTGGTTGCTGTAGTTGACTGTTTTTATTTTCTAAGAAAGTATAATATGCATAAAAACATGCAGAATTGGAGTTAAGAAGCTTATGCTCAATAACAAAAACGTTAAGCTTTGCCCCCCCCCCCCCCATTCAGTCAATCACCACCATATCCTCTATATCTGCAATAAATTCTTATATCACTAATACTTATATACAAATAGAGTCATTTTTTTTTATAATTTTATAAATTTTATTTAACTATATGGAATCAATTTTTTAATTTATACATCTTACCAATAAATACGGGACAACTTTTATAATTTATAATTCTTATTTTTGAATAAAGAGTCATTATTATAAATTTCATAACATTTTATTTTAAACATACTTAGCAAAACACGGGCTATTTTTATAATTCTATTTATAAACATTGAGTTCTTTTTTATAATTATTATTTTTAAATTTGGAAGGGTCCATAAAGTTGAATATAAACTACCATAAATAAGTGAGAACACTATAACTATGTTACAATACCTAAAGGAGGGAGGGGGATTCAAATCTGAGACCTATGATACTTTGGAGCCGTCCTTTAACCGCTAGGCCAAACTTTTTTTATTGTCATTTTTTGTAAATATATAATTATTATATGTTAATTAATTTTTAATATATGTTTATTACACACTTGCTTCGTGGTCAAGATCTGCTTCATATATGTTCGGCACATAATTCCTACATGTTCGACACCTATTTGGCATGCTTTTAACACATACTTGTTATATGTTACACATTTTTAGTATGTGTTCATCAACTTTTATTATATATTCGACCCACACTTATTTCATGTTCAACACATTTTTAGTATAATATGCATAAAAGGACTACAATGGTACAATATTAATGACTTCTCTAGGCCTTCAATTCTTGCTGTAGTTCAACCGGAGTAGGCAGTTGCTATCCTCGATGAACAAATTCAATTTTGATATGATCTATGATGAACTAGATTCAACTATTATTAAAAAGACATCATAATGACATGTAACAGCTATTGTACGAGTTTAGCTTATGGCGAACCTTACTCATATAAATATAAAAACTATCATGGAATTCATATATTTTATATGAAATTGTTCACTATGAACCAAGCTCATGTAATAATTAGCCAATCGGTGGTCCATGCAGCCATCCCCGTTAAATAGAGGGCCAAAATACCATCAATGGCCGGACGATGACAGGATGAAGACAATCAAACAAGGCTTCGAGTCCGTATTTGGCGTCTTCTCAACCTCCTTCGTTCCTAGATCAAGATATTTTATCTTTTTATAATTACAAAAATTGGCATAAAAAATTCTTGGCAATACTTGCCTTCCCAAATTAGGTTTCTTTCTATCGATGCTTTCGTTTTTGTTTGCCATAACTTCAAAGGAAATACAAACTGAAGTGAGGTATGCATGTTTTGTGAGTCGGCACACATGGAAGTTAGGAACTGTATCGATTTTGCTGATCTAATCATGGGTAAGTCACGCGCGTTTGTCCAACCGACAATCTAGAAGAAAGTTGCGAAAATTTGTTTTGCATTATGTGCCTTCTATCCGGCTTTTTTTTTACTATTTTGGGAATAATGAGGTAATGATCATGATTGTTGAATTCATAAGGCTAATTTGAGGGTAATTATGCAGATAGATAGTGATATAAATCCAGATAAATTGAGTTGTTAGCTTAAGTAATTAACTGTTTCGTTGGAACTTTGATTATTTTTAAACATATCAGAAGAAAAAAAATTCAAAAGATTTTGTCTTTCAATTCATTATTTCTTCGGAATCCTCTAGCCAGCTTCCTTGACATCCAAACGACGTTGACGTATGAGTAAAGTTTTCTTTAGCATAATTTTAGCGCTGACCAATTAGTAACTTCATGTGTACATTGTTGCTTAAGGAGCATGATAAGATGAATCAATGCGCTTCTCATGATATTTTATGGATTACTGACCTGAGATGTTACGTCAAAATATTCCTATAATTATTGATTAGGGGAAGTGCACGTAAGATAGGCGGTTAAGGCTTTGTCGATCACACGATCCGCCATAGTTCAATACCCACTCATCGTCACCCTAGCCATCCCAATATATTTTAAAGCTTAACCAATCATTAAACTGATACCATTACAGATTTTCTAATTCAATGGTCGGATGAATAACATATACTATGTCAAGAAAATAAAAAAATATATAGGAAGTTAAATTATATCTAATTTTAATTGGCAACTAATCGATTGTATGGCCTCTTGTTGATCCATTTGCCTAATTGACCAAATTGATTCATTTGTTCACTCATTTGACCGGCCGCTTCATACCACAATTCAAAACTACGCTTACCCTTAGCGATGTATTCGGGATAAGGTCTTTTAAAAAACATATTCTTATGATTAAACAAAATATACTCCATTCATCTCAAATTTCTGTCATGGTTCAACTTTAGGGGTCAAAGTAAACAAATTTTAACCATTATTTTTTTTTTCGACAAACATATTGATTTCTAATCATGACTGCACCAGTTAGTATCTTCCAACTAGTTTGAGCAATCTTGACTGCCACTGATGAATACACATTGCGAATTTTTTGATCAAAGGTTTATAATCATGGTAAGATACCTCCTTGGATACTCGAGGCACAATAAGATACCTTAGTGAGGCCAAAAAGTTATTTTTGTTTATTTTTTTTATAGGTCATTGAAGTGTTATAATAAATATTACTTTTATTGTTATTAAAGGAGAGTTTAGATTAGGGCTGCAAAATAAGCGGAGTCGAGCTGAATACCCCTAGGCTCGAACTCAACTCGTTTAACTAAAGGAGCCTAAAATAAGGCTTAGATTCAGCTTGTTTAACTAAACAAATGAGCCGAACTCACGAACCAAAACAAAAAAAAGAACCAAATCTCACTTTTTCGAGTTCAGGCTCAGTTAGTTAAATAAACGAGTCCAAAAGTGAGGTTTGGACTTGACTCATTTAACTAAACGAATGAGCTGAACCAAGCTTTTAACGAGCCAGCTAAGCCGAATACCGAACTGACTCATTTCATGTACAACCTAATCTAGATAGATGAGAAAGATGGCTTAGAATATTACAAATGGCTTGTAGTGAATCAACATTTCCATAGCAAAAGAAAAGTAAATCATATGTGATAAGAAGATTTGTAAATTTACCTTCTAACATTTGGGGTGGGACTTGAGTTTGAGATTTGACCACAAATCAGTCATTGCATAGTTAAGATATTCCATTACTAGCACAAAAAGGTAAGGAGAGGGGGCATCTCCTTATTTTAAGCCTCTATTGACCATAAAGATGGATTCAAAGATCTATTGATGAGAAGGGAATAACTATTTGTAGTGACACAACTTATCACAAGTTCAATGATGGTAAAAGGGGAAGCCTAGTGTAGCTAGTACTTGATCTAGAAAAGACCACGTGACTATGTTGTAGCCTAGTCTCATATCTAATGTGAACATCCTTATTGAGGGTGTATGCTTCATATTACACCCCTTCACTAGCACTATTGCAAGTAACATGTTATCTTCTATGCTTTTTCCTTTTATTAAAGTAGCTTAAGTCTCCCTTATGAGGTATCCTATGACTTGTTGTTGCCTTTTGGTGAGAACTTTAGCAATCGCTTTGTAGAGGATGTTGCAACATGCTATCAGCTTATAGTCACTTGCTTTGGTTGTATTAGTAACTTTGGATATCCAGTTCATAATGGCTAAGTAGTACCCCAAATTAATAATAAATAATGGAGGCTTAAAAGTGATTGATAAGACTATCTATATTAACAAGATATACCTTTTTTTGGAAAGTATATCCTTAGAGAACTCTATAACTAAGTGTACTTGACTTGAAGTAGTTCGAGGATGGGTGACATCCTAAAAATTTTCTTGGGAAGAGACTTGTCTTGATTTTTGGGACTAATAATAAAAAAAAAAGCATTTTAGGTAACTATTTCTGACCAATGTGGAGCCGGGGTGTTACAAATGGTATTAGAGAGAAATCATGACCACGATGAGCTATTCATCCACATAGTAAAATGATTACTAGGATAGGTTGTAATGAGATAGTCGGGGGTTGAGGTGTAACGAGGGCATTGCATTATTTGAGTGGGGGTGAATATAATACCCAAATTAATGGTAGATCATGGAGGCTTAAAAAATTGATATAACTACATATATTAACAAGATATACCTTCTTTTTGGGAAGTTTATTCTTAGAGAAATGTATAGTTAAACGTGATTTTCTTGAAGAAGTCCAAGGATAAGTGACTTCTTTGGAAGCTTTCTATAATTCTTGTGAGTGATGATAAATCATACTTGAAAGGACTTGTGTTAATTTGTGGAACTAGTAACCAATCTTGAAAATGCTCTAGGTAACTCCCTATGACTATTGTGGGGTTGAGATGTTACAAGCTACATAGAGGTTGCAAGGGATTTGCCCAACAGTAAAAATCTCCACTACCACCATCCATAAATAATCCCCTAATATTGGCCAACAATGCAGATAAAATGTTACACTATACCCATTAGAGCTTGGTGTTTTGTCACCATTCATACTAAAAAAGAGCATCCATTACCTCTTTCTTGGTCATTAGGCATATGAATAAATGTTGTTGTGTTGAAGTGATTTGTGGGCCTCTATGCATTATGTCCTGTTGAAAAGGACTTGAGGCGACTAGTGAAGTACTCATGAGATCTCTATAAAATAGTATGAAAGAATGAGTAAGGTCATCCTATAAAGTGGTAATGGTCCCATCTTCAAGTATCAACGAAGTAATATGCTTCATGTGCCTCATTCCTTTCACATGTGTATGAAAAAATTTTGGTATTGGCATTTCCTTATTTAATACAATGAATATGTGCCTTTTGCCTTTAGAAAAAATCCTCAAAGTAATTGAGATGTTTGAGGGTGGCCATAATGTCTCGTTCTTCTTAGATTAAATGAGGGTTTAGAGGGTTCTCCATTAATATATTTTAAAGGTGTTAGAGTTGGTATCGAGTCGTAAGCACCTTATATAGTACTCCAAATTTTAACCTAACCTTAATCTTAGAAATTTTTTATTTTAATCATACTCTAATTCTCTACTTCTAATTTAAACAAAACTTAAATCATAATCCTTTCTCCCTCTTTCCTTTCCTTTCATCCTCTTCAACCCCTTGTTTCCCTCTCTTCTATGTGGTTTCCATTCCTAGCCTAAATTTCTTCCTACCTAGGCTAGAATCATCATCGCCTTTGTCCGATCCTATTTTCCTAGGGATGTGTTGTGGGGAAAATTATGCACAAATTCCTCGATCTTTGCCTTGTCCTATACCCATCTGCAGTGCCCTCATCCATCCCAATTATTCACTCATCACCCTCACCTATAAATATCCCTATTTTCTCTCTCTTTACTTCATTTATTACAATCACCAAATTCTGTCCTCTCATTCTCTATTTTTCAAAAACTTGTTCTCATAAAATTTGAAGCAATTTTAAGTCATTGTTCCTATCGGTCATCATCGCGATCGTTGTTGAGTGACACCATCGCACTTCGCAACCACCCAACCTTCTCCAACTCCACCCTAATCGCTCGTTGTTCTTCCAACTCGGTTATTACATAATTTTAGACTTATTGGCCTAGATAATTGTGTTTTATCCCCCTTGGTTAAGTTGTGTTTCCTATTTTTTCTTGGCTTCGTTGCCAAAAGGGTTGGACTCCCCAAATGAGTTAACTAGTCGAGTTGGTTAACTCACCGATTAGCACAACTTTCTCAACAGATGTTCTTCCCCATATCTTAGTTATCTTGCTGAGAGTAGTTCTTATCTCTATTTCCCCTAAATCTCAGCTAGATTCGGAAAAATTTAACCCAGCCCGACCAATGTAAAACCCAACTCGACATAACCCAAGAAATTCCCCCACCCAAAACTAACCCAACCCGACCCGACCCAACCCGACCTGCTGTTGAATCAACCTAACCTTAACTCATAACTTGACATTAAGCTAACACACTATCAACCTGACCTGTTATTAAGCCGACCCACTATTAATCGTATCCCTTATCAACCAAGCTCACTATCAATGCAACCCTGGCATTAACCCAACTTGAAAAAATAAAATTTGATATTAAATAGTTATGATAATAAAAAATTACACATGTTTTATTATTTATTTAAAACTTTAAAATATATTATTTTATAAATTTTATTTATTTTTCTTAATTTTAGTATGGATATACTTATTCATCAACGATATAATAATTCTACGGATTTTTTTCTCATAAAACATAACATCAAAAGTTATAATAATAAAAAATCCATAGTTAATAACACATTTTTAATCACATGCTTAAATGATGTCAAACTTAATGTTTGCTTATGGGGTTAATGTGTTAGATTAATTTTGGTAGTTAATATCTAATTTGACCTAAATTCAAAGTGATTTGATTTAGGATTAGCTCAGCTTGAACCTAACCCAACCCATCAAAACCTAAAAGGACCCAATTCGTCAAGTTAAACCAAGTTTGACCTTTTAAATTAACTCAAGCACAAAATCACAAGCTTATTCAGCCCAAAAGACCAACATGACAAGATAACCCAAAATGATTCAAACTCAACCCAACCCAAACTAGGTTAACCCAAACCCAACATGACCTTATAAATTAATCTGATATAACTCGGATCTGCAACATCTCGATACTGAACAATAAGTTGCTCAAAAATCACCTAAACCCAAAATGATCTAACCTGTAAGGGAAAATGACCCACAAAATCCTGACCTAATAATAACTTGACCTATTATAACCAAACACTCTTCACTCGATTACTACTTATAGTCGCACCTAATTGTTTCCCTATAGAGCACACTAAGTTCTTTCCATTCCTCTTGGCCAACACCCTTGGTCTCTTTCTATGTTATCTTATTTCTTTCTTCTCACCTTGTCAATTTTTTTTATCGATCTTCTTATATTCTAAATGTGTATTTTCTCTGGGCCTTAGGTGTTTTTTCAACAGCCTTAGAGGTAGAGACTGGTGTTGTTTGGTAAAAAATACATGTCATAGTTAAGGATTTTTCAATGCTATATATATATATATATATATATATCATGTGTAAAATCATGTTGGGTATTATTATTGTGTTGATAATTTATTATATGATAATGTGGTATCATATTATGGGAATTAAGCATTATGTGAAAATCATGCTTATACAACTGATTGTGTGATAAATCTTATCTTTAATAGGATGATCTATGGTATTGTGGTGTGGTATTGATTAAGCATGAAAACTGTGTAATGAATGTGATCAAGTAGTATCATGATGATATATATTGAAAGTTAGGAATCGATGACATTGTACTTGTATTTTTTTGTTTGTAGAAATTTAGGTATAGTGGCTATCTTAAGGGTATTTTATACATTTGCTAATAATGTGTAAAAATTATTATGGTATGATAATCATTGATGGTTTTATAAATTATTTCAAATGTATTATAATCAAATGATTGATGAATAGGGTACAAGTAATTTAAGATAAGACTCGAGGCTTTTTTATAAGATAAGGGCATTTTGGTCAACATGGTTTAATTATAGAATCCATGGTATTTTAAATAAGATATTGGGTTAAAATATTTTAATTATGTTTCTTAAAATTTTTGGAGTAATTATAAATAGTATAAGTATAATTAAATGAGAAAATGACTTACATTATGAATAGTAACCCTAGAGGTAGGCTCGTTATCATATGTATAAGACGTAGGAGTTGGATCTTGATTTTTTCATATGTAATTAATAATGTTATTTTAGGATGGCTTACTAAATTTGATGATGAAAAGATACTTATGGAAAATGTTATGCATAACTTTTAAAATTAGGGTTTTGTATGCAGGATTGTAGCTCCTTTCCTTAGGGAACATTCTAATCATCATGTGATTATATTTTATGTGTCTTGTAGAATCACGGTAATTCTATATTATTTTCTCACTTATTTAAATTTATTTCTGCATATTGAAATCAAGATAAGCAATAATCTAATAAGATATTAATTAATTAAATTCAAAGATCACGTGAGTTAAGATTGAGGTGTTATGTCCATTCTATCGAATGATAATAGTGACTTAGGAGTGTTTTACCCTAAAAGATATTTTAGACTATTCCACCAGTTTAAGAATAGTGGCAATAAGCATGTTACCTTGTGAAGTGTTGAGTCCATTCCAGCAGAAGATAATAGAGGTTCGAGAGCGTTTTGCCATGAGAGGTGCTTCTACTTGTTCCATCAGATTAAGAATAGTGGGACCCTTGAATTCAAAGTAAATAAGAAAATGGATTGTGATTATATATACTAATGGAAAATCTAGACTAGTTATTCTCTTACTGTATATCATGTTTAATCATGAAATAACTTTAGAACGGGGGTTTCAGAATGGAAATGACAAATAAAAAGTTTACAAATAATGTATAGTGGTTAAAGAGAAAAATAATGTTTATATATAATACCAAAAATGTTCTCCTTTTTAGATTTTTAATAGTGATGCATTTTAATTGATGATCACTCTTCTTTAAATTATGAGCCTTACAATCTTAATTACCCTCTAAGATATAATTTACAACTTGATCTATTTATCTTCTCTAGACTCTCAATAAGAATCTCTTAATAATGATATGTAAATAGTCACTAATACCTTTGTGATGAATTTTATAAGGTGATTGTGATTACAATTGATTCTTACAAAGAAATCAATATATGAAAGTGTGGTAACTCTAGATGAGATGTAATCTATGTAGATGTAATAAAAGATATTACATTTGAAGAGCAATTTTAGCTAAGAAAAGTGAGCAATAAACATTTTTTAATAAAAAATTTAAAATTAAAAGTTAAGAGAGTTTGAATAAGCAATTGAATAATTTTAGTAAATTTTATTCAAATTTTTTTGTAATAAATGTTGAGAGAGCTAATTTATAAGGCTCACCCTAGTCATGTAGCTATTAGACATAAAACCCGAAAAGGTTGTGTCGCCCAAAGGGTATAAAATTAGCATTTAATGCTCACCTGTCAATCGGTTTGAAAGAACTAGTTGATTGGTTGTATTACCAATCAATTAGTGGTTCAATCCAATTGATTTTTTTTTATGTTTAGAATGAAAATGGAAAGTTTTATTACACAAACTAGTTGATCGGTTATGTGTAGTTGAAATACTCCAAAATCCTAATCTAGAAAATTATGTTAAAATAGGGATTTATTGGAAAAATTAATTAAATAAATTATTTTATTTAAAATAAAGGGAAGTATTTAAGGAAAAATAAAGAGAAAAATAAAAAAGAATTTAATTAGAAAAAAATAGGGTATTTTGCTAATTAAAATGGAATTTAGGAAAAATTATTCAAAATATCCTAAATTAATCTAAAAAGGGAATTTAAATATTATTTTAAAGATTCAAAAATACCAAAATACTCTAACTACCCCAACAAACCCATTTTTTCTTTTTCCTCCCCCTTTCCTTTTTCTTTTCTCTTTTCTCCTTTCTCTTTTTCCTTTTTTCCACCTTCTTCCCCCGGAATGGGTCATCCCCTCCCCTTGTGGCCCAAACTCTCCTCCCTCTTTCTTCCCCGCACAGCCCAACCCACTTTGCTCCTTTCCTTCTCTGCTCAACCCGACCGGTTTCCCCCCCCCCCATTTTCTTTCTTTTCTTTTTCTCCCTAGAGAGGCCGACACGCTGAGTCATCTTCTTGCTCCTGCTTCTCCCATGCGAAGCTTGCAACTCTACCACCACCGTCCTCCTCCTCTTCCATCGGCCTTCACCCCCTCTCTCCCCATCCTTTTCCTTTCCTTTTTCAACCCCAAAAAACCCCATACCTCCTCCCACTTGTGCCCTATCCCTTTCCTTTTCTTCCCCTGACCGAATCTGCACCTGCAATTTACAGGCGAGTACCGACCTGCCATACCTACCCCTTTTCCTCTTCCTCCTTTGTCTTATCCACCAACCATTGGACTATAAATACCCTATACCTGACCTCAATCGAGCTTCCTTTCCTACCTAGAAACATTTACCTCCATTTGCGCCACCGCCACTTCAGATTCCTAAGTCGCCGCCTGTGCCTAGCACCGATGCCCGTAACACTTTCCAAACTCCTCCTTGCATCACCCCCACCAAACCACACCACCCACCACCTATAATTCCTCCTACATGAGCCACCTCAGCCGTGCAAAGTTGGTTTCCCATCCTGCCCATTCTCTTCCATCGTCATCCTTCTCGCCGTTGTGTGTCGCCATCCCTGCCATGCGCTGCCATCCCCACCGCAGCCACTGCTTCCCCTACCTTCCAAAACATCCACCAAAGCCTCCTCTACCTCTCCCTAACTTCCTTTCTCCCTACCTCCCTCTCCTTCACCCTTCCTCCTCCTCCATCACCTTCGGCCACCATAACAACAACCACCTACACCGCCCCTTTTGCTACACCACTACCACCATTCCAACCCTCTCAACCCAAAGCATCCACCACCATCTCACTCCCCCTCTTCTAGCCTAGAGATCCACTTCTCCAACTTCCCTTCCTCCTCCACCGCCGCCGCTGGCGCCGCCTAGTACCACCACCCTTAGGTTGTGCCCTAGCCTCCCTAACCTTTAAAAATAATTTATGTATTTGTTAATTATTTTATTAATGTTAATATCATTATTATAATAATAATTATTATTATCATTCTTATTACTACTATGGCTATTAATATTATTATTATTATTAACTTCGACACTATTATTACTAATAATATTATTATTAATATTCGAACCATTATTATTATTATGATTATCATCATCATCATCATCATCATTATTATTATTATTATTATTAAATTTGGCCCTATTATTATTAATGTTATTATTATTATGATTATTCAAACCCTTATTATTATTATTATTATCATTATTGTTATTATTATTATTACCTATATCACTATTATTACTATTACTACTATCATCATCATCATCATCATCATCATCATCATCATCATCATCATCATCATCATTATTATTATTATTATTATTATTATTATTATTATTATTATTATTATTATTATTATTATTATTATTATTATTATCCTTATTATCGTTATTGTCACTATTTTAGTATTACTAATATTATTATAATTATTATTATGATTCGGGTTATTATTAGTATTATCACTATTATTATTATTATTGTCAATATTAAAGCTATTATCTTTAGTAATATTAATATTGCTAATCATACTTTAACATGGATCAATATAACTACCAAGACCTATTATGACTAGGAGAATCATAGTTAGCTACTTTAAGAATAATAACCATACTTTTACTAATAAATTTGCTACTATTATTATTAACCCTAATACTAGGCTATGATAAGGATAAAGTAGGAAATAATGATAATTTTGGTAAGAGGGAAGTTAACCCTATTATTTTCCTCTTATAGGTGAACCAAGTCAAAACCCTAAGGAGGCGTAGGAGCATGCTTCAAGCCCGATGCTGTATTAGGTAAGGATGTAGTTAATGCCGATTATGTGTATTATGTGCCTTGTATGCCATGTGTTATGTTATATTATGTACCTTATATTATTATGAATGCTTACTTATAGTTCAACATGAAGTTAAGGTACATTTATGTGACTTCCTTATAGCATGTGTAAAATGATGTGTATGTTGTGCTTGTGGTGTTATGTGATGTGACCCTCTAGGACAAACATACTAGGATGTTTTAATGATATGGTATGGGGTAAAAGGATGAAAAGGGAAAAAGAAAAATGAGTTGACTAAAGAAAAATGAGAATGACCTAATTATCTCATGACCCATGAGGGGACAATTAAAAGGAAAATATAGACAAAATAAGAGAGAGGGGTGAATCTTACATGGGGAATTCTAGGGTTTGCATAGGATGGATGATGTTTTCATGGGATGATCCTTATGTGGGAAAAGTTACCTTGGGGTGTAAGTAGAGGTGGCAATCGGGTCGGGCGGGTCGGGTTCGGGTCGAGTCATAGCGGACCGGGTCATTAACGGGTCGGGTCATTTCGGGTCTATTTGTCGGGTCGGGTCATTTCTGGTCAATTTATCGGGTCGGGTCATTTCGGGTCAATTTATCGGGTCGGGTCATTTCGGGTTAATTTATCGGGTCGGGTCGGGTCCGCCCATTTGGGTTAAGAAAACTCGGATTCGGATACGGATAATTTCAGGTTGACTTGACTGGTAGGGTCGGGTTGGTTTCGGGTCATTTTCTAGTTCACATGAGTAGGTGGCTTCTGCCTATTCATGTCATTTCATGTACCATGATGAGTTAGTTATGTCTGAGTTGTTTCGAGTTAAGTTGATGGGTGGGGTCATTTCATACAATTTGACGGGTTGGATTCAATTAGTTATGGGTTAACTTAATGGGTCGGGTTGGGTCGGGTCGAGTTTTGAGGGGTTTACTCATATTCGAGTCCAAGTAATTATCATTTCATAAATCATAAATATTAGTGACAGACAATCATAAGATTAATATTTTAGATAAAAGAATTAAAAATATTAAATTCACTTTATTTTCACAAATAAATAGTAAAGATATTTTTAAATTTTAATAATAAAAAATATTGCCCTTTGAATCAAACAAAGATATTTATCATTGATTATAATTTACTTGATAACTTAAAATATTTAATTACTTAAAAAAAGATAATTTTATAAAATAAAGATGATCAAAACAAGACTATACAATCTATAATTATCATTTATTACATTGTAAATATTAGATACAATCATAAGATTACTAGTAAAGATAAATGAACTAAGAATATTATATGTGTTTTATTTTTACAAAGGTAAATAATAAAGATATTTATAAGTTTTAATTGTATTATATTTTATTGCTTTAAACATTTATAAATTTTACAAGTCAAAATATTTGATGTTTATCATATATTATATTTAATTGATTACTTAAAATATTTGATTACTTAAAAAAAAGATAATTTTATAAAATAAAGGTGAGCATAACAAGAATATACAATGTATAATTATCATTTATTACATTGTAAATATTAGATACAATACAATCATAAGATCACTAGTAAAGATAAATAAAATAAGAATATTATATGTGTTTTATTTATTCAAAGGTAAATAATAAAGATATTTATAAGTTTTAAAAATATTATATTTGATTGCTTAAAATATTTATAAATTTTACAAGTAAAAATATTAGATGTTTATCATATATTATATTGAATTGATTACTTAAAATATTTGATTACTTAAAAAAAGATAATTTTATAAAATAAAGGTGAGCATAACAAGAATATACAATGTATAATTATCATTTATTACATTGTATATATTAGAAACAATCATAACATTACTAGTAAAGATAAATGAAATAAGAATATTATATGTGTTTTATTTATACAAAGGTAAATATTTTATTATATAAAGGTGAGTATAATAATACTATAAAATATATAATTATCATTTATTATGTTGTATATATTAGATACAATCATAAGATTACTAGTAAAGAGAAATGAAATAAGAATATTATATGTGTTTTATTTATACAAAGGTAAATGATAAAGATATTTAAAAGTTTAAAGAATATTATATTTGAATGCTTTAGATATTTATAAATTTTACAAGTAAAAATATTATATGTTTATCATATATTATATTTAATTGATTACTTAAAATATTTGATTACTTAAAAAAATATAATTTTATAAAATAAAGGTGAGCATAACAAGAATATACAATGTATAATTATCATTTATTACATTGTATATATTAGAAACAATCATAACATTACTAGTAAAGATAAATGAAATAAGAATATTATATGTGTTTTGATATATACAAAGGTAAATAATTTATAAAATAAAGATGATTATAATATTATTATAAAATATATAATTATCATTTATTATATTGTATATATTAGATACAATCATAAGATTATTGGTAAAGATAAATGAAATAAAAATATTATATGTGGTTTATTTATACAAAGGTAAATAATAAAGATATTTAAAAGTTTTAAGAGTATTATATTTGAATGCTTTAAATATTTATAAATTTTACAAGTAAAAATATTATATGTTTATCATATATTATATTTAATTGATTACTTAAAATATTTGATTACTTAAGAAAAGATAATTTTATAAAATAAAGGTAAGCATAACAAGAATATACAATGTATATTGATTATTTATTTCATTGTATATATTAGAAACAATCATAACATTACTAGTAAAGATAAATGAAATAAGAATATTATATGTGTTTTATTTATACAAAGGTAAATAAAATAATATATATATTTATAAGTTTTAATAGTATTATATTTGATTACTTTAATTATTTAGAAATTTTACAAGTAAAAATATTAGATGTTTATCATATATTATATTTATTTAATTACTTAAAACATTTAAAAGTTTTTTCTCATTTTTCTTTTTTATGAATGATATTTTTATTTTATTTTTATATCATTTATTCTATCTTTTTTTTTCATATTCATTTCTCTACATAATTTATCTTATTAATTTCTCTAGTTGTATTTATTTTATTAACGTTATTATATTTATATTTTATTGTAATATTTTTATTAATTATTAATATTATAGTAAAAAAAACTATAATAAGTTATTTTAAACATAATTTAAATTAAATAATAATTTTATATATTTTCATAAATTATTAATTATTATATATAAATTGATATAAATTAAAAATTAAATAATGTAAAATATAAATAATTAATATTATAATTAATAAAAATAATTGGATATTGTAAATTTAAAATTGATGAACGTAGAATACTAAATTATATTTAAAGTAAATTAATAATGTTAAAAGAAAAAATATAACTAAAACTTTAAATTTAGGGTTGTAACGTGAGATACTCTTGATACGGGGTATAGTTATTATTTGTTGGATTTTGTGGGTGATAAGTGATAACCGATAAAGGACACTATTATGCTCTTCTATTAAGAGTTTCTTCAAATAGGTGGATTAATGGATGTAATGGAACACTTTTTGAAAATTATTTTACAGGCTTACAACTGGATGTTTGCCTTTTTTATTTTAGTTTTTTATTTATTAATAATATATCTTATTAGGATATCATTAATAAATAAGAATATCTAGGGTAAAATTATGAAAAATAAGTACAATTTATAAAATACTATATTTTTAAAAGCTTTGAATGAATAATAAAATATGTGTAATTTATTATTATTATTATAATATATTTTGATGTCTGATCAGGTTAATGTTGGGTCAGATCGGGTGATTGTCGGGTCGGGTCAGGTCGAAGCGGGTCGGGTCAATGATGGGTCGGGTCGGCATCGGGTCGGGTCACTATCGAGTCGGGTCAATGACGGGTTCTGGGTTAGGATTGGGTCGGGTCGGGTTTATTTTTATCGGGTCGGTGTCGGTTCGGGTCAATGTCGGGTCGGGTTGCTAAATTTTTCGGGTCGTATCAGGTCGGGTTTCACTCGGGTCGGGTCGGGTTGGGCGGGTCAGATCAACTTTTGCTAGCTCTAGGTGTAAGTAAGGTAAGGGCAGAGTTGTTAGGAAGATTGGAGTCCATAGGTGGAAAATAGTACATAGGTTGGTATAAGGGTGTATAGGGAATTTAGCTAGGGTTTGGGAGGAAAACCCTAGATGGAAGAGATTGTGGAAGTGAAAAATTAATGGAAAGAATTGGAATATGGGGTAAGAGTGGAAGAATATCATATGAAGGGTGAGTGTGGGTGTCGTGTGGAAGAGAGGATGGTAGGTGAGTAATGGAGAGATGACTAATGAGAAAAGAGAGGTGCTAGGGTTTGGGGTGGCTAACTAGGGTTTTTGGGGTCACATGTGCAACATGGAAAGTGAGGTGGAATGCTTGGGGTTGAATCTGAGTGAGTTGATGAGTTGGAGTAATGGAGCTTTAGTTGTGTGAGTCAGAGGAAAGATGGGCCATATAGGCCTAATTAGGGTTTTTGGGGAAAACCTTAGAGGACGATAGTGAGTTGACTTAGATGGTATGCGGAAGTGGGCCTTGACCCACACGCGTAGGAGTTGGGTATTCGTGGTAAGTAAGGAGAAGAGGGAAAGGGAGTCTGGATGTGTTAAGAGGCGCAGAATTCTCAAGATATAAGACAGGCCCCTCTTAGGGGAATAGGAGTAGACGGATTGTGTGAATAGGTAGTCTAAAGAACATGCATGTCTAGGGTGAAAGCATATATTAAATAAGACATGGAGAAGTCACTAATCATATAAAGTGAAAGATTATTGAGTCGAGCCCAGACCGATCCACCGACATAATAGCGGCCAAGTGCTGGGGTGCCTTGAAGACCGATCCACCAGTATATAATAGTGGTCAAGTGCGTTATGCCCTGTACGTTTCCAATCCACCAGTTATAATAGTGGGGGATTCTGAGCTCAATAAACCAAACCTTAAGTTATGATAAGACATGGAAAAGACACTAAGTACTTATAGTGGAAAACCATGAGACTCGTGGCCATACCTATCCATTGGCATAATAGTGGCCAGGAGCATCTCGTCCTAGAGACCTATCCATCGACAAATAATAGTGGTTAGGAGCATTCTGTTATATATATTTCCGATCCACCAGCTATAGTAGTGGGGTTCCCACACTCGCATGGACTTATAAAGAGCATGGTGTGAAATGAGTATAGTGACCAAAGATCTAATGAATAAGCTTAATCGGACAATAGTATGGCCTCTACTATTTGCATTGCTTGTATGTTATCTATACAATCCTACTTGTATTATATGCCTTTCTATGTATGGCTATAGGTGCATAGTTACCTTGATCGTATTGACCACCCATTTCATGGGTGCTACTAATTCCCATGAGCAGAGGGCCCTATTGAGTTTGTGCAGGTAGGAGACACCATTTTCGATACCTATGATACTTATGAGGCATCACGTGGGGCTGAGATTTGATCCTTGGACTTGGCATGGGGACCTAGGAGCGTCATTGGCTGGACTCTATTTCAATTATGTTTACCTATGTATCGCTTTATTTTGGTTTCGTTTTATCATACTATACCTTTTATCCCTCGTGGGAACTTTGACTACGTACTCTATTAGGTTATAATAACTTTTAACTCGCACTCTGATTTCTGTGTTATGAACATTTTAGTTTTCCATGGATCTCTATTTTAAGTGTGTTCTTATGAAATTATCCTTAGCCTTGTGGTTGGTATGAGACTGGCCACGACCGGGCTTGTACTGATCACGGCGGTAGCACCCTTCGTGCTTGTGTTTGTTTTAATTAAACGAAAATTTTCACCTATGATTTTTGGGAGTGTTACAATAGTACAAACTTGGTCTTATGAACATAAATGAACAATGTCATAGTTTAGTAAACTAGTTGATGAATTCATGAAAAGAATCGATCGATTTATTGATTCCAACCAATTAGTTCCAAACCAATTGATTAGTTTGGTGAAATTAGTCAATGAGTTTAAACAAAGATGAATGAGTTTTTTTAGGAGTGAAAGCCATAGACTGATTGGTCAAATAGTCGATTGGTTTCCTCAGAATACTCGATTGGTTTAGCAAAACCAATCAATGAGTTTAAACAAAGGCAAATAGGTTTGTACAAGAGTAAAACCCATAGATTGGTTGGTCAAACTATTCAATTGATTCCAAAACCAATTGATTGGTTTGGTAGAACCAGTTAATTGGTTTGCTTCCCTAGTCGATCTATCTGAGTTTAACTCATTTTGTGCTTTTGATCAAACTAAATTAGGTGATCGGTCTTGAGACCTATCGAATGGTTTTGACTAGAACCAAATAACAAGTTTAAACCACTTTGAAATATTTAGAAATAAAGATCAACCAAGAATTCTTATAATGTGGATTCAAATCAAGTTTTTTTTTAAAAAAAATTATAGTGTTTTGGTTAAAATGTGAAATTGCTCAACTTAACTCCTTAGAAATCTAAGACTTTAGAAATATGATCCTTAAACCTTAAGTCTTTGTTATCTTCACACAATCTTCTCTTTTGATTCAAAACTTGATAACTATTTTTAAATTTCTCATTCGAGTAATGAATTGAGCAAGTGTGTTTATATCTTTTTTCTTGTCAATCATATTACATGAAAACTTAAGCAAACACATTTTTTTTCAAGACCATTTTATTATAATCAAAATAAGGACAATGACATTATTTGACCTATGAGGTCAACAAATCAGTATGCATGCTTATTCTTCCATGTGGCCTTATGTATTTGTATTACCTTTACTATGACTATATTGTTTCCTTACTTTGTACATAACTTTCTGATCATCTTTCTCGTGGATGCTACTCATTCTTAGAAGTAGATGACCCAAACTTTGTAGTGCAGGTCAATTAGAACCATTGGATGACTTTGCACCTTATGATGCTTTTCCTAGAGAGGAGTGATCATATTATCTATGGGGTTGGATGTAGAGTCATGCTACCTAATTACTAATTTTATCTGGATACCTTTTTGTACTATTAGTTTCGATAGATCCTTTTATTTGTATTTTATTTTATTATACTTGGAGTTAATCTCCAAACTCTTATCTTTGTTTGTGAAAGTTTCTCTTTGTTTATCATGTTTTAAGTTCTAACTATTTTTCCTTGTATCTAATATGAATATTGTATGTTAAATTATATTTATATCGAGTATGATGATAACACCCAACTATATTTTTTTTATGCTTTTGCTAAAACAAAAAATTTCACTAGTAAATTTTGAGGTGTTACACCTTATCCTAGATACATCCATATTTCAATTGATTCAATTCTTAATGAATATTTCAATTTCTTCATCTTGTGTATGAAATATTAAAATGGAAAGGAAGTGACAGGGAAACAAGAAATATTTCATGGAGGGTGATTAGAGTTGCATATTAAAATTTTAAACAACTTTGGGTGGCCTTGAGTAACTAAATCCACTATTAAATTCATGGAGGGGTGATCAAATTTTGGGGGAGGGGAGAAAAATGGATGAGAGATCTATAACAAGCCTCTACCTAAATTTTTTTTGTCTATAACTATATCTAATTTACACCAAATTCTACTGATTGCCTTTCTTTGATTACTCTAGGTGAAAGAAGAACCCATTGATTTAATATCCTGCAATCATCAATATTGAACACACTTTTAAAAATCATATACATCCTCATTTGTTGAAAGATCACTCCTTAACTTCTACTTCATGTGAATAATAATATTAAAAACCCCTCAATGGATAAGTGGTTTATAAATAACATTATTATGTAATAACCAATGCCACATAACCTTTTTACCAACATCATCATTTGCACAATAAACAAGCGTAGTATAAAATGATATAGGTTGATGAATTTTAGAAACCTTACAATAGATTCCCTAAGGTAACTCAACTATCAAAATGGCATGCCAGTCTGTATGAGCCCATCCAACCTAAACATGCCCATTATAATGGGAGCTATAGTTTTGGATCCAGTTTTATCTAGAACACCTATTAGTAATTGTCTTATTCATATCCTCTTTAACATGTGTCTTTACTAATCCTACTAGAGAGATCTTACTCCAAAGCAACTAATTGTATATATTTTTTTAATTACTAGAGGTCGTTACTACCCCTCACATTCCATCAACCAATATTCATGCTTAAAGGACGTGAAAGTTGAATGTTAAACATCCTTGAGAAATTTCCTCCCATTAAATACTCTAATATAGGGTACACTTATTTCATACTTAGTTGGAATTGTTAGCATATCTTGATTTATTTATTTATTTTAGTGGTATTTACACATTTCTTATCATTAATATAAATTGCATTGCAATAGGGGGATTGGTAAGCACAATTATATTAATGGTTATTATTGCTAGAAGATTGGAATCCACATGACTAATTTTTTGAGATTGCTTATCCTAAATTCTTACCCACTCCCTTTAAAGGAGATTTTGAGTTGGTTTAGGTTTGAATAGATCAGGTGTGTGGCCAAACATTTTACCAAAACTACAAAACTATGTTTTCTATTCATATTTAATTTCTTGTTGAAGAAAACTACCATCAAGGCTTTGAATAGCAACTAAATCAAGCAAATCGCTTTGCACATCTACCTCTATATGCACATACATATAGGGTATTTGATCCCTATTAGCTATGATATATTCCATACCCTAATGTTTTCTGATGAAACTATAGATTTTTCCTATCGAATTGTGTGACCAATATGCAAATGACAAGCTAGGTTGGTTGATCCAAGTTTGTATACTTTATATTTGAACTCAGATTTCCAGGATTTGAGTATCAAAGAGGGATCCCCAAAATTTCAGCATGGGGTGTTCAATATTGCTAATTAGCTTTCCTCTAGTTTATAAGTGAAAGGACAAAACCCCCATCATGCAAGTGGATAGTTGGAGGAGTGACAGTCGAATGTTCCTTCAGTACAAATGATTCTAGGATTGTAAACAATAACAAACAACCATAAACTAAAATAATTAGATAGCTTTCCCATCATTTGGTTTCATTTTGGATATAACTTGGTTGAATAAGTACAATTAGATTACTATTATGTAGTTATGGTCAAATATACGATGGATGAATGAGTTGATCTGGATGATGGTTATGGGTAATTGTGTTTTTCCATGACTTCCATGTTTCCATATGCATGTGCAAATTTGTAAGGCCATTGTTTTCGAGGAAATTTTGTGAAGGCAACGAAGGTACCATAGTAGCCATGCCAATATGGGCTTGAAAATTAAGATCACTAGTCTAAACATCCTCTTTCAAGGCACATAAAGTATATACAATATCTCTTACTGTTGTAGGTGTGGTTGGAGGCATCATAGATTGGTTGGTAGTGTTAGGGATCTTTTCTAGTGTGCCATATATGTATGGGAGGGAGCTTTATCACTCAACACAATTTTTTCCTAAAAATTATCATTGCCCATAGGTATTGTCTATACTAATAATTATAATAAAAGTATAATAGTTGAGAATAAACGCAAGATCTATTATGTATTAGCATAACCATTTTACCAACTACGCTACTAAATATTATAGAAATCAATCATCATCATTTGACTTCAATGGCTGTAATTTGTGAGAGAAAATAAAAAAATATGGTATGAATACATTATCTTGTATAACATATCCTTTTGGCATTATGCCTTATATCTCTTGAACCATCTTTATGATATTCTATGCTCTTTCATCCATTTTATTACTAATTTTGATGATATGCAATGAAGTCATAAATAGATAAATATATTCCTTGTTCTAAACATATTGCATCATCTAACCTTAAAAATTCTCTCTCTCTCTCTCTCTCTCTCTCTCTCTCTCTCTCTCTCTCTCTCTTCTCCTATTATAACACCCTAAAAATCCCTACTAAAAAATTTTCAATTTGAAACTATATTTTGCAAAAGCATAACTATACTTTTATTAGGTATTACTACCACACTTAGTACAATCCTAATATCCTCACCTTTCTCATACTAAATACAAATGTAAATAGTGTTAAACTTAAATAATTACACAATTATGAGAAAGACAAAATAGTGGACAAAATATAGTAGCTATCCACAACTCAATGTGCAAACCCCAAGGCATCACTCCTTTGCAAGCACAACATCATAATGAGCAAGGTCATCATCAAAACCTTGTGACACATTATCAAAAATAGTATAGTAACCACATCGAATAAAATAATATATCCTAAATATATAACAAGAAACAAGTAAGATATATTATCTCACATAAGGTAATATATACAATAATATAAGTGTAAAAATGCAATAATACTAATATGCAATCATGTGATACTTGTATTAGCACTATTCATGAGATAATATTATTCATATGATAACATATTCATAAGATAGATCCTAAATAAAAAATTATATTAGATGTACTTCAAAAATAGAAATAGACATCATAATATATACAATTTTTTTTTTGAATAAAGATAGATGTACCTAACTTCTTTAATAAAAATAAAACTAGGGCTGATATAGGGCCTAACATTTATAATTATATAGATGGCGTTTTAAAAACCACAATGTTCAGATAATGTTTGTCACCTTTTTTGTAGACTTTAGATGGCAATTCCTAGCTAAAACTACCATCTATGTTCTTTTCTTTTAACCTAGCATGCCTCCTTTTCCTCTCATATCACATGAACTCGTAGAGAGTTCTTATGCTAATTGACTATTCCCCTTTATGTTCCACCATTGTTGCTTCTTGCCCCTCATCTTTCTCCCTATTTAAAGGTCATCTCCTTAGATGGTTCCATCAACCATCCTCCATTTTCTCTTAAAGGCATTGTTCTTTCCTTATAGGTGTGCATTTTTTCATCTTTTTTTCTTCGTAATTATTGACATGAAATTTCTAATTTCTACAATACTTTTACTATTTAGGATGTGATTGTGCTTGCTCATTTTCACTATATGATGTGTTTTATATACTAATAGAAGTTCTTAGGTATCATTATTGTTGTTTTTCTTAGTATATTATATAAGAAAACCAACATAGTGTTAGATATATATGTACTAACTTTAATACTTTAAATTAGTGGTGGGTGATAGAGGATTAAAAGTATTGATATGCCTACCTAAATTAACATGATATACCTTCTTTTTTAGGGCCAATCATCTGACCCTAGATGCACTTGAAAGTCACTACCCACAACATTATTAGGAAGGCCAATTGATTGGCTGGTCTATAAAATGAAGGGTTTCAGTCTCACCCTAAGCCAATCTGCTAGTTTTTCCAGATTATAATTCAATTCTAATAATAATTGACCAATTTGTCATGCCCATCAACTAGCTCTCCTATGGTGTAGAGGTTTGGGAGTACCCAAATGGATCAATTGGTTTATGATAGCAATCGACTGATTTTGGCTAGAATGCACCCCTTCATCTCTTTTGACTTTGTAGCAACTTTGGCTTATTGCTAGGCCTTTAAATTGTTCTTAGATGATTATAATTTATGATTTGGCTTAGGTTAACCTAATCTTAATGAAATTAAAATTAGTTATAGGTTTAACCATGGTCTTGTCCAAAAATACTATTTGTGAATAAATGGATCATGTGTGAATCAACTAAGAGTTGTTATGTCTAATTGGATATCAGTGCTAATATCTCAAGCACTCTAGTTGTTTAATAATTGTAACACTCCTATTTTTCAAAACCAACTGACTAGAAAAATAAGGAAAAATATATGTGGAACCTAAATATAATGAGGGTATTATCATCACACCTAGTATAAATAGATGTCAATGTCCCATTTACACTAGCTGCTATGGCTAGCTATAATGAGGAAACACACAAAACTTTATTTTTAATTCAAGATAATATAAAATATAAATTTCCAGTAAAATCAATGGAAATAAAAACCAAATGAAAAGATAAAAAAGAAAATATCAATTACAACAAAAAAGCAAGAAAGTAGTTATTGAAATGAATGATGACAAATAAATCCCTGAAAATGGACACCCCTCTTGCTTTTCCCTACTATGCATATCATCAACACTTTGAATAGGTTCACACTCAATTTGCACTAGGTCATCTGCTCACCATGTACATCATGGATCATCATAACCCTGTTTTAAACATATAACAAGTTAGCTAGGGAAACAACTAGGTAACACGTTTGTACAATGGAATACACACACACACACACACAAAACAAATCATATAATAAAACCAAATGGGAATAAATGAACATATAATTATTAATCATTACTTTAACTGATCACAACGCCCAATTATTTAAGTGGGTAAACTAACTAGAGGTCACCTGGAAAAACAAAGTCTAAATACCTATCGCCAACCATAGGAGAATTAGAAATAACACATAGGACATCCCATTAGACACATTCCAAGGGGGATAAGAAAAGTCCAAAGACGTCCAATAGCAACCAAATACAACCATAGAAGATCCACCACCTAGGCAATCCCAGTAATCCTAGCACTAAAGAACAAAAACAAAACTCGATTATTCAGTCTTTAAGCATGTACACCCTCGAATAGGGTTCAAAAAATCCCATAGAATAAACAAGAAGCCTTAACCAGATAGAGATGGCAAATAAAACAAAAAATATCCACACTAGAAAAGGGAAAGGCTATTAGTGATCTCCAACTTCATGAGGCCTACCCTGAAGGACCCAAAATCTCACTTGTTCCACTTAAAGTATTAATGCCTTATTAAGGTGATCACATAATGAACACAAGCAATTATTCTTTATTAAATCTCTTTATTTTATTATCCACTTTATAAGTATGGAAAATTTATAAATAGAAAACTTTGAAAAAAATGGTAACGTTCTAAAAATATAAGGGTCCAACTAGAATAACTACCTTTCTAAATTTAACTCAAATCTTTAACCAAAATATTGAAACCATATGTATATTAAAAGGTTAAACTCGGTCAACCTAGGTAAAACATTAATATTTAGTGTTAAAATAGCCTCTAAAACTCAATATTGGTCAAAACTAACATAAAAAACCAAAAATTCAGTTTTGTAAGTTATACTGATTTCTAGATTAGATCAATCCTTACTATAACCCCATAATTTATCCATAAAAAACAAAAAATCAGAGAAAAAAATTATTTTTATGAAAAATGAACTTTTGGGACTTCGATTTGATATATTATATGATGGGTTAACTCTCATTATTGAATTTTGTGTGATTTTTGTAAAATGGTACAAAGTTACAACTCAATCGAATATACCACAAATTTAACATGAACTCATATATATCTTTAGGCTAACCATATTACATATATATCATGATTTATAAAATATAGTTATAATAAGGTATAAAATTATATAATAAATAAAAATCCATATTTTATTGGCATCATGTTCCGCACATATATAATATATGAATATAAGTTAAATAAAATAATGTTATCAAATGTAAAATCTTTATATATAGAATATAAGGTCTTCAAGCATACAGAATGATCCTATGACACCAAAATAACTCCAGGAGTTGATGATCTTGAAAGAGTAATTATTCCTTGAACTCAAACGAAGAAGTAGAAGAACAAAAATTGGATCTTCAATCTTTAATTTTGAAAATGTTTTAATATTTTGATGAATCAATCGAAGATCTTGATGAATTGGTTGAAGATATGAAGAAAATTAGTGAGAGTTGTATAACATAAGCGAAGGAAATGAAGAGAAATAAAAATGTAGGTTTGGATATTTGGGTTTGGTATGGGCTTATATGGTCTTTTAGAATAGAAAGATATAATAAAATCGCACAAATAAATTATCACCGATATTGATTGATATTTTCCACTAAATTACATTTATCTATTGAAAAACCTTAAAAGATAAAAGTTGTAGATATTGAATTTGTATTTCTAAAAAAAAAAGAATATTCCAATTTCATTGTTAGAAGAATAAGTTATGTCCAAATTACCGAATATTGATATGTTTATCTATAAATTTGCACAAACGATATAAAGAGAGATAAGTCATATAATATCCTTTAATATAATTAGTAGATAATAATTAAATAAAATAAGGAATAAATAAGAATATAAAATTTTAGAATATATAAAAATAAAAATTTATCTCTCTTCCAAAATACTCTCATTTTTCCTCTAAAAATATTTGTTTATAAAATTCTCATTTTGCCCTCTTTATCGTTCTATACAAAATATGGGTTTAAGATATACTTTTAAATTATAGGAAAAAATCCAACCAATAATATAAAAATATTTAAAATATATTCAATACATTATCACATAAAAATAGCTATTTTCTAAAAATAGTAATTTTTAGATTACCAAAAGTGTTCTAAAAATAACAGTTTTTTCTTAAAACTTGTAACACTAAAAATATTTTTTTCTTCTAAACATTAAAATGAATAAAATAGTATAAAAATAATAAAGTTTTAATTCCAAACATGAGGTATTAAATTATCATAAAAGATTAAATAATGATTACCAAAAGAGTAAATTAAAATGTTTAAAATTATGGGGTATGACAATAATGATGACGATGGAAAACTCATGTGATATTTTAGTTGTTTTTTTTTTTTGATAAGTGTTTAACTTAATAAATGGAAAAAGTTCATTTGAGCCTATTTTTTTTTCAAATCTCAGAATTACTAACTAGGGCATAGCTTGTATATGATTCCCTACAAGCAAAGGGGCCCTTGTTGATTTCAATACCTCTCATATTTTAATTATGCCATATGTATACTTAGGGGGTGTCAACACTTAAGGTTTAGTGTAACACTACTAGTCTTTCACTATAAAAAACAAATTATTCTAAAACATTACAAAAGCGGAAAATATCAAAGACACCTAGGAAATATGGGATGTTACCGCTATACCTAACACAGGATACACATCCGTCGCCCATCTCATGTTCGATATAAGGATAAGAAAACCAACCAAACCAAAAAAATAAAGAATATAGTGCACAAAAGATATGATACATGTATACCACAAAAAAAGTTTACAATACAAAACCGCAATGGGCCCCCACAATATATGAATTCATAGGAGAGTGTAAACTAAAAGTGCAGAAATATAATAGAGATAAGAAAATAATAGGGAAAATCCTAAAACCCTATTCCATTAAAGATCTACAAGGATCTTCAGGTGTCCATGCTCAACACAGGGTAGGCTAACTACTAGCCAACCTCAAAAACCTGCATAGGGTCTTGTACTCTTGGGATTGAGCAGTTGACTAAACAAATGAGCACATCAATACACTACATACTGAGTAAACCAATTTACCTCCTTTACAGGATTCAAAAGCATACAAGTTCATGAGATGTTATGGAACATGCTAAACACATATCACACTTGCACCATACAATTAGATATTCATGCATTATCAGGATCATATAATGCATCAAGATTTCATGCCATACTAACTTAGATAACCCATAACTCAACATGTTGATCATCAAAATATAGAGATCATGGATGTAAATCATAGACTTAATTAAGTAGGTTATTCAAGAAACTCACTAGGCTACTCCACATTCCACTTACATGAATTTCCCATGTAGTTCATCTTCAAAGTTACATAATCCATTAGGTTATTTATTTATAACCCATTATTCATGTTTGAGTAATTCACTAATTACCACCCTATAGTCTCACATACCATGGAAGCATATTTAACCAAAGGGCCTAACGTTATCTTATCATATAATCTTATGTGCTATCATGAGTAGTATATGCATGTATAGTAATTATCTTATCATATGATCTTATGTGATGTGAATGCCTTAATCTATTGATGTGATTGTTATCTTACTCTATAGACAATACTAATTAGAGTTTCACACTCCAAACTCTTATCTTTATTTATAAAATATCTCTTGTTCTCTTTTTATCATGTTTAAATTCATAACTATTTTTCATTGTACTTGATATGATAATGGTATGGTAAATAGACTCGTATTAGGTATAGTGGTAACACCCTAATATATTTGCATTAGCTTTAATGAAAATCAAAAATTTTTAGCAATAAATTTGGGGGCATAATACCTTGTTAGGAACCTAAGCTCTCTTGGATCATGAGATTTGACATTTAGAACATTTATCCACATATTCATTCTGACATAGAATGCAATCATTAAGGCTAACATTAATTTATTTCACAATTCAAGCCCATAGAAAAAATAATCTAATTTACTTTATATATCTAGGGAGGATGTACAATATTCTCTAGAAACATCTCTTTCAATAGTTCAAGAGGATAATTTTTTTTTTGTTATTTCTCTATCCACTAGCCATATTAACATTGTAATTGTATTACGACTTATAGTCTTGTAAATTAATTTAGTATAACCATTGTATAAGGGCATATCCAAATTAGTAACCAATGTCATAAACTTTTTCGACCTATCTCTAAAATTTTCCTCTGCATTATTTGTCAAGTCTTTCATGTAATTAAAGTCAATATTCCTAAAATATTGTGGTAACCACTACTAGTTTGGATATCTATTGACCCTCTGTGTCATATCTAATTAGTGTAACTTTTATCAATTCCACGGATAAAAAGATGATCTCATATTTCATGAACCCATTTTTTTTATTTCTGGTATAACAATCTATAAATAGGAAATATATCTACAAATTATCTTTAACATGTTTAGCCACAACCCAAAGGTAGCTCTCAACACAATCTATATACTCTCCATACAATCTACCAAAGTATACCCATATACGATCCATCATACCCTATATAAAAAACAAAATTTAGCTAAATAATTCATGTAGAAGAAACAAAAATGCAAAAACATTAATAATAGACTCCTTTTAAACTTCATGTCTAGTGGACCAAGTATCAATAAAACAAAGATTGATATATAGCTGAGTGAAATTACACATATATTACACGGACAAGTACAATAATAATACAAAACAACTTCTAATGGAACAAAAAAATATTACACTGCAAAATTGAGGAACCACGTTCATGTTCCAAGCAGTAATAGCACATATGCAAAAGTCAACAACATTAGAGCAACATTTAGCAAGAAAGAAGAAGAGAAATGTACACCTGCTCGACTAGATGAATGATGATGAATGAAAGAGGAGAAGGATAACGATGAAAGCTAATGGCAACAGAGGAGGTGGTGAAGAAGAAGAGAAGCAATGGAGGCAATAACAATGGTTGAAGCCCCTTGTGGGGAAGAAATAGTTTTCATCATTACTTTCATTGTGTCAAGTTAAGTGTGTGAATAGGAATAAAAATTTTGAATTCAATTAAAAGTGAGGAGGGGGCAGAGAAAGTTATAGGCGGTGGTCTTACCCTAGAAACCGCCGCCTATGTCCCAAAATCGGCATCCATAGCCCTCCTCATTAAGTGTGCTTTTACGTTGATAATGCCATAGTTTTAAAAACCTAACCAGATTTGTCAGTGAACTAACAAACCGGTTAAATTACTGGCCATAGTCCATGTACAAGTTATCAGAATCTTGAAACTAATGAAAATCGATCAAAAATTGATCGGACTAGTGAAAACCAGTAAACCGGTCAAAATACCAGTTGAGAGTCGGTTAAATTCATGTGTCATTCAATTTTTATATATTTTATATTTTTTGACTTAATATGTACCACTGGTTCGACCACTAAACTATTAAACTAGTTATGATATCGATTTGATGACTGATTTGGTTTTTAAAATTGTGGATAATACAATGCGGTTGGGATTGTATAATTGTTGTCTATACCCTTTCCTATTATCCCTTTTTTAATCCCACTTTTTTCTTTTACTAGATAGCTTATAGGTGAGTGTTCTTATTTAAATAACCATATAAAAATTTTCATGTATTTTAATTTCTGAAGTAGTGCGAGCATAGTAAAAAAGAAATATTATTATTATTATCATTGGGATGTTGATTGCATCCTTATTCTAATATAGTGTCTCATTATCGTTCAAGAAGGCAATTATTAAAGCAAGCTCCAAAAGTAAATGTTTTCAACCAATGAGCCAACTAAAGATGACCACTAGCATATACTGTGTATCTCCTTTATGCTTCTGCTCGTATATCTGTTCAACTCTGCTCGTATCTTGTTGAGAGAAACAGAAGAGTCTAGGAGGAGATCAATTAATGGAAAATATATAATATACTCCTGGACATCATTTGGAGGAATACAACTGATTGTGACGTAGATGGCGAGGCGTACAAGCATTAGACAAGTCTGAAAACTTTTGGCAAAAGGATAAAAATTTACATAATTAATTTGACAATCTACTAAAAAATTGAGGGAAATAAAGAAGACCGATATTACACTCTTAAGAATTTGAATGCAACTTATGGCCAATGAAGGATGGAAAACGAAAGATCATCATCCCATGACTATATATATATATATATATAAATGCTATTGCTACGTACCAATGAAATATTACTCCTGACATTTCCCATAAATCATTGATCTAAGCTAATCCTTATGGTTCTTGACTAACTATATACTAATAAACATGTTATATTTGTTGTGAACAAGTAAACAGGAAAATTGAATATGACTAAACCTGGATTATATCTTATAAACACCTAGCTAGGACTATGAACCAGCTTGAAGGATTCTGATGAATTATCCATCAGCTTGGGGAAACAGCGTTTTTGACTAGCACTACAGATAACCCTTATTCAAATCAAGTAAGTGCATCAAGCGCATTGAATATATATAGATTAATCAATACTGAGGATTCCGATTAAGGCCAGAGTCAGTCCATCAGTAATACAAATTATAATGGAATTAAAATTTCATGACTAGGGCATAAAAGTTGACCGATCGACCTTCGCATACACTTAGTCTTATCTTTCATTTATTTAATTATTATTATTATTCATGTCTAAAAGATTGTTAGAATAGACGAATAAATCCAACATATTTTTTGGATAACTTAAGAGAGCACCTCGTGGGAGATATTGCAGCAGACTGCCAGCCATTAAAAAATGCCACGGCAAAAACACCAGCTTGATGGTACGGCGACAACCTAAGAGGTCTTGGAACATAAAATACAGTAACACGTATTCCATAAGGTCTTAATTGGAACATAAAATATAGATCGGTCTTGTATCGGCGTGTATAATAATTTTTCTATCGTACGTATATCCTCATTCCTCCCTCTCTATATATACCTTAGAAAACATAGCCAATATATCATCCAAACTAAACCCAGGCCGGACATAAATAATCAGTGTCGCCTATAAAACCTATTCTGCTTTAGCTCCACAACCAAAATGGGTCAAGAAGTTAGTATTAGCACCCCTAAGCACCATCACCACCACCATAACATATCCAAGAAATGGAGATCTCTAAGCGGCCATAACAACTGGGAAAACCTCTTAAATCCACTAGACATCAACCTAAGAGAACACATCCTCCATTATGGAAACATGGCACAAGCAACCTACGACGCCTTCAATAGAGAAAAAGAGTCCAAATACGCAGGAAGCAGCAAGTATGCAAAGAAGAACTTCTTCACAAAAGTTGGACTCGAGAAAGGAAATCCATACAAATACCATATAACTAAATTCATATACGCTACATCTGGTGTTGATGTCCCTGATTCCTTCATACTCAAGTCATTATCCCGAGAAGCATGGAGTAAGGAGTCGAATTGGATCGGGTACGTCGCTGTCGTGGATGATGAATGTTTGGAGCTTGTAGGGAGGAGGGATATTGTGATTGCCTGGAGAGGTACGGTTGTATCTTTGGAATGGATCAATGATTTGCAATTTATTCATGTTTTGGGTTCGAGCTTGTTTGATGCTCATGATGATGGTGATCATGATAATAAGGAGGATAAGGATTATGATGTTATGGTTCATCAAGGTTGGTATTCAATATATACTTCTGAAGACCCTAAGTCCCCCTTCAATAAGAGTAGTGCTAGAACCCAGGTATGCGAACGTACCAACATAACATGATGAGCATATATATACGTAATAATATTATTACAAATTTTTCCCCTCCTTGATTAATCATGTGTTATATGTATGCAGGTCCTGTCGGAGGTGAGGAGATTGGTGGAAAAATACAAGGACGAAGATATAAGCATAACCATAACTGGCCACAGCCTAGGAGCAGCACTAACGACGTTAAACGCACTCGACATTATAGCCAACAAAATAAACGTTCCTCAAGATATGCCTGGAAAATCAATCCCTGTAACGGGCTTCGTCTTTGCTAGCCCACGCGTCGGAGATTCAAACTTCAAGAAGCTTTTCTCAAGTTTCAACAATCTCAAGCTCTTGAAGATCCGCAATGCACCAGATATTGTACCAAACTATCCATTAATCGGGTATTCGGAGGTAGGAGAAGAGCTCGTAATCGACACGATGAAATCCAAGTATTTGAAGTCACCAGGTAATTTCTCGAGCTGGCATAACTTGGAAGCTTACTTACATGGTGTTGCTGGTGCAAAAGAGGATGGTGGTTTTAAGTTGGTGGTTGGGCGTGATATTGCATTAATAAATAAGTTTACGGGTAATTTGAAGGATGAGTACTTGATACCTGTTCGTTGGTGGGTTCAACTGAATAAGGGTATGGTTCAGTTGGACGATGGGTCCTGGGTTTTGATGGATGCTGAGAAGGACGACGACGACGATTTCTCTGATTTTTGAGTAATTTACTGCCTTCATTTCAAAGTAAGTACTTAAGTTGTGTGAGGCCTAATTTGACGTTAGATCTTTTGGGTGGCTAACTTGAGGACGGCAACGTTGTTGTGATTTCGTCTATTTATGGTGCTAATTGAAACAACTTTTTGGGGGTGGTTGTACAAAATCAATTCCTTCTTCCTTTTTTTTTCCTCTGATTGTTTGTATGAACCATAAACGTACGTATCTCATTAAACATTTTACCCATGTCATTATTACTATTTTGGTATATAAGTTATTCAAGCATGCATGCTTATTTATATACATATATACATATATATATATGCGCATGTTTACCTGTCCATTTAAAAACAAAACAATTTTCAGAAGAATGAGAGACATGCATCAAGGGTCTTTTCATATGAACTATCGAACTACCAAAGATGAACCAATAAGGCCGAAATCCAATGGTTAAAGATTGATGTCCGAGTACACCTTAGTTAAGACGCAGGTTCGAACACACTTAAACATGCAATATTGTGTGGTTCCCTCATGTTTCAATGTTTTGTCAAGTGTCATAATACTGCAAACATTCTGGTATGATTCATAAAGCAATTAAGGATCTAGGACACGGTAGAAGGTATAGGAGGATAACATATGTCCAAGTTTCAGGTTCAATAAATAAACCAATGCTATCAAAGAGAAAGAATCATCACTAATGATCATCCAATAATCTTGTTCACTCGTTTCCAATCTAACGATATATTGTTTCGTAGCTTACCATCTCATTGTGGCTGCCAAAGGACATTATTAAGCTGTTAAAAAAATCCTAACAAATAAGATTCAACAAGTTTATAGAACATATATTATACCACTAGGCACCAAGAAGGAATAACTCTTCTCAAAGGATTCCTACTTTGGACAAGAGATGCAACACAAACCACCTAACTTCATGTACACCTTAACCACAATGACAACATGGCTATAAGCCATGCCATAGCACATTCAAGAGTAATGGTCAACAACTCACACAACAACAATGACAATGTAGCTTCAAGCTTGAGACTAGCCAACTTTAAAGGGAGGTACTTGGCATGTTTGATACTTCCTAAGGCCATTAGGTGGGTAGCCTTTACTCCTCCATAGTTCCATTTGTAGAACCAATAGCTAAGGTAGCATGGTAAAACACCATGTTTCGCTTGTTGACATTGTGGAAAGTTAGCATATAACTAATGCTATTCCCGATCCTTTTGTTAACTAGCAGCCTATCTTAGATTCAATATGTTTAAGTTTGTCATAGACTGGGAAATAATGCTATGCTAGTATGTGTTTAGAATGCTAACGACAACGTAAAGACTTTTCTCTTCTACAACCGACCAAAGTGAAGATAATTTTCGTCTTATACTTAGAAATAGTCAACTAGTATATCTTCTCTAGGGGGGACTAGATTTTAATTTATTTTTCTTTTAATTTATATGCTACCATTTGTAACCAATTACGATGAAACATACATTATATCTAAAGACAATGACTCTCTTATATAAGAGTTAAGTCTTGTTAATTATGAATGAAAGAAGCTGAATCCTTTGATGGATGTACACTAGTAGTATATGGTTGTCGTACACATTCACATTCAAGATTGAATTTTCTTTAAAATCTCAAGCATTCTATACCTTAGGATTATGATTAAGAGTAATTGAACCCTTAGGAGGTGTCTAAGATCACTTCTCTATCTTTGTTTATTTCCTTGAATTTACTTTCCCTTTTGGTAAGAACTAAATCATCAACCATTCACTTAACATTGAACCCAATTTGTATTTACTACATGTATCGAATACCAAAGGTGTTAAAGTCATATTCTTGAAGTCAGTGTTGCACACGAGACTATTATTATGTTTTTTTAATAGTAGCATTGTTATTTATCTCACTAAGAATGATGCATGCCATTCTAAGACCAGGTACATTAATGTTAGATATGATTTCATAAGAGATACAATTGTTGCAGAAGAGGCTACTATGAAGAAAGTTCACACATTGATGAATCATATAGGTATATTCACAAATTCATTTTAATTCCTAATTTCATACATTACTTGGATTTAGTCAGTAATCACAATATTTGATTTTCTAATATAAAAGGACTATGAGCATTTTGGACTCTAAGCTAAGATGAAGCTTGTTATGTATAGTCACAAATCACCTAGTTGGAATTTATCCTCCAACAACAAACACAACCTAATAATGTATTTAAGCATGATTTTGTTCCATGCATCCCCAAGATATGCTTTCCAATGGCTTCTGGAATCAAGCACACTTAGTCATATCCTCACTTACGACAATACTGAAGCTATTTTATTCTTTATATGTGAGTGGTATTCCCTACTTGAAACACAAGCTAATATATATGTTGAAATGGATAAGTTCCAACATTTTTTTATTGAAATTTTAGGTTTTGAGGGTTTTGTTTTTTACTATTTATAAATCTTATACACACTTATTTTGTACTTATTGGCTATAAGAGCAAAACATAAACATTTATTGAGATTTTTGTGAGAAAGAGAAAGCTGTCCTCATCTCCATCACACTATTTTTGTTTGAAGATCTCTTCATGCTCATGAACTTCGCATTGATTCCTTTTTTTCTCACTTTCATCTATATATGTTGTCTAGGGGCTCCTTATATTCATCAACTTCACATTGATTCCTTTTCTCTCATTTTTATCCGTAGATGTTGTCCATATTTGGTGAACAACGTAAATTGTGTCTCCTACAATTTATCTAACTTTGTTCTTATAACATCTTCATTCTATTGCACATACATATGATCTATAAATTGTACATATGCCTATTTCATGTACCGATCCTTAGTGATTTATAAGAACACAAAAAAAGAAGAAGAAGGAATATGAATTTCAAAAGCTTAACATGCTGGATAAGATTTGAGGCTTAAATACATGCTCCCTCTAAAGTTTTAAGTTTGAATTACAATAGGAAAATAAGTTTTTGACCTCATATTCATTAGTATAAATCTTAACAACTTTCCTTGCTTTATGGGTAAAAAGATAACAAACACATAATAAAATTATTAGAGCAATGTCATTGAAAGATATATGAGAACACTAATTAAATGAACTCAAAATGTTTGTATGATTGATTTTTAAAGATTTAATAGAAAACAAATCTTGTGAAATAACTAAATTAAAAATTACTCCCTCCGTTCCGTAAAGATAGAAATTTTTTCTTGTTTTGATAGTTATTAACTATAATCTCATTATCAAAATTGAAAGTTATACACATACTTGTTAAATTCTCAATTTGATCTTTTGATTCTATGATCCTGTGATATGAAATTCATTAAAGGCTCCTCAATCCTAGGAAGAATATTAGGTAGTGGAATTGTGGTAGGATTTGAGAATCTTATATAGGATTAGCATACTTATCTTACATTCCTAGGTAGAATCCTTAAGATTCTACGTAATAAATCTAATTTTTATTTGTTTTGTTTCCTTCTCATTTTTACTATATTTCATCCTTAACCCTCAAACTATTAGTGCTTCATTATTTGATATATATCTTGTGTAAAACCCCCAAAGTTCTTGGTGTAAAAATACTTGAACAATGGAAATAAACAACTTTAGGGTATCAGTATCATGCCGATAAACACCAGGCTAAAACACTTGATTAAAAGCATAAATAATATACCAACTTTTAATGAATGTCTTCTACTTTATTTATATAAATATCATTCAAAATTTATTACAAACCAAGTGTTGCTAAAGTTATTACATATGAAAAATTAATATACATATCATGATACATATATTTGTATGGCAATGTAGCACCTCGATCCCATTGTAGCCCTCGATGTTTGTTAATTCTCACCTGGAAAAGTATAAAAACTACCACTATAAGAACTACATAGTCCATTCTTCATAGTATATAATAGATGCAAGAATTTATTTTTAATATAACATGAGATTTTCAAAATGCTGATCATATATTAAATGATATTAAGATTATAAAATCAATTTTGAAGTAACCCTTCGATCTAATTGATAATATCAAAACTATCATCATAGATGATAAATTGAGAATAACCAACCATTTAATATCATAAAATCAACATTTGGAATAATCAATTGATTCATTTTGCAATATCATAGTGCCATCAATTATTGATATCATTCAACTATCAACATCATCATCTAATGTGACATAATGCTTAGGACATTTCATAATCATCTATTAATCATCCTGTGCTTTCACATTCATAATTTGTCTTTAAATTACCTTATTAACCCTCAAGTTTTTATTAATTATCTTATTTAGTTATTATGTATCGGTGTGGCAATAATTGATACACAATTTTAGTCCTCTTATTGTATAATTGTAGTACTAATGAACAATGGTATCATTCTAAGCTAGAAATTGAGAGAGCTCACCTAATGTCTAGTTAGCAAACACATAATAATAAAGAAAATACTAATTGTAACTCTAAACACACATAAAATTAATAATAAAAAAACACTCTGATGAGGATTTTGAAACAAAAAAGAATAAAAAGCTAATGAAATCCAATGGAAAATATCGATGAATGCAATCATGTTGAAGATGTTAGGGTATTCAATATCCACCACTAGATTACATCAAGATAAATTAAATAATTCCTATGCTCCCTCATAATCATGATAATATCGGGATCCACTAAGTTGCAAGCTAAAAATATGTGTATATTCCTTATAATATTTCCCTAAAATAATTTAATATAGCAAAGCATCAATATTAAATCCTATTGACATTTATCAATGAAGTCCCAATAAGTGGATCCTATTTCTAACTAGATTCAAAGTATTAAGAACAAGTGAAAAGATATATATCTAAATAGCAGAACTAGTATTTCAAGTATGTCTAGTTTTCTTTTCCACTTTTATCCGACACATTTCTAAATGCTCCACCACTTTGGTTAGAATCACAAAATTATCTGTAACATATATATATATATATATATATATATATATATATATATACATATATATAGCCACCAAACATACATACAGTCCTTTACATTATCACTATAAGGAATAAAGAACAAGGCATGCACTATATAATTCACACTTGAGAGAATCACATATATAAACTATAATAATTAATGTAGAGTCAAAGGATAGTCTCATAAAAATTAAGAAAACAAATAAACTATTTTTAATGCCTCAAATTATAGTCTAGGGTTTCAATCTCACCACTAAAAACAAGTATTTTATCCACTCATAATAGAAACATTAATTACACAAAATATATATAAGAGTAGGAAACAAAGAACCAAAAAAGAAAATGAAAGTCTTCTCTTGTGTGAACTCCTTCGTGAAAGCTTGAATCTTGATAGTGTGTCATATATTATGAGGCATAAAAAATTATGTAGATGATGAACCGATGATGGATTGATGGATTTATGAAGGAATTATTGAATCTTTATGAAGGATTTAATTGAATTATGGAGGTGGATCAAGGTTGAAGATGAAGAACTCTAGATGTAACTTTTATGATGGAGGTTAATTATGTGTGTATATAGGGCTCTTGAGTTTATAATGTATTTACATGTATTAAATATGGGTTTTGAGGCCTTTATATTGTGTAATAATTTAGTCGTAAGATAGGGATTTAGTTTGGAAAATATATAAACTAAATATATTATGCATCGGGGAGATTTTGGGGTTGTCCATGTTAATTTTTGCTTCATCATTTTCACTTACTCTGATTATGTTCTGTATTTTAGCTATAAATTTCTCATCCAAAATCCAAATGAGGTGATTCAAAATAAGTTGAAAATATAGCAAAGAGTTTATTGATATTAAAATTGATATTTTTCCAAATACTTAATGGATCATGTCTGAAAGTTTGATCATCACAAACATACATTATTTTCCTTGTCGAACCATGCATTCCCCACCCATTTTTGTTTGTATTTCTCTCCAAAATACCTCGTTCTAGCTCTGTTTCTTCATGATTGATCCCAAATGTTTATGTATAGTTTAAAATATGTTAAATTGGTCTTTTAACAGGAAAATTAAGGTAAAATGAAGATGATTAATCCCATAAAAATGCACTTATCAAGTATTATCATATTATCTTTAATTAATTTACTAAGGGAAGAGAATATGAAGAAGGGCTAGCTACCTATTCATGATTGGACCAAGCTAGTTAGATTTCATCATTGGATTTCTAAGTAACTAAAAGGAGAATACAAAAATGGCCATCAAATGAAATGTATATCAACAACTTAATGTGATCACACCACCTTTTTTGTTCCAACTCAAAAAATCCACACATAATTAGTGGGCTAAAGGGAAAAAAGGAATGATAAATGTAATTCATAATTCCTAATCAAACAATCATCAATACCTTCTTTTCCTATCCCTTTAGGGGTTAATTCCATCATGCCTCCAAGATTTAGCACCTATATTATTTATCACAGCAAGGAATCATCTACACCTCTTTTTTCTAATAAGTAAATAATTTTATTGGCCTTAAAGGCCAAAAGGATTTCAAGTGACATCATTACAAACTACTACCTCCACATTCTAGGAAGGGTTTAGAAGGGTTTCTAATCATTTACCATGGCAAAACTTCAAAAGCTAATAACATACTATATAAACAAACTCTTAAACTAACTCTTTCACTTGCTTTTACTTCTACTCAAACACCATATTATGCGATGTAATATCCCAAAATCCTAATTTCCGAAATTATGGCCAAATAAGGAATTATTAGGAAAATTTAATTATATAAATTCATTTATTAAAATGTAGAGAGTTAATTAAGGTAGATTAAGAGGAAAATAATAAAGAATTTAATTGGAAGAAAATTTGGGTATTTTTCCTAATTAGCATGGAGGTTAAGGGAATTTATCTAAAATAGTCTAAAATAAGTAAAAAGGGAATTTATTTAATATTTTATAAATATTAATACTCTAAATAGCCCAAAAATATTCTAAATAATTTATGCAAAATCCAAAACCCTAAATAAATTCTTCCTTTTCCTTTTTCCCTTTTCCTTTTCCTTCTTTTTCTTTTTTTTTTCACTCCTCCGCCGAAGTTGGGCCTCGCCCGGCCCAAACCCACCTCTCCTCCCTTCTTCTCGCCCGCGGCCCAGCGTCGTGCGAAGCCAACCGCCGCGCGCCCCATACGCCGCGTTTTATCCTCATAACCGTCGAAACGCCGCGCCACACTTAATGACGTTATAGCCGTTGCCAAATAGGCAACGCGACGCGACACTTTGTCCCCCATAACGTCGAAACGCCGCGTTTGACTTTCGGATTAAATAAACCCCGCCGAACCGGCCGGTTCCCCTCCACTTTCTTTTCCCTGGACCACCGGTCCACCCTACCTGTCTTCTTCTTCTTCGACCTGCCCCCCCCCCGACCTGCAAATCGACCTGCAAGTCGATTTCGCCGGCAGCCACCAGCACTGACCGTCCTTCCCTGCCCCTCTCCCGTCGTTTTCTTCCTCTTTTCGGCCCCGACCGAGTCCCTCTCTCCCTTCCCGCGTGCCCCTCTCTTTCCCTTTTCTTCTCCCCTTCCCCGACCTAGCCTGCCATGGCAGGACCTGCACCGCCTGCCATCGGCCGGCCACCTGCACCCCTGCACCCCTGCCCCGCACGCCTCCTTCTCCCTTCGTCGTTTTCCTTCCCCTTGGTCTATAAATACCCCCTCCCGAACGGCCACAGCAAGTCCTCCCGTTGGACCTTGCTGAAACTCTGTTTCGCCGCCGCCGGAACAGACACCATTTCTACTGCCTCCAGCCACCGACGAAACCACCTCTCCCCACCGTTATCATCCTTGCAACTCCCTCTACGAAACCAGACCACCAGCACCCCTCCCCTTGCCCTGCACGTGCCGCCATAGCCGTGCAAAAGTCCTAACCCGAAACCACCACCTCCAGCCTTCGCCGCCCTTGCGTCGCCTCCCACCGCCAGCCCAGCCGCCACCAGGGCCTCTTCCACCCTCCAAAATTCCCAGCAGACCTCCCTCTACCCTTCCCTGCCTTCAACTTCCCTTGCCTCCCTCTCCTCCTTCCTCCCTCTTCCTCCACCCCTCTCCACCACCCTCGGCCACCGCCATCGCCGCCGCGCGCCGCCGCCCCTTGCCACGCCACCACCCTCACTCCACTCCCCTTCACCTGCTCTTTCTTTCCCCACCTCAAACTCCTCCTTTTTCCCTCCCATCTAACCGCCACCTCCATCTTTCCCCCTCTCCTCCTCCTCCACCCCCGCCGCTGTCGCCGCCACGCGCCGCCGTCGGACCACCACCGACCCTAGGTGGTTCTCCACCCATCCAAACCCTAACCCTTTTTTTTTATAGCTGCTACTATTTTCTACTAATATTAACACTAATATACTTATTATTATTATTATTATTATTATTATTATTATTATTATTATTATTATTATTACTTTCATTATTGTTATTACTTTTATTATTATTATTATTATTATTATTATTATTATTATTATTATTATTATTATTATTATCATTATTACCATTATTATTGTCCTTATTATTATTAATGTTCTTATTTTCTTACTAATACTAACATCCCTTTTAAACCCTAACCTATATTATACTTAACTTTGGTCTTATTTTTATAAGTATTAGTATTAACATTTTTATTATGATTATTCTATTACCCTTACTATGGTTATTATTGTTATTACTTAGCCTCACTTGGTTGTACTATTTTTGTTGTTGTTATTATTATTATTATTATTATTATTATTATTATTATTATACTTAACACATTTGTCACCATTGTTAATAATAATACTACCTTGTCTTACCCATGTTACTTAACTCAAGCTAGTAAATATCATTTGGTTGTTAACTAAGAAGAGTACTTGAACCTTATTACCATACCATTTAACATTAACCCTAACCTCATTAATATGACACTATTATTAACTACTACTATTATTACTACTATCACTACCTTATTGTTGTAATCAAAAGCATTTGAACCCTTTTATTATTCAAGAATATACAACTATTATCTTTATCACCCTTAGGAATAGTTACTTGTAATATTGTGACCTTATAATATTATCTTTTCAAATATGACACCATTAATAGACTTAGTCAAAAAAAATGCTAGGGTTTCTCTCACTAAAAACATTAGTGTCACTATTATTAGTTTTATTATTATTATTATTATTATTATTATTATTATTATTATTATTATTATTATTATTATTATTATTATTATTATTATTATCGTTATTCTTCTATAGTTAGCACGAACATTATTATTATAAGAATAGGGCTAACGGGTCTACTAATATTAAGTGTAACAATAGGTATTAAAATAAATAAAATTGGACTACTAATATTTAGTATACTAATTCTAAGGTAAAAACCCTAGTTTTTGTATAAAACCCTTTTTAGTAATAAAAACCCTAACCTTAAACTAGAATGAGGATTGATAGTGATTAAAAGGGAAACTAATACTTAGCATTTTCCCCTTTTATAGGTAATCCCGACCAAAGCCCTAAGGAGTTAGAGGAGCGTGCTCCAAGCCCGGCGTCGCCTTAGGTAAGGACGAAGCTAATGGCCTTGTGTTATGTGTGACATGGATGTGTTGAATGTTGTGTATGCCATGCTATGCCATGTATTATATGATTTGTGGATAACTTGTTTTATGTGTAGCGCAGCTTGGAGATTGGGGTATGTTGTTTGTGCTTCCATGACATGAGCATGACATTTATATGTATGATGTTTACGATGTATTATGCTATGGCCCTCTAGGACATGCATGTTAGGATAAATGGTAGTATGAGTTGGGAACCATCATGGGAGTCTTGAAGTTTGTATGATCGTATTAATGTTCTATGGCGGTACTAATGTTGCATGGTGGTGTTAAGGGTTGCATGGTGGTATTATAGTTGTAATGGTGGTATTAGGGTTCGCATGGTGGTGTTAGGGTTTGTATGATGGTGTTTGTGATTTTATGGTGGTATTAATGTTGTATGGTGGTATTATGGTTGTAACGGTGGTATTAGGGTTCGCATGGTGGTGTTAGGGTTTGTATGATGGTATTTATGATTTTGTGGTGGTATTAATGTTGTATGGTGGTATTAATGGTTGCATGGTGGTATTCATGATTGCACGGTGGTATTAGGGTTTGTATAGTGGTATTATGGTTGGTATGGTGGTATTATGATTCGCATGGTGGTGTTAGGGTTTGTATGATGGTATTTATGATTTTGTGGTGGTATTAATGTTGTATGGTGGTATTAATGGTTGCATGGTGGTAATCATGATTGCACGGTGGTATTAGGGTTTATATAGTGGTATTATGGTTGGTATGGTGGTATTATGATTCGCATGGTGGTATTAGGGTTGTATGGTGGTATTAATGATTACATGGTGGTATTAATGGCCTATGGAGTAGGGGGTTGAGAGTGAGAATTCACTTATATAAAGGATGAGTATGGGTTTTCTAAAGGAGGGAGGTTACTTGTTGAAGAAGTAAAGTGCTAGGGTTTGGTGCAGCCAACCAGGGTTGGCGTGGTCGATTAGGGTTTGAGTGGCCAACTAGGGTTTTGTTGGTCACATATGAACTTGGGAGATAAAGAAATACACTTGGGGAATTTCCTAATAAAGAATGAGGTGCGAGATAGAGAATAACGTAGCGTTTGGGTAAGTAAGAAAGAGTTGGGCCACATAGGTCCGATTAGGGTATCCGAGGAGGAACCCTAGAGGGATGAGAACATGCAGAGGCGATATCATATGTGTTGGGATGGCCTATATCCTTGGGGTTTGTGTCTTACTATATGCTACTTTACCTAAGTCTACGGGGGATGGATGTCGGGTGTGAGAAGAGGTGCGAGTCTCAAAATATGGGACGGTCCCTCTGGAGGGGAAAGAGGTAGAGTATCAACCGCATGCATATCAAGGGTGTGATGTGAATCAATAAGACACGGATAAGACATTAATTATGTAAAGCGAAAGATTGTTGAGCCGAGCCCAGACCGGTCCACCGGCAAATAATAGTGGCCAGGAGCCGGGGTGCCCTGGAGACCGGTCCACCGGCAAATAATAGTGGTCAGGAGCGTTCTGCCCTGAGTGTATACTTTCCGGTCCACCAGCTATAATAGTGGGGGATTTCGTGCTCGACAAACCGAAGTAAGTAAGTTAAACCATAGGAAATACACTAAGTACTTACAGCGAAACATCATGTGATTCGGGGCCAGACCGGTCCACCGGCAAATAATAGTGGCCAGGAGCAATTTGCCCTGGAGACCGGTCCACCGGTAAATAATAGTGGTCAGGAGCGTTCTGCCCTGAGTATATACCTTCCGGTCCACCGGCTATAATAGTGGGGTTCCCGCAATCATATGAACTATTAAAGAATGTGGGTGGATTGAACATGCTGTTAATGAAAATAAGGAAAATACACTAAGTACTTACAGTGAAACACCATGTGAGTCGGGGCCAGACCGGTCCACCGACAAATAATAGTGGCCAGGAGCATCTTGCCCTGGAGACCGGTCCACCGGCAAATAATAGTGGTCAGGAGCGTTCTGCCCTGAGTGTATACCTTCCGGTCCACCGGCTATAATAGTGGGGTTCCCGCACTCACATGGACCTCTAAAGAATATGCGTGAAATGGACATATTATTAATGAGGAAAGAATGAATCATCGGAACGTACTCATGCCTTATCTTGTGTGTTATCGCATGTTGCTTATGTGATTGTGCTATGTATGCTATGTGGTATGAATGTATGCTTGGCCTTAGCGCACCAGCGCCCTTACTCAGTAGTGGACCCGTACTGATACTACACTGATTGAATGGGTCCTGTGATGATCCACCAATGGTGGGGAGCAGACCTCCTATGCAGGTTTGATCGGTTACAATTGTGGGGTGGAAGGCTTGGCTTGAGTGAGTAGGCGATCCGGATATTGGTCCCTTGGGATTCTGTTTTATTTGCTATATTTTGTACCACGCTCCTCGCTTTGGAACCGTACTCTAAGTTGTATTCCTAAATGATATTTTAACTATTGTTGACTCGTGGTTTCATGAATGGTCTATGCTAACTATGGACCTATGTTTTGATGACTCTTAATTAATGATTGTTTGGTTTAGCCTTAGCACTTAGTATCGGAACGATAGGAGTAAACCGGTCTGGTACTAAGTGTGGCGGTAATACCCCCAAGTTTACGGTTTTAATTCTTTCGCTTCCGCTAAACCTTTAGATTTAAACGAAATTTTTCAGTAGTAAATTTGGGGGTGTTACATGCGATCTAATCCAATTAATAACCTACTAAAATAATGTCCATCCACACTCTAATAGACCAAAAACAAACAAAAAATTGAATACATAACACTCTTTCCATCACCATTCCACCTTCTGACGAAAACACACAATATTAAAAGAAGCCTAGTTCACCAGTCCATCAGCTCATCAATGGTGTTCACACCCAAGATACTAAAGCTTAATCTCACTTGGTAATTTATTTATACAAAGAATAAACCATTGTAATTGATTCCTATTTCTAAAATTTGACGTAAAATTTCTACCTATTAGATGTATATTGCTTATAAAATTAAGCTAAAATGTTACAATCCATGACCCTTCCTTTTCCTTGTTGCACCACTCCTATGCATTTCATAAGTCGAATTCAATCTCCACATACATGAGTCAACTCGAGTCATTACTTAATCTTAATACACATTCCATATGAATTACCACAACCTCTGCCACAATGATTTCTACATACTATATTGGTATAGAAAAATACACATAAAATTACTTTGCTTATCACGCAACACCCTGCCAATATCTACTTTTCTTGTGTTCTCACAAATTGATACATCAGGATTCCATTTGATCTATCCCTAATTTGTAGCCTGACAATGAAAAGTTCCTACTATCATGTCTGATCATATTTGATGAGGCTAGAACTCCAACAGATAGTTAGGTGTTCAAATGAACTGTCGGTAGTATAAGGAAAGGAAGGAGTCCAGGACTTAAACCACCATCTTATTCGTACAAGTATCAAATCATGTAATACTGAGATCTAGCTTTATATATCTTCAAACATTCTAAGTTTACATTCTTTTTAGATAAACTAAAGAATCACACAAGAAACCACCTTCAAAACCTTATAAAATAACTTACTTCTCATTAGATTGCACCATCGATCATAACACTCCATAAAGTTATTTGGAAAGCACCATTGTGCTCTTACTATTTATAGCCATCATTGCCAAATGCTATTGGCCATAACACATGGGAGAAACAAATGATGGAAATTTTCCTCACGGTTTTTACAAAATACACATCTAATTTCATTACTTAAAATAATTTATGTGTTAGAGGAACATATATGTAGGAATTTTTTTCATAAATTGCCAGCGACACAAATATCTCTATTCGGTGGGGGATAGTACTCAACCAAATTTTAATACCTCCAAATTTAGGGACTTAAAAAATTTATTTTAAAAGTTAATTGTGGAGGCCAAAAAACAAATCATAGGAGTGTCATGCTGCATATAACATAGAAAAGGCATTCCCTATGCCTAGTCTATGCCAAGTGCAAGACAAAAGTAACCTTATACTTAGGAATTAGGTATGAGAAACACTTGCTTCTACTAGGATACAAGATGCAAAATAGAGAGAAGGGAATAAATAGTAAAAATAGAGGACTACGAGTCTAAAGATAGATATAGATATATGGATAACCATACCCTGTACTACTTCAATTAGCGCTCACCCAAGGCAAGAACATCAAGCTAATAGTCATCAATCACCTACAAAATAGGGTGGATCTACTCGTGGTAATGAGCAAGACCCATGAGAAGGATGGTATCTACACTACTTATTGATTAAGGTAACAATACTATCAAGTAAGAGGTACAGAGAATTTCATAAGTTCACATCAAAGAATAAGCATATATGCATGATACATAAATGATGCTAGGTAAAAACTGATTTAGATCTTATTATTAGATAAAAATATTCCATTATTTTATTTATGTTGAGTTCAGGGACCCCACTATTCTTAAATCGGTGAAACAGTTTGAAGCACCTCTTAGGAACAACACACCTGAGCTACTATTATTGTCCTATGGAATGGACCCAATCTCTTAGGACAAAACACATCTAAGCTATTATTCTTAAACCAATTAAATGGCCTAAAGAACTTATCAAGGACAACACACCTGAGCTAATGTTATCGTCTGGTGGAACGAACCCAACACATCATTTCTGACTCATGTAATCTTCCACTTTAAATAATTAATATCTTATCCATTAGTTACTTATCTCAAATCATATTCTCATTTACGTTGAGTTTAGGGCTCCACTATTATTACTCTGATGGAATAGAATAAAGCACCTCTCAGGAAAAACACACTTGAGCCACTAATATTGTCCAGTGGAACGGATCCAAAACCTTTTAGGGCAAAATACACCTGAGCTACTATTCTTAAATCGATGGAACGGCCTAAAGTACCTCTCAAGGAAAGCACACCCGATCCACTATTATTGTCTGGTGGAATGGATCCAACACCTCTCAGGGAAAAATATACCTATACAACTATTCTTGAATAGGTGAAATAGTCTAAAGCACATCTTAGGGACAACACATCCGACCCACTATTATTGTCTGGTGGAACAGACTCAACACCTCAACCTGACTCATATGATCATTCACTTTAAATGATTAATATCTTATTCATGGTTGATTTGATAGGTACAAAACATAACTAAAGCCAATAAAGTACAAAAACATAAATATCAAGGCTAAAGGAAGAAGTCCATGAGTTCCCTAAGAAACCCTAATTTCACACTATTTGCATTACTTCCTCTATATTGATTATCTATCCACTAAATTTAGCACATATTCCTCAAATATTATCATTATTAACATATCCAAAATTCAAGACATAAATCCCAAGTATTACATATGTGATAATAACCCTATCTTAAAAGTTACTAGTCATGAGGCTTAATAACCCTAATTTCATAAGTATGTATAACTTTTCCCATAAGACTCATATCATTACCAAATTCAATTTACATTCCAAAAATTTCAATAATAACAAAACATCAAAAAATTGTGGTCCAAACCCAATTTTTTACTCATACGATAACAACCATATCTCACAAGTTAGTATTCACAAACCCAACAAAACCCTAATTTCACAAATAGGTCATAACTATTTCCATAAGCCTTATATACTCACCAAAATCAATATAAATTCCTAAAATTAAAATACTAATAATATATCAAAAATTTGTGGTTTAACTGTAACATTTTGCACATGCTATAATAACATCGCCCTTTTTAGCATATTCCCAACTTAGGCCACTCTCTTATTTTATTAAACTTATGCCATTCATGATTTATCCAAAAATTTCACATAATATCCTTAGAATATTTTAAGCCATATAACATGTTAAAATATTAGAATTTCCAAGTTAAATCCATATTGACTAAAATACCCTTCCAAGATAACCTAATGCCCTTAGTTCATAAAAATCCCATATGTCTAATGTCATTATTTTTAAATCCTCAAATTATATATCACCATACCTCTTTAATATAATAATTTCCTAATTACCATATTTTTCAATCCCATATTATATTCCGCATGTTATACTAATCCATACAATACAACTTAGCATAACAACATCGTATCATCACATCTTTCTTTATTCTTACTCTCTTTCCATCATATAATTCACATTATCATATCATAGCATTAATAATATGCATTTATCAACACAATAATAACAAGATGATAATATACATAATAATAAAGGATATTTAACATAAAAACCCTTAACAACGACTAGTATCCTTATTGAAAAAGACATTGGTCTACAAGTATGAATATCCTATCCATCTCCTCCAGAACGTTCAGTAAATCGTCTAAGAAACAATAAAAAAACCATTATAACTTAAGGATATAATTAAGGAAAATTTAAGGTAAGGGAGAGTAAAAGAAGAGAGGAAAAACTAAATCAACACTAGGTAAGGACTTCACTGGAATGTTGCACAATAAAAGGAGGGGATTGGTTATGGTGGATGAGTGTTAGGGGTAGCAAAAAATATTTGCATAATTGCTATGGGGTGGGAAATTAAAAGAATGGTTGGTGCTCAAGGAGGGTGAATGGAATAAAGGGATGAAGAGGGTGGTGTATAATGGTGGAAGCGACCTAAGGGAGGTGGTATGCTTTGGTGGAAGTAGCCGAAGGGTGGGAGTTGGCTACATTGATTTTGGCTGAATAAGGGGGTGTGCTGTAAGAAGGTAGGTAATGGTGTGGATTGCCAAATCTCAAGGAGGAAGGAAAAAATGTAGTTTCGGTGGAGTTTGCAGAAGGTTAGGGGTGTGTTCGGTGGTTTTTTTCGGTGAAAGGGGGAGGTGTTTGGTAGGTGGTTGTGGTGGACGTGGCTAGTTTTAATGGGTGAGGCACAACAAGGGCTATTAATGGTGGTTTATGGGGTGTGTTTCATGATAGTGAGAAGGAGGGAGAGAAAGGAATGAAGGCTTTGTTCTATGGTGTATGTTTTAATAGAAAAATGAAGGGAGGAAGGAGATTGTATCGTACATTAAATGCAGTGGTTGGTGAGAGTATATATACATATACAAAAGGAGATGGGTATAGCGGAAGGTAGTGATGGTGCACATAAGATCGGGGTAAAATTTTAAAGGAAAATGCCTAAGTGAAGGGTATGGGCGATGATGAAGTTGGGTGTTATGCATGATGATGGGTAGGGTGTAGGTGAAAGCATGTCAGAGGGGATGGTAGAGGGTATGGCTGGGGAAAAGAAAAAGGGGAAAGAAAAGATGCAGGAGAGAAAAAAAATGAGGAAGAGAAAATTAATAAAGTTTAGGTTTAGAATTATAATTAGGTTAAAATAGTTTTAGGTTAGGGCATAGGTTTAATTTAGTTATTGAATACCAGGGTTAGGTTTAGGTAAAATATATATATTAATAACCCAAAACAAATATTAAGGTTATTAAGAATTAAGATTAAGGAGTTGGAGTAGTACAGAAATATTAATTTCCTGATGTTAGAATTTGGTTATCATTTTAATCACTCATGATTAGATTTAGCTAAAATTCATATTATTACACAAATAGACAAAGCAAGTGCAACACCCCAAAATTTAATAATCTTTATTTTTGAGGGCTTAGCCTTTTATTCGAAACCCATTCCTTAAATCTCAGCTTCATTATTTTTGTCAACCCTTCACCCGCAAATCTATAATAGTTCTTAAATAAATTTATCCTAATAATTTTATCTTTTTCCTATTTGTTTAAACCCACTCTAAAACAATAAATTTTACCCTAGTTTATTTTCCTAACCAGATACCCTAAACTTGGATAAATTAATTTTACCTTAATTTAAAATATAAACTTAACTCTAATCCTAACCCTAAATTTATTTTATTTTTTCCTTTTTCTTTCTTTTTCCTTTTCCTTTTTCTTATTTTTTCCCTCTCCCTTTCTCCCTTTTATTTTTCCTACTTTTATTCCTTCTCATTCCTACCTACACCACATAAGCATGCTAACCTTCTTTCTCCATCAGGCAAAACATCCCCTTCTCTCCATGTTGCAGGTAGCCATTACCTCCCCCCCTTCTTAGCCACTCACACCAAACATTACCCTACATCCTTCCTACATCCAATCGCGTACCCTTTCCCATTTTCCCTTCCTACACTCTGCCACTAACCATACATTCCAAGCTTTGCCACCTCCAACCCCTGAATTCCTCTTCATCTTTCCTTTTCACCAAATTAACCACACCCATATAGCTCCTGCCCATCCCATCCAATGTCTCATTCTCTTTGACCCACGTTAAGCCAACCTCCAACACCCCCATACCTAGAACCCTTACCTCCAGCCTGCACATCCACCAAATATACACGTGTGTGTATGGACATATGCACATCCCCTTCCTCCCCTCCTCACCATTTTCCCCTAACCACTTGACCTCCATACTTCCATTTTCTTCACTAAAACCAACCTTCTCCCCCATCCTCTTCTTCTCTACCATTGCACCACTTGAGCACCCAACCCACTTCTTTTCCTTCATCCTCATCACTGTCCATATCTTGGTTCCATTTGACCTTCACCAATCACATCCATAGTATTTATTTTCTCCCTTTTCTTTCTCCTTCTCCCTCCTCTGACCTTGCTCTGTTTGGTGGACATTGCATGGTTATGTGCCTTTCTCATGCCCAACTCATGCCTTTCCTACACCCATAATCATCCTCACACACCTCCCTCCTTCTAATCGTGCCCCTTTTTCTCTACATTGCCACCTCCATCTAGCACTATCACCCTTCCATGCACAACCTAGCTAGCATCCATCGCCACCACCATCCACCTCTACCTTTATTGTTGTCATCTTCTCCACCTCATGTAGCGTGAGTTTGATAAATTTTCCCTCTTGCAACTTAAGGGTATTTTGGTAATTTTTATTGATAAATTTTTTAATAAAAAATATTATTTTATGGCTTAAATATTAATATGGTTAATGTTGTATTCTTTTTGGTATAAAATGTCGATTAGTGAAGCATGGTTAATTTTAGTAGGTTGCCTATAATTTGTGCTCTTGTTGGAAATCATGTAATCCTTGTTCTTCACTAAAATGTTAGAAATTGCATGATAGCACATTAGGGTTTTGATTTATAAATTGCATTGAGTATGTTTGTTACATTGTAATTTTTATACTATACTAAAATGTTCAGTATCACATAATAGTTCATTAGGGTTTTTGATGTATAAATTTTATTAAGCATGCTTATCATGATTAAATTATTTCTCTAATAATGATAGTACGAAATTTGGTAAAATGGTGCCTATTAACTTTTATAAATTATTATGTGTACAAAAGTATGTTAAAATGGGCTTAATTCCAAAAATAAATTATGTATGTCATGTATGTATAATATGAGAGGTTGAGCATGCCTAAACATATTTTTAGCATAATTATTACTATTATGTGCCTTATAGACAACTTGGTCATTTAAGTGCATCATAATATCTATACTGATAAAAATGGCCGATATGTCTTATTTATTATTAAGTATAGAGGTATATAATTTGATGTTTTAGAAACACATGTGTTAACACAATTATTATTGTTGTATGCCCTAGGGGTATTGTGTTCATTTTTATCATAGCATGATACTTGCCCCGATAAGCATGCCTAATATATATTATTTATTGTTGAGTATAGAAATATGTGATTTGATATTTTTAGAAACACATATTAGGATTTTATGTGTAGAATCATGTATAAGGATAAAATAATTATTTAATATGTCTGGTAACTTAATTTCATGATAAATAATTAAACTATTATATTTTATCCTTTTCTTAACAAGCTAATAAATAAAATGGAACTAATATTGGAAATGGATGATAATATGGAAATTATGGCCTCAGAGGCATTTTGGTCATTTTTTGTCTAATGTTTAAAGTATTGGAAATGTATGATAATATTTAAATTATGGCCTCAGGGACATTTTGTTTAGAGGCATTGGTATATTATCATGGTGAAATTAGTATTGAATTTGATCACAATCATCTTGGATAAATGGAAATGAGCAAAAATGGTTAAGTATGGAAATTATGTGTGTGTGTGTGTGTGTGTGTGTGTGTTTATTATGTGGTCTCGTGGTCAACTTAATAAAATACTAATGTTTAAAGTGAAAGACCTTAAGATTGGGAATGGTGTCTCTTTAGGGGAACCTACCATAAAAACATGGTTTAACACACGATTGATGATGGGTTTTTGCTGGTATGTCGTAGTACCCCAACCAAATTCTAAATCTTACTCTAATTAGCTAGGCGAACTTATAGAGGGTATGCATAATTATGAATTAGGTGTCATTATTAGTAGGGTATTGTACTACCTTCGTGTACGAGTATGACCAGGGTACCATAGTATCCCTAATTTGATAGTTAGTAGGATACTATGTTGTCGTGGTAAGCCAGTATGACTAGAGTATCTTAGTATCTCTAGGTTGATATGATCTTCCATTGAGTAAATAAAAAATAAAAATGATTATTATTGGGTTGAAGTGATTATTGGTTTAACTTGGTAGTACCATTTATGCCTACCTATGATTTGGTAGTAGCATTCATACCTACCTATGGTTCTGTAGTAGCCTTTGTGCCTACTTGTCATTTGGTAGTAACCTTTGTACCTACCTCTAGTATAGTAGTAGCCTTCATGCCAACCTATATTTGGTAGTAGCCTTTGTATTTACCTATAGTTTGGTAGTAGCCTTTGTGCCTACTTATGATCAGTAGTTGTCTTTGAGCCATACTTGTGATGTTATGACTTTTATTGGTATTGTGACTTTGAGCCCTATTTGTGATGCATGGCTATTATTGGCTTTGACATTGGAATATGATATATAATGTGAAGATTATGGTTATTATGTTGAGGTTGGTTCTAATCATTACTTCGGAAAGCATCTCTTGGATGCTTAGTTGATAAGTTTTTGTACGTTCTAAATGAATGGATATCAGTAGCATATAGCTTGGTGATATTGTCTATCTCATATAAGTATTGTATTTTGATTATCATGTGAATATTTGAATTTTTTATACTATGTCTTATTGTGATTTCTTTTATGTGTTTCATATGGGATTTTCATATTAGCCTTGTATAATGGGTTATTTGGTACCACTATACTAATTGGTTGTGTTTCATGGGATCTTGCTTATTTAATGGGTAATGATCCTTGCAGGTAAGCTCGTGAGATCAGTTGAAGGTTAATATTTTGGATTCAAAGTTAGGTATATCCAGTGTTCTACCTAGTATCTTTTGATCCTGATGCTCTTGTACTCTGTTTCTCTTATGTATTTTCTTTTCACTGAATTCTGTAACCACCAGCAGTTGGTTTCATTTGGAATGGTATTAATCTTGACTTTGATTTTCTCTCTTTCGGTTCTTATAATCATATTACCGATTTAAGCATGGTAATATTTTTAGCTTTAGCACTTGGTATGAGAATGATAGAGAAAATCAAACTTATACCAAGAGTGGTGGTAACACCCAGCATTTTTTATTGTTTTAGCTTTCACAATTAACTCTTTTAATAAAAATTTTTAGTCCTTAAAATGGGGGTGTTACAGTAGGCATGGAAATGCTAGTGTAGCTTCCATTGGCTATGGCCGATGGTACAAAATTCATATGAAAAGAAACCATTCTTAGACATAATCCAACATAGGTCATCCTCTAATTTTGGATTGATTCTAACCTCCTTTAGCATATTTAAGAATTATTGTGTGAGATTCAATTCCCTCGAGAATAATGTTCATCTCCACACAAACCTCCATGTCCATACACCATAAACCCAAGAATCTATATCACTAGTTTTTCCAAGTTTGTTGATTGTGAGAGCAAACAACTCAGAAAAGGACGACTTCAATTGCCGATCTCTAATCCAAATGTCAAGCCAAGATAATGTGTATTTCTCATTTCCTATTCTTTTCCTTATCCTGGAATTCAATATTTTGATCCATCCATCCATCTCACATATTACACTGTGGATCGATTTCTATAGTCCCATTTTCCTAGAAACAACCCACATATGTAGGCATGAAATAGGGGTCTAATTATACTTCTCTTTTATTAACTAAATTTATGAACTTCCTTTATTCTGTTAAAAATAAGAATGCTCAATTTTTATGAAGTATATTACCAACTCCAAGGCCCTCATAATTTTAGGCCTCATAATCATCTCTTAGTTAGTTAAGTGTACCCTATTCCTATCAATATTTCCTCTATTAAAAAAACAACAAGAAGATTCATTTAATCTTTTCCGATACACCTTCTAGAATCTTATGTAAAGAAAGATAGTATATTGGCAAGTTAGCAAGAACTCACTTTGGCAACTTTAGCCTTCCCCCAATAGATAGAGCAAGCTTTTCTTACATGTAACAAGTTTCTTTTCCAACCTCTCGATGATTGGGTTACAAAAGGAAATTTGGGATGATTTTCCTCATATAAGTACCCCTAGATCAATAAACAATAGGGTTCCCAACTTGCACTGAAGTTGTTGTGCCATATTCCTCAGCCATGCTGGGAATAATAAAAACTAAAATTTCCCTCAGCCAATTAGACAAAACCTAGTTGCCAATTCCATAATTATGAGAAAATGTAAGAGTAAATTTGCAAGTATAAAGAAATTAAAATTTATCAGAGGAAGAAATATGATACCTTTTTGAGTATGAAGATTTGAAAAAAATTGAGATCTTGCTGCCTCTCTATCACTCTTTACAACGTGTTAGGAGAGGGCCTTTCATACTCTCTCTCATTCTTATCCATGTCAATCAATCATCATTTGTTGTCTAAATTATAAATCTTTTTAACATTAGTCATAGTTATGAAAACATATAAGTTAGAACTTCATGATTGATCCTATGAGTTGATCCTTGTCAACTTATAGACTATCCCGCTAATGAGTACCAAATCCTTTGAATTAAGGAATTTCCTAACTACTTTATGATATCCATTCTTCTCTCACATATTATTCCTTGTTCTAAGCCACAGGATCTTCTCAACTAACTGATTCCATCAGTTGGTATTAGGATCATTGCCCTTTATTGGCTGAAAGATATTCTCTTAGCTTGTTACCCTTGGTAGTTACCTTTGGCTTGTGCCCTTAGACGATGGCTCTTCCTACACCTTTGGTTGATTGACATGTCATTCCCCATGCCAGAGGGCCCTAGCTTCCACCCTTGGCATTTGTTTCTTGGGTGATTCACCCTGGCTATTGCAACTTGGCCGATGGTTATGGATGTCTACCCCTTGGCCGACGAACTTTCTTGTCTCCATTGTAGAGGAAAAACCCCAATAAGCAACTCTTTAGAAACATCGCCCAATAATAATGAGCTTCTGAGGAAATCTACCTTCAACCTAGATGGCATGAAAAAATTCGTCATCACATGTTTAATGTTTAGCTAGAAATCCTCTTATGTCGAACATAAGGTCGTAAATGAGCCAAGCCTTCTTGCAAGCTACTTAGCTCAACTTGTCAAAAGTTTGATTTGGTCTATTATTTTAGTTTTAAAAAGCTGAGCTTGAACATCACTTTTAGACATGTTGATTAAACGAGCCAAGCACAAAAAAGTTAGGCTCATATTATTTATAGCTTATACTCATGAGTTCTGCTTGATTCTTTACAAGATTGGTTCAACATGTTAATTTAGTTAAATGAGTCAAGCCTGAGCCTTATTTTATACTCATTTATTAAACAAGTCAAGCCTAGGTTAGGGAATTTTCAACTCGACACATTTATAACCCTAATATGTTAGAATAAGATGGTATCATATACATATTCTAGATGCAAGATCACTAAGCCATTTATGCGAAACTCCCCTTCATAATACTTTATACAACACTTAATGAAATATCATGTTAAGAACTTCCCTTTCAATATTAAATAGAAATGGTGAGAGTGGATTGCCCTACCATGATGCTCGTTCAAACTTGAACATCATTGTGGGAGACCTATTAACCAACACAATAGCTGAAGAAGATCTTACACATGCCATAATCCAATTTTAGCTATTTCCCCAAAAATCCCATTTTGTCATTGACCCTTCTAACAATCCCCAATTTCAAGTGTCATATGATTTATGGAAGTCAATTTTGAACACAATCATACCCTTTCTTCCCTCTGCTACATGACTTCATAACTTCTGAAGCTATCAGTACTATACCCATAATATTCCCGCTCTAAATGAATGCTCATTGCGATGATCAAATAACTCCCGGTAGAATACTATTAATTCTTTCTACCAAAATTCTTGCCACTATTTTGCATAACCACCCGACCATACTAATGGGCCAATAATGTGTAATCTTGTTGGGGTATGTACGACTTTGGGTATCAATGTGTTGAATGGGCCATTAAGTTGTGGGAATGAAGCCTCTGTCGGCCACAAATCGATCACATGCTTGAACACATCAACCTTAATTGTTTCCCAAGCTTTATTTATAAAGGAAAAGATCCATCTAGTCCCGAAGCCTTCAACCTATGATATACGAAGACTGCCCCCCTAAATCCCCTCCTCCAAAAAGGTCGTATCAAGGATAGTCCCTCTTCATAAGTGATACAGACACCGCATCATTAAACACTATTCTTAACCCTATTTTGAATTATCCTAATAAATTTTCTACCTATCCTAACAATTCTATGTTTTCTAGGTTCGGGATGGACTAGGAAATGGAGCCAAAAAAAGGAGTGAGGAAACAAGCGTCAAGATGGAAGCTCAAAGTCGTATATTATTTTATTATTTTACTTAGAATAAGGGTTATGGGACCGTAGATAAGTTGGGTCCCATAACTAGCTCATTTTTATTTGTGTGTATGCGTAGTTGGCCGGTGATGATAACATTTAAGTTGATATTAGTCTTACGTGTGGCAGATTCGGACTCATCCTCTCGTCCTTATAGGCTCGTAGAGGTATAAACCAAACTGCCCCTTAAGACTAAATGAGGCCTAACCTATTTTGCTAAAACTATTTGTTTTTTTAAATTTGGACCACAGACTGACTGGGTGACTCGGCCTAGCCCATGACCAGTGCCATTTTCTTTATCTTGCCACACCTACCTTCCTAGGCCTTAAGAGGCCATCCCACTTTTCCTCTCCTTACTCAATGTGTCTTTTATTTCGTATCTTCTCCTAACCCTACGCATCTTCTTCCCGAAACCCCTTTCTCTCTCTCACGGCGCCCTCTTCCTCTTTGATCCTCCTTTGTCTCCACCTATTTTTCATTCTTCTATTTTTGATTTTTGGAAGCCAAATAACTAAATTCTTCCCTTCCCAATGTCCGAGGCTATTAATCATTTTACTATTGTCTTTAGACTCCCCTCTCCCCCTTTTGTAGAATAGTTTAACTCCAAAATATAAAAGCATCTGTAATGGAAATGCGAGGGGTATATTGTGCTTTTTGTGTTATGAAATCAGAGATTTCTCCATTCTTCTACTAAAATTATCGATTACAACAACAAACACAAATATTACTCTGAGTTTGGAGAGGACGATTACGTTATCACAGGCTTGTTTGACAAATCGATTACAATTATGTTAGTCAGGTTCGTTTCAAAAAGATCTCCGGAAAAAGGAGGATATGTTGTCTTTAATGTGGTTTGGCTGCTGGAACACACACCCTAACCTTCAATTTCGACCAGCTCAATCAAATTCTTTATTCTTCTTGTATCCATCTATTTCTAGATTTTTGACCCACAATGATTCCGGCCTTTGGTTACAAACAAGTTCATAAATCCATCTGCAAATTACTCCACTACTGGATTTCTGATTCGTGTCAAGACATTCTCTCATTCCTGTAAATCCAGATCGTGAATCTGTTGTCCCACATTTTCGATCTGTCGTTCCATACCTCCAATACTTCTTTTACCTTGCAGAGTTTTCGTGCTATTGACGCGCCTCCTGACTCGCTTGCCATGCATTCGTTATTATCTCTACAAATTTGGGGTGCTCCATCAAACAATTCAAGAACCGAAAAGGTTTTGGCTCGGAATCGATGCAGTCGGACGTAGGCTATATATAAGGTAATGGTTCGACACCTCTTCGGTAGAACGAAATTCTCGATAGAAGGCATCAATTGTATCCATTCCGCCCTAACAAATCCCTTGTCAATGAGGCTTTTGGAATTGCCCCTTAACCAGGTATAAGCGCATCCTGTGGCTTTTATTTCTATCCCCACTGTTCTATTGATCAATGACTTGTCCACTGCTACAGCACCTCTTGTAAGACTTCATTAAAATCCCCAGCTAGCAATATTGGAATGTCAACCGTCAACGCATGATCACCAATTTCATTCCATACTTCCACTATTTCTTCCGTGTTGCAAGGCATATTTGTCCCTGGATTGTCATCTAGCTTTTTGCTATTCGTGAGTTTGTGACATTAAAAAACACCCTCTTCCCAGAGTCACCCCCCTCCCTTGAACTCCCTTCTGCATTACTCATTAACCACTTGATGCCGCCATACCTCCATATACGTAATCATTGAAGTTCCCCGTTTTCGTTTCCTGTATACATACAATATGAAGATTGCGTCTTTGCAAAATTCTCTTAATAATGCCCTACTTACGTCTTGAACATAACCGCCCTCACATTTGCTTTTGTGCCACGCAAGATTAGGAAGAATTGTCCGTACATATTTGCCTTTTAAGTGATCCGATTTCGGTCACAAATATTTGTGACGACAACATAATAGAAACAATCTCTTTAAGGCTCTTTTACCATAATTTTTTTTTAAGTGATCATTGTTATTATGATTTCTCAAAGAAATTGAATTATATAAAGAATATATATTTAATACATTTATTCTGTATATGTTTTATATTTTGTTTTCCTATCTTTATAAAAGAGAACTTCTAATTAAGGTAGTCTATTAATGTGATAACATCAGAAAATTATCATATGACTTAAGGTCAAAAACTCATGAATCCAATACATGTTTAACACTAGTCATGTTGGAAAGGGTTCATTTGGGGCCGGGCAAGGCCTAGGCCCCCCAAAAAAATTATGCCCCCTTGTTCTTGTATCCATATAATTATGTATATATATTTAGGGTCTTCTTATTTGAAAAAAGTAAATTTATTTCATGAAAAACAGGTGACGGATTTGTCCTCCGATACCATCGGTAGATTTTGTCGGAGCTCCACCTATAACATCGGCAAAAAGTGCCGAAACCGACCCCCCATTTATGTCTCACCACCCCTTTTTCCTTACTTATTACCATTGGCAAATTTTGCCGCAGCTCCCCTTATACCATCGACAAAAAATGTCGAAGCCCACCCCCCATTTACGGCATCACATGCCGAAGCCTCTCACCATCCCTTTTTCCTTAATTATTAACCATAACGTGGTTTATAGGGTAAAATTATGTTTCATTACAAACGTCATTAATTTTGCATAAATTATTATAAAAACAATACAAACTATAATTATTAATTAATAAACCATAATTATTACAAACATAATAATAATTAATGATTCATAATTAATAGGAACAAATATTCGACAAAATATTATATCCGTCTCCCATCGGTAACATGTGTCGTTGACCCCACGGCAAAATTGACTATTCTCACCCCCTCCCATTTTTTACCGTTTATTTTCCCACATGATCGGCAAAATATGTTGTTCTCATCCCCCCGACAAGTAAAATATATATATATATATATATATATATATATAAGGGATCTAGTAAAGGTCTCAGTGCTAAGTTGAAGGCACATGAAACAAGTAATGAACACATCATTAATATGTCTTCTTGGATCGATGCAAATATAAGATTGCATAATGAAAAAACAATCGATAAAAAACTACAGGATCATATAAATAAAGAGAAAGAATATTGGAAAATGTATTATTGAGAATTATTAGTATTGTGAAAACGCTTGAAAAAAAATTACTTGGCATTTAGAGGTACAAATGAAAAGGTTTATGAAAAATTAATGGGTACTTTTTGAATCTCATTGAAATGATTGATGAATTTTATCCTATAATACAAGAGCATCTTAGAGTGATTCAAGCAAATGAAATACATGACCATTATCTTGGCCATAGAATACAAAATGAGTTAATCAATTTGTTGGCAAATGAAATAAAATGTATAATTGTGAAAAAAGCTAAAGCACCAAAGTATTTCTCATTCATACTTGATTGTACTCCTAATATAAGTCATCAAGAGAAAATGTCCCTTATATTAAGGTATGTGAGTATTTCTTCTCTTCCCATAAAAATAGAAAAATGCTTCTTAGAATTTTTTAATGTTTATGATACATTTAGTAAAGGGCTTTTTCATGAACTCATATGCGCTTTAAGTAACCTTGGTCTTGATGTTGATGATATAAAAAGACAAGGGTATGATAACAGATCCAATATGAAAGGAAAGCATCAAGGTGTGTAAAAACAACTATTAGATATAAATCTTAGAGCATTTTATATACCATGTGGTTGCCATAGCCTTAACTTATTGCTTTGTGATATTGTTAGTTGTTGATCTAAAGCCATTACATTTTTTGGAGTATTACAACGAAGTTATTCAATATTTTCTTCTTCTACTAAATGATGGAAAATTTTGAAAAATCACGTGTCTTCTTTAACTGTGAACATTTATCTCAAACTCATTGAGAATGTCACATTGAAAGCTTTAAGGCAAGTATATTTCAAGTTTCTCAAATAAGGCATGCTCTACTTGACTTAGCGGAAATTAGGGATGATCCTAAATCAAATAGTGAGGCTTATTGTTTGGTGACATATGAACTTGAAATTTTTAAATTTTTAGTGAGCAAGATAATTTGGTATGATTTATTATCTGTTGTTAACACTGTTAGTAAGGCTTGAAAAGCTAAAGACATGCATATCAATATTGCTATAAATCATTTGAAAGGTCTTATGTAATACCTCAAATTGAGCGGAGTGTTATAAGGATTGATCTAGCTACTAATATCAACATAGTATACTATCATTTTGGTGATTCCATCCTAAGAACTCCACAGTTAAGCGTGTTGGTCGTAGAGTAATTTTTAGGATGGGTGACTCTCCTAGGAAGTTTCGAAAATTTTCTAAAAATTTCTTGGGAAGTGCGTGAGTAAGGACAAAGCGTGTTGAAAGGACTCGTGTTGATCTATGGGGTCAGCCGATCAATCTAAAAGCCCTCCAAAGTAGCCCCCCACATGGTCGTATCGACTCTAGGTGTTACAGATGGTATCAGAGCAAAACTATGACTATGAGCTAAACTTGGATGAGTCACTTAACCACCTAGCGGGATGAGTCTTGGGATAAACTATATTGAGACAGTTAATGGCTAAGGCGTAACGAGGACATTGTGTTCTTTGAGTGGGGGTGAATGTAATACCCCAAATAAAGCGAGGTATTATAAGGATTAATCTGGCTACTTATATCAACATGGTATACCATCCTTCTGGTGCTTCCATCGTAAGAATTCCACAGTTAAATGTACTGGCTATGGAGAAACTTTTAGGATGGGTAACCCTCTTGGAAAATTTTAAACATTTTCTAAAAATTTCCCTGGAAGTGCGTGAGTGAGGGAAAAGCGCACTGAAAGGACTCGTGTTAATATGTGAGGTCAGCCGATCAATCCGAAAGCCCTCTAAGGTAGCTCCCGTGTGGTCGTATCAACTTGGGGTGTTACATCTTATTACTTTTTTGAAAAACTATAGATAAAATGGATTTATGTCTATATTAATTTTAGCTAAAGAAAAAGCTTTTGATATGAATTTGAAACCTATATTTTGAGGGAAGAGTGATACAGAGAAAGAAATAATTTGATGAAAGTAATACTAATAACACATCATATTCTTCTAAAGAATCATTTAGAATTAATTATTTTTAGTATATGATTGATCAAGCTATTTCTTGTTCTAAAAGTAGGTTTGAACAATTTAAAATATATGAAGAAATTTTGGGTTTTTTATATGATCTAAAAAAGTTAAAATCATTAGACGATGAATGTTTGTAAACATGTTGTCTTAATCTTGAAAGTTTTTTTTTAACATGATACAACTTCTAATATTGATAGTTTGGATTTATTTTTTGAACTAAAAGCTTTTAAAGAAGTTTGTCTTGATGAAGCAAAAACTCCATTAGAAATTATCAATTTCACATAGAGGTTAAAATCATTTTCAAATGCCTTGATTGTATATCAAATAACAGTAATCATTCTAGTCATAGTTACATTACATCAGCAAAAAGAAGTTTTTCAAAATTAAAATTAATAAAATCATTTTTATGATCTAATATGGCTCAAGAAATATTAAATGGATTAGGCATTATTTTGATTGAAAAAGAAATATTATCAAAACATAATTTACAAAACTTAATCAATGAATTTTCATCTCAGAAGGAAAGAAAAATTAAATTTAAATAAGTTTATTTTTTAAAGAAATTTTTTTATGATAATACAAAATGCTCCATTTGCCTAGGTCCATATTGGTACTCTAACGATATTGGCCATGCTCCCTTTCCTGAAGCATAATTATAACCACTATATAATAGGAAACCTAATCACTTTAGTATGTGTATCTCTTATAAGGATAAAAGATCTTATAAAGTTGAAAAGGGTCTCTCCGACCTTCGTAAGGAAACTAAGATAATGGGAAAACACACACATACATACACCCTATAGTGGTATAAAGAACAAACCTTACTCGAACAACTAATCCCAAGTGATATAGTCCTAATCCAAGTCTTTCTTTCATTTTAAATAATTAGTGTCTTATTCAACAGTTAGCCAAACATAGAGCAAGGCTCACAATAAATCATTTAATCACACGTCCACTTTAATTAATTGAACCCCTAATTAAGATTCAATATTAATCCATACACAAGTCATCTATAAAGGATAAATGCTCAACCCATATGACAGCAAGATCTAATTATTATTCATCAACTCAAAGGCCCATATAAATCATGCCATAAAGACCCATTTATTCATGCCATGAAAATCCTAAGTTAAATTAGATCACATAGGATCATTATTAAATTTCCAATTTTTAGATATCTAAAAAGTCAAAATTTGACTAAAAGTTAAGAAACAAGCATAAGGTTAACAATATAAGACCATCTATAATTTTCAAAACATAATTCACACAAAAAAAAAGTATCCTTACGAGAACCCTAATCTTAATATATGGCATACATTCCTAAATTAACCTTATCACTACATCAATATCAAGGATAAACATAGAAATCTCACCTAGGTCACCTCAAATCAATAGCCAAACCTTAGTAAGCCCTCTTAACACATAAAATGATGATTCTACGCCTAGGGCCACTTATCTTATTTTACGTCTAGAAAGAGGTATATGTCATAGTAATTATAGTAAACATAAAAACCTTGGAAAATTATTATCTAGGTTAACCCATTAATATCTTAGATCCTATAAAATCCCACACTTTATGAAATATCCAAAATACCTTTAACACTTACTTTTATATTAAAATGATTAGAAATTTTAATGCTCATGCATAAAATTAAATCCAAACATCACACTCATTACACTAACTTATTTTCTTAACAACTTAAACATTTTATATCCAAAATTTCATAATTAATGTAAACAGACCAGAAACACCTCAAAACATCTAAAATTCATAATATATATTATGTATCAAACATTAAATAAAGGACCTAGTGAACACACTGGCTAAACCAAGAGTTAGGGAAAATATTAAAATTCCCAAAATACCCCCATAATCATAAAACCCAAATAAATTCCAGTTTCCAACCCTAGATAAATCAAATAAAATTTATATGTAAGCTTTTATCTACTAAAACACACCTAATGACATACTTAATAAGTTTTTAAAGTCATAAAAACATGATAAATAGAACATTGGACAAGAGACCTAAATAAGGACACAATGACATTTGTTTCCATTTAAACTTCAAGATAATTAATTTAAATCATATATACATGATTAGAGACATCAAATCATGATAAAAAAAATAGAATATAACCTAAGCATATCATACTATCATACTCAAAATCCTAATAAGATCAAAACATATATCTTCATATTAAACCATACTAAACATTTTTCACATAAAATCATGAGATTTTCAAGGTAGCATTCTTAACCCTTAAACACATTGACATGATATTTTAAACTAAAATATGAATATTGATTAAAATATAATAACAACACTCATATATTCCTATATTTAAAGAGTAGAGATTATTACCTAAAGCCTATGCTCCAAAGCAAATGAATATAAATTCAATTATGAACAGTGCCACCTAGATCTTCTTGATCACCTCCCAAAAAAAGAAGAAAAAAAACAACCTTGGAGTGATAATTAGCATAAAAGATGAAAGATATATGCAAGAATAAGGGAGAAAAAGATAGCAACCCTTATTTTAAATAAATGATGATTTTTAAGTAAGAAATAATCAAGAATACCTCCACCTTTTACAACAACTTAACTCTCGACACTTAGAATAAATTTTAGGTGCTAAATTAAAATAATATAGGAATTAGAATAAGCAAATCATGAGGATAGAAATGTAAAAGGACAATGGAAAAATAAGAAGAAGCAATAGTAGTAGTTTGCAGCTTCAACATCAATAAACGGAAATGAAAAGGGAAGAAGATGCCAACGATTCAAATGGAGAAAAATGGAGGCTAAAGAAGTAAGTGTTGTAAGGGATTAAACCAGGAGAAAAGAAGAAAATGAAGAAAAACAAAAATAATTGGCAAATTCTAAAACAAATAAAAAAATAAAAAAGAAAAAAAAAAAGAGGAAAAAAAAAGAACAAAAGCTTAAGCCAAAAATGTGAGAATGGAAATGGAATGGAATGAAAATGATTATGGGGACTGTGGAAGGGAAATAAAATGTGAAAATGTGAAAAATGATTATGGGTATTATGAAGGGGTGATAAAAAATGATTACTATTTGACTTTAAACTTAATTGAATTCTAGGATTAGATATATAAATGATATAGAAGGATTTTATGACATAAATCACTAGATTAGTGTACCTTTATCTAGTTTTTTTTTTGGTTGATTGAAAAGTAAATAAGTAAAGATATTTTCACCCATAATTAGAGGTATGGTTGAAAATAATTAGTATTTATAAGGTTTATTATACTTAATTTTAGATAATTAAATTGTAAAGAAAGTCAAATAATGAGTATTTAATTATAAAAAAATAAAATATATCTAAAAAATATTTTAAAAAATTATGGAAAAGTGTGGAATAATTTTAGGAACTAAGAATATAAAAATATTTATTATTGGAATTGATTTTATACCCAAATTAATTAAAATGGGAGAAATCAAAGAAATCATATACTCGTATAAAACAATTTTTTCTATAATTTAACGAGTTGGAAGGAATAAGTAAATTTTGATTGAAAGAAGTGAATAAATGAGATTAAAAAAATTTAATATAATTATTATATAAGATAATTAGGGTTTAAAAAAGGGAGTACTATTAGAATATTTAAAAATAAAGATAAGAATTCGGAGTATACTCATGTACATATCCATATGAGTTTCTTATGTTATCTCAAATTAGTGTTAAAATATATTGATGATCTTTGAACCTAAAAAAAAGAAATATATGTTAGATACTAAAAGATAAATTAAAATTTATACTATAATGGTCATCCAAGGACTATATAGTAATTAGGATAATTATATAATTATTTTAATATTATAAATAGTATTTTATTATTTTATATGGTACTCACAAAAGGTTAATATTTATAACCATACTTTAACTATGCATGTTTCTACAAATCATTTTTTTTATCTGATATCTAACTTGTTTGTTTTTTCTTTGATTGGAACGATTATTTACTTTTTTTAGATTGGATCAAGTTGGATATCATATTTAATCAACAAAGATGATATCATATGAAAATCCTTCTTAACTTCAGTGACTTCTACAAATTCGTCTATAACTTCCATTTGAATTCCACTACTAATAGTTTGAATTACACATGTAAGAGTATTAAGAAAATAGTATAATATCAAAATCATTATTAAATTGTCTTAATATGAGTTATATGATCAATGTCTATACATATAGAGAATTGTATATTTCTATCAGTTTAGACCATGCAAGTATTATCCAATTTGATTGAAAATTTTTCCTAACATTTGAAATAGACTAATGAAGAGATGGACTAGGTAGTAACCTTAATAATTAGAAAAATAATTGATAAATGATTTAATAAAAATTAGGCAGCAAATTTCTGATAGCATTGGTCACATTGCCTTCTTTCAACACAATTTATACTACCTTTAGGTCTTAGTCTTTTCAAGGAAAAATAATCAAGGTATATTTATAGTTTGATAGTTGAGTATTGAATTTTATGATTGGAATAGGTGTAGTTAGAATTTTCTTAAAGATGCGCTAAACATTCCAACTCAATCAACTTCTACGCCTAGGATTGGTTTTGGAGGATACTAGAGGCTCATATTTCCCTAGTCTTGTGCACTTAATTACTCTGATTAGGCATCATTCAAGGATTATAATGTTTAAGCTTTAAATTACAGTTAAATCATAAACTAGAATGAAAGGCTAAGGCGGATAGAAGCAAGTGAAAAGGCTGGTGTAATACCCCATATTCTTGTGACGTTTATTGAATGAGAGTTATGGTATTTATTATGATTTGATAATATTTGATTCTGATTTCGAGATATAATTGAGTTTGGAAAAAATTTGGATTTGAATAAGTTTTAGAAATGGAATAAAATAAGTTTTTAGGCGAATCGATCAACTAGTTCTTTATTTTAGACAAAGGGTTTTTCTTGACTGAATTGATTAACTTATTTGAGGAACCGATCAGCTAATTGGTAGAATGGCCTACTAGTGGGATAAATCAATAGACTAGTTTGTCGAGATGAGTACATTTTCATAACTCAAATTCCTTGAAAAAAATCTTATATCAAAATGGAACCTTGATAATCCTGTTCCAAGCTATTCTTTAGAGATCCTTAACCTTTCTTATCATTTAATTATCTCTATCTTCTGCCTCAAACTGATTTGAGGGTTCATTTTGCACAATTGATGTGGAGGGTGACCTTAGCTTTGTCCTCTTCCACCTATCTCCCTAGCACAATTTGATTAATTTGTAAAGTTTTGGGCCTACTTTTGTTTATTTCACAAAGAGTGGTGATTCATGACTCCCAAGGATGTTGAAGACCTGAGAAGAAGGATGATTGTATGAAAATCGATGAGGAACATGAAAGTTAGACTATGGTGGAAAATAAAAGGAGAACAAGGAGAATTTAAGCTCTAAAGCCCTAACCACACCGACACCATAGGAAATATTCTAGAAGAAGGAGGAATCACAACAAGACAAATAATGGAAATAAGTTGACAATAAGTATTCTTGAAGTAATTCCACTTGTGTTACAAAAACAAAGTTCTCACAAATCAATCACACTAGTATAACAATTTTTTCCAAACATGTGAAGTTCACATAACCTTATGTTATGTAGTTGAAGAAGGGGTGTCAAAAGAGAATATAACGGAGGATGAAACTACACTTGCCATACTTGATTTGGGTTGTGATAAGATGATTGAGCTACTATCACATGGTGGAGGCTTGGAATAGTTGGGCTAAATACCAAAAGAGGTTTGAGAGGCCATGAGTAATGTGTTAGAAGAAGTGGAGGCCCATAGCCAAAGGATCAAGCAAGCATTAGATGATATGACTTACTGTTTCTTCTTTCATTCATGAAGGAAGATATGTTTAATAGAGAAAAAGCACTTAATATACCATTCTTTATCACTAGATATGCCTTCATCCAAAGAACCAGTCGTGCGTTGGTTAATAGATGGTCAAATATGAACATCATACCATTGTTCTCTATTAAGAGACTTGAAATTCCAATGGATAAGCTCTCAAGTAAACATCTATTTATCCTAGAATTTAATTGGGGAAGAGAGAAGTTGGTAGGGAAGTTGTATCTTGATCTCTGTAATATCTCAAATTAGTGATGGATAGTGGATACTTAAAATGATTGATAAGAGTACATATATCAAAAATTTGTACCTTATTTTTATAAAATTTATCGCAAAAGAAATCGACAATTAAGTGTGCTTAACTTGGAATAATTTTTTGATAGGTGATAGTTTAGGACGTTTATCCGAATGTGTGTGAGTTGATAAAAAAACAGTCAAAAGGACTCGTATTGATTTATAGGGTTAATCATCAATTCCAAAAGTGCTCTAGAGTAACCAGACATGACCCCAGAAAAGTTGAAGTGTTACACATAGTATCAAAGAAAACTTGCAACCTCGAGCCAAACTAGGATAAGCTATTCAATTGGCTAGTGGGATGATTTTGGAGATAAATTGTAATGAGATAATTGGTGGTTGAGGTGCAATAAAGATATTACATTTTTGAGTGGGTGTATATAATAAAAAAATTCTTAGTGTAGAGTGAATGCTTAAAATAATTAATAAGACTACCCATATCACATGGTATACATTCTTTTTTAGAAACATATCATTAAAGAAATCCATAATTAGGCATTATTAACTTGGATCAATTTAAGGATAAGTAGTCTCCTGAGAATCTTTTCTAAATGTGTGTGAGTTGATAAAAAAAACAATTAAAAGGAATCATGTTGAGCTATGGCTTCAGTCATCAATCTTGAAAGTACTTCAAAGTAACCATATGTGACTTTAGTGACGTCGAGGTGTTATAATCTCACTATTAGGTAAGGAAATTTATCAACATTCTTTAATGTGGTTGATGCAAAGCATCATACAACGTGTTTTTGGGTCGCCCTTGGATTCATGAGAAAGATGCAGATCCCTAATCTCTTCATCAATGTTTGAATTTTTGTAAAATTGGCGTACAAATAGTGTTTGCTGATAAGAGACTTTTTATCGTGGCCGAGTCACATTTTGTAAATGTCTATTTTACAACAAGAGGGAAGAAACACCCACCAAGATATCATTGCAAATGTCACTGACCAAAAATTCCACATCACTGGAGCATGTTAATAAATCTATAGATAAAGTTCTGAAGGCAAATCTAATGGAATTAGAGAAGCTACCAGCTAGATAAGAAGAAACACGATTGGGACCCAAATCTAAAGAGAAATTGAGTTAGGAAAAAACAAGTTCTCTAGTATTGGGACCCAAACCTTTAAATGGAAAGATAAGAAATCTCCATTCACAAGTTGTGGTTGTGACCTTTGTGATGCTGCCAGTTTGCCAAAGGTGGATTTAAAGGTTTTGAAGAGATATTGAGTGGTTATGATTATAAAAATAGACCAAACAAAGGCAACTAGACCTTTACAACTAGGTTTTGAGAAATCATCCAAAATGTTGGCTAAAGAAAATTCCCTCCTAATGCAATGCATAGAGGAGGATTTTGAATCAAATGCATGTAAGATGATGGCACATTGTGAAATTTTTTAATTTAAGATAACTACATGACATGAATAAAACTTAAAATAAGTTCTTATATCAATTTCATAAAGTAGGCACTTCTAGTGAAGACTTGGGATACTAAAACCCAAAGCCTGTAATGATTTCTTACCCAAGGAAAGAATAAAGTGGTAGATATATGCTATATCGCCACTCTAGAAGTGGAGGAACTCAAATAAGTATGAAATGATCAACAAAGGGTCTCTATGTTTGGCCGGTTGTACCATATAACTAACTCAAAACCTTTTATGTTCTCTTAATTAGGGGGAAATGTCATGCAAAGAGGAAGCTTTACTTAGAGGTAATATTTTGTATTTTCATGCATCAAAGTTACTAACTATGATAATAAGAATGGTAAGAAGGAGAAACAAAAGCTAAAGACAGGGTGACCCTATCTCCCCATACTTGTTTGTATTATGTATGGAATATCTTCATAGGGACTTACACAGACTCTGGAAACTACCTGATTTTCATGGCCACCCTGGTTGTAAGAAAATGGAGATTATTGACTTGAGTTTTGCAGATGATCTTCTTCTTTTCTGCAAGGGAGATATTACCTCTGTTGTAAAGCTAAAGACCACCCTGGACAATTTCTCCAAGTGCTCAAGACTCACAGCAAACCCTAACAAAAGCTATTTTTTGTGCTGGGGTTTGTGACAGGGTAAAGAGAGACATTACTGAATATCTTGGTTGTACAGAAGGATCCCTTCCTTTCAGATATTTGGGACTCCCTCTAGCTGCCTCTTGTTTGAAAACTCACCACTACCAATGTGCTATTGACAAGCTGTTGGCCATGATTAGAAATTGGACATGTAAATATCTCAGCTATGCAGGTAGATCCCAATTGATTTCTTTTGTGCTCTAAGGGATTACAAATTTTTGGGCACAAATACTCCCTCTCCCCCAGGGTATTCTCTCATAAATCAAAAGTATTTGCAGTAACTTCCTTTGGTATGGGTCTAGCACTGGACATAAACATCCTATTGCCTAGAAAACAGTGTGTCTTCCCAAGGAGGAGGGATGCCTTGGTTTGATTAATTTAAAAAGCTGGAATAAAGCAGCATTGGGGAAGTGGTTGTGGAAGATCATCTTCAATAAAGAAAGTCTCTGCATTAAGTGGGTGCATGGTGTCTACCTAAAACATAAAGATATAGCTACTGCCAGAGTTTACTCCTATCACTCCTAGCTATATCGAAATATTATGTACATTCGACCCCTTCTCCTGCAGCATATTGTTGATGGTAAATGTGGCACAACTTCCTATTCCATCAGTAAGGCTTATGATCTAATCAGGTACAATGAAAATAAGAAGCATTGGGCTCCCCTTGTCTGGAACCACTTTGGAAGACCTCGATGTTCCTTCATTACTTGGCTTGCTTGTCACAGGTGCCTCCCAACCAGAGAAAAGTTAAGAAAATGGAACCTGCAGGTACCCCCTGAATGTAGTATTTGTGCTGAAGAAAAAGAATCAATGGACCACCTGTTTGTACATTGTGTTTATGCTAGGACAGTTTGGGGTCTGATCAAGAATAGGATGGGTATGGACATCAAGGTTGAGACTTGGGATGCACTGATTCATTCTGTAGCACAGTGCACAAAAAAGAACAGCATAGGTGTTGAGTGTACTAAGGCCCTATTTAGAGAAGTCATCTATAGTATTTGGAGATGCAAAAACTCTTCTATGTTCAGCGGCTTAATTCAACATCCAACTCACATGGTCAAGGATATTATGAAGCGCTTCACATTAGATTCAATCATTATATTAGTAGTAAGGGAAGTAGGAATGCTAAATAAGGAATTTTGACTCTCCCCTCTAGTTTGCTACTCTTGAAACTCTTGATGTAATCTCTTCTTATTGGTTTAATAATATTTTTTATTAATTACCAAAAAAATAAGGAGAAATAAGCCTCATTGATTATGTACGATTAGGGAAACAAAGTTAGAAAGTTCATCCCATCACAAATGAGGCATTATGCCAAGTTGCAAATCAGCATGGATGGAGCTCTTAGAATGAAGAGGCAAATCATCACCCTCACTTAACAAAATTAGCTAAAAGAAAAAGAATCTAAATGAAATTAATTAGTAGAATCCACAAACCACTTAACCAATGAATATGATTCAAGTCAAGAGATGGTAGAATAGGAAAATCCTCTAGAATTTGAAGTCGGAGGAGAACTATTATGGACGAATGGAAGGAAATCAACTTGGATACAATAGAGGAACCCAGGGTAACCTTTATCTATGCTTTCCTAAAAATTGATGAAGAAAATAAATATATAGAGTAAAAATATTCCTTTACGTGTATATACAAGCAGATACCTAGATTTAATCCAAAGGTGGCTATACATGAACTCACCATCAAAGACGAATGGAAATATATGCCATTGAAACAACCACTCATCTGAGATTGAGTTAGGATTCATTCAAGATTTTAATTACCCCTTATGGCTCACCAACATAGTATTAATAAGAAAGAAAAATGGAAGCTTCAATGCTTTGTAGATTTCAAAGACTTAAACCATGCATACCCAAATGACAATTTAAATGTATGAACATAGGAGTATAAATGAATTTGTGAGCATACCTACATGATTCCTAATTGTGTGAACTTTCTTCACACTAACCTATTCCTCAACAATTTTATCTTTGATGAAATCATATCTAACATTAATATACATGATCTTAGAATGGCATGCATCATTCTCAGTGAGATAACTAACAATACAATTATTCAAAAACATAATAATAGTACCATATGCAACATTGGAAAGGGAAAATTTATCCATGAAAAAATTTTAGGGGGGTTTCTATATTTTAGGAAAAAAAATTACAAGGGAAAATTTAGCAGAAAATTTCCCTTGACTTATATATTTTAGGAAAAAAATAATCTTTAAGGATAAAAATGTTCTAGCAATTTTTAGGTCTTCAAAAATATTTGTAGCAATGACATGTTGTCTTTGCTAAATTTATCATCACTAATTTACCTTTTTCTTATAGTGATTTCTTTCCCTCATCATATAATTAATGGAAGATGCCACAATAGGAAATGATGAATTGTTATTCATGGATGGTTATAATGGCTATCATTAGATCTGTATAACCTCTAAGGATGAAGAATGTGTGGGCTTTCACAATTCAAAAGAGATATTCTACAATCAGATTATGCCTTTTGAGTTACTGCAAGGGCCATCTACTAAAGGGCTATGTAGAGAATCATTAACTAAAATTTGCATAAGGTGGTAGAATATTATGTCGAGGACTTGGTAGTAAAGTTTAGATAATGAGGTAGCTATACTAAAGACATTAAAATTGTGTTTAATCGTCTAAGAAGGTATCAAATCAAGATGAATTCATCAAAGTGCACATTTGGTGTTACATCTAGAAAGTTCATAGGCTTTGTTAGTTAGGATAGAAGAATTGAGATTTATTAGTCAATGATTGATGCAATCAACAAAATGCCAACACCAATAAACCTCAATGAGCTCTGAGCTTATAGGGTTGACTCGCTTATATTCAAAGGTTCATCTTAAACTTAGCAAAGTGTTTTCAACCATTTAACCATGTCATGAAAAAGGAATGATCATTCAAATTGGAATAAGTCTTTTTAAGTATTAAAAAGTATCTCCTCAATCCACCTATCTTACCTGCAATTATATCAAATAAACCACTCTTGCTCTATATGGTGGCACAAGAATGCTCATTGGGAAACTATATGCATTAGAAAACAAAAAAGGAAAGGAAAAATCACTTTATTACCCGAGTTAGTCTCTTATTAAAGCTTGGTTTTCACCATACATAAGTTAAATCATTATATGGAAGCACATAGTGTACATTTGATATCATGTGTAGATCCAATCAAATATGTCATGTCTAAGCCAATGTTGATTAGAGAACATGTAAAATAAGCCCTAGTGATAAACCAATATGACACCACCTTTATTCACCAAAAGGAAGCTTAGGGACAAGCATTAGCAAGTCTCCTAGTTGATCATCCAATCCTAGGTAACTGGGAATCATCTAATGAACTACCAAATAATAAGTTGCTTGTTGTTGAGATCCTCTTTCAATGGGAAATATACTTTGATGGTGATGCACATAGATATGGTGTTGGAGTATGGGTGGTGCTTATCTCCCCTCATAGATATGTTCTTATATATTCATTGATTCTCATGGAGTTATACACCAAAAATGGGAAAGAATTTCTGGCATTAATCTTGGGGCTTGAGATGGCGCTAGAGACATAAATCAGAAATCAAAATATTTATGAAGACTTAAACATCATAATAAAGTAGCTCATTTATGAGTAAGAATTAAAGAAAAAGGATATGATCACCTACCATAGGTATGCTACACACTTATTTGAGATCTGTCATGAAGTAAAACTAGAACACATGGGAAAGGGATAAAAAAGGATTGTTAATAGCATTAGAGGTTAATGAAACAATAATGGTGCTAGTATGTAGTCATGGGGTTGCAACACCTATTGAAGATGAGGCATCAAACTTAGTATTTGTCTATGAAGTGGAATTTGAAGATTAGCGATGACCACTTATAAACTGGCAATGGTGTAGTACTATATGGATTATGTGAAGACTTTCATGCCATGACAATTTCATTTAAGCTTCACTCAGTAACTATTAGAGTTGTTGCATTCTACTGTAACATCATAACCATTTAAAGCTTAGGGTATCATTGGTCCATTTGCTAATGTCCTCAACTAAGAAATTATACATCCTAGATGTGATAGATTAATTTTCCATGAGCACTAAAGTTGTGACACCAAAATAGGTTGAAAAAAATGAATATGATTGAATTTAATAAAAATTACGGATTTGGGATTACTTAGTACACCTTGACAGGTTGGAAAATCATTTGTTAATCGGCTAGCGACAAAGTTGTGCCCCAAAATGATTTCATACAAAGGACATCCTCCATAAATTGTGCTTAAGAAAATAATTAATAAGAAGCCTCCAATAAGACACTATGCACCCTCCTCAAGAAGGTAGTGTCAAATAATAAAAGGGACTGGCATAATCAATAAGGAAAAGCACTTTGATCATATTAGACAACCCAGTGAAATTCCACTCAAGCCATGCCATACTTTATGTATAGAGTTGAATTAGTGGTGCCAATACAAATACAAATTCCATCACTTTGAGTTTCTATCTAGGAATGGCTTATAGAGGGTAAAAATGTTGAACTTTATCTTACTAAATTGGAGGGTTTTGATGAAAGAATACAACAAGCACAACAAACTCTTAAATGTCATAAATCTCACATAAATAGAGTTTTCAATAAGAAGGTGCATCTGAGATCATTGCAAGTGGGTAATACAGTGTTTGTAGTACAAAGACTAATCATTATCATTCATCGTACAAGTGGGAATACTACTACAAAATAAGATGGTCCTTATGTCATGCAAGAAGTCCACACTAATGGAGATTATAAGATAGTGGTAGATGATGGACTATGACTTAGCCCCATCAATGGTAAGTTTTTAAAACGTTATTATCTATAGAAAGTTTTAATGTAATTATCCTAACCCACAAGAGCATAAATTGTGAACAGATAAATTAAAAGTAAAATATTTAGATTATAATAAACCAAGTCTACTAGAGTATAAACTATGAACAGATAAATAAAAAATAAAAGTCTTCCTTGTAATACTCCTAGCTCGCAAGAGTCATCACAAGAAAACCAATATTTTGCGATCACATTTGTCATTTGAAAAAGTCCGCTTATTATCTGAAATACTTTTTTCAAACAACTCATTCCTATGAGGAGCTGGGCCAATTATTGATGTGTAGGTTTTTTTATGATAACTTTGATGCAGTGCTTGTGGAGTAGTGATTGTCTGTATGGGTTTAGGCAGAGTATCTAGCATTTTTGTCTGTATATCTTATGGACTCTTGTTTCCCTAGATTTTTCCTTTTTTTTTTATTTTTTTATTAGTATTGTACTCAATCTCCAAACCTTATTCTATATTTTTATGAAAATCCTCCTATACTCTTGTTATATTATTTGTTTAATGTTTGTTAAAAAAATTCCTTATACTTGATATGATAATGGTATAATAAACTAAAGTCACACACTCCTCATTTTTGTACATCTGGAATAACTGAAACATACCAAACGAACATCCTAGAGATGTTCTCTAAAGTATGATTAGAAACAATCATAACCCAATAACCATAAAGGCGTCACAATGTACCACATATCTCATTATCGTTACCAATAAATTTCATAACATCACAGGTAGGCATGAAGTCACAATACTTATAAAATCCATATCATCAAAGGTAGGGATCCAAGGCACCATATCAAACACAAATAGGCATGAAGGCTGCTATTAACCAATCCAATTGTCCAATAATTAATTATTTCCATCCAATCATAACCATTTCCATTTTTATTTATTCGAGGGAAGATCAATCAACCTAGAGACACTAAGATACTCCAGTTATACCGGTGTACCAAGGTAACACAGTATTCTACCGAATATTAACTCAAGGACACACAGGTACCCTAGTTGCACTAGTCCACAAAGTTAACATGGTACCCTAAAGACATAGACACCTAATCTATAAGTATGCATGCCCTTTTATCAATTCATAGAATAAAATAGAGTAAAAAGTAGGGTCTAGTTGGGGCACGAAGGCACACAAGCAAAAATCCATAATCAACCATACGATGAACTATATCTTTCGGGTAACAACCCCTAAAAAGCTATCATTTTTTTATCTCTGGATCTTTTACTTTACCTATTAATATTTTATTAAGGTGATCATGAAATCACATATAATATAGATAAATTAAATTTTCATACTTAACCATTTTTTCTTATTTTCAATTATTCTGAGACAACCATAATCAAGGTCATTACCGAGGTCAAGCATAAAAAAAATGCAAAGGTCATCATAGGCTAAATTATTCATATTTTGGCATTTAGGGCCAAAAATGATAGAAATACACCTAAGAAAAATAATTACCAGATTATCATCCATTTAAATACTAAATCCATTTTATTTATTAATTTACCATAAAAAGGATAAAATAAAATAATTTAATTATTTATTATGTGTTTAAATTATCATATATGCCAAATGACCATTTTGCTTTTATTCATGATTTTACACATAAAATCCTATCATGCACTTTTAATCCATCTAAAGCACATGCTCATATACTCAACAATAGATAATACATATTAGACATATTTTTCATGATAAATATCATAGTACACATAAAATAATAAAATTACCCATAGAGCACACATCCATAATTATTAGTCCACCATTATATCTAAGCATGCTTAACCTATTATTATATACATACATATCATACCAAAATATTTATCTGATAATAGAATCATTTTAATAATACTTTTGTACCTAAAATATTTTATATTAGATAACATGCTCATTTTTTCTAATTTCTATGATAATAATAAATAACACATAATTATAATATAATGAATCATGTTTAAAATATTTCATATACAAAAAATCCTAATATGTTATCATGCAATATTTTTCATTTTAATAGAATATAACAGTTACATGAATTCTACCAAAAATATAAATTATTGGTATCCTACTAAACTTATAAGGTCTCGCTAATCAAACTTTCGTACCTACAAATAATATCACAATTATTGAATTAATATCTACTAGATAAAATAATAATTATAATATTAAAATATTTATTTATAAAAATTACCAAAATACCCTTATTTATTAATAATAGGTACCAACATTTGTATTAAAAACCAAACTCTTCACTCACGCTGCACATGCAGCATGAGCCATTTGCACAAGGGGCGTTGGCTACAAGGCTAGTAGTGGTGGAAGGTGAGGAAGGGGTGGAGATGGTGGCACTGGGCTTAGTGGTGATAAGATGGTGTTGTCAGTGGTTGACGGTGGAAGATGGTAGTGTTGGATGGTGGTGATGACTGGGGTTATCGGTTAAGGAAAATGCAGAGGGAGAAGGAGAGGGATGCATAGGAAATAGGGTTGGTGGTGGTTGGGGAAATTGAACTAGAAAAGAGAGGGGGAAGGAAGTGGTTATGGTGAGGGGTATAGCTTGGGGAAGGGTGCCAAACAATGAATAGAAAGAGGGAAAAGGCAATTTGGTTGAGAAGGTGTTCGTGTGTATATGTATATACATATATATAGATGAGTTGAGGGTAGCGTGAGGTAAGGAGAAGTTAGGGAGTATTTTGGGGAATTAGGGCACGGTACAGGGTTATGTGAGAGAGGAGGGTGGAAGGGTAGGATAAAAAATATATATTATTTTATTTTTATGTTTAGTGTGGGTAGGTTAGGGTACTGAGTAGGAAAAATATATCAAAAAAAATAATTCAATCTAGGATAGGTTTAATAGGAAGGGGAAAAAAAGTAAAATAATCGAAGATAAATTTTAAAAAATTTATTTTGTGTTAAGGGTAAAAGGTTAAAAACAAAATAATTAGGCTAAGGTTTAAGGGTTAGTTTTGAATAAAAATGCTAAACACCCGGAAGCAAGGGTTATAAATTTTGGGGTTTTACACAGATCTCCTCTAGTACCTACATTGTTATAGTTTTTTATGAAGTGTGTGATGTTTTGTTAGGGATTATCTTTAACATCAAAATATTAGAACTTTAGAGGTTTATAACTAATAGGCATGTGTAAGTAATCAATCCTCTTTGCGTAAGTCTTAATGTAAAAGAAGATACTTAGAGATGTGATGTTGAATTGTGTTTTTAACACCCCTGTTATCATCTCCTCTAGGTTATTAGGAGTTAAAGTGTATTAAGGAGTCATGTTAGAATAGTATTTCCCCTTTCAAACTATAGTTTCTTGATAGATTCCTCTTGGTCCTTCACTTCAATGGTTTCCTCCTTTTCCTTGTTAAATGAAGCATTGACCTTTTCCTAAAGCTTTTAGATCAACATTATAATATTTTCATCATTTTCCTTCATAGATGTAGGCATTATTATAGTGGATTTAATAACTAAAATACTCAAGAAGTGAGGTTGAATCGAGTATTTGTAGTTTCAAATTTCCAAAACAAATGAAGTCACAAATTAAAAATCCCTTTTGAAAATGAGTAAACTTAGTCTATACTTTCATTAGGATTGGTCTAGTAACAATTTATATGAAAAATATTCTATTTTTAATCTATTTGTTTGGGTTTCTTGTATTGTTTCATTTATGATTCTTTGAAGCTAAATTTGGTGAAGACATCAACACATGACATTATTTTGTTCTTCTACTTAAGAGAAAGCTTTTTCTTAAGTAACATACATCCACAGTACTAATTATATTCCTTTTATTTCTCACAATAACTTGAATAAAAGTATCACACATTTTTTGAACCCTCAAACATACACAATCCTACTTTGGATTGTCACACACACACCTAATTCTTGTTGACAAATCACACCTTAAATCTAAGGTGCTACGTACAAGTTTAAACTCTTAAAATTACCTAATATGATCTCTAACCCACGATTAGTAAATGATTACAACTCAACTAAAGTGTAACAATAAAAAACTTAAGAAGAAACTAAGCAATTTTCTATCTCTGGTATAAAACCAATTTTATATTGAAGCAATTTGTAAATGAAATCACACTCGTGAAAAAAAAAACTTATCTTCCATACAATGATGATGATTTTTCATAACAGTCATGAATAGGCAAATAAGAATTTTAGATATTTGTTATATGGGGAAAATATCTCTATATTACTATAGTAAAAAAAAATTAGCATATGAAAATAGTTTGTTAAAAAATTCTTGAAACACTCAAAGATTTACATTTCAAAAGATCTAAGCCGATAGCAGATTTATTAAGTAAACCAACCTAGTGAATCTAGATGTAAAGTAGTAAAGATATAGTTTGGTAAGACCTATGAAAAGTGCTCCTTATAATTAGTAAAAAAAATAATCTCATAACATTATCTTTTTCTCAAGGAATATTGTGTCCAATATAATCTACATCTTTTTCATCAAAATATGGAAAATAAAATAAAAAACATTTGCTCAAAATTTTATCCATAATTATTTGACAAACCAATTTTAAATGCACCAAAAAATATTTCCCTTTTTTTTCAAATAACATATATTATTACAAGGAACTCAACATAAAACTAAAGTTAAGTTTCATCCAAAAAACCAACACCAAAAGCTTTTGGGAAAAAATTTGAATTTTGTTGCTTAAGTTACTTCCATAAGAAACATAATGGCTTACACAAAGATGCACAACCTAGATACTTCTCCAAGCTTCAAGATCTTCATGCATTTTATAATTGCTTCTTTTGTTCCTCAATAGGTTCTTCTAAATTTGTTCCTAAAACAACTTTAGAGTGTTAATAAGTTAGCACATGGAACATAAAGGAAATCATATTTTTTGTTATCATCAAAACCAAAAAATCACCAACACCCTTGGAAAGGATGTCAGTTGTATGTTTCAGTTCTACAAGTTGCTCACCAATGACTATGGTTGTCAACACTAGAGCAATTAATGGCATAAAATTGTCAGATTTTTTATCTAGACTTGGTGGAGCAAGATTTGGGGTAGCCTCTACAGTGTGAAACATTGGCATCCATTAATAAGATATTCTGTCATCATATATTTTCCACTTACGATGATGGCCTTTACCTTGCTTTGTTTTAACGGCCTATTGTGAATGTTATCACCTCTGAGAGTTGCAAAGTTGTTAGAAAGGCTCTTGTTCCTTCTTGAAGCCATTAATATGTACTATTGGAGATTGAGATGAAAGGCAAAGGTTACGCCACCAGGTGCACCAAATTGGTTAACATAAATTTTTGCAATAGAAAAATGAAGAACAAAATAATAATTTATGAATCTTTAGATTTGATGCAAATACAATCTCTGTATGAACCTATTACAAGATTTAATATCATGTTATTCAATCTCTTAGGCATCCAACAATGTCGTCGGCGATTGTTATAATTTTATGGTGTTGAAATTAAAACTTAGCTCATTCAAAACTTATCTTGATTTTGGTGAGATTGATTTACACCTATAGACAAAAATTTGAATTTACTTAGTGATGAGTACATGTTTTTGGTTGTGTTTGATCTCCTCAAGAAAGATCAATGAAGAAAACCACTTCAATGTCTTCAAATTCAATCCCGAACACTTCAATTGTGAACTCTTTGATCTTTCTTCTTCAATTATTTGGCTTCTAATATTTGGATTCTTAGTGCTTGGGAGTATTCTATTTGAGATTTTTTTTTTATCTCCGAACTTCAACTTGTGCTATATGAGGATGACGTGCCTCCTGATCTTCATTCAATGAATATAGTGATGAATTGTTACTTCCATTTGAATTATGTTGATTATGTTGATTTTGGCTTCTCCATTTTTGGCAACTTGGTTTCGGACCAGATTGTCCGGCATATGCTACTTTAATTAACGGACTTACCATGAATGATAGACTCAATAAAGCAATAGAATTGCTGCATTTTATAATGAGTCAAGGATTACATCCTAATGTTGTCACTCATGCTGCGTTGGTGAAAGGATTATGAAGTGTAGGGAATAATGTTGGTGCTATGTCTTTAATTCAGCAAATGGGCCGGAAGCTCCAATTGGTGGTGCTAGTGTTCTGTGTCGGCCTAATATTCATATATACAAAGACAGTATTCCCGGATGCGGTCACTTGTAAGAGGCTTTTGCAGTTTAGGACACGGGGAAAAAGCTAATAGTTTGCTGAAAGAGACGATAGATGCAAACATAACCCCTGATGTAAGGGCGTATAACATATTGGTCCATATGGTTTGTAAAGAAGAGATGATTGATGTATGCATCAGGAGACAGTTGATTTGATGATTCAAGGGGTGAGTCGTTAAATATTATTACTTATGGTACTGTAATGGATGGATATTGCTTGCGAGGGCAGGCAGCCGATGCATTGACGATAGTTGATGTAACGAGTAGAAATGGTTGCCAACCTGATGTTGTCAGCTACAATACCTTGATCAATGGACATTGCAAGAGTTGATGTTGTTACATACGACTCCTTGTGTAAGGGTTTAGACCCGGATATGGTCACTTATAGTAGCCTCATAGACGGATTTTGTGAAGTTGGGAGACTTGAAGACGCTAGAGAATTGTTAGTTTATCTCTCTGATAAAGCCTTGATACCCGATGTTCGAACATATAAAATTATGATTCACGGCCTTTGTAAAGCCATGTTACTCAACCAAGCGGTTGAATTGCTTCGCAACGCAACATGGAAGGCAGTGAGTGCTCACCACATGATTCCACGTCGTCACAGGGTTTCTCGATAACAATTACAAGATTAAGGAGGCACAGCACAGTATTTTCAGACAATGGCCGGTGGAGGTTTTTCTGCAAGCGCATCAAATATTGAGAAATTCGTGTAACTTATTGGCCAGTGACGGAATAGGTGGATCATTGAAGGAGGCGATCAAGCATGGCACGTATCGATTTCTTATAGATCGCCAGGAAACATGGCAGCAGCTGAGGTCAATCATCTGTTTATGGCAAAATGTTAGCATGGTTCTTCAAATGGTATTTGGCATGCTTTTGGTATATGATCGATCGGTCTACGAGAGAAACCTTCCTCTTCCTGATTCAAGGTCTAAGGATAGGTTTCTGAGGTGCAAGAAAACAATAATGAAAGGATACACCTCTCTTGTATCTTCAGACTACGGAGGCTTTGCAGCTTCTTCTTCTCTGCTAAACGTGAAGCTCTCAGTGCCTTCTTTTATATATTTTAGAGAGTCAAGGCCAAATTAGATACCATATATGTCTTTCTAATTGTCATCGAAGTTTGACTATGAATGCATGGGTTATGAGCGTTGGATGGAGCTTTGAGTTTTGTTATTCAGCTGAAACCTCCTATGGATGAATTTTAGAACTAAAAGCCCGCTCCTTCCCCCGTTCGCGGATTTGGTTGGTGCCTGGATCAAGGGGTGTACTCTTCTATGCTCGAGTTACAACAGATATCCTGTTTACTAATGCGAGACGGATGTACTCACTCACATATTACTCCTTGCTAATTCTGCCAACGGAAATCATGGTGATTAAAAGCATTTGCTCCTTCCCCTTTGCAGATGATTCCTCCATCACCCGTGCCATTGGCAGATTGGATCACATAATTAATTAGTAGAGACTGCTTGCTTGGCCAATCCTGCTGCTACATCTGTCTTTTGGTCCGACGATCGGCCGGAAGCTGCCGTCAAACTACTATGGTTGGATCAGGAGTTTGCTCCAGGACCCTTTGCACAAGACAACGGGTGTCACAAGTTGTAAATTTTCTTCCTTTCTAGGATGTAAAAAGGAAGATGGATTTTGTGGAGATCGTAAAAACTGCTGCAATTGTACCATAGTACTGCTTATATAAATAGTTTCTTTCAGCTGTTTTGGTTGCAAACAGTCCAATAGTATTATTCAACATTGTCTCATCGCTTAGATTATCCGCAAAAAAAAATCAATACACTTTTTAAAATTAAAAAATAATCTTTCTATCTTTTAAACTTTAACTATACAACAAAGACTTAATAATATAATATTAAAATATACTACCTTATCAATTTATACATCACCATAAACAACTAAAATATTTACTTAATTAATTATATTATTAATTAAATGCTAATTTCTGTTATTAAAAAAATATTTTTTATTTTAAAGTAATGATAAAATTATAATTCTTTTCATTTACACATATTAACATATTTTTATCATTTTAATTAATTACAAAATTAATTATCTTCTCGATAATATGTGTATAATATTAATATTAAATATTAAAATAAAAATTAATATTTTAATATTTTTAATTTATGTTGTTTTGGCTTAATTAAATTTTATTTTACATTCTAAATGTTCAAAAATTTCCTAAAATACCATCAACGACTATTTTTCCTCCAACGGATCTTTGTATACATAAATTATTATTTTAATAAAAGTCATATTTTTAATTAAAAGAGTACAACATAAAATAGTTTACTGGTACAATAATAATGAGTACACCAAAACATGAAATTGCATAATCAAAGTAGAGCAATGATTCTCTAAAAATTGAAATTACATAGTCGAAACACATCAATAATTTAAAGATAGTGCAACAATACAACTAAAAATACAATAACAAAAATTATTTTAGTTTCTACCGAGACCAAAATGTTGTCAAATATACTCGATCAAATCCAATAATAACCAATGATGAGAATCTCTGTCTCGAACTTGGATAATATTTAGAATATATTGTCCATGCTCTACTGTATGCTCACAAAAATACGGCTCATCTATGTCATTTTGATCAAACTGAGACATATCAGCCGCAAGTAAATATGTGTCACGCTCCAACAATCATGTTATGTAATATGATGAAGGCATTCATAATGTTACTCAATGTTTGTACTTCCCAAAATCATGTTGGATCTCGTATAACAGCAAATCGTGCTTGCAAAACTCCAAACGCATGCTCAACGTCCTTCCTAACTGACTCTTGTACTTGAGCAAATAGTTTATTCTTCTCACCTTGTGGATGACGTATAGATTGGATGAATGTAGCCCATGGTGGATAGATACCATTTGTGAGATAGTAGCCTAAATTATATTGGTTACCATCAACTGTAAATGCTACATGTGGAGCATTATCATTGTAAATATCATCAAATACAGGAGATCGATCGAGGACATTAATATCATTACACAAACCAGGAGTACCAAAATATGCATGCCAAATCCATAGATCATATGAAGCAACAACTTCAAGAACAACCGTCAGCTTCCCATGTCCTCGAGCATACTGACCTTGCCAACCAACTAGACAATTCTTCCACTTCTAATGCATACAATCAATGCTACCAATCATACCTGGAAACCCACATTGCTCATTCACATAAAATAACCATTGGAGGTATGATTGGTTCGGCCTCCTCAAGTACTGTCCTCTGAAAACATTTATCACACCTTCAGCGAACTTCACAACGCATTCTCTTGTTGTGGTTTCTCCAAGACACACATATTCATCACAACTATCGGCAGACATTCCATGTGCTATCATTCGCAAAGCGGCTATGCATTTTTGCATTGGTGATAAACCATGTCGCCCTAATGCTTCAAATCACTGAGTAAAGTATGGAGTGTGGTTACCTAAAGCTTCTACTATACGAAGAAAAACAAGTCTCCTCATTCGAAATCTACGACGAAATTGTGCATCCATATAAGTTGGATTCTAGGAAAAGTAGTCAGCATACAAGCGATTATGGCCACCTTGACGATCCCTGTTTATGTAATTATGTTTCTTGACTCTTCTTTATGGTTGCGCATATTATGAAAGCTCTTGTATTAAATTATGTTGGTGGCGTAGTTGATTTTCAAGGTTGAATATGTAATCATTGACCTTTTGGACTATTTCATTTTCTATGTTGATGGATGTATTGTACTCTTCATCATCTGATGAAAAACTTGATGAAGAATGTGTGGATGAGATAGAAGACATGTTTTGCTTAATTCTTTGTGAAACTTGATGGTTGGTAAGAATAAAAGGTTCCGATAAATAACCTCCTTGATTAAAATTCCATCTTTTAGATTGAGTGGATAAAAAAGTTTGAGCTTATGGATAAGAGTGGTTTGGTGAGTACAAATCGAATTGTCTAGATGATGGATGTTAAGGTTGATGTTCAGAAAATGGTGGTGAGTTCTTACTGTATTGAGTGGGTGGAAAAATTCAAGCTTGTGATTGATCTAGAATTGGTGTGTAACAATCAAATTGTTGGAATTGTTGTGAAAGGTTTGGGGTATTGGAATTTATTTGAAAATTTTCCCAATATTCCACATTGGATACTTGGATTCTATAATTTTGCATATTTTGAGTATGTTGTGTACCTTGACGAAGTTGGCTACTTTGTAGTTGTTGACGGGGTGGATGAATTTGTGAAATTATTTACTTTCTAACTCTACCTTTGCCTTTGTTGATGGTACGATTTAAGTCTATTTTGAAGGTAACTATTACAATAATTACAATATTAGTGTTAAATAAAAAAATTAATTGAATTTATAGTAGTAGTAGTAGTAGTAGTAGTAGTAGTAAAAATAAAGAAGATCAACAATTTCTAATAGTAATTAATAATAACATTAACAACTATAATAAAGACAATGACAATAGAAATTAAATATACTAACATAGATATTAATTAATAAGACTAATAATAACAATAAAAATAACTAGATAAGAGTAACTAAATAAATTTTTAACTAGATAGTTATTATTATTAATAAATATTAGTTAATAAGACTAATAATAAAAAAATAACTAGATAAGAGTAACTAAATAATTTTTTACTAGATAGTAACAACAATAATAATAACAATAAATAAATAAGAGTAACTTAAATAAAATTATAAGTAATAACAATGATAATAGCAATAATAGTAACTAAATAAGAGTAATTTAGTCTCTCTTAAAAAAAAGAGGCATTAAAATAGATTTATAACTAATTAATAATAATAAAAATAATAATAATGACAACAATAATAATAAGAGATGGAAGATGCTGTGAAAAATATGATATTGAAATAACCTATCTATAGATTCCAAAATTCATTATTAAAAAAAATAGTCAAGATAATAATGAGGATACTAAATTATCCAAAAAAATCTAACTGACAAATGAGACACTGACACTTGGCGGAAAACGTTGATAATTTTTTTTGTCAGTTTCGTTAATAAAATGATAAATTTTAAATATCGGCAATACAAAATCTTATGTTTTAATGTGATAAAATAAAAAAAATGTTTAAAACGGCTGCATAGCATATTAAATGCATTTAATACAGTTGTTATGTTACAGCCTTAACTTATTGCACCGACTCAGGTAATTGCACCCCACTACTTGTTTTAATCTTGTTGCACTGTTGCTGCAGCATTTTGCGTCGAATCAACGGATGCAAAAAAAGTTTTGCGCCGCCGTTGTGGATGTTCTTAGAGTATCTACAATAAAGGAGCAAAAACAAATTCAATATATGTATATATATATTTTTAAATTACTCACTTTGTAGGTGGATAGTCCGTATAAAAATTTTTATGTCAGATTATTTTCCTGCGCTTCACCATATTTTTTGAATTTTTTGCACTGTTGGTTAAGTATCCGAATCAACAAGCGCAAAAAAAATTGTAAACCTCCGTTGTGGACGGTCTTACGAATTCAAACATAGAAGTACATAGTAACATTACAAGTTGTATAAATTCTATCTTAATATATTAATATTTGACCTAATATTTTTCAGCTACTTTTTAATTTTATATAATTTCATACTTTTTATAGCTGAATTTATTTTCAAGTAAATACCTAAATGATAAAAATAATTGCACGTCTAATTTTATGTTGGTACCCAAGTAACAATACATTTAAATCTAAATGAGGTTATACAAAATATAAATTATCTAAAAAATATTAAAATATCTAAATAAAATTTATCGTAATAAGTTTTGGATTTTGAACATACATGTATATGAACGAGCACAAAGAAGCCCTAACCTTTATTCTCCTATACGAACAATGTCCACTTGCCAAGACACAAACTCATGGGTTCTTTATAGTATCAGGGCCTGTTTTCTTATTATAGATTTTCAAATCCTATCTTATTAGTATTAATCTAATTTGATCTAACCTAATATGATGAGAATCAAACGTAGAGCAACTGATATTTCTTCTCACTATTATAAAGACACCAATAATAATAAATATTTGTTATAATAATAATGACTACTATAGTTTTAATTATAATCATAATTACAATAATTATTATTATAGTCATTACAATAATTTTATTATTAATGATAACAACTATTCTTATTACTATAATAATTATTATTATTTTACTTTATGATAAGTGTAATATTAATATTATTATATTAATTAATATAACTATATGTATGATTATAGCTATTATTAATAATATAATCATATCGTATCATTTTGTTTAGCATAATAATTTATTAGAATTATAAATATAATAATAATAACATTAGTAATCATTATAATATTTATAATTTTAATAATCATAGTTTATTATTATTATTATTATTATTATTATAAATATATACAATAATAATTACTATTATTTTTGCTACGTGATATAATCTTATCTGATATGAATATTAATCATATAATTTTATATTTATTAATATTATTATCATTATATATATTATTATAGTTACATATATAATCTATATTATTATTTTTACTAGTTCTATAATTAACAATTATATTATTATAACTGTTATTATTATTATATGTAACAATTATAAATATTATTATTATTGCTAATATAAGAATAATAATAATTACTATTATCTTATCTAAATTATACTATAATTATTATCATTGATATAATCTAAAGTAATAATAATTGATAGATACTTTATTTATGTATATTAGTTAATAAAGTAATAATTATATTCGACAACTTAACCTTTATCTATAATAATTACTTTTTTAAAAAAAAAATTGATTAAATCTTTTTTATAATAAATAGTTATCATGAATAGCTAAAAACTCTAAATAAATTATTATTTGATCCAAAATGAATTGATAATAAATATTAGACTATATATATAATCAGATTTTAAAAATAATATGTAAAATAAATGAACTTAGATAATAATGAACAAACTATATAAAAAATATCAACTTAGAGAACAGAATACACCTTAATCTGATCTTAGAAGAAAAACGGGCCTCAGTCAACGGATTCACTGCTTATTCGCAAAATTCACACATAATTCCAATGACTAAACATATTTGCTTTTAGCTCTTTTCTTTGGAATAAGCCAATTCAATTGGCTGCTGCAGACCGATTATTCCTATTGAAAGATTAGCCCGACAATCTACTGAGGATTCGGAGGGCGGCTGTTCGCCGCGGAAACACGAGAACCCCATTCTAACAGCTCTTTACTGGTGTCATCCCTATGTACGATGACTTCAATGAAGCATAACGAATCCTTGTGCTCTGTGGTAGCAGTAGCAATTGCTGCGGCTAGTTCATCCTCTGTACGTACCTATACAAACATATACAACTCACATTTTAACAAATGCAGGGGAAAAAGGAAAAAAAAATACACTGACATAAAAATCAAGCTCTTCCCTTCCCCCCTAGAGACACAACAGTCTGAATCAGATATTAGTCTTTACCTTTGTCGTCCAACATCTGCCATCACCATTATGAAAGGCGTTGACGACGCCGGTGTAGTCCCAGTTCTTAATCACATTGTAAGGACCATCATGAATCTCAACCTCAATTGTATATCCTCCATTGTTGATGAGGAAGATTATGCTTCTCTGTCCATACCGAATCATGGTTGCTACATCCTGAGCAGTCACCTGAACGAACGAAGCATATTATGACTCGTCAATTTTCCTCCCAAAAGCTTCAAAACAAATATGCACAAAAATGGACGAAACAGCACATAATCACTTGCAACGCTCGTTCAAACTAAAACTAAATTAATGCAGTCGCAGCAGACTCTACGATATGCACCGGTAATGCAGTTCCAGCAGAATACGCACCCTCAGCTGTTAGTTCTGATCCTAGTGATCCTGGCAATGAGGCTGTGCTCTCCATATCAGTAAATCAATGCATTGATCAATTTCACTTGACTACATGGCTTAAAACCACACACAGGAAACAGGATAAAATTATCCCTAGTTATCTAGTTCGCACAGTGGCACTCAAGGCTAAAATCGTTCCTCACCTGGAAACTACCATCGCCAATGCAAGCTATTACTCGTTTATCCTTGGCAGCTTGAGCATATCCAAGAGTGGCACCCACAGACCAACCAATGGACCCATATTGCATCTGGAACTCAAACCTGATGAAAACAATGAATGATCAAGCAGACTCCGGCTTTCTACAGAAATTTGGCTCGACGAAATAATCTTTTACTTACCCACAGCCTTCAGGAAGGCGAAGCTTCTGACAATTGAACCATGAGTCACCAGTCTCTGCAATCACTGCACTATTTCGATCAAGCATGGCCTGTACAGGATTTCATTTTGTATTAGATGACACAAAGAGATGCTAAGAGAAGAAACCGAGCAACAATATGGCACACTGTAAGGTATATATAGCTCAAAAGATGCAATATCACGAAATCCTTTGTAGCATACCTGGATATGCGTGAAGAGAACATTTACTCTAAGAGGTTCACCAGTCTCACACTTCAACGGCATACCAGGAGGAACATAAATCCTTCTATAATTCTCCAAAGCAGTATTATTCTTCTTCAATTTCTTAGCCAAACCACTCAAAAATTCATCCATAAATACCCACCCCAACGAAGGTCCGTTCCCAATAGTCACACGTTTTGGCTGAACTATCACAGCTTTCTCTTTCTTAATCAACAGTGAGTAACCAACAGAGCTATAATCATTGAAAATTGGACCGACGAATACATAGGCATCTGCAGATTCTACGACCTCCCCACAATAACTACTACTCACAGCACCCCAAAAAGTCCCTATGAACTGAGGATGCTGTTCTGGTACTAGCCCTTTGCCTGATGGTAAGACTGCCACCGGATAACCACTTGCATCTGCAAGCTCCATAAACGCCTTTTGAGCCTTTGCTACCCTTAAGTTAGGCCCGCCGATTAGAACTGGTTTAACAGCCTTGTTGAGGAATGCAGCTGTGGCTTCAACTGCAGCTTCAAGACCTAACTGATTGCTCATGCTGCATTGGGACAGCCAAGATCAGTATTCAGAAAAGATAATCGAGTTCAGTAACGATTGAAGCATAAGAGGTTTTCTTATTCGTATATAGATAAAGGGCGTACTGTGGAGCAAGAGAGTAAGGAACAGGCTCCCTAGCAAAAGTGGGATGAGGAATTGCAGGCAAATTGCAACTTATACTAATGTATGCAGGTTTGCTTTCTTTTACAGCCGTTGAAATTGCTGTATCAATTTGCTCATGTGCATCCTCCAAGTTGTTCACCACTGCCTGTCACATAATCATCATCACCATCAACATCATCATCACCAGGACATTCATTTAGACATCCTAAAATCATACATACATGGAAAAGGAATTTGATATAGTACCACCAACATGGGCATATTTCATAATGCATACGGGAATTAAAATGGGTCTAATTCAAGACTTACTTGATTGAAGGAAAACATATGGTCCAGATCAAAATATCTGAAACTACTGTAAATGAACATTTTATTTACAAGAAATTATCAGTAGCCATTTTTCAGTTTAGTCGATTAACCTGCTACTATGAACCCAACGTTTCATAGCGCATCAACCATACAATAAAATTACCTACAAAATACAGTCAATAAGGATGTTTGAGCACACCGAAAAATCAAGATAGTGGTTATTTGAGCACACCGAAAAATCAATATAGCGGTTCGGAAACATTAACATTAAGGTAGGTAGAGAGTCAGCAAGAAATACCTGATAACAGGTAACAGTCTGAAAACACCGAAGCTCCTGAGTAAAATCTGGCAACCCGATCGTATGATGCAAGATGCGGTTCGTTCCATAATCATTCGAATTCGGTCCTCCAACAATACAAATAACAGGCAAATTCTCACTATAGGCACCAGCTATGGCATTCAACACACTCAACCCACCAACAGTAAAAGTAACCGCACAAGCTCCTACGCCCCTGCAACGGGCATACCCATCAGCAGCGTATCCAGCGTTAAGCTCGTTACAGCACCCGATCAAGTTAAGCTCTGGTTCAGCAACTAGGTGATCGAGTAGGGTTAAATTAAAGTCCCCAGCAACGGAGAAGACGTCTTTGACGCCGATTTGGACTAATCGACGAGCAAGGTGTCGGCCAAGAGTTCCCGGCGAGGTAAAGCCCCGGACGGCAGCTGGGGATTGACTTGGCTTCGTAGCTGAACCTATCGCGTGGCTGCCGCTTTCCATTTGGCGGAGTGACTTCCCTTCTTGTTTCGGCGGGGTGGAGCAGAGAATTGATTTTGGGTGACGAAAGAGCGTTTTAGTTGGGGTCTGAGGGTGGTACGGAGATGAAAATGGAGTGAGGTGGAGTATGAATAGAGAGAAGGAGGTGGGTACAGGGGGTTTATAAACGATGGCGTCGAGACAGGAGTGAAGAGAATATACAGGGAGACTGATCTGTGGGCAATTATAATTGGTACATGGTTTTAGAATAATTGATCATAAACAAAAACAACTTGATGAAAAAGTTATTGGCCCTTCGACGAACAAGGGCAGCTTGATCAAAAAGCTACGGGTCATGGATCATGGCGTATGTCACTGTCCTAATTTTCAATTTTTTGGAAGAAGAGTCATAGTACTGTACACTCGTTTGGTCAAAAAGCAACTTAGGACTCATTTGGTCACAAAAAAAAAGTAACTTAGGACCGGCCGGTTTAACATAAATGAGATGACTCTTCTAGTACAAAAGAACCTCGATTTCTTAGGCCAAAAAAATGTAACTTAAGACCGTCCGGCTCAACCAAAAATAGGGGACTCTTCTAATATATTCTTCTAATTTTAAAGACTCGGTTTTTAAAGTGTTAAACCAACTAGAAAAAATCGGTCTGATCCATCGTTATTGTCAACACCCATTAAATCAATTAGATTCAGCATAACCTACAACTCTACCTTCATTCTTTAGCTTCCATTGTCATTTAACTAAAAAAAAAAAAAAAGAACTTGAAGTTGAAGTCTTAAAACTTTGACCATCTCAGCATCTCCTCTAGAGTGCAATCCTACTTCAAGCCTTCAACTTGTCACTTTCCCCAATAGATGCCAGCAACCAGAAGATCTAAGGTCCCCTCCACTGCCAACATAATCAATTTTGAGCATCAACCTTCAGTAAGAACTTTGATGAATTTCTTTCATCTATGTACCTGTTTTTCTTTGTTTTTATTCGATTGACAAATTTTTCATTCAGCACTCAGTAGAAGATTTTTGTTCATGTTATTCTTTCTTTTCTCTTCATTCATCTTCTTTCTTTATTTCTCTTCATTTTTATCTATTTTAATTCTCCTTAAATCATTATTTATTTTATTTCATATTTGATGTTTTGGATCTATCAAAGTTAGAATCCATCTTTTTGGCAAAAAGGTATATGCTTGTTGTGTTGTTAATTTAAAATTTTAAAATTAATTCCTTCTCCATCTTGTTTGATTTTTTCATCTCATATATACTTTTAGATTTGAAATTTAGCATTAATTGAATATGAGATTTCTATTTCATGTTTTGGATCTTTTGTTGTGTTGTTGATTAGAAATGTGTGCCCTATGTTTGTTTTGTTGATGTGCTATTGATTTAAAAATAACTTATTTGTGAATATGTACTCTAATATTGTCTAATATACTATTATATTTTATACCTATTTAGACATATATCATAAATTCTATTATACTATTGTTGATCATATGATTATATATATCATAATCAAATGCTCTTGTTACTTATTTAGAGTTTAGACATGTAACATGATTCATAAATTAATGTCATAATTGTTATAGTTTACTCTATTAAGTATATATAATATATTTAATAAATAGTTAGTTCTCAAAATACTATGTAAATTTGTAAGACTTTAGTATATTATTTACTATTTTACTTGTATACTTAATGTACTATTATTGGATGTTCGATGTAGGATCAAATGAATTCAACCTCAGAAATTCTATCAACATGATCCATTGGAACTAATCTTTGTGCTATTGGATAGAAACGTGATCTAACATGGGAATATGCTACTAAAGAGATTGGTGATAATGGTAAAAGAAGTATTACTTATGTCTTTTGTTAAAGATTTTTTTAAAGGTGGTGGCATTAGTAGGGTAAAAATGCATTTTGTTGGCCAAATGGGTGATGTTGGACCATGTAAAAAAGTACCACCGAAGGTTAGATTTAAAATAGAAGAATGCTTGAAAGAAAAAAAAGCAACATAAGTTAATAAGGTAGGCTAACTTTGACGAATTAAATCACTTTAGACATGGCTTAGAAGGTCATGTGACATATGAGTATGCTACTCCAACCTCCCAATATAAGCCTACTTATAATAAAGAGAATGGTAGTAGTACTAGTACCGAAAGGTCTAATGAAAAAAAAAAAAGATGGGCAAGATTGGCAGTTACTTTCCTAGTGGCATGGTTGGGTGATCTCCCAACCATGTATAAGGGTTGCACTTCAAAGTAGAGAGAGAGAGTAAGATAAGCAGACATAGCCATTTCTCATTTTGTTTATGATACTTGTATACTAATGAATGTTGCCAACTCTTTGTATTATCAACCCATGATTGATGTTATTGTTTCCATTGGCTTATGTTATAAAGCTCCTATCTATTATTCCTTGTGAAGTTGTTAGTGACCTTGTTGAATGAGGCAAAGATAGAATTTAAGTTGCTTGTTGAGAATTTTAGGAGTACTCAGGCGACTAGTAGGTGTACTATCATGGGTGATGGCTGGAAAGATGGAAGATATCGATAATTAATACATTTTTCTTATGTATTATCCTTAGGGAATTACATTCTTAAGCTATGTTGATGCTTCTAATTTTGTCACGGATGCAAAAACATTGTGTAATTTTTTTAGTGAGATAGTGGAAATTATTTTTCCACGTAATGTTGTTCATATGGTGACCAAAAATGCGAGTAATTATAATAAGCCTCAAATTTTGATTTCTAAGAAGTATCCTAATATTGTTTGGTCACCATGTGCATCCCATTTCTTGAATTTGATTTTAAATGATATTGTTGAGATGTCACATGTAGAAAGATTAGCTTAGAGTGCTTCTAAGCTAACTAAGTTTGTGTATAATCACAAGTGGACAAGTTCTTCATTGATGATAAGGCCTAAATAGAGGAAAGCGTTATACCTTGGTGACACTTAGTCTATCGCCACTTTAATTATCTTTGAGAGTCTTTATGATCGTAATCTAATCTTTTAAGCCACGATTGTTGGTTATGATTATCATAATTGATGTGGTTCTAGGGTGAGTGCAGCTAAAGTCTCTCTGACAATTTCCCTTGATGATTTTTTTTGGAATGATTGCTTGGTTATTTCTAAGATTGTGGGCCCTCTTTATGCATTTGTTATATCTTTATAAGTTTGATGAAAAACCATCATTAGACTATGTGTATGAAGGAATGCTTAGGGTATGTAGGGTAATTAAAGATATCTTTCAACACAAAAGGAGATTATATATGTCTTATATTAACATAATAAAAAATCATTGGGATACACTTATTCGAAGAGATAAACATGTTGTTGTTTACCAGATTGAATCTTGCATTTCAGTATGATAAAATTTGTGGAAAAACAAAAGTCATGCCAGGAGTTTTGGAAATGACTAATAACAAGGCTGGTGGAGACAAACACAAGATTTGGGAGGAGAATAATATATTTTGAGAATGCTCCAAAACTTTTGCAAAGAAACTAGCTTTGACAAGTATTAAGAGACAAAATTGAGGTAAACTTTAATTTGATAGATGGTTAATGCTATAATATTCTTTCTATATTAATTAAAATGTATTATTTGTGTTTTATATCAATGATGGAAGACGTTTAGCTTTGATACACCTTCTTTACATAAATTGGCTATTTGTATTTTTAGCAAAATGGCTTCATCATCCGGATGCGAACACAATAGGAAAGTTTTTTTTTTTAGAGAATACATAGTAAGAGGAGGAACATGTTGGAGCATCAACCCTTTTTTTTATGTGCAGTACAACCTTTTTTTTGAAGAATAGGTAGCTTATAAATTAACATTGTTGAACTTAGAATTACTCTAATAGCTAATTAGTGTTTTTTTTTGTTGTTGTTGTGATAGTACTTAAACTTTATGTAATTTTGTAAGTTATAGGCTTTATAACAAGAATAGAAGTTAAGACCCAATATTAGACTATGAATGCATTGATAAAGTCGATTTTTGGGTAATGGAGGGTGAGCCTCCATAAGAGCTTCAATATGACGAGCTAGAGCATACGCTTAATGATGAAATGTAAACCAATAATGAAAATAAAGTTTGTGGTTAGAGATTTGAAATTGCAGTGTTGATTTTTGTAATTTTTTGGTTTGCTTGTTTGGATAGTGGATTTTTGTTTTTTTTAACTTTATTTATGTGTGTTTGTCGTAATAAATGAAGAAGTCGACAATGACGGTGATACTGATGTGCTTATGGGTCAAGATATAGTTGATTTATCATCTTTTAAATATGTTAAGGTAGGAAGTATTAAAGCCGACGAAGGTTTTAATAATGGTGAGACTCAACCATCGGATCAAGTACTATTTGAAGTTCCATCACAACAAATACCAACTGGTTAGTATATGGGTATTTGAAGTTTGACTTATGGTTTGTAATGATGTTACTTGTGTGGATTGTTCTTTTGTGTTTCGCAAACTAAGAGTTTATGCATGTATTTGTGTGTGTTTTAGTATGAATTATGAAGTAGCTATTATATTATTGTATGAGTTATTGCAAGGAAAATTTGCATTAAAAAAAAACACAACAGAATAACAAGTTTTAGATGGTGGAAGAGGAGGAGCAAAAGAGGTTGAACCAAGGTCAATGCCGGACTAACCTTATTTTTGGTACAACCACGGTTAAACTGGTTGAACCCGGTATCGGGTGCTATGTCAAATTGATTTTCAATACGGTATTTAAAATACTGTTAGGACTTATTTGGTGGGAAAAAAAAAAGTTCCTCTAAATAGAAATAAAATGTATTTGGCCATATCATATGGCTCACATCAAGCAAAAGTACATGGTAATAATCTTAAAAATAATTTTATTACCAGATAGAAATAAAATGTATTCGGTCAAAATGAGGCAAAAGGCTTCTAAGGTGCGAAAGAACAGGATTGCATGACATGTCCTCTTAAGTATTTACAAAATCAACGAAGATGAACTTGGTAGACCGGCCTTCAAATAGCTTTAGGTTAACTTCTCACCAGTCGGTGAAGGGCTGCGAAGGAGTGGAGACTTTCTTTTCTACCCACTTTTAGTGATGTACTACAAAAGATTAAACCCCAAAAGTTTATATTTACGTTTCATCTTCTTCGGCTAAAAATCAAACAAGATACATGCTTGCCGAATAAAATTGCCTCGTGATATGAATAAGAGCCTCGATTAGGCCAGGTGCCAGCTCCGCGGCGACGGTTCTCCCGCACATGCGACGTGGGAAAATATACATGATAGCCTCGACTCGCAGTATCATCAAACGGTCGGGTTTTACTTAATTAGCTGTTCACGGCTTAGAAACCCACGTGCCACTCAATCGTTAAGCGGAATCGATGAATTCACGCCATCAGTCATCCAATCCAATTCCCCTTTTGTTTGACACGGAAGTAATAAGAGTAGAAATAATTTTATATTATTTTTATTAAATATTTAATATTTATAAAAATATTTTTAATAAAATATTTATTCTAGATCTAGTAAAGATCTAAAATAAATATTTAAATAAAAAAGAATTATCTTATTTTAAAAGCTTGAACAAGAGAAATAAAATATATGAATATTTTTTCTCGTTTATATTACCTCGTACTAAAATAAACGCTAATTGAAAATAAAATTTTAATTTAGAGCTCCTTTGATACTGAAGTAATATGAGTATTTTTTTTATTTTATATCTTTTTATCAAATATTTAAAAATAACAATAATATTTCCTATAAAATATTTATTGTAAATCAGATTAAAATTTAAAATAAATATTTATATAAAAAAATATTATTTAATTTTAAATATATTATTAAAAAATATAAAGCATAAAAATACCTTTTCCATCTTTATTATCTTGCACCAAACAAGAGCACAGAAGTTGAAAAGTAATGGATAATATGACGGCATTTACTTTTGGAAAATTTTGGATTAATCTTCTTATGGAATTCGGGTGCAGAAAGATGCCATGTAAATTATATTGGAAGTTTTGTCATTCCCACTTCCGTGACACGACATTGGACGAATAGGCCTGGCTTGGCCTCAAACCTGCGTTAAGTCGATCACAATTTATCGCAGCGATTTGATAATCATTTGAGGTGAGATGATTGCGACGGCGACAATTATAGTCCTTATAAACGGCCGACACCAAGAAAAAGGGTCCAGGCAAACCAATCACCGAGAGCCGGAAAAGAATGGAGAGCATATGCGCTTGTGCCCTTGTTCCTGACCGGATAGGAGCGAGTACAATCGGATCTACAAGGAACACGTTAAACCGATCGCCGCGTTTTTCTTTCTATGTTTTTTTTTTTGGTTAAGAAAAGAACTAAATTATAAACGTCATGTCATGATATTTCTACAATTTCTTTTTAATAAATAGAACTTATATTAATATACTTTCAGTATAAAAAAATTACAGTGAAATATTTGTGCAAAAATAGTGATAAATCAGTTTTAGTTCAATAATAATAAAATATTAAGTAAAATAATAGTAAAATATGTGTACAATAACAATAAAAAATAAATATAAAAAGGTAAAATATATGTACAATAGTTGTAAGAGATTATGAGAATAATGTTGAAATTTATTAGTTAATTTTAGTAGAATAATAATAAAAATATGTAAAAGATAAGTGTGATAATAGACATACACACACATGCAATTATAGTAAAATATAGCAATAATAGTATTCAGATTTAGTAGTAAAATTTATGATTAGAGACTAGGAGTACCATGGTGAAGAATTAATAGAATTAAATATAAAAGATCAGCATAATCAAAGAAAGAGTGAGTGACTAGTAGAATTGGCCTAAGAACATTACAAGAAACTAGTACGTTAACGACATCTGTTTTTATTATCGCTAATGATATATTATAAACAACCACCATTAAAATTCTTTACTATTGGTATATCTATTGTGACCAATGTAATATTTGATTAATAATTATTAATTTACTTGGTTGCTAATGACGTTTAAGTCTCATATATATATATATATATATATATAGGATCCTCTGCGTACCTTTTTACTATACAAACGTAGGAATGTTTTTCAACCGTTGGATCTGAAATATCTGACGGTTGAAAACGCATTCCTATTTTCGTCATTGTTCCGCCCCCTGTATCTCTGTCCCGCCCCGCCCCCCTGTCTACATATCTAATCCCGACCCCCCAACACCCGTTCGCACTCCCTCTCTCCATCGCACCTCTAGTTTCCCTCTCTTTGCACCTCCCGTCTCCCTCTCTCTACACCTCCCCTGCACCTCCCGTCTCTCTCTCTCCATCTCACCCGTCTATGCATCTCTCCATCGCCATTTCTACCCCTATTCACTTCGACCATACCTCACCTCCTCCATTCTTCAACACAACCGCCACTACACTATTCCGCCGCACAAGGGACGCGGACAAGCACCACCAGTGGCGCAGTACAACGGCAGCAGTCCAGCGCACAACCTCCACGACCGCCCCTTATTCCACACCGTCGGTATAATTTCAAACTCTCTCCTCTAATTCGTAAGTTTATTTGCGTGATTTGGCTTTTGTTAAACCAAATTAGTTGATAGGGTTTGTTATGTGATTACTGGATGGCAAATAGTCTATGTCGTCCTCTTAGTTCGTGGAGGGTGGCCGGAGGAAAATTGAGATGTCATATCTTCTTCTACTACTCCTCTTCTTTCTTTGTTCTCGTCCTTCGATTGCCTAATTGATCGGTTTAGGATAAGTTTCTTATGCCATTGAGGATGAATATAGAGATTTGTTTCATTTTGTTTCAACGGTTAGTTTATTTTATTTATTTAAGTGAAAGGAAGAGGCTGGTCCATCGACCATCATCTGGTTCGGGAGCTTGTGGATAGGTCTTTGGGGAAGTCGGACGACACCACTGTCGACTGTGAAGTGGTTATGTGCGAGCATTTGCTGTGGATGTTGGATAATGCTAATCCTCAGCCTGAGTCATTGGACAAGCTTGTTGAGTTCTATGGTTGTTGGTAGAGGATGGCGACCACTTATACCAAAGGCATAAATTATGTTGTTTGAGGCTTGATGACCGATTAACAATTGATTCAATTATTGACGTTAATGCCTACCTAGTAAGATACACTGGATGTTGTTGTTGTTATTATTATTGTTGTTGTTGTTGTTGTTCTTATTGTTGTTATTGTTGTTGTTGTTGTTGTTGTTATTATTATTATTATTATTATTATTATTATTATTATTATTATTATTATTATTATTATTATTATTATTATGCGTGAAGATCAATCCCTTTGAATTTTTTGAAACTAAATTACGTTACTTATGTCAAACATCATCTTCAAACAATAAATATCTAAATGATAAAAAAAACATTTATTTTAAAAATTGCACATTATTGGCATCGGCTTTGAATTTCACTCCCTCCACTTGCGTAGCTTTTCTATTTATTTATTTAGGGTTTGGGGTTTAGGGTTTAGGGTTTAGAGGGTTTATGGTTTAGGGTTTAGAGGGTTTGGGGTTTGGGATTTGGGGTTTAGGGGTTAGAGGATTTGGGGTTTAGGGTTTATAGGGTGTGGGGTTTGGGGTTTGGGGTTTAGGGTTTAGAGGGTTTGGGGTTTAAGGTTTAGAGGGTTTGGGGTTTAGGGTTTAGGGTTTAGAGGGTTTATGGTTTAGGGTTTAGAGGGTTTGGGGTTTGGGGTTTAGGGGTTAGAGGGTTTGGGGTTTAGGGTTTATAGGGTGTGGGGTTTGGGGTTTGGGGTTTAGGGTTTAGAGGGTTTGGGGTTTAAGGTTTAGAGGGTTTGGGGTTTAGGGTTTAGGGTTTAGAGGGTTTGGGGTTTGGGGTTTAGGGTTTAGAGGGTTTAGGGTTTAAAGGGTTTGGGATTTAGGGTTTAGGGTTTAGAGGGTTTAGGATTTAGCGGGTTTGGGGTTTGGGGTTTGGGGTTTAGGGTTTAGGGTTTAGGGTTTAGAGGGTTTGGGGTTTGGGGTTTAGGGTTTGGGGTTTGGGGTTTGGGGTTTGGGGTTTGGGGTTTAGGGTTTGGGGTTTGGGGTTTCGGGTTTAGGGTTTATGATTTAGGGTTTAGAGGGTTTGGGGTTTAGGGTTTAGGGTTTAGATGGGTTAGGGGTTAGGGTTTGGTGTTTATGGTTTAGGGTTTAGAAGGTTTGGGGTTTGGGTTTTAGGGTTGAGGGTTTAGAGGGTTTAGGGTTTAAAGGGTTTGGGGTTTAGGGTTTAGGGTTTAGAGAGTTTGGGGTTTAGGGTTTAGGGTGTATGGTTTAGTGTAATACCCCGTATTTTTAAAATCCAGATTTATTAAGTTTAATGATTTTATTAGCGTAATTTGATGTAAATAATTAATTATTTTAATTTCGATTCGTTTTACGGATTTATCGATGATTTTGAATTCATAATTGAATGTAATTAATCATTGTCGTTGCGAACCATTCTAGACAAATTCGTTCACGACAATGATTTTATTATATTCTTATGATTTCGATCTTCGGTTAAAAATATATATTTCCATTCTTTCTCGTATTTTGGTTTTTAATATTTTAATTCGTTTTCGATTATATCTTCGTCATGTGATTACGACTTTGTTTTGAAGTTATATTTCGTCAACGAAATATATTATTTAAATTATAGAATTTCTATTTAAATAGTTAAATTTATTTTAATAATTTTATCCGTAGAAAATATTTCCGACTTTAAATTTATATGTTTTCGGTAATCGTTAATATTTTTGGAAAGTTTTAAATTAAAAAGATTTTCGGAGTTTATTTAGGAAATTCTTCCTGGAATTAATTCTCTTTCGTTTTATGCTTTTTGGTTTACGGAAAACCGATTTCGGAAATTATTTAAATTAGTCTTGGTTTATTCGAATTTGACTTAAATATTTTAGTATATGTTTTTAAATAATTTTTCGGAGTCTTATAATGTGTTTTCGTAAATAATATAAATTTTAATGTTCGTTGGTTAATTCTTTCGAAAATGTTTCTGAAATTCTGTTTATGGTTCTTTTATTTATTTTAAGTGTTCGGATCGTTTCGAAATAATTTTTATTTAATAAATTTTAGATAAAATCTCCCAATATTAATTTTTAAGTTTTTAATATTTTATTTGATACTTGTTTTCGTAAAAAAAAAAAAAAAAAAAAAAAAAAAAAAAAAACCGGTGCCCGACTGAACCCCCCCCTCTTCTTTTTCTTTCTCTCTTCCCTACCCCGACCCCTCTCCTGTGCACCCCGTTCTGCAGCTCGAAGCCCTAGCCAACCCAGCCTCCCTCATCGCTCCCCAGCTCCTCCCCGCTCCGGCCAACTTCGCCAGCAACCGTCGACCACCGCCACAACAGCTACCAGCAGCAGCAGCAGCCGCAGTAGCCGCAGGCGACAGCAGCAGCGCAGGAGCAGCCGCGCACAGCAGCAGCAGTAACGCAGGCTGCGTCGCCACCGTCCGGCCACCGGCGAGCCACGCTGACCACCGACGAGCACTGTTCGACCTCCAACGAAGCTTCCCCGGCCTTCCTTTGCCCCGATTTGTCGGTTTTTCGTTTGGTATAATTTCCGAAAAACCCTAACCCTTGTTTTGGTTAATTGGGTATGAATTAGCTTATAAAAAGCTAAATTGATTGTTTGTTTATGTATGTATATGCTGTAAGATTGATTTGGATAGGTTAATTGTGTGGTTGTGTTGAGATTTTGGAAAAATTAGATTTTTAGCCGGGTTATGCTCAAATTTTTCGGATCCGCTCGTTTTTGCGATTTCGGACAAATTGATTATACAATATGTTTTAAAATGTATCCAATTTCATTTTGGAACCGTCAATTTGAGAAATTTATGCAGGTTTTATCGGAATTTGATTCCTAGGTCAAATTTTGGGTGTAATGAAATTGGGTCGTATAATTGAGCTATTCCACTCAATTGATTTTATATTATTGTTTAAAATGTATTTAATTTTATATTAGAAGTGTTGATTTGGGAAAATTGTGCGTAATTGACCGGAATTGGATTTTTAGGTCAAAATTCCCGCGGGTTTAAATTGGTTTGGGTAATCGGGTTATTTTATTCAATTAACTATATAAATTACATTAGAATATGTTTAATTACATTTCCGGACCGTCAATTTATATCTTTTGCCAAGAATTGATCGGATTTGCGTTCCGGGCCCAAAAACCCTAATTGGGCTAAATTGTGTATTTCTTTTACTAGTTTTGAGCAATTGATTATTTGATATGTTATAAAATGTGTTTAATTGCATTTCTAAACATTCAATTTGATTAAATTTATAGAATTTTAACAAGTTGTTTTTTCGGGCCTAAAACCCTAAATTTCAAGTTGTATTGTTGTTTTTCTAAAATTGAATGCATAGAAATAGTTGAAATGGTATTAATTTCTTTCTAATACCTTTAATTTGAACTAATTAAATGGAATTACTTGAGTTTGTGTTATGGGCTTTGAAACCCTAATTTTCGGGGATGATTTTATAAAATTGATTTTTGCTATGTGTATTTTATCTAATCGAATTCTATCTTTGGGTTTTAAATCATTTAAATTCTGTTTTAACCTAATCGGGTTGGATTTAGTTCTATGTAAATGGTTAGACTACCTATTTAGTTGTAAAACCTAATAAATAAGTTATTTTCGATAAATTAACTTATGATCGATTATTCCTTCTCGGGCTTTCCAAATTAAGTTGAAATGTCCCGAGTGATATTTATATTAATCCGTTTTGATTTAATTTTAACCTTAAATCTTAATAAAGCTATGCTTTTAAGTTCTAAGTTTTGGACACGTTTTCTAAGAGAAATCATTTGTGTCGTTGGTGTGTATTTAATTAGAGTATGTAAATTATTGATTGATAGGATAGTTTCTAATTTAGTTTTGATTTCTATCGGGTCTAGGAAAGCTTTCTCGTGGACCCACGAACTAGGGATCCCTCTCCCTCTCATTTCGCTTAGCTAGCTTCGGATCCAGGTAAGTTCTCTACTTACCTCTACTTATGGGTATTTCGTAAGGACGTAACTAAGGCCACTTGTGTGCATTGCATGTTTTACCTGTCTTGTATGCTTTGTACGGTTGTATGCTATAATCCTGTATGTTATCTGTGTATTTGTGTAGCGCAGCATGGAACCGAGGTACGTCCCCGAGTTCTCGTCTTTGTATACTGATATGTTGTGGAACAAGAATGATGTGATGTGAGGTAATGTGACCCTACGACATGCATGCTGGGTTATGTGAGGAAGTGTGGTGAAGTGGGGATTTGAAAAAGAAAAATAAGCGGTTAAAATAACCAAAGGGAAGTACGTCGGCTAACATAGGTATGGATGACCTAAGGAGTTCACCATTTGTGAGACGATGAGGAGAAGGTGGAATTAAATAAACAAAAGAGTGGGAATAAATTAAGGTTGCATGGGGGAAATTAGGGATTTCATGGTGGTATTAGGGTTTGTATGGTGGTATTAAAGATTACTTGGCGGTATTAATGGCTTATGGTGGTATTAGGGTTTGCATGGTGGTGTTATGGGTTGTGTGGTGGTATTAATGCTTGTATGGTGGTATTAGGGTTTGTATGGTGGAGTTAGAGTTTTGCATGGAAATTAATGATTGTATGGGATTTAGGGTTTGTGTGAAAAGTTCGAGAGGTTGCATGGGATGCGTAACGTCTGCGTGAGAGCAAAATTTACCTATGAAAGGCTGATTTGAGGTGTAAGGAAGGTAATGCAAGTATTACTTGGGTGTTTAACTGTTTTGGACGGGAAATAGTACGTGGAGTATTATAAGGGTTTTGAGGAGACAGAATTAGGGTTTGGAGTGATTAACTCTGGATCGTTATGATTAAGTAGGGTTGGAGTAGCTAATTGTGAATTGCTGAGGGTAATTAAGGTTTGGGATGGCTAAGTATGGTTGTTATGGTAAAATAGGGTTAAGGCACGGTTTGGTGTGGTCAATTAGGGTTCGTTATGGCTGCTTAGAGTTGTTTGGTGTTATCATGTGTATTATTGATTAAGTGTAGTTATGAATGTGGAATTTTATTGTTTGTGATGTGTAAAGTATGAAGTGAATGATTTATGCATGTCAAGGGTGCGATGTGAACTAATAAGACACGAATAAGACATTAATCACGTAAAGCGAAAGATGTTGAGCCGAGCCCAGTCCGATCCACCGGTTAGAATAGTGGTCAGAGGCGTTCTGCCCTGTGTGTTTACACCCGGTCCACCGGTTATAATAGTGGGGGATCTCGGCTCGACAGACCCAAACGAATAAGTTAATCCACAGGGAAAATACTAAATACTTACAGTGGAACACCATGTGAGTCGGGGCCAGTCCGGTCCACCGGTTAGAATAGTGGCCAGAGGCGTTCTGCCCTGGGTGTTTATTTCCGGTCCACCGGCTATAATAGTGGTCAGAGGCGTTCTGCCCTGTGTGTTTATTTCCGGTCCACCGGCTATAATAGTGGGGCTCCCGCGCTCACATGGGCTAATAAATAATATGTTGAATGAATCTGAATGAAGTAATCCACAGGAAAAATACTAAGTACTTACAGCGAAACACCATGTAAGTTCGGGGCCAGTCCGGTCCACCGGTTAGAATAGTGGCCAGAGGCGTTCTGCCCTGGGTGTTGATTCCGGTCCACCGGCTATAATAGTGGTCAGAGGCGTTCTGCCCTGAGTGTTGATTTCCGGTCCACCGGCTATAATAGTGGGGTCCCCGCGCTTACACGGATTATTAAAGAATATGTGTGGAATGAATATACTATTAATGAGAATAAAGAATAAGTCTAGTTGGACCATGACCAGCTTTTATTATATGTATTACCACATGCTGTTTATGTGCATAATGAGTCACTTATTATTTCGGTTATACCACGCTTATATGTTAAATGGGATGTTGCATATGTTTTATATGTTACTATGAGTGTATGGCAAGATTCATGCTGTGGGTTGTGAGTATGTATGATATTGTATTAACGTATTGTACTACAATTTAATATGCACTCGATGATATCCCTCCTATAAGGTAGGGTAGCGAGACTTACTCAGTATTGGACCCGTACTGATACTACACTGGTTGAATGGGTCCTGTGATGATCCACCGATGGTGGGGAGCAGACCTCTTGTGCACGTTAAGATCGGATACTGTTTTGGGGTGGAAGGCTTGACCTGAGTGAGTAGGCGATCCGGATAATTATCCTTCGGGATTTATTTTGTTTAATTGTATTCACCTTTGGAAGTTGCAAGTATTGTTCTCAGATTTCTAAGGGTTTTGTAATTGACTTTAAATTTCTCGTATTCTGATAAGTGTTTACTATTCGGATTTAATTGTTTGATGGAATTTGAAATTCAGATTTAATTGTTTGACAGGTTTTAGCCTTGCATCTAACATGAGATAGATGGTTGACATTATCTTGTGTTAGATGTGGCGGTAACATTTCCCAAATTCGCTCCTAGCTTCCGCTTTAATCTTTCAAAATTTTTTTTTTCAGGAGTGAAATTTGGGGGTGTTACATTTAGGGTTTAGGGTTTAGGGTGTATGGTTTAGGGTTTAGGGGGTTTAGGGTTCGGGTTTAGAGGGTTTGGGATTTGTGGTTTAGGGTTTAGAGGGTTTAGGGTTTAGGGTTTAGCGGGTTTGTAGGTTAGAGGGTTTGGGGTTTAGGGTTTAGGGTTTGGGGTTTGGGGTTTAGGGTTTGGGGTTTGGAGGGTTTGGAGGGTTTGGAGGGTTTCGGGTTTGGGGTTTAGGGTTTAGGGTTTAGAGGGTTTAGGGTTTAACGTTAGGGTTTAGGGTTTAGGGGTTTAGAGGGCTTGGGTTTAGGGTTTGGGGTTTGGGGTTTAGAGTTTAGCGGGTTTGGGGGTTAAGGTTTAGGGTTTAGTGTTTAGGGTTTAGAGGGTTTGGGGTTTAGGGTTTAGGGTTTGGGGTTTAGAGGGTTTAGGGTTTAGCGAGTTTGGAGGGTAGGGTTTAGGGTTTATAAGGTTTAGGGTTTAGGGTTTGGCGTTTGGGTTTGGGGTTTAGTGTTTAGGGTTTAGAGGGTTTAGGGTTTAGGGTTTGGGGTTTGGGGTTTAGGGTTTAGGGTTTGGAGGGTTTGGGGTTTAGGGTTTGTATAATTTATGGTTTTAAAGGTTTGGATATTTGGTTTGGATATAGGTTTGGATTAGTTTTTTGGTTTGACATTAATAAAATCTAGAATGTTGATTTAATTTTGATCTAATGGTTGAGATTAGTTCTTATGTTTGTATATTAGTGAAAGTTTGTATGTGATCCTTCCCCTATATATATATATGTGTGTGTTTTATATTGAATTTTTTTTTCAAATCTCTACATTCTAAAGGGAAAAAAAGAAAGAAAGAAAGAGCCAATATAATGAAAAAAACCACACACAAACTTCTCAATATCTCAAATTCTCAAAAAAAGGCAGGATATAATAATAATAATAATAATAATAATAATAATAATAATAATAATAATAATAATAATAATAAAATCGCTTAAACCACTTAATTCCTTAAATTTTTAGGCAAAAAATTGCATGTGGGATATATTATCACCCGTCTCCCTTTCCACTCTATAACCTCACGATCCCTCGTGTGACTCCATCTCTAGCACATACTTCGTAGGTTGACTGTAGCACGACTCCATCTTCGGTGGCTTCTATTAGGTAAGTTATTTTTACTTCACCATCCTTAATCTTTCGATGTATTTTGTTTTTCTTCTCATTTGCATTTTTACTTAGGCCTTCGGACGATGGTCAATTTCAACTTCGACGACTTGCTTTGGCTTGTAGATGGTGGTAGACACATAAAGGTGAGTTCACAAATTTATCTTACCTTGTGTGTTGTGGTTTATTGTTATGGTTCATGGTTATGGTTGACAGTTGTGCATGGTTCACAATTGTAGTTCATTAATGTAGTGATTGTTCATCTTTTGGTTTAAATCAAGTAAAACTTGTTTGGCTTTTCTTCTTCCTTGATAAGCTTGTAGACATCTGTCAACTCTTCAATTCATTTGCTTTAACGTGTCGACTTGTGTGCTCACTTCTACTCCTACCCATATATTACTAATCTCATTCACCAACCTCTTCCTCTTGGCGGTGCCACCGCCATTAGCCAAAATGTCCCAGTCGATTCAGCCTCATTGGTTGATTGAATCTAGTCTTATTCATCTTTCATGGTTTCTTCACATTTAGATTTTGAATCTCGATTAAACTATGCTTCGGGTTTCAATTCTCATCTGGTGCAAACTACGGTTGTCTTTCTCCATTGTAGGTCTCTTTACCTCTTTTGTTCTCCCAATATTCTTCATATTTGGACCTTGGATCTAGATTCTTTAAGAGTATCCCTTCCTCTTCTCCTACCTTATCCGTCAATTTATTTTCTCTTTGTTCCATTAATCACTTCACTTTCAATTTGATAGACTTGGAAGAACAAGTAAGAACCAAAATAAGACAAACAAATCGAAGGCAAGAAAGATTAAAAATGTGGATAAGGTGTATTTGCATTACTTGTTTATCAAAGGAGTTAATAAAACAAGTTATGTTATAATAAAACATAAAAGAATTGTTATAATCAATCCATAGTTAATTAGTTAATTATTATATTAGGTAAATACTAACTTTGCAATTGTGTATGCATATATATAATGTATAAAATGATATATATATATATATATATATATATATATATATATATATATATATATATATTATTTAGCTCAAAGAAAAGGGTTTAACATGTAACTTTCTTAATTGGAATAAGCATCAAATGTTTAAGACTTTATTGTAAACTAAAAAAATATTTCCTCCTTTTTTGGACTAAACTCTAAAAGTTTGTTCCTTAATTGATAACTATCTTGAAGTAACTAATTTAATTTTCACTCAGCATTAATTTTCTTTATTGTAATTTTGATTTGTTTTGGTTATTTCGATTTAATTCTAGTTTTATTTCCGATAGTATTTTCATTGAGTAATTAACAAGTGATGTTTTTCTCATACTACTGGAGTTGAATTCTTGATTCTATATTTTATTGAAAATAATCTACTTTGAAAAGTGGGTTTACTTTGACCTATAATCCAAAAAGATAATCTATATATTCATATTTGAATCATCTAGTGCAATTGGTTCCATGATAATTGAATATGATAAAATAAAATAAGAAAGATCTAAAAGTAGAAAACTTATCAGAAATTTAAATAGAATAAAGAGAGTTTCAAAGATAATAACAATTTTCCAATCGGTAGATATCAAATCAATAAATTTAAAACACAGTTGCACAAATTGGCTTCAATGACCAGAATATATGAATTTGAGATCCCTATGTTTCTAATATCATGAAATTTTTGTTTTCCAATCATGTTATCAGTGCAACCATCACCATCATCTACTTATTATCATCATTAAATATGGCTTGGCTATAAGCCGTTTTCATAGAATTATGTAGCAAAAATGAGAGTTAAGAGATCAATTACCTAATGCTCTTTGAATCCTAGTATAATAACATATGTTATGTTGTTTGTTGAGCCACCCTGTCTGTTGAGCTCATAAAAGTTCAAATAAGAGTAAACTAAGAAACTTTTAAACTTCACCCACATTAATTTTTCTCCCTCTCCATCATCGCTACATATTTATTCAACAACAAAAACAAAAGATTTCAAAAAGGTGTTGACAAATAAATAAGGTAGAGAAAATAGGTTGAATAATTATAAGGTTGTAGAAATAGATTATATGACCTATGTTTTGTTGTTTGTTGTCGCTAGAATTTCTAGAATGATGTAAATCTAACTATGTAGCTTATTATGTATTTTAATAGATGTCTCTGAGATATGATATGAAGAGAATTATGCACAATTAATAACTATATGAATTTACTTTTCTTACCTTTGACATCTATTGTTTAATTTATCTAAGCTAATGTTATGTAATTTTATATAATATCTAAGCCTAAGCATGTAGTGTATTGCCATATGGTGTATTGTCTTTAGTGACTTTTTTTATTATAAAAAATTAAAAATATTATACATGCGTACATATGTGTGTATGTATGCATATATAGTTTTACACTAATTAAAATATGACAAGATTTTTTTTTATTCTAGTAGTTAACCAAATCTCAAGAGACATTACTTCTTACTGCTTAGGATAACCCAAAAAGAAGAAGAAGAAGAAGAAGAAGAAGAAGAAGAAGAAGAAGAAGAAGAAGAAGAAGAAGAAGAAGAAGAAGAAGAAGAAGAAGAAGAGACAACACCTGAGCTCTAAACAACAAACTTGGGACAACAAGATACACACAAAACTAAGAGTAGTACCAAAGCTCAACAAAAATTGATAATAGTGGCACAAAAAATGGCTAATATTGTCTGACAAAAATCAACTATGACAACACAAATAAATAAGAGGCAATAGTTTATGCTACTATTTAAATGACATTAACACTTCTAATTGCATGCTAGCAACAACCAACAAACAAAACATAGCTAAAAGCTAACAAAAATTCAATAGCTATGATCCATCTTGTCTATTGAGATCGTAAAAGGTCAAATTAAGAGGAAATAGAGAAAATTTCAAACTTCACCCACATTAATTATGCTCCACCTCCATCATATAGGTAGATTTGTGCCTAGTTTTATATTCATGTTTGAATTTGATTTTAGATTGGATGTACTAATATTATCAAATTAACACTCTATATATGTAATCTTGAAAGTAAAAAACTAGGAAGGGTTTTAATGGATGGTGGTGCTCAAGATTTTCTTCATTACTTTATATTATTGTATAATCTCTCTTCGATGTCCTAAGATTATTTTTTATGTTCATTCATTTAAGAATTTCATAATCATTCAAGTTGATAAAATTAGATAAAAAATATGATAATGATCAACATTGACAATTTTTTTAACAAGAAACGAAATATAATGTAATTGGTGTGCTTTTGTATTTTCTATTTCTTTCATTAATAATTAATAATTTATAGTTATGTTTGGTGTTATATTTTTGTAATCCTTACATGTATTCTTCAAAATGATAGTGTAGGTGTTCTATATAATGAACATTAATTTTCTAATTGTTATGTTTATGTCTTCTTTTTCCTTTAGAAAACGACACTCAATAAAGAATGAATTGGCCTTATTGGTTATCGTTTTTAGGATCCAACATATTTTACCGAGGTTGAAGAATTCTTAAACTATATATTTTTTTATAAAAAAAACAATAGAATCTAATTATTTATATTAATAGTATGGTTGTAAGTTTTAAAGAAATAGTATATATCACTATGTCAATTGAATGCCATTGGCAAGGGGCATGGGCACGGACTAAGATTGAAGGTATTTTTACTATTCCCTAGAATTAGTGGAAACATTCATGCTATTGATAAGATGAATGATGTTCCACCATTATCATCAACTTTAAGAGCTAGCGCTAAATGCAAGTCCAAAACTACTAATGTCCTTCTAGCTCAAAGGGACCCCCTCCACCCTTACTTAATGAGGATGTTGCTCTGCAAGGTGAAACAATTGTTGCCCTAGGTGGAAATAATTAATTGAATGCTGAAAATGTCTTCCAATCTTCTCTAGTGAAGCTTACAAGTGAAGGCATCACACAATAATTTTTTATTATTATTTTACTTAATGCCTATTCACTTTTTATAATAGTTTTATGTAATATATAATTCTACTCAAAAGATTTGGAAGCCTCAAGGTAGAAATAGGTATTAAAAAGTGACAAGATTTAGTAGTGGAAACAAGCTACCTATGACTTTTTTTTATATAGTTGTGTTGCTAAAGATAATAGCCATGCGTGGAACATACATAGATAAATTAGTCCATAATTACAATATAATGCCTATTCGAATCTACTCTTGGGATACAGTTGAATAAAGATACAAGAACCACCTATGAGTTGCAATGATGGTAATTAATTTTAAATGTTTATTTTGATATTTTGTTTACTTTTACATTGGACGAATAGGTGGCTTGGCCTCACACCCGCATTAAGCTGATCACAATTTATCACAGCGACTTGATTATCATTTGGGATTAGAGGATTGTGACGGCGACAATTATAGTTCTTATTAACGGCCGACTCCAAGAAAAAAAGGTCAAGGCAACCAATCACCGAGAGCCGGATGCGAATGGAGAGCATATATGCGCCTGTGCCCTTGCTTCTGACCGGATAGGAGCGAGTACAATCGGATGTACACGGAACACCTTAAAGCCGATCGCCACGTTTTTTTTTTGGTTAAGAAAAGAACTAAATTATAAACATTATGTCATGATATTTCTAAGATTTTGTTCAATAAATAGAACTTATATTAATATACTTTCAATAAAACAAATTATGGTGATATATTTGTGCAAGAATAGTGATAAATCAATTTTAGTTCAATAATGATAAAATGTTAAATAGAATAATAGTAAAAGATGTGTACAACAACAATAAAAGATAAATATAAGAATGTAAAATGTATGTATAATAGTGATAAGAGATTACGATAATAGTGTAAAAATTTGTTAGTTAATTTTAGAAGAATAATGATGAAAATATATACAAAAGATAACTATAATAATAGCAATACACACACATACAATTATAGTAAAATATTGCAAGAATAGTATTCAGATTTAGTGCTCGTTTGGTTAAGGGGATAAAAAAATTACCCTCATATTTTATATATCTTATATAATCTAGTTAAAATTAAATATTATTGTTTTAATAAATATCCATTTTACATCTTAATTTGATCTAAAATGGACATTTTATTAAAAATATATTTATTGTTATTAAATACCTAATATAAAAGACACAAAATAGAGGAAAAATTTCACCCCTATTACACCCATAACAAATAAGCCCAGAAGTAAAATTTATGATTAGAGACTCGGAGAACCATGGTGAAGAATTAGTATAATTAGATGTGAAAGATCATCATGATTGTGGAGAGAGTGAGTGATTAGTAGAATTGGACCGAGAAATTAGTGAAAGTGGGGGATAAAATGAGCATAATAATAGTAAAAGATTAGTTCAACTAAGGTGAAAGATCATCATGATAGATTATCAAACTACTAGTAAAAAATGTGTACTATAATGTAACAATTATGTACATATTATTTTTTAAGTTAGAAGTATATTAATATGGATATCAATAAGTATATTAATATGGATGTCAATTTGTAGAAAATTTTATGATAATTTGATGTTATCAGTTTAATTTTTTAATACAAGTAAAGATAAAATAGGTTATAATTCAATAAAAAGGAAGAAGAAAAGTTGGATGTATTTACTGAAATATCATCGGCCAGTTTCACGGTAAGGGTCCTATGATTCGAGTGTAGCTCATTGTTGTGAATCGATGCTTTTTTTTTTTGGGGTATACATTATAGTGTATACAAAAGAACAAATAATATCTTGTACAATTAGTCGCAGTGGCGTGCAAACTTTGCTATCTTTGTTCAATGGAATATTTTTTAGATATCGGATTAGATACTTGGTGTATCCAATAGTAACTGAATTCACATATTCCAAAAATTTTAAACACAAAATTTATGACAAAAAGTATGGAAAAAAAAAACTCGAATGCATCCCGTATAAATGAGTTCTCGACAATTATACTCCAGCATACATAGTAATTCCGACCAGAATTTATCTAATAAAAAACAATACAAGAGCTAATTAACTAATGCTACGTCTTCCGTAGCAGAATAACACTGATGAATGGACCCAAATTCAAGTAGCGACAGCACAAAAGCGAAGAACAACCGAAGAGTGAGAATGGAATCATTTCGTCAATTTTGAACATATAGGACATTTTTCTTCCATTTAATGTTTATTAATATGTAGAAAAAATGATTGTATCCGAGGAAGATTCTTTTTCTACGAATATAGAGAAACTAAAGGACAATAACTCACGGTAAAATAAAGAAGATCAATGAGGACTTTGGCAAAAGATGAATGAACCCATAGTACCAAAAGACGCAAATTGAAATAGATCAAGCCAAATTAAAGAAAAATTAAAATAAATAAGGCAAAATAAAGAGCAAATATAAGTAGATGTAGAAAAAATAAAACCAAACTAGAATAGATCAAGAAAAAAGTTGAAGCAAATAGAACAAATGTCATACTATTCCAAAAGAAATACTTGTCATCCTCTTGAAATTGAACTTATATTGACCTAAATAGGTTAACTTATGTTTTTTTTATTCATTGTGCCACCCATGTCCATAGTGTTTGATAAGTTACACAAGTAGTCGAAGCACTTTGCTTTTTTTTAATACAAAAATTTCAATCACAATCACGGTTAGCGCTAGAGACCAAAGATGATATGAGAAGACTAGGGAGGAAAAATGTAGAGAGAGCATATGAAAGTTTGGACTTTGAGCAAAAAGTAGCTTTTGTTTCAAGTATTGTGGCTGTGTGACTTTGTGTTTGAATTAGCAGTGTCTACATTCTAGTGCAAACTAATGGTTGATATGGCTAGTGCACAACATGAGCTTGACTTATGGGTTGCTCTCTTTATGTTTGAAAGTATTAATGTTTGATCGAATTGGATATCAGAAATGCCTCTTCAAATTTTTAGGGTATTAGGTTGCATTTTTTATACCACTTTTTTGGCATGACCCTAGGTATAGGTATTGAGATTCAGGTATTGGGTCTCTTGACCCTCATTGTTGTGAACCAATACATTTTTTTGTGTGTGTGTGAGTATTGTATAATGCGTACAAAAAAATAGTATAATAAGATCCATTCAATAAAATTACATATTTTAATTTCTATATTTCAAATATCTTGAGATAATTTTAGAAAATTCATTTATTCTAAAAAAATATTACATATAAAAGAAAATTTAGAGAGTGGAATTAGATTACAATTATATTTTTATAAAACTTCTTTTTATAGTATTTCACATTATGATAGTAGATTGTACTTATTAAACATTTAGTTTCTTTTTTTTTTCAAAACTTATTTAGAAAAAAAAACAATCATTAAGAGAATGTAAAGAGAAAAAGGTATAAGATATTTATTATGGAAACTAATGGTATAAGTTTGAACTTTATAAACATAGAGAAGTCCGATCACCATTTTATTGCTCACTTTCTAGTCCTTGTGTGATCGACCTTGAGTGTTACCTCAAAACCATGTACATCAATAAACCGAGGCCCAAGCAACAATAGTTTTTTTAGCCATTTGAGAACTTCCTAATCAAAGAAAATGCCTATAAATGTAATATATCTCTAATATGATAAGGTGTGGTATGGGGAAGACTATACGCCAATATGTTGGCAAATTGAAGACTATTAACTAAATCAATTACATCTTATCTTCATAGCTTAACAATTTAGCTTGCCAAGATATTGGTCTAGTGGTAACATTTTCAATCAATTCTTGATAACATTGCTCGGTTAAATACTTCCCATCTAATAGAACGCCCATGTATTTAAATGGTAGTTTTCCTTCTGGTATGTGGAATTCAGCAAAAATATCAACTTTCAGCTCTTGTGAGAAGCTACCCCCATAGTAAATATAACTTTGTCTTATATTCATAATCCACCTTGAGCTACTATAAAATTGAAGAAAGATGCCAAGTACAGATTCTATAATATTTTTCATACCATCAAAAAAGAATAGTAAACCATTAGCAAACATAAGTTTAACGAGCCTCATTCGTTTCCATGTAGAGTGGGGAGAGAAAATAGGATTAGAATAAATGATCTATAGTGATCTATTTAAACATTCCATAACCAAAACAAAGAGGTAAGGTGAAAGGGGCTCACTTTGCCTCAAACCTATCTTTGCTTGGAATGGAGGTGTAAGATGTCCTAAAATTTTGATGGAGTAACTGATATAAAGGATGTTTCCAAGGCATTCCCATATACTAGAGTCATAGGCCTTTTCATGCTTAATTTTATCATAATTCTATAGGATATGTGCTTTTTATTATACCCCCTAATCAACTTAGTTGCTTGGACAATATTATATGATATTGCCTTCCCCTTAATGAAAGTTGATTGCGATTCCCTAATCAATGATGGCACAATGTGTTAGAGTATGTGTGTTATGATTGTATATATAACCTTATACAGAGTGTTACAACAAGCAATAGGTCTGTAATATCCAAGGGTAGATGCATTTGGAATCTTTGGAATCAACTTAAGATTAGTGACATTGAGGCTTTTTGGCATAACATCTACTATGAAGAATTCAACTACTACCAAGTATAATTCCGATCCAATAATGTCTCAACAACATTTAAAGAAATGGAAATTATACTAATTTGGGATTGGTGTCTTCCCATTAGCAAGATCATAAAAGGTAGATCTGAATTCATTTATAGTAACTAGAGTTAAGAGTGCTTCTTGTTGCTAAAATATTAGCTTAACTCCATTTTGCATGAGCACATGATTAAAAGACTGAGTAGTTGAAGGTATTGAGACCAACAAGCCATGGTATAAGGTCCAAAAGGTGGTGAAAATGGCTAGATGGTCCATATGAGTCGTGCTATTATCATCAAGATTGGTACGAATGTGATTCTTTATTTTTCTACCCTTAACAATGGCATGAAAGAATCTAGTGTTCCCATCCTCTAGTGTACGCAAATTGATTCTAGCTTTATGTTTATAGAAAATCTCTTCACACTTGGTGAAATGCTTATAAGATTGCAAGAATCTTTTCTTGAGCATGCATATTAGGATATGAAGGCTTGTATGTTTGGTGGTGTTGAACATCTTCCAAAGTAGATTTGGCCTTTTGAACTCTATCTTTCATACCCCTAAAATTTTGTTTTATTCAACTAATTTAGCGGGCCTTTTATGTGCTTAATCTTGGTAACAATAGCTTGTAGCTATTTACTCAGTACTAAAAGGTGCCTTTGTGATTGAATCAAAGGGAGGAATTCTTTATCTTGAGTCCATATATCAAACAAATAAAAAGGTGCTCTACCTTGATATTTATGTTGCTGGAGAGTAACAATGACATCAAAATGGTAAGAGATTAAAGAGGAATGAAAGTGAGCATAGGACCAATCAAAGATATCAACCAACTTAGTGGGACATAAAACTATATCTAGCTTACACCATAGCTTAAAAATCTCACATTTGTCTATTCGACCATGTGAAAGAATGTCTTGTATACCTTAGGTCTGTGAGTTGTAACTAATTCAAACAATGACAAAAATCAACCACATATTATATAAATGATTCCCTTTGGCTCTTTTCATCTCTGTTTAAGAGAATATTAAAATCACCTAGTAATAACCATGGTTGAGAGGATGATTGATTAATGGTAAGCCATGCCCACACATATTTCTTTGATTTTCCATCATTGGCAACATATATGATAGTAAGAAATATGCATATTACCAAGGGGGAAGAGCTTATAGTGAATACCTTGAGCACGTGTAGCCAATATTTGAATATTCCAAACTTAAGGGTCTCATGTAACACTCCGAGTCGATATGACCACGCGGGGGCTACCTTAGAGTGTTTTCGGATTGATCAGCTGACTCCACAGATCAACACAAGTCCTTTCAGCCCACTTTGTCCTCACTCTAGCGCTTTCTGATAAATATTAAAAAAATTCCGAAACTTCCCAAGAGAGTCACCCATCCTAAAATTGCTCCACAGCCAGCACACTTAATTGTAGAGTTCTTTAGGACGGAATCACCAAAAGGATGGTATACCATGTTGATATAAGTAGGCAAACCAATCCTTATAACACTCTGCTCAATTTGGGGGTATTACATTCACCCCCACTCAAAGAATGTAACGTCCTCGTTGCACCTCAACCATTAACTATCTCAATATAGTTTATTTCAAGAATCATCCCGCTAGGTGGCTAACTGGCTCATCCAAGTTCAGCTCACGGTTGCAGTTTTGCTCTGATACCATTTGTAACACCCTGAGTCAATACGACTATGCAAGGGATACCTTGGAGTGTTTTCAGATTGATCGGCTAACCCCACATATCAATAAGAGTCCTTTCAGCGCACTTTATCCACACTCATGCGCACGCTTAACTGTGGATTTCTTTAGAACGGAATCACCAAAAGGATGGTATACCATGTTGATATAAGTAGTTAAATCAATCTTTATAATACTCTGCTCAATTTGGGGGTATTACATCCCACCCTAACCATATTCTACCATTGTATTTTGAATCATAATTATGCACCTAATTCCACTCTGTCATTAGTCCTTATAAGACATTATTATTATTATTATTATTTTATTATTTTAACCCTAGTATCAACCAATCCTACCAGGGTCAAGATATTACAAACACAAAATTATCTAACCACTCTTTGTTTGTGGGATCATTTAGTCCCCTCGCATTCCAACATCTAATTGTCATGCTAGTTGGGTGTGGAAGTCAGGGATAGGATGCACAAAGTTAGCCACAACTCTACTTGTTGCTAGCTTCCATTGAAATTCATTCTTTGATTTACTTTGGAATTCATTGTGTTTTGTGTCATGGATGTGGGATCTAGAGGCAATCAATCATAAATTTCCTTTTGATCTAATAGTAATTGTAGTACCCACTGTTTTGTTAAAAGGTTGTTGTGGTTGGATCATAAGCAACCCCTTTATGTTTATGGTATTATAATGCATAATAATAGACATGCACCTTTATGGTAATATTTTATTTGTTTACATGACATTTAATTTAAATTATTTATTCAAATAAATGATAATACTATCATGCTTGGAATTTTAATTTTCTTCAACCTTCTAAAGACTTAATTTTAAAACTAATTTCACATATTCAATCACATTGATATAGAGAAAAGGCATTAGACTATGATTAGAAATAGATATAGACAATGATTATATAATATTGTATATAATTTTGTTGTCTATATCATAGGTGGCAATTCAAAAAATAGTCATACATAACAAAATAATTACAAAAAGGTATCTAAACATGCTAGAAAAAGTATACAATTGTTGTAAGTTGCAACCATCATGTAAAGTGAGGATTAGATGGTAGTCCTAAGATATAATAACCGTCTATTCCTTCTTATATTTTTACTTTATTTTATTCCCGGTAAAAAATAGATGACATTTTTGTCTCCCAAACGTTGTCCATTCTTTACCTCAATTTTGGTCCAAATACATCTGAATAAGCTATAGACAAGTATTTTATCCTTGCAACTGCCACCTGTTACCTTCTTATACACAAGAACACACACATAAAATGCGCACATGTAGCTTACAACATACCATATCACAATTATGTATATTCAAAAATATGCATTTAATCCCATACACTTATACACAAGCATCAACATTATGTATCCAACTTAGAATATAATAATTACAACAACCACCTAGGATATAATATTAACATCAATCAACTTACAATATTATATTTACATCAATGTGCACATCATCATATATACACATATAGGGTTGTAATTGAGTTATGCTAGCTTGCTAACATAGAGTAAAGGAAAAAAAAGGATTGTAACACTCAATTTATAAAAGTTCACACAATTTGTAGTAAGCAAAATGATGTTACAATTCCCAAAGAATAAATGGATAACATGTGGAAATAACTAAAAAGAAAAAATGTTGAAGATTGAGTCACAAATACATCCTCTATCATTCACAAAAGAACAAAAGAATAAAAGACCAAATCAAGAAGGTAAGAATGTTGATGGTAAGTTAACCATTAGACAACCAACTATTATGGTTAAGAACTATCTATAACACAACAACAATCTAAAATAGTCCGTCAATAGATATATAAAGTATCTAACAACACAAATTAGATATATCAAGTGTATATATATATATTTTTTTTGAAAAACATTATACAACCAAACAATTAATGTTTAATTAATCATAACTTAGATTCCCATAACTGTTAACCATATTGTTCAAGAAAAAAATTAACCAAACCATAAATTTTGCAACCATTAACCAAACCATAAAGTTGAGGTTTGGTCTAGTTTGGCTAATAGTTTAACCACATTCTGTACACTCCTAGTGCACACAAGCCTCCTATAATCCTCAAGTGTTGAATTTAGAAGTAAAATATAACCACTATTATTGAACATCATTAATCAAAAAATGTATAAAAAAATAATGATCAAAGCTTTGTTAGTATCTAATTGATGTAACATTGTAAAATAGGTATATAAGTAATTTGTACTTCTCTATCTCCCCTCCACTACCTGTGAATGATGTCCCATATAAATTCATGGCAAATTAACCACAATTTATGCCCTCATTTTGTTTGTATGCTTTAATAAGTAAAATATACATATAAAATTAATAGATCCATACTAAATATTAAAATATGGAAAACAAATACAAACCTATAATATAATCCACTTGTATTTAGGCATAGGTTTTTCGTTTAGCATCCTTATATATTGCTTAAATTCCCTAGTTGGTGCATAAAGTAAGATAAATTATAAAATATAATACAATAAGTCATTGAAATAAATTTCTTAAAGGGATAAGTAAATGCCTATCAATCAATGTGTATGGAGTAAAGTGTTATTGTCCTTTGAGAAAATCGTACCAAAATGTTATTTTTAACAATGCATGTAATATGCCCAAAACCAAATGTGTCTCAAAAGAAAATGGAGCAGACATTAATTGACCTAGAGCCACCATCATGGCAATATTCACATATTTAATTTTTCACCTTACCTTTCCTCCATGAGATAGAAGTTGCACACCAATACAAAAAGCAGCCATAGACAACAATAACCAACAATCATGTAGGTTAGAGTCATCCATACTATAGATTGTCACTCAAAACATAACCATCTACAACAAAATAAAAATATAAAGGTCACTTAAAAATGCACGAAGGAGTAGTTGTTGATTTTAATTTAGAACCATCATTTAAATTTCACTATAAATAATGATTTTAATTTATAACCACTTACTATTCCTTAGCAATTTTCGTAAAAAAAAAACTCACTAAGGTATAAATTAAAACTATCATTATTACCCCCAAATCTTTTTTTAAACTCCTTGCTTAGGTATAAATGATGGTTACATATTAAAACTTCCATCTTTAGCCGTTTTTATTAAATAAAATAGTAAATGCTACCAACACCACATATAAAACATATATTTGAAAATAATACACAAGTATTAGTTTTGTGTATCACATGCATATATACATCTTAAATTCTATAAAAAATAATCAAATATGTACATGATCATACATTAAAAAAACTCTTACATCAATAAAAATAATAATCAAGTATCATATATACAAAACTAATACACAAGCATTAGTGTTGTGTGTATTCCATTGATAAACACATAACTACGTCAATAAAAGACCTACACTCCTATAAATAATCAAGTATGCATAAAAATGTTGTACATTAATCAAAAAAGTACCTACAGCCAAAGTCCTTAGCTAAATAGTTTAAAGAAAACATCTAGTTACTCTTGTATGTCCTCATTAATGTGGTTATCTAAAAATGACACCTCATGATTTTGATATACCTAAGAAAAATTGCATGGTTATAAGTATTTAATTGAAGTAATAATATTTATAAGTATATGTATGGTATGATCAATACATACCTTTGAATCTCTCACATATTTTATGGTAAAATAACTACAATTGTCATTTCCTCCTTATTTTGGACACTACATTAAGTAAAATTCACATAGTAATTTTTAACATTATACCAAATAGTAAACATTAAGACATAAAAAGGATTTAAAATAATTACTTACACACTCATGTAAGCCCATCGGTGTAATTTATTTCCATCTCTTTTATATATTTCTTAAATGACCTAATTGATGTATATAGACATATTAATCTTTTAATACACTAAGTGACTCATGAAATGAACTTATTAAAGCTATAAATCAACTAATTACCTTTCAATAACCTTTTTGTGGAATGTAACAACATTTTTCTTGTAAGGGGTCAAATTAACATGTGATCTTTCTTAATAGATGTAAAATGACCAAATCCCAATGTGAACTAAAAGAAAGGGGGCCAATAAATCAATGGGGAGTCACTCTCATCACTTGGATTAAATACCCTACCTATTGTTTTAGGTTTCAATAGGATATCACATGAGTGTATAAGAATCCATGTATATGGTTATCCTCTCACTTATCATTTTATCTTTTGAAACCTATAATGAAATAATTATATAATTATGTGTTAGTAATAATCTAAAAGTTATAATAATATTGAAATACCCCACCTTTTTTGAAATGTTGAATGAGGAATTATGCCAATTTTGGGTATTTGAATTTGATTTGGTATTATGATTTGGTTTGAGGTAAATTTTGATTTGAAATAAGGTTGGAAAAGAAAATTTTTCAGGTAAACTGATTGACTAGTTCTATGAACTGATCGATAGGCTCGTCATTTCAGCAAAATAATGTTTACTTGACTAAACTGATTGACTGGCTTATCGAGCTGGGCATATTTTCAAAACTCAATTTTTTGGGAAAATTTCTTATGTTGAAATGGAACTTTGTTAACCTATGATGAATTATTCCTAGGAGATTCTTAGCCTTTTTCATGATGTGTTTAGCTTGAAATGTTGCCTTAGATCGATTTAGATGACCGATTAGGACAATTGAGGGGGAGATGACCTTAGTCTTGTCTTTTTCCACCTCACACCTCTACACATTTCTGAGATTATTGTTTCGATATTATACATAATTCTGATCAGTTGGAAGATTCCTTCCATACTGATCTTCCAGTACATCTCTTGTGAATCTCATTTCTAGACCAATTAACCTACATTATCAAAAAACACCATTTGAGCTCTAGAGAATTGGTCAAAATATCTTAGACAAAATCTATCTATTTAACTCAAATTCAAATGGTAAAAATTAAGGTTTTTGAATTGTTCCTTACCACACTACAATTCATGTTGATTTGGTTGGCTATAAATAGCCCCAATCACCCCTTTTGTTCACCTTCCTTTCAGACACTGAAAATATCTAACTCTTTGTATTCACCTTTCTCCCTTTTTGCACTTTGAGCCTTGTAGTCGAATTCCTTTCACTCTTCTTTTAGTTATTAAGCAAGGAAGAATTATATTTGAAAAAAAAAGCTTGAGTGGTTCATCTTAGAATTCTCTACTTTGCCTTTAGCATGTGGAACAAATTTTCTTTCTTTTCCATTTCAAATTCAAATTTATAAAGGTTATTTATGAATTTCTGAGTTGAAGGTTTTTATTTTTAAGGTTTTAAAAGTCAACATTTTCATAGGCTGATATTTCTAGTTTAAGGAAAGTTTTGCCTATATTAAGTTAGTGATGTTTGCTTATAAAATGGTTCATGAGTAATATTGCATGATATGAAACTCTTACGTTGATATTATAAATTGGGCTGAATGTATATAGCATAAAAAGTGATTTGGATAGTTAGATTCTAGATTTTGAGTAAAAAACATGAACCTTGAGAAAAATGGGATGTGATGATTAAATGTTGACATATACAAGTTAAGTAGGCTAAACGTGTATTATACAATGTTAAAACATATTCTAATGTGGTTAAATGAAGATTTATAAGCATCATCTGCATGAAAATGATTGTTTGGTGTTGTTGTAGGGTAAACCGATCGATTATTAAGGTCAAACCAATCGACTAGTTCCTATAACAGTCAACCGGTTGACTCAACCCATGGACTGGTAAGCCTATAGAGACCTTGATCTTACTCTCTGTTTAAACCCATTGATTGGTCCATGAACAGTTCACCGGTTTTCCCAAATTGATTGATCAGTTTGAGGAAAATTAGGGTTTGGTCGAGTCAAACCGATCAAATGGTTGAGCCAGACTGATCAACTGGTTCTACTAGTTTGTGTGATTTAGTTCCTTTTGGTTTGGTTATGATTTAAGGGTATGCATGGGACTATTCTATGATTATTAAAGGGACAAAATACAGATTTTATCATGGATTAATGACCCAATGAATGGATTAAATGGATCATAATTTACGAAATACTCAATGAGTATTATAAAGGCTAAATGGGTATACCCCTTATGAAAGGTGATGATTTTTGAGAAAAGAGTAATGAAGCACAACATATGCTTGAGTAAAATAATATGATGGGCATAGACAATGTTAAACAAGGATAAATGGAAACCCCACATAGTTGGGAGATGGAAAGGAATGATATGGAATAAATATGTGAATGCTTTGCTTACTCTTTGTATGGGTCTTGTGTGATCACTTATACTCATGAATAATATACTAATCACATAAAGAGAAAGAAAATTGAGTTGTGTATGGGTCTGGGTTACCCGATCCTCGATTAGCTACTAAGGGTTAGTCTGCATTTGTGTGTTTATTGATGCCTTCAGACTTTGCCTTTGGGCAAGATCCTAGAGATCCTAGTTCCTACTTTAGACATTGATGATGTACTAGGGAGTATCGATACCAAAATTTCTGGTTTCCTAGGTGGTTAGCTTCAACCTGGGCTTATGTCGATTCTGGTGATTGGCTTTAGCCTAGACTTATGTCCTCTTTGGTGATTGGCTTCGGCCTAGACTTTATGTCACTTGGTTTGGATAGGCTTCCACGGTATATGAGATCATGTGGTGGTGCACAATCCATCACTTGATGATAAAATCTGGATGATAAGCAAACGAGATTAGGTGTGATGCCAAAACTACAGTCTGTCACGAACCCCACAAAAACCTCTAGATGTCCACACTCTCATGCCCTGAAACCAAGCTGAGGTAGGTCTGCTACTAGCCATCCCCAAAAACCTGCATATGTCTCTCTACTTGTGGGAATGAGTAGGTAGCCAAGCAACGGACACATCAGTATGCTTGGTAATAAGTAAGTCCATTTGTTTCCTCAACGGAAACACAAGTATGCAAACTCTATCATAACATGGATATCATATTCAATATGCGTCAAACTAATGCAATGTTCATAAAGGTAAAAGTGCATCTAAATATACTATCATACATAACATAAACAACACAGGCTTTAGCATGCTTATCTTCATATTATAATAACATAGATAATCACATATGTATTAGGAAGCTTAACTTAGACAACCACTAGGGTTTGTTTTCCCACTTGCACAATCGATTAGATTATACCATTTCCTTATCCATATATTGATATAGGTCAACATCCAGTCAAACATTTCAATTAATAACCAGTTGGTCATTTAAACCATCACACAAGTGTACATATCAAATCTTATCCTTTTTTATCATATGAGACATTGTTACCATCATTCTCTAGTTTTTGTCATTCCACTTATTCATTAACTGGATTTTAGAGGTGATGCAAGTCCACTGTTTCAAGATCGGGTTGAGATTAGATATCAGGAGATTTCAGAGGGAGTTACTCCGCCAAACATGGTAGGGATGTGCGATAAGGCTTTGGAGGCATCTCAAGTCATCTAGGCTTGAAGTGCTTAGTCGGAGAGTAAGAGGAATTTTGAGGGTCGCTAGCATTAAAGTGACAGAAAAAAGGCCTTTTAAAGAGAAAACTTGCCGCCTAGATATGGTAGGAGCATGGGTTAGTGCCCCGAGTTGGAGGTCTATCAAGGGGTCATGCCGATGAGAGGTACTACCATTGTAAGGGATGTGGAACAGATCACCCTGGGATAGACTATAGAGGTAACAAGGTAACATGCCATGGATGTGGCATGGTGGGGTACAGAGCTTATGAATGTCGAGTTGAGGGTGACAACATCTAGAGGAGCCAGTCCAGAACTCAAATTACCAACCCATTCGGTAGCCACAAGCGTAGAATCAGAGAGTTCCTCTGTCACCAACTAGTATTACTAGTCAAGCTAGTTGGCCTAGAGATCAAAGGCCTCACCCTTTCCAACAAGGGAAAGGATCACCTAGTGCAGTAGGAGTTTATCTTTCTTGTGCCTGTCCATAATAATCTGGTCCTCAATAAATATTACTTACTCTCGTTTTCTAGACCTATACATAATTCTCTTGAATGTGAACATTGGATAGTATTGAAGAAATGCTTAGCATGGCAGATGACATCTCAAGATGAGGTCCATAACACCGACCTTGGTTGCTTATGCATGTTTTTAAAGTCAATGTAAGGGTATTTATTTTATGGTGGGATGCATGATGCAACCATGGCTCTCTATGGTAGATATATACCGATAAATTCCGGCTTCTTGATAAAATTGGTTTAAGGTAATTTAACGGCAACAGACTTGAATATGTTGAATTTCATTTCTTTGTAATGTTAGCTTCTTTCCCTTACTTTGTGTGGGTTTGAGAGGGGGATGATAATTGAGCTGCCTCTGGCTTCATAATCTATACTATTGGTGATGATTATGTTTGTAAGGAGAACCCTCAAAGTTGCTCTACAGCAGTTGGAAATATAAGAAATCTTGGCCTTGGTCAAAGTTCATGCTGGTTTTTGGAAGAACTTGTGAATGGTAATGGGTTGCGTGTGTGGTAAAACCTGTGGGGATTCAGCTAATGCAGGCTGGGGTTCTCTCTTGATATTTGGATGTTAAAGCTGCATCACCCCGTTGCGCTTTTGGGGTTCAAACTAGTTGCTAGTACTGGCTTTCGTATAGTACTAGATGTGTATGTGTGGACATTTCTCGGTCTATCTACATCTGATTCTTAACTCTTTAATCTTTCATTGCTTGTTTGTTTGCAATTGAATACACATGCTGCATGCAAGACGCAGGCTAGGCTTACTGAAATAGCAAAGGTTTGAAAACCTGCCATTGAAATGTGCAGCCACTACTGCTGTGCATTGAGCGATCCCTGTTAGTTGAATATTTCCCAATCATCTTGGTGATGCACACGAGAACCGCCCAAGGCCCAAGAGGCATGCAGTCCAGCCCACTAAACTTCAGGATTACGTCTTGGATTAGCTTAGCCAGGGAATATTTCCGTTAGGCAATAACTTATTTATGTTGCTATTCCCGTCTTTTTATTTTCCATCTGAACTGTTAGTTGTTATGGGGATTGTACTGCTATGGTGACGTGTATGGACCGGTATGGGTACAATGTTGAGCTGTGGTATAAATAAAGAGCCTAGCCGAAGATATCGGGGGAGGCTATTATTCCAATCCTCTGCTATCTCTTATCTCTTCTTTCTCAAGAGCTTTCCCTGCTCAAAAAGGGACGCACACCATTCCTGCATCATCATTTGGTGCTTTCATTGAGAGTCTTCAGCGATGGTGGACGGAGTACACACACGCTCTCAATCATTGGAGGATAACCCACAGCAACCTCGAGACCCTTCTGCTGGTGTTGTAGAACTTGACCAAAAATTCAATACCCAGCAAGAGGCCATCAACGATCTGGCCCAATCATTCTCAAATCAAAAAAACATCATGCTTGAGCTTCTAGCTAAATTCTCAAGGTTGGAGAACATGCTTTCAGCCAGTTCGTCCAACACCACCCCCACCACACACCAAGGTCCACCTCCTTTACCGCCACTTCTTCCAACTCCGGCTACCCTTCCACCGCCACCGCCAACCACAATCCACTCACCACTGATGATACCCGCATCTATACCACCCCCGCTCCACAATACCACACATACCAAACCACCAAACCCTTGCACTATGACTTATCCACTTTTGATGGGTCGAACCCTCTGGATTGGATTTTCCAAGCAGAAAGGTATTTCCATTTTTACTCTGTTCCAGTTGAACAACATTTGGATATCGCCAGCTTCTATATGACAGATCAAGCTCTGAGTTGGTTCCAATAAATGTATTGGAACAATCAACTAACCTCCTAGCCCTCCCTGACTCGAGCAATCAAACATCGCTTCGGGCCATCCATTTATGATAATCATCAGGCATCACTTTTTAAGCTCTCACAAACCGGAACTATCATCGAGTATCAGACCCAATTCGAGAATATCTGCAATAGGGTCACTGACCTTTCGACCGAAGGTATCCTAAATTGCTTCATATCCAGGCTTAAGGCTCCAATCCAGCGAGAGCTCGCAATTCTCAAACCCACCACAATTTCTTCGGCTTTAGCTTTAGCCAAACTTATTGAAGATAAACTTTTTGATCAATGAGCTCCCTTCAATCGGCCAACCACCATGAGACCGAATAACCAAAATCACAACCCACCACTGATATCACCAATGTCGATAATACCACCCTAGAAATCCAATTTAGTTAACCCCAAACCAAAACAGCTCACCCCAGCTGAGATGCGATCTCGGTGTGCTTAAGGCTTGTGTTATAATTGTGATGAAAAATATAGGCTAGGACACCAATGTAAATCCCCAATTTTCCTGCTACTCGATGAACCTCAAGAACCTGGAGACGAAGGGGAAGATGAGTCCGAAGAGGATCCACCAACGGAGCCGGAAACCACCCTCCATGTGCTCACTAGCACGACTAACTTTCAGACCCTTCGCTTGGCAGCAAAAATCAATGGACATTCTGTAGCAGCGTTGGTTGATTCTGGGAACTCCCATAATTATATCCATCCCAGGGTTGCGAGGTACCTTGGCCTAGTCATAGAGGAAGGCCATAATTTATCGGTGGTGGTTGGAAGTGGAGAAAAGCTGGAGACAGAGGGCCGCTGTATGAATGTCATTGTTCGAATTTCCCAAGCTTCCTTCACCATTGATTTCTATGTCATGCGCTTCATAGGGGCTGATGTTATTTTGGGGACCCAGTGGTTATGGACCCTAGGTCCAGTGACAACGGATCATGAGAGAATGGTCATGAAATTTCAGTACCAGGGCCAACCCATTGAGCTTATCGGGCACACTCCCCACTTGGACCGATCTCAATCAGCCAGTTAAAAAGGCTACATCACTGATCAACTGAAGCCTAGTATTTCCACCTTCAATTGAATCCAGTCGAGCAACCCACAAATGCAGCTGCTCAACTGTCTTCTTTACATCCAAGAATCCAGGATTTACTCCAGAAATTTGAGAGAGTCTTCAGCTCTCCAAAAGGGCTCCCTCCCCACAGGCTCATGGATCACCATATTAATTTACAGCCCCAAGCTCAGCTGATCAATGTAAGACCGTACCGGTACCCTCATTTTCAGAAAGCAGAGATCGAAAGGCAAGTTAACGAAATGCTACGTGATAATATAATCCGCATTTCTACTAGCCCCTTTTCATCTCCAGTATTATTAGTCCGAAAGAAGGATGGGTCATGGAGATTTTGTGTCGACTATCGAGCTCTCAACGCCATTACTGTAAGAGACCACTTCTCAATTCCTACAGTAGAAGAGTTACTTGATGAGCTTCATGGAGCTACTGTCTTCTCCAAATTAGACCTACGAAGTGGTTATTTCCAAATTCGGGTTCACCCACCCGATATTCATAAGACCGCTTTTCGCACCCACGAAGGTCATTACGAATTTCTTGTGATGCCCTTCGGGCTTTCCAATGCCCCATCTACTTTCCAGGCTACCATGAATAACATCTTCCGGCCACATCTTCGTAAGTTCGTTCTGATATTTTTTGACGACATTCTAATTTACAGCCCCCACATGGAAGCCCACATTTCCCATCTCCAAATTGTTTTTCAATTGCTATAGACCCATCAGCTTTATGCGAAACTAAGCAAGTGTGCTTTCGGTCAATTGAAGATCGACTACCTTGGCCATGTTATTTTAGCCCAATGATTGGCAATGGACCCGCAGAAAATTGAAGCTATTTTAAATTGGCCCAATCCAAGCTTAGTTACCGCAGTGAGAGGCTTCCTTGGCCCAATCGCTGCTTTGTGAAAGGCTATGCCTCTATTGCTGCTGCACTAACCGATCTGTTGAAGCGCAATGCTTTTCATTGGAATGACATCACCTAGCAGGCTTTCAACCACTTGAAGGTAGACATGACTATTGCCCCTGTTCTTGCTCTCCCAAAGTTTTCAATTCCATTTGTTGTCAAAACAGATGCATCAGGCGTGGCAATAGGTGTTGTGCTCTCTCAACAGTCCCATCCAATTGCCTTCTACAGTAAGCGGTTGCCGCCACAGCTCCAAACTTTGTCAGTATACAATCGAGAAATGTATGCCATCACTGTTGCTGTCCAAAAATGGCGCTAGTATTTATTGGGATCTCCCTTCACAATAATGACGGATCACCAAAGTCTAAAACAACTTCCGAACCAGAGAATTCAAACTCCCGAACAACAGCATTGGCTTACTAAATTACTAGGTTTCGAATTCAATATTATGTATAAGGCTGGGGATATGAACAAGGCTGTGGATGCTCTTTCGCGTTGGACATCTGAGGCACAAGGTACATTTCTTGCTATCTCCTCATCAATGCCTACGATCGTCAATCAAATTAAGATTACAACCAATGCCGATCCACAAATCCAAGCTATGTTATGCCAATTCGAAGGCCCAGAAGGTCCTCCAACTGGTTATTCCAGCCGACATAATTTGCTCTTCTTCAAGGGGATAATAGTTGTTCTTGCTGATACTTCCCTACGACACCAACTCCTTTGTTATTTTCATGATTCGCTGATAGGGGGCCATTCAGGGGTTGCAAAAACATTAGCTCGCATCTCTGCTAATTTCCACTGGGCTGGTATGCATCGTAATGTCAAGGATTATGTGGATCGATGCGCTGTATGTAAAATGGTTAAACCGAAGGTCAGTAACCCAAAGGGACTTCTACAACCTCTTCCGGTGCCTGTCCGAATCTGGGGGGATGTTACAACTGACTTTATTACTGGGTTGCCTCCATCGGGTGGGAAAGAAACCATTTGGGTCATCGTTGATAGGTTATCAAAATATGCCCACTTTTGCGCACTTCCGGCTCGATTTACCGCGACTAAGCTTAGCGAACATTTTGTTCAAGAGGTAGTAAGGCTCCATGGGTACCCAAGGTCAATTGTTTCTGATCGGGATCCGTTATTCACGAGCCATTTCTGGCAGGAGATGTGTCGGCTGTAGGGTACTAAATTAAAAATGAGCAGCGCCTACCATCCCCAAACGGATGGGCAAAGTGAAGTCTTGAATCGCTGCTTAAAGACCTACATGCGTGTCTATGCCAGTGATAAACCCCGACAATGGGCTCCGCTCCTACCTTGGGCTGAATATTGGTATAATACAAGTCACCACAGCGCCATTGGTATGACTCCTTTTCAGGCTGTATACGGCCGAGAACCCCCTGTCTTCCTGATTACATTGAGGGTGGGACCAACATTGATACACTCCAGGACGATCTTCAAACAAGAACTGATCTGCTCAACACCTTGAAGGACAACCTCCTTCGGGCGTAGGTGCGTATGAAAAATTAGGCTGATAAGCATTGTCAGGACAAGGAGTTTAACTGCGGGGATTGGGTATTCGTGAAGCTCCAACCCCACAAACAGCACTCGCTAGCTCTTAGGCAGTCCAACAAGCTCTCCAAGAAGTTCTTTGGGCCCTTCAAAATCGTGGAACAAATTGGATCTGTTGCATATCGTCTTCAGTTTCCAGATCACTCTCGCATCCACCCAGTCTTCCATATTTCGGTCCTAAAGGCATGCTGGGATTCAGATCAAGCCGAACCATCACCTCTTCTAGCCATTGATGTTGATGGACAACCTATTTTTGAACCTCTCCAAGTGCTTGGCACTCATATTGTCAAACATCAGCAGCAACCGGTCAAGCAAGTCCTAGTCCAATGGGATAACTCAAGCCCTGAAGAAGCCACCTGGGAGGATTGGGACCAGTTTCAACGTAGCTTTCCTCAGCTCAACCTTGAGGACAAGGTTGCTTTCCAAGGAGGGAGTGTTGATGCACACGAGAATCGCCCAAGGCCCAAGAGGCATGCAGTCCAGCCCACTAAACTTCAGGATTACGTCTTGGATTAGCTTAGCCGGGGAATATTTCCGTTAGGCAATAACTTATTTCTGTTGCTATTCCTGTCTTTTTATTTTCCATCTGAACTATTAGTTGTTATGGGGATTGTACTGCTATGGTGATGTGTATGGACTGGTATGGGTACAATGTTGAGTTGTGGTATAAATAAAGAGCCTAGCTGAAGATATCGGGGGAGGCTATTATTCCAATTCTCTGCTATCTCTTATCTCTTCTTTCTCAGGAGTCTTCCCTGCTCAAAAAGGGACGCACACCATTCCTGCATCATCACCTGGCTAGAACTTTGTACGCAGAAAGCACTAGTACTAAGGACCTAAGGTGCATTAGTGCATGCATAAAGAGTTTGAAAAACTTGTCTTATCTAAATATGAAGAACCGAGGTTTTATCCTAAGATATTCTGAGTTACACTTACTACATCGTACTTCCTGCTTGTTCTTGCTAGCTATCATGTGTAGTTGACATCGACATAGTTGCCCACAATGCTTAGCTATTCACAGCTAATGGTGGTGAAGATCGGTCTGGTCCACGGAGACTTACTGAAGCCTATTATTATCCCCTTCGCTCTTCTCCATATCCACTAGCTCTTGAATTGACCCCCAATCAGCAGTTTTCCATTCCCATAGAAACCGCCTGTGATTCCCGTTTCCTTCTGGGTTCAGAGGCCGATATTGATCGGTCCTTACCACGTAAAACTAAATGTAGCAGAATGGCTAAGATGGGGCATCACTTAGCCATATTATATTGATTCTTGTTATCGGCGAGTTACTAAACGGAAGACAAAATGGAGTGCAGGTATTAATATGCAAATATTGGCGCCCATGTATGTCTTTTGCAGTAGTAATCTATAATTGACCCGTTTGGTAAATGTAAATAAATGTGCAGGAACCGAAAAAACTGATTGGAAATTAATTTAGGAATATAAAATCTCTATATGTGATAAATTAAATGTAATTAGAAATAAAGTAATTAATTTAGTAAAATACCCTTTTAAATTTTGTTATATATGAATAATCAAGTAATTATATAAGGTTATTTTAATCTGTTCCTCCCAATTCTCATTCCCAAATTTTATTCCCTACCCTCGCCAGTAATGATTTGATGGGAATAGGAAAACTTCAATCTTATTCCCATTCTTCTACCCCCATGCTCTATAAAAAAAACAATGATTTTATTACTTTCACTGCATTATTCTCATTCCTACACCCCTACTCTCATATAGTACCAAATTCCCGTGATGGAATGATGATCAAAGTGAGGCTATACCTTATCACCTTATTAAAAATTCAGAAAGTCACCAAAGTGTGATTGTCTTTGGTACTAAAATAATCGGTTTGGTTTCTATGAAATCTTGTGTTTATATTTGATTTTCTACTTTGGTATCAGAGTTGTACTTACCCAAAGATCCTGACTTCAAAATTCATTATGGTAGATCTAAGCTCTCAAGCCTCTACATATCCCAGAAACAATGATATATTTGCAGCACACAATGGAAATCAACAAACTCATGTGTCTTCCGCAACTTCAACCAACCAAGATAGTGCATTGAAGATTGTAATCAGCCCATTAAGTCAACACATCACAATTAAACTCAATGATGATAACTATTTAATATGGAAGTTTCAGATGGAATATGCTATAAGTGGTTATGGATTGGAAGGGTTTATTTCAGGTGCAGAACATGTGCCTCTTGCCACTATTATTGATGCAACTAGTTCAGTCATCACTAACCCAGCATATGTGGCCTACTAAAGACAAGATAAACTTCTTGTTTCATGGCTATTGTCCTCAATGTCCTCCAATTATATCCCTTAGTTAATTGGATGTAAGACAGCTTGAGAATTTTAGACTATGCTTGTTCAATCCTTTACACCACAATCGACAACCAAAGTGATGTATTACAAGAAAAAGCTTGAATCTTGCAAGAAAGAAGGAATTTTTATGGAAGAATATTTGGTAAAGATCAAGACTTTGGTGGATCAAATAAGAGAGGAAGACCATAAGATCTCTAAATATGATCATGTATTGGCTATTCTGAATGGATTGGGGGATGAATATGAAGCTATTGTTGCAATGATAGCCTCTCAAGAAACTTCCTACAATCTACAGAGTCTTAGGAAATCTTATCTTTACTTACAAAGGGATAATTAATCAAAGAATTGCAGGAAAAATGACATCAAACATGGCATCTTATAGAAAACCAAATAATCCTGAAAATTGGGGATCTGGGGGATGGTATTCTAGTGGTCAAAGAAGTCAAGGAAGAAGAGGTAAGGGAAGAGATGGTTGAAGCAACAACCCACAATTTCAACTATGTGGAAAACTTGGATGTACTATTTAGAAATGCTATTACAAATTTGATGTTAGTTTCATAGGAGTTAATTTAGTAGGAGGTGGCTCTTTTCTAGTGGAACTTCAACACTAGCCATAGATAGTAGTGGTGCTCCTATCAATATGGTTCAAGACAACTCTCTGAATACTCAAGAATCTACAGCCCAAGTACTGACTTCCCATTTAGCATCAAACTAATCAAATTGGTATCTAGATTCAGGTGCTACAAACCATGCCACAAATGATCTAGCAAACCAGAATCTTGGTTCTGAATACAATGGTAAAAACCAAGTCTATATAGGAAATGGTCATGGCCTAGGTACTTCTCATATACAACATTCTTTAATACTTGCCTCTCATAATTCTAAATTATTATCTCTAAAAAATATCTTACATATTCCTCTAATAACTAAAAATTTGATTAGTGTCTCTTAGTTTGCTAGGGATAATGGTGTTTATTTTGAATTTCATCCCTCTACTTGTTTTGTGAAGGATTTGAAAACCAAAGACTTAATTCTTGAAGGGATAGTGCATGATGGCCTTTACCAATTAAAATTACAATCTCAAATGGCTCAAGATGGCATAAAGAATAAGAAGACTCGGACTGGTTCTACCTCATCCAATTCTTTTCATGTTCATTTTACCTCTACTAGAAATTCTGATTTTGATATTTGGCATAAGCGGTTAGGACATCATTCCTTAAAAGTAGTTAAGAAAATCTTAAATTATTGTAACATTCTAATTCTTGTTAATAATAACACTCCAGTCTATGAGTTTTGTCAAATGGGTAAATCTCACAAACTTCCTTTTCCTATTTCTCAAACCACTTATAATGAACCCTTGAAACTTATTGAGGTATATATCTTGGGACCTACTCCTATGGCTTCCCAATATAGCTATAGATACTACCTAAGCTTTGTTGATGCCTTATCTCAATATACTTGGATCTATCTTTTAAATCCAAAGCTAAAACACATGAATGTTTTGTCCAATTTAAGATGCAGGCATAATTACATATAAATAAGAAAAATAAATGTTTTTAAAACTAATTGGGGAGAAGAGTTTCGAATCCTCACTGCCTTACTAAAATGAGCAGGTATTATTCATAGAATTACATGTCCACATATCGCTGAACAAAATGGAATCATTGAAAGGAAACATAGACGTATAGTGAAAATTAGCCTTACTCTTCTTGCTCAAGCCAATCTTCCTCAAAATTACTGGTGTGATGCGTTTACTAGTGCCATGTACTTGATAAATAGGCTTCTAACTGAGTTTCATCATGGACAATTCCCTCATAAGTTATTGTTCTCTACCAAAACGAATTATAAATTCTTGAGGGTGTTTGGATGCCTGTGTTTTCCTGATCTTAGATCATATAATGCTCACAAAATGGATTATAGGTCCTCCCCATGCACTTTTCTTGGTTACAATTCCTCTCACAAAGGATATAATTTTTGGGATAAGGATGGGAGAGTGTTTATATCACACCATGTTGTGTTTGATGAGTCAAAATTTCCTTTTCAATATAAGCAATAGATATGTGACAACGAAGGTTCTCTCTATAATGCTCCAATAGCAACTACAACTATTCCAATTATAACACATAATTTAGATACATCTTCAACTACTAGTGTTTCACATGATCAGTCAGAGAATTCCTCCAACCTTGGGTTTGCATCAAGTTTTAACACTTTTGATTCCAAAGTGTTCTCTGGCTCTTCAGAATCATGTTCCAATTCATATTAGTCTCTTACTAAATCAGTTCATTCAAAGCCTTCTCATAATGAAGAAAATGATGCACACTCTACTCCTGTATAGGTGGTTAACGAACATCACATGATTACAAGAAAGAAAAGAGGGTTTTTTACACCAAAAGTCTATGATGTTTATTTGGATTCAAATGAACTAGAGACAATAGAATAAGCATGATAAGTTCATATTTTGACACATTTTATACCCTTATAATCTTAGTTTTTAGTATTTTATTTAACTAATATAGGTGAATAGTTGTAGTTTTATGCTTACGTGGTAATAATTGTATAAATGTTATTATTTAAGCTAAAATGATATAAATTAAATAAATTTAGAATAAAATATTATTTATTAATATTTAATTAATTTTATTTTGTAGGTTCTATTTTTAAATAAAAGAAATTAAAAAAAAGGGATTTTGACCTTTGGACCAACGACCAAAGGCCGAAGGCCCAAATGCCATGGAACAAAGGGAGACGATGAGAAAAAGAAAACGGAAGCCAAACAGAGGCTGCATGCACGTAAAGAAAAAAAAAGGAAGAGGCGGACCTGCGAACTAAGGGCTGATGTGGAGGTAGACGAACGAAAGAAAAAGAAGATAGCCACATAAGAATAAAAGAAGCGATAGTACGAGACACAAAAAAAGGCGAAGTCAGCAGGGCTAACATGGAAAGAAAGGCTCGACAGAAAAAAAAAAATTAAGAGGCACCGCATGAAATAAATAGAGGGCATGCGATAGAGATGAGTAGGACTGTAGGAGCAGTAGTGCGGCAAAACACCGGAGAGGGAGAGTGTGGCAGAGCCACACGTCAGAGAAGGGAGAGAGTCGTGAGGAGGACTGACGAAAACAGAGCATGGACTTCAAGGCAATGCACAGAAGGCCAGGCATAAGTCCCCCATCCACAGCCATCAGTAGAGCTGGCAATCGGACGGGTCGGGTCACTATCGAATCAGGTAACATAATAATCGGGTCACATCGGTTTCGGATAATTTCGGATTATTTTGTCGGGTCGGACTGGGTCGGGTTTGATTCGGATCAACTCAGTATCGGATAATCTCGGGTCATTCTAAGCTCTCGGGTCGGGTCTGGTTGAGATCGGATGGACTCGGATTCGGGTAAATTTGGGTTGTTCTAATTTCGGTTCGGGTTCGGATCGGGATCGGTTGAGTTTCAATGATTATATTTTCGGGTTGAATTTAGATTGAATTTAGGTTATTTCATATTTGAGCCATGCTTGTGTCATTTTCTTTCTTTCTTTTTATTCCAAGATATTATTAAAAGTTAATGATTTTGAGATCATTTATTTTAATTTATCTTATTCAATTAAAAGTAAATTATTATATTAATTGTTTTGGGGCCTTAGAATTTTTTATCATTATTTCATCTTTGGAGATGTATCTGACGTTTCAAATTTAAAAGTTTTCAAATCGTATCACTTTTCTTTTTATGTTAAGGTATAACTTATAATTCAACTCCATTATTAGCTTGGTCATATTGAGTTCTAGTATTATTTTAAGTTTATATTATATTTATATCTTATACGCTCCTTACATGATATTAACTTATAATAGTCATTGATAATTGATAACAAATGAAGACTTCTAAGGTTGTACTTCTCATATTATTTTTAAAAGAGATAGATCACATCATATCAACATAATTTTAATAAATATAATAATAATAATAATAATAATAATAATAATAATAATAATAATAATACAAAAATAATGATAACAATAATAATAGTAATCAATGAATATCAATTATGGCAAAAATAATAATAACAACATATTAGTTTTTTATTATATATTTTGATTAGATCATATCAAGCTAAATAAGATAAAAATTAAATAAAGTAAGTAATAATGACTATTATTGACAAAAGACCAACTAATATTGACTTCTTACTATTTAACACTGTTGATGTAATAAAAAATATTAATCTTCAATTTTTATAATGAATAACTAACATTCTCACTCTAGATTTTTCTTACTTTCCTATGATGTTGTAGGTGCTATATTGCAAGGTATGGCCGTATAGATACTAACATATAGTGTTCAAGGCTGCACTGTTATTATCTTATGGTACTAGATGGAATAATGGAAGTGAACTAATATTTAAATGGCATAGTAGTGTTATTCTTTTTGTTTTCTCTACTTTTATTTCTATTGGTATCAATGGATATTGTATTTGTATATACATAAGTGATATAAATTTTATGAAAGTATATTGTTTCTAGATTTTGATGTAAGTGCTAGTATGGATTAGTTGCACATCTATATTATTTCATGTTTTATGAAGTTTTAAAAATTTTGAGTTATGGGTTAATGTTAATTTTTGGGTGGTACCAAGTTGAATCTTTATAAATTTATAATTTTTCAGATAATATCAGATTTTGGACAAATAATGGATCGGGTCGGGTCATTTCGGATTTATAGTTTTTCGGGTTATATCGGGTTTCGGGTGAATAGCGGGTCAGGTCGGGTTTATTTCGGGCTTATGATTTCTCGGGTTATATCGGATATCGGATATGTATCGGATCGGGTCGGATAGGTTTCGGGCTTTTAATTACTCGGATAAAATCGGATCGGATTTCGGGCGGATCGAGTCGGTATTCGTCGGATTTTTCGGGTCGGGTCAACTTTTTCCGGCTCTAGCCATCAGCCGGAAGAAAAAGAAAAACAATAATTGCACAGAAATCAAGGCGCTGAGAAGGAAGAAAATTAGAGAAAGTTTAATACCGGTAGAATTTATTTCAGATAAAATTAATTTTTATCTGAATACATTCTTGATCTTTTATTTAAAATTAATTCCGGTTATTTCTTTCTCTTATTTTAATTTATATTTTAGATATATATTTATGTGTAATTAATTCTATAATTATGGCTGGCCGATTATTTATTGTTAAAGAATAAATTGAAACCCTAGATTAGGATTTGAGATATAATTTTATTTTCTTTGTTTCGTGGGATTGTTTTTTGAATCTATTTTAATTGCTATCGTTTATATATATAATTCTATCAAGTATAATTTATTTGGTGCATGTCTTGTTATGGTTTCCTTATAAGTGGCAATATGTAGGATTATTTACCTGCTAGGTGGCCATATAAATATACTAAAATTTATATGTATAAATTTCAGCTAGGTTAGATAATAATTCACCTCATAGTTTTGTGATTCTAACCGAAGTAGTAAAACGTTTAGATATGTGTAGGTCAAGGAAAGGAAATACATCTAGACATGCTTTGTGTACTAGTTTGGGTACTTAGATTAACAGCCTTCCAATTACACTTAATGCATTAAATCTAGTTAAATATAGGAGTCGCTTGTTGCTGCTATACTGCTAGCATTTAATAGCGTTAATATTAGCGCTTTATCGTATTAGTTAATTAAGGGAAGTAATATAAGGTATATGGACCTACTTTTGGTGTACAACTTGGTCAATCTCTTTCTCATGATTAAAATATGACTTAGAAATTAATATTATAATTTTGACCTAATATAGTGGTGGATTTCAATTTCCCTAGCATATTTATCATATCTGCGGTTTCCTATTATTTTTATTATTATTTTATTTTATTTATTCCTTTTATTGTTTTTATTTTTATAACCCCCATTATTATTTTATTTATTTATTTTGTGTTATTTAGTGTTTTTATTTTTATTGTTATTCTTAAGCTAGTTAGATAGAGGTGAGCCCTATCAATCCCCGACATAGAACGATACCCTTATTTACCAGTGCTACAATTGACAACAAGAGGGTTTAAATTGCGTGCCGGCTACGCCACACCAAGGCGTGGTAACATCCTCGGTTGAGATAGCCATGGAAGATGGATAAACTACATTGATGAAAATAAGACTTGGACACTTGTTCCTCTACCTCAGGATAGGAAGGTGGTTGGTTGTAAGTGGGTTTTTAAGATAAAGGGATATCCAGATGGATGTGTAGCTCGATATAAGGCAATATTGGTTGAAAAATGTTATGTGCAAATTCATGGCATTGATTTTAGTGAAATTTTCAATCCTATAGTTAAAACTTGCAACAATACGAATTGTGTTAACTTTTGCCTTATCTAAGCAATGGTTAATATGTCAATGATGCCTTTATTAATGGTGATCTAGGTGAAGAAGTCTACATGAAACAACTAGTAGGATTCAATGACAAAAATGCTTTAGTATGTAAGCTTAAAAAGGTTTTATATGGTTTGAAACAAACACTTAGAGCTTGGTTTTAGAAACTTAAAAAGTGTCATGAACAGCTGGGTTTTAGCTCATCAAAGTCAGATCATTCCTTATTTATTCAACACACATAGACCTGTACTATTTTGGTGTTGGTGTATCTTGATGATATCATTATCACTTGTAGTGATGAGTCTCAGGTGCATAGATTACTTAATCTTTTACATGATTTTATTTCTCTAGTCTCAACTACTTTCTAGGTATAGAAGTGGTTCATATAAAAACAGGTCTACATTTGTCTTAATGGAAATATATTTAAGATTTTCTAGGAAGATTTAAGATGAATGAAGCTAAGCCTTTGCCTACACCAATGGTCAGTAGATTGAAGCTATCTAAACAAGAAGGAAATCCTATTGATAAGATTACTAAATATAGATCTATGGTTGGAGCATTACAATAAATTACTATTACTAGCTAGATATTTGTTTAAGTGTTAACAAGGTTTCACAATTCATGTGAAAACCTCTAAGCACTCAGTGGAAAGTAATGAAACGTATACTAAGATCTCTTAAAGGTACCATTAAAGACAGACTAATAATGAAGTCCACTAATTGACTACAACAGATTGATTATAGTGATGCAGATTGGGCAAATGATCCTGATGACAGAAGATTAGTAAGTGGCTTCTGAGTATACTTGGGTGCAACTTTCATTACTTGGTGCTCTAAGAAAAAAAATGTAGTGACAAGATCAAGTACTCAAGCTGAATTTCGAAGTCTGGCCAATGCAGCATCCGAATTGATTTGGATACAATGTCTTCTTTAAGAGCTTGGTATCTCTAATCCTATGCCTTTCATTTTATGGTGTGACAATCATAGTACAATTGCCTTATCAACAAATCCAGTTCTCCATGTCAGAACCAAGCACTTGGAACTATATCTATATTTTTTTTAAGAGAAAAGGTTGCAATCGGTCAGATTTTAGTCAATCATGTCCCCGCTATTGATCAAATTGTAGATATATTTACTAAGGCTCTATCGCTGTAGTTTTATGTCAAGATGAAATAGAATTTGATGATAGAGATATTGATACAAGGAGAAAGAGAATAGTTTTAAAGGGGGAAATAAGATAAAGCATATGATAGGATTAGTTTATCTTAGCATAGGCTTATCTTCTAATCTTATCTTTATTACTGTTATAAAAAAGATATGATCTAGGATTTTAGGGGATTAGACATATCAATCTCTAGCTGCATTATATATATATATATATATATATATATATTGTAAACAGGCTACAATAATGATATATAGAAGAATCGAATACAAAAAAATAGAGAAACAAGTTCTCTTTGGTTTCTCTTAAATCTTATGTTTATATTTGATTTTAATCGTGCTAACTGAGGGTTGTATTCCTCGCTAGATTAATGAGAATATTCATGAGCATTTCTCTTTTAGGTAGTTTGATAAGCGGAGATGTGAGGTTGGAAATTAAGAAATAACAATTGATTTATTATTTTTTGTATGTAATAAAAATGACTTAGGAATAAAAGTCTACTATGCTTGATATGTGGGAATAAAATTAGAAATAAAATAGTTAATTTACCAAATTATTATTTTTAAATTTATAATATTTTTACATATGATTAAATAGAAATTTATTTTAATACTATTTTAGTCTTTTAAATTTTCTTATATATATATTTTTTATAATTCTCAAATATGAATTAACAATCCCTTTAATAATAAATCTTAAAGAATAAAAGATCAAATTTTATTTTATTTTTATGTTCAATCCTTTCCATTCGCATCTTTAGTAGATGCCTCGTATATAATATTTTATAATGATTATAATAATTAAAATATTAAAGATTTAAAATATAGGGTTTGCTCCTACGTATATAGTAAATGAATAGTAGTAGTAAAATATAGTTCCTGTTACTATATATATAGTAAATAAATAATACGTTATTAATAAAATTATAATAACGAAGATAGCTTAAAGCTAATTTACTTTGTCAATAGGTATTCTAAGGATTCCCCACCCTATAAATAACATGCAAATCACCATTAGTTGTATCGATGATAAACAGAGTAATAACTTTTAGTTGGCTACATAGAAGGACCACTAAGTAAATCCATCCACCTACAATCTCATTGGTCCCCTGGTGTATTTTTTTTTGTGAGAGCAATAGTTTATTAGATAATTGATTGGTTGATTGATATATTTAATATATAAATTCAAGTCAAGGGCAGATCACGAGATTTTCCATATCTCATGAACTTACTCTCTAGTATACATTGATTGATAGTTGACTAATATACTAAAAATCAAATAAATTGGCTCCTACTTTTCTAGCTAATTGAGCCCTTAGCTCTGTGACCAGGCTTAATCAAATTCATTAACAAAATAGTAAGATCATGTTTGTATATAAAAAGAATATATATATAGATGCTTTTGAATTAAAAGAAGGCATTATGCACAAGCTATGAATATGTCACATAATTCCTTTTATTTCTACAATGATCACCATAACTCTGCATTGTTTCGACGAGAGTCTGACGCTTCCATCCATAAGAAATTCAAGCTTTCTTATAAAACCACTAACCTAGCTATAGTGCTCGCTGATTCTACAATAGCTGAAGCAATTCATGTTGAATCGTCTGATACAGGACTAAATATGGAGGAAGATAAGGATGAACGGTCAGAAAATCCTTAGATGCATGAGTGATTGTTTAAGGATATTTTGAAGGGACAAGTTAGGAAGATTTTTTATTCCAATTCAAATGATGAGGAATGGAAGCAGATTAAAATAATGGATGAAGAGGACTGCATTGATGATCCAAAAATCCCTAATTCTCAATGGCCTCAAATTCGGTTATCTAGTAATGAAAAGAGGAAGTTGCATAGAACTTGGAGACGGTCCTTCATCATTAAGCCTATTGGACACTTGATGTGATATGAGACAATTTACCAGAAGGTTCGTGATTTGTGGTCTTTAGAGGGAGCCTATGAACTTATTGATTTGGGGATGGGATTTTTCCTAATCAAGCTGCAAAAATGGGATGATTTTGAATACATTCTCAGCGATGGTCTATGGATGGTTTATGGCTAATATATGTTTGTACAAAAGTGGACACTGGATTTTTGAGTCTCCATTGCTTCAATCACCTCTACTCTTGCTTGAATTACAACCCTTGAAATTCCTATTGAGTACAATGGGGATGAGGAGGAGATCATAGAAATTGACAACTATGTTGGGAAATTCATCAAAATTGACTCAAAGACGACTAATATTTCCATAGGTAGGTTTGTGTGGATTGTAGTCCATATTGAATTAAACAAGCCCCTACTTCACAATATTTACATCGGTTCATCTGTATAAAACATACTCTGATCATCACCCTATCTTACTTACTCTAGAGAATGAAGATAGGTCTTTACTTTTGAGTTGTGGATTATTTTTTAAAGTAGCTTGGACCTCCCATCCATCCTTAAACAAAGTGATAGCAGAAAATTGGAAGGGGGAGGCAGGTTTTTGCGATAAGATTAAATATTGTACCAATATGTTGAAAAACTAGAACTGTCAATGTTTCAGAAATGTGCAAGCATGAAAGAGGAGAGTATTAGCCAGGATTGAGGAGATTCAAAGAGCTTTAACAATAGGGTTTTCAATTAGCCTTGATCTTTTAGAAGCTAAATTAGCTAAAGAATATAATGAAATTATTACACAAGAGCACATTTATGGAATACAATATACAAAGTGTATCAATGCCTTTCTCTAGGACAGAAACACTCACTTCTTTCATGCGGGTGTGGTGGCTAAACGATGACGCAATAGGGTGATAAATTTACGTAAAGATGATGGCTCATGGATCTCGAACAAAGGGGATATGATGTTGCTGGTGTTTGATTTATTCAAGAATCTCTTCACTATGGATAAGGTTTATGGTAGAGATCATAGGGTTCATACGCATTTCTGAGAGCTGATTAAAACTGAGAAGGTAGATTTGAGCTAGCTTATTTCCCTTAACGAAGTAAAAAAATGCTATTTTTTCCATGGTTACTTTGAAAACCCCTAGCTGGACGATTTTAGCCCTATTTTTTTATCAAAAATTTTGCCATGTGGTTGTACAAGACCTATTTTCTTTTGTTTTGGATGCCTTTAATCAAGGCAAATTCTGGTAAGAAATTAATGAGACCTTCCTCTCTCTGATTTCCAAATAGGAACATCCAACCTATGTTAAGGAATTTAGACCTATTGGCATCTGTAATGTTTCTTACAAGGTGATCACTTAAGTCCTTATGATTCGTTTAAAGCATGTTATTGAATATTTGGTAGGAGAGGAGCAAAGTAGCTTTCTGCCTAGGAGACAAACCCGGGACAATATCATCATAGCCCAGAAAATTATGCATTCTATGAGGAGGTAGAAAGGAAAAAAGGGTGTAATGGATATCAAGGTTGACCTTGAAAAGGCCTATGATTGGCTTTCCTAGCATTTCATAGAGGAGACGTTACAATTGGTCGGGATCCCAATTGAGGTTATTAGGATCATTATGTTCTACAATTCTACCCCCTATCAGGATCCTTTGGAATGGAGAGTTTTTAGAGGCCTTCAATCCTTCTCAGGGAATTTGATAGGGTGACTTTATCTCTCCCTATATGTTCATTTTGTGTATAGAAAGACTTGCTCATTCTATAAGGGATGAGGTAGAAGCTTGTTGTTGGAAACCCATCTGTTTTTCCAGGAGAGGTATGCTAATTTCCCACTTTTATTTATTATGGCAACCTTCTGCTTTTCTCATATGCTTTGGTCTCGCACATTAGTGTATCATGAATTACCTGTACGATTTTAGTTTGGCCTCCAACTGGTGTGTTAGAAATGATAAGGCTTCTGTTCGTTATTCACCGAACACTCTGAGACGTTTAGTCCGAGAAATCTCCTCAATATCAGGTATAAAAGTGGTCCTCTCTTTAGGTGTTAATATGTTAATGGGACGATAACCAAAATCCTTTTTTGCACCACTGGTTGATAAAGTGCATAAGAATCCTTTTTCTTGGCAACCTAAATTGATCTCTCTGGCATAAATGGTTACTCTTTTCTAGTTAGTGACATGTGTTATCCCCTTGTATGCTATGCTCACTAATAAACTTCCCAAGCACATAAATTTGCTTCTGGATATGGTTAATCAAATTTTCATTTGGGGTAACTATAATACTCATCGAAGGGTCTATTTGGTTGGATGGAATCAGCTTTGTAGACCGAAAGAAATGTAGTGTTGGTCTGCGGAGTATGGACATTAACAATATGGATTTTATGATGAAATTAACAGGGGAAGTCTTAACTAACTAGGGTTTACTCTAGGTTCGGCTCATCAGATAGAAACACAAATTTGACGGCACCACTCGCTCTTTTACTATGTCAAGTAGTTCGTCCACTCTATTGAGGAACATCATGAGGGCTATGGAGGATGTTGATAGAGGCACTAAATAGATTGTGAAGTTTGGAACCCAAGTCAAATTTTGGGATGATTGGTGGATAAGGAGATCACCTTTAAAGGACATGGTTAGTACAACCATCCCTTTGAAACTACAATTGTAATACCCCATTTCTAGAAACGTTAATTATAAATTAATAATCGTATGATTAGTTATAATTATTATTTTATGAGGTTAAATATTAAAAGTATTATTATTTTTGGTAATTAAAAGTGTTATTATTATTCATATTATTACGATAGTTTAGATATAAAAATAATTAGGTTAAAAAGTTGATAGAAATTGACTATTTATTTTATTCGTAGTTTTTATCCGTAAATCTTATCATAATTATTTTATTAATAACCGTAACTCGTAACCCGAAATAAATTTCTAAAATTTATTCCCGATTATCTTTTTCGTTTTATTTAAATCTATCTTAGATCGGATTATTTTTCTATCTAATATTTTAATTTATTCGGACTAAATTTAAAATAAGATATATATGTGTGTGTGTGTGTGTATAATATACTTTTTTTCTTCTCTCTCTCCCTCTTCCATTTGCTATCCCATCCCCGTACCCTCCTGTCTCCCTCACTTTCTTACTTTACTCCATCTCCTACATTTATATACAGACACACACACTACTCTCCTACATGCCACACTCCAAATATACCCCTAGCCCACTGTTCATCCCACCTTCCCCCTAATACTTCGGCATCCTTCCCCGAGCCCCAACCAAACAAGACTCTTACACTCCCTCTCTGCAACGCACACACACCACTCCAAACAGTAGCTCCCTCTTTTTCTCTCGGCTAACCCCAACTCCTCCCTCATCTTCTTTCTCCTTCTTCCTGTCCCAGGCTCCCGTCCAACACATCCATCCCAGCCCTCGCAGCTCGTAACACCACCATTCCCTCACCAAACCAACACCACCCAGCAACACACCACACCAGCAACCCCATTTCTTCTCCTCTCTTTCCCTGCCATTTTCCTACACTTCCCGGCCTCCCCTGTGAAACCCATCGTCCTGAAACCGCCACCGAGCCATCCCACCATCGCCAACCTGCACCACCAGCACCATGCACACATACCACCACCACCATTCTCCTCCCTTTCCCGCACATAGCACCCAACAGCACCACTCCCCCGCCAGCCCACCAACATCCACCGCCCACTACCAGCCCCGCATCACCACCACCTCAGCTAACCAACAGCACTAGCCTCAAGCATCCTCATCCCTATTGCAGCTCCCGACCTTCCCTGCGTCCATCCCATCGCCCAACCAGCAGCTCCCACCGTCACCCAGCCTAGCCATCACCACTAGCTCCGCCGGCCAGCCACCAACTCTATCGACCACCACCTCTGCCACCCTTTCCCTTTCCCTGCCTTGCCCAGCCCTCTCGCCCTGCAGCCGAGCCCCCTGCACATGCATGGCTCATGCGACACAGCAGCGTGAGTTGTGTATGTAATGTTAGTAATTTTTGGTACCAATATTAAATGTAAGGGTATTTTAGTAATTTTATAAAAATAAATATTTTTATCCTATAATTATTATTTTATATGATAGATATTAATTTAATATTTGTGGTATTATTTTTAGGTATGAAAGTTTAATTTTCGAGACCTAATAAATTTTAGTGGATACCGCTAATTTTATATTTTTGCTAGAATTCAGGTAACCGTTATACCTTACTAAAATGTTAAGAACTGCATGATAGCACATTAGGATTTTTGGTGTATGAAATATGTTTAGCATGATTTATTTCGATATAATTATGTGTTAATTATTATTATTATGAAAACTGATAAAAACAAGCATGTTATCTGATATAAAATATTTTGGATATGAAAGTATGATTAAGAATGATTCTAATGACAGGAAAATAATTTGTATGTTAATTATGTGTAAAATAATAGGTTGAGCATGCTTAGATATAATTATGGGATAATTATTGTGGATGTGTGCTCTATAGGAAATTTAGTCATTTTTGTGCATTATGATATCTATCCTGAAAATTATGTTTAATATGTATTATCTGTTGTAGATTATACAATCGTGTGTTTTGTATATTTCAAAAGTATATGATAGGGTTTCGTATGCAGAAATCTGTGTAGGGTCAAAATGGCCTTTTAACATGATTGATGATTTAAATTATATAATAAACAATTAGATTATTTTGTTTTAGCCTTTTCACAAAAAATTAATAAATAAGATAGATTTAGTATTTAAATGGATGCTAATATGATAATTATTGGCCTCAGGGGTATTTTGGTCATTTCGGCCTAGTACGCCAAATGTGAATAATTGGATATAGAATGGCCTTAGACTTTTGGTAGGTTGACCTTAATATTGACTTTGACTTTGTTTTATACCGTTGATTACAGGGTTGACTTGGATAATTGGGAATAAAGGAAAAATGAATAAGTATGGAAATGAGAATAAATGTGTAATGTGTGCTATCTGTGATCACTTTATAAAAATACTAATACGTAAAGTGGAAGACCTCGAGTTTGGGAATGGTTTCTCTCTAGGGGTAGCTACCCTAGAGACGAGGTAGGAGTCCTCAATTTGTTTGGGTTTCTGGTGTGTCGGTTGTGCCCCAGTAAGGCCCTAGTCTACTCTATAGGTGACCTACGGGTCGTATAGGGGGTATCGATACTTAAGGATTAGGTGTCCGAGGTGAAGAGGGTATTGTATGCCTTGTGCATCAGTATGACAAGAGTGTTGTTATGCCTCTGGGTTGGATGGTTGGAGGGTATCGTGTTGCCTTGTGCGCCGGTATGGCCGATGTACTATTATGTCTCTGGGTTATTTTTGTATCCCTCTCGAGTAAATAAAAATTGAAATGATTTGATTTGATTGGAACGATTATTATTGGATTTGGATTGGTTTGGTAGTAGCCGTTGTGCCTACCTATGGTTTTGGGTAGTAGCCATTGTGCCTACCTGTAGTTTTGGTAGCAACTGTTGTGCCTACTTGTGATTTTGGGGTAGCAGCCTTTGTGCCTACCTGTGTTGGTATTATTTCTGTGAACATATATGTGATGTGATGGATTTTATTATACCGCACATGTAATATACCTGTGAGGTTATGAATGTTATTATACTGCAAATGTTATTATACTGCACATGTAAGTGTACCTGTGATGTTATGTATTTGGTTATTATACTACATCTGTAAGTATACCTGTGGTGTTATGCATATTGTTATCCTGTATCAGTAAGTATACATGTGACATTCTGTAACTGGTTATTATACTGTATCTGTAAGTATATCTATGACGTTATGTATTTTATCACACTGTACTTGTAAGTATACCCGAAATGTTGGGGATTTGATTATATTTTATCTATGAACATACCTGTGATGTTATGTAATTGGTTGGAGTTAATGCTGAGACATGAATTACACTGTAAATGTTATAATTGTGGTGCAGAGTAGGTTTTGATTATCGCCTCAGAAAGAATCTAGGGATGTTTAGTTGATAAGTGTTATTATACTCTAAATAAGCATACATGAACAGTATGTAGCTAGTGACTATTGCTTACTTGTTATGATTATTATGTTGGACCAGTTCGTGTATACCTTAATGTTTATACCACGTATTGTCATGATGCCTTATGGTTACTATATTTGGGTTTTCTTTTAATCATACTTCAGATAGTATCTCTGGGTTTTCCATTTGGTAAGTTCAGCTGTTTCAGAAGAGTGAATATGAGTAGTCTGTGACCAAGATGGAATTTGATTATCTGAATAACTATTGTATCTCAATCCTCATATGCATACGTATATGTCTTATACAATGTTAATGGTATGCGTTGCATGTGTTCCATGCTATTTATCATATTAGTTTGGTATAAAGGGTTACTCAGTACCGTAGTACTGAAGGGTTCATTTTTGTGGACCCCTGCCTATTCAATGGGCAGTAGACTTTGCATGTCAGTTCCTGAGTCCGATTGAAAGCTATCAGTCGGTACTGAGAGCGTAGGAATATCCGGTGTCCCTTTTGTTATTTGGTTTCCAATTGTTTTGGACTTTTATGTCCTCCTATAATTTCTCTCTCAAGTTTTGATAGACTATTGATGTGGCTTTTAACTAGTATTGTACTCATCTATTATTCTATGTATTTTGACTTTTGTCATCATGTTATTCGAGTAAATAAATGTTTTAGCCTTAGCACTTAGTATAAGAATGGTAGCGGATGCCAGACTTATACTGGGTGTGGCGGTAACACCCTTGATTTTGTAATTAATGCTCCCGCAAAATGAAAATTTTTAGCAGTAAAAATTGGGGTGTTACAACAATAACTCAAAGTGAATGACTTGCTCAATGACAATGATGCCTAGTTGTGGGAGTTGTTTCAACACCTTCTTCTTTTTGATGTTTAGCTAAAATAGCTACCTACTATGTTAATATAAGGGAAGGTGGTGAGGATGTCAGGATCTGGGGTCTATCCTCCAATGGTATGTTTTATGTTAAATCTTCTAATGATCTGTTGGCAATAGACAATATGCCACAACCCCCTCAATGGAATTGGATATGGAAACTCTATGTCTACCAACGAATCAAGACCTTTGCTTAGCTAGTTGGCCAAGACAAGATTATGATGAATGTTAATAGATACTGTAGGGGAATTGAGTGTGATATGAAATGTGCTAGATGTGGGTAGGCTACGGAAGATACTCTCCATGTTTTAAGGGGCTGCCCAATTAGTAAGGATATTTGGCTTCACATTCGTGCCTCTAAGGTGAATAAGTAATTTTTTTAGAATAACTTTGAAGACTGGTTCTGATGCAACATGTCCAAAGCTAAGGCACCAAATCCTCTTGAGCCCCCTTGGTGTATTATCTTTTTAATTACATGTTGATGCCTCTGGTTTTGGAGGAACAAGAAAATCATCAACAATCAAGACTTTACCCCTAGAGCAGTTGGTTAGATTCAATGTGGAAGACGAAGTCCGAGCATGGTAAGCTATCGATGTTGTACAAAAATGCTCTGGCACAAGAAACATTGTGTTTGTTGGATGGGATCCTCCATTGGTTGGTATCTTAAAAGTTAATGTTGATGGAAGCGCTCTCTCTAACCCTGGCCTGATTTCAGTAGGAGGTGTAGCGTAAGACAACTTTGGTAGATGGCAGTTTTGTTTTGTAACTAACTTGGCTTAAGGATCGATTCTTGCTGCAGAATTGTGGGGCATTTTGCATGGACTCAACGAAGCTTTTAGTTGAGGTCATAGAAAGGTGTTAGTTTCTTGGGATTCCTTGGTTGCAATTAAATTGATCAATAGACATGCACCTGATTATCACACTTTGTTGAGTATTGTGGAAGCCTGCAGTGTGCTTATTAGAAGATTTGATATGTTTTGTGTCACTCATAACTTTCAAGAGTCTAATCATGTTGCTGATAGAATGGCTAACTTAGGGAACAATCTTCCCTATGGCTGCCTAGTGTACGAGGCACCTCCCTAAGTGGTTAGAGAGCAATTGTTGTTTGATGTTACTGGTGGATGTAGGTTGAGGAACGTGTACTTATAATCTCCGTGGCCTTTTTATGGCATGATTAATGGATAACCTCCCACCTTTACATACAAAAAGAAAAAATAATAACAATGACATTAATGATTTCACACTATAGTAATAATATAGGTGTTATATATTATAATATTTAAAAATGTCCGAAGCACATATAGATAATAAAATTTTAAAGCCTAGGTGCTAGACATAAGGCAAAAACTTGCATTTTGTAGTGAAGTGAAATGATGATATTATCAATCTAATGTAGTTATTGATGTTCCTAAAATCTATAATCTTTTTTCATCAAAATTATGTATATTAGTCTTCCTATGATCATTTTTTCTCTCCCTTTCCTTGCTAACATGAGATTTAATTATTGCATTTATAAAATAAAGTCCAAAAATATCTAATTATAATTTCTTTTAATATACTAAAGGTAGTTCTTCCTTTTCCATTCAAAATTATCTTTATTGGTCATCTTTAGGGTTGTTGACGAACTGAATCAAGCCGAACCTTCTCTGGCTCGATTCGGCTTGTTAATTTTTTTGTATGGCTCGAGTTCGGCTCGAGCTCGAATCGAGTCAAGTATTTGAGGCTTGAGTTCGGCTCGAAAAAAGCTCGCAAGCTATTCGACTCGGTTTTGTTTAATGAAAATGAACCAAATCGGCTCGATTCGTTAGGCTTGGCTTGTGGCTCGATTTGTGGCTCGGTTCGTTTTAATTTTAAACAAGCCAAACCGGCTCGATTTGTTCGGCTCGATTCGAGCTCGATTTGGTCGGCTCGATTTGTTCGGCTCGTTTATTAGAAAATTTAGCCGATTAAACCTGCTACCTCAGGACGAGATTTATTGGGAATACCATTGCAGATTCAGAATCAGAAATGAATAAAGCATAGATTTATTCAACAAATTTAACAATAAACATCAATAATAAAATATGAGGACGGGATTTGATTTATTCCCTCGCAAACTCAAGCGGTCAAGCCATCTATGTTTATTGGCAATACCATTACAGATTCAGAATCAGAAATGAATAAAGCATAGACTTATTCAATAAATTTAATAATAAACATCAATAATAAAATATAGAGGACGGGATTTAATTTATTCCCTCGCAAACTCAAGCCATCTATGATTATTATTGATAACTCAAGCCATCAAAAAAATTTAATGCAATATACCTCACAATACACCTAAAACAGAGTTATGTTAAGCCTGTATATGGTTGGTTTTCAAGCGGGATTGGGGAATAGAGGACGGGACTCGCGACCGGAGAATACTGCACTGTAGTGGTGGTCCTGGTGGAGGGGAAGAGGGCTCAAGCCGCTCGAGATCTGCAGATCTGGAGGGCGTCGCTGGCCTGGCTCACTGCGGCTGCGGGAGCGGGACCTGCGGCTGCGTGCTCGACTGCGCTGCTCGTGCCGGGCCTGTGCCGCGCCTGTGCCGCTGTGCCTGTGCGTGAGCGGTGACCGGTGAGCTTGTGCCCTGTGTCGTGCGTCGTCTTCGACTCTGCGCCTGGTAGAGTGATTCGCCCGCTCCCCGCTGTGCCTTTGCTTGAGCAGTGCTGTGCCTGTGCGTCTCGTCTTAGCCTGGTAGTGGTAGAGGTCGGGGTCGAGGTCGGGGTCGGGGTCCTCGGGGACTCGAGAGTCGGGGGGAGTGGGAGTGTGGGACTGGCCGACTGGGGGTCGGGGAGTCTGGTTCTGGTCTGGTGAGTGGTAACTGGGGAGTGGGGAGTGGGGATTGTGGGGAGTGGGGACGGGATTCGGGAAGAAATCAAAAGAAAAAAAACCCCCCGCTGACTGCTGCTGAAACTTTCAATCGTAGAAGAGACCCCCCGCCCGGTTCGTCGAAGAGACCCCCCGCCGGCCCGCCTCGCCCAATTCCACCAATCTAGCGGTCCAGCCGGTTAAATTATAAAAATTATTTTTAGTAAAAAAAAGACTTATAAGAATTATTTTTATTAAAAAAAGACTTAAATTATGAGAATTATTTGTAAAAAAAATAATTAGTTCTTTTTAACTTTATTTTATATTTGTATATATTCTCAAAACTTATTTGATAAACGAGCAAACGAGCCGAATTCGAGTCGGCTTCGAATCAAGCCGATTTGCGAGCTAACGAGCCGAGTCAACCTAAGCTTGAGTTTGGCTCGTTAAATAAACGAGCCTAAGATCGAGGCTTGAATTTGATTTGTTTATCTAATCAAGCAAGCCGAGTCGAGCCGGCTCGCGAGCCGGCTTGATTTGTCAACAGCCCTAGTCATCTTATGACCTTTTTTTCCCTCCTCCCTTTCCTTCCCAATGAATTGCATATTTGTTTTTAAATGAAATTAAAATATAGAAATAACTATTTTTTAGTAATGTGGGCCTTAGATCCTTGAGTGCCTCAATGTCATAATGCTCCTCACCAATATCACCTCGCCTAAAAAAAAATCTCCAAACGCTTGTGCTTTAGAGGCATGCCTTTTTTAGCACTAATATATCCCTAGACATGCCTTGTAGCATGACTCGTTGAACTTAGCTAATAGTGTGTCCATTTTTTTATAAAGTAATTATGCTAATTGACAGGCTTAATATAAAAAATACCTAGTCACATTCTAGTAAATAATTAATTATACCACTAATAATTGTAGGCTAATTAATTTTGACACATCACGGTTAAGGAAGGTCCTAGCTAAATAAGTTAGTCTTAATATCATAACTATTTTAGTATTTTGGGTAATTACTAGTTGGTACAACTTACACTGTAAACTATTTTTATATTCAAAATATATGTGTTTTATTTATTAATATTAATAGTAGATTAATTTCATTCTAGGATCATATAACTTATTTAATAACCCTTAATTGACCTTTCTTTGTTAATTTATCTATTTATGAGGGTAATACTATATCAAGTTAATTACTTCCAAACTTGAAGGCTTATATATAAATATTAGGTGATAAACTAAAAGTTTAGTAAATTTATGGATTTTGATAAGTTGGGCTAAGATAACTAGAATATATTTATTTAATATGTTTTGCCTTAACAGTAAAATTAGCCGAATATTGAACTTTTGATAATCTAGTTGTATTCCATGTAAGTCACTTACCCTTCTAGTTTTCCCTAGGTAAGGAATCACTACTATTTTGTGGTATGTGAAACTATAATGGTAATATATGACCCAACATGCTCTTATGTTTTGTATATGGTTGTCCTTTGTGGTACACACAATTGATTGTGTATGAATCGTTGATTTGTAGTTATTTGATGATTATAAAAATGATATCTATATGACTATAACTAAGTATTAGTAAATACATAAACATGATATTATAGTTATGATGGATATGATTAATTGTCATTTTGGTATGGATTATATTATTCATAGCTATGGTTTAGAGAAGGCCTTAGGTTGTGTTTAGTATTAGTTGGGATATAATGGAATAAAAGTTTTCACCTTAGTAGGGTTTTTCGAGATAAAATGAGTCTAATAAAAGGAGTTTCATAAAAAAGAATTGTTTGGGCTTCATTTCTATGTTTTGTAATTGTTGGTCACTATAACCCACTAACATGATAAAGTGGAAAGACTTTGAGTTAGGATATAGGTGTTTCTTAGGGTTGGCCTCTTGGGGTTGGGATGGTAGTGCTTGTTGTTTATAATGAGTCAGTTATTATAATTGTCTAAGAATAGTAAGACTCCATGTCTACTTTAGATGATCATGTGTTACCTATTAAGGAGAAGGTGCACACTTAAAAATTAGATGAATTAGGCAGAAAACTCTTGGGTGAGAACTTTCACTTGAATATCCTTATAACGATCCCGATGTAATTTATGGAAAAATGCCATCATTGGCTAGATTTGTTCCATAAATCAATTTTTATGGATTTAGATTGTTCCTAATTGCATTATTAAAATGATTATCTTAAGTTATGTGGGCCCTAAAGGAAAAGTAAAAGCTTGTTTTAGTTTTAAGTGTGGGTATGGGTATATGATAGTATTTTGCATGACTTACCATGTGTGCAACTCATTATGACTCATGTTTGTATAATATCATGCCTGTAAATTATGTTATGAATCCTATATTTTAGTGGTCTATGTTGGCTTACTCAGCATTGGTTCGGTGCTAACTTGGTAAGTAAATGGAACCATGTGATGGTCTCGATATTATTTATCAAGTGAGCATACGGACTAGCATAGGTTGAGGACACCTCAAAGCCTTAAAGTGGGTTGTGTTGAGTTAGTGTGGAGGCTATTCGAAATTGCTATTTCATTTAAGTTCTATTGGCTTCATACCTTCTCTATCTCTATGTATATATTTGGATTCATGGACTTTGGTTGTAATAAGCTAATTTGATTTTGTATGTTGGTACTATAAAATCTTAGTGGACTTCTTAATTTTCCTTTATACGATATTGTATCATTTAATAAGAATAATTAGTCTTATTAGTCTTACATTGGGTATGAGTTAAGTGATGGACACTTCTCTCGTACTTAATGTGATGGTAATATCTTCGAAATCAATTTTAGACTTACGCATTTTAATAGTCTTGATTAGTTTTAAAAGTTATAACCGCGGGTGTTATAGAGACTTCATTGACTTATTTATTTTTAGTCTGTTGAACCTCATTAGGGTCGTTAACGAACTAAGTCAGCTTGCGAGCTGACTCAATTCAGCCTGTTAAGGGCTTGGCTTGTTTGTTTAACAAAATAAATCAAATTTGAGCCTTATTTTTAAACTACCTTATTAAATGAGCCGAGTTCGAGCCAAGGGAGATTCAACTCATTTGTTTGCAAGCCAACCCAAATTTGGCTCAAGCTCAATTTGGCTTGTTTATAAGCTCAGCTCGTTCATTAATATATTGTACTTGCATAGAATTTATATAATAAACAAGTCAAGTAGTTAAATGATCATTTAAATAAGCCAAATAATCAAACGAGTTGATTTGGTTTGTTTAACTTCCAAATGAGCCGAATAGTCAAATGAGTCGAGTTACGAATCGAATCATAATAAACAACCCGGTTTGGTTTATTAATTTTTTTTAAAAAAAAGTTAAACGAGCCAAGCCAAGTTGTCTCACGAACCTTACCTAGCCGAGATCAACCTGGGCTTGTTTGGTTCATTTCAAACTCGAGATAATTTCTAACCTAAAAAAAAATTAAACAAGCTAAGCTTGACTCGGGAGACATTCAACTTCATTTGACTCGTTAACAACCCTAAACCTCATCCCCTATTCTATTTCCATTTAACCTATTTACTATACCATTTGCAGCTTTCTTTTTGTTCCCCATTCCTAATTGTCTATGATTTTTATTCTCCTTTATTAGTACTTTGTTGTTGGATGCAACACTTGACCATAATTTTAGCAGCGAATCAGTATGCATCTTGGTTTTCCTCTGGCTAGTTGGTCATCACCTATTCTTAGATGTAGAGGCCCTTAGGTTAGGTGCATATGGATTTACATCCTCCTCTCTACTACCTACTTCTTCATGGCAGTCTCTTGCCACATGACCAAGAATCCCTCTATTGAAACAAAACAACAACAGTCGTTTGTATCTGAAACTCACCCACAACTCCTTATGAATGTGTTTAATTAGTAGGGATGACAATGGGTCCTGAACCTGCTAGACCCGCCTCATTTTTAGAGGATAAAAGTCCATAATTTTTAGAATCGACGGGTCTGGGTCTATATATATCTCAATGGATTTGGATTAGGGTCCAGTAATATTAGTTCCAGACCCGACCTAACCCGTTTAGTGTGTGTGTGTGTGTGTGTGTATCAAATATTATGTTTTTCATCTTTTGTCGTAATCGTATTTGAGATCATTATTTATTTTTCTAGCTTTATTTCTACATATTTATTTTATAAATATTATGTATATTATTATATTCCAAAAGCAATAAAATATTATTTAAAAAGTTAAAGTAACTATTTTAAAACATTTATCTTTTTACTCAAAGAATTTTTTTAACAAAAACTATATATTAAGCTATATTAAATATAAATGTATTTATATTTATATAAATTATTTTGAAAAAATTTAAAATAACTGGATTCATTTAGGACTCGTTTATTCGTTAAACCAGTCTAAATTTTTAAGAACTGATTAATTTAAATCGGATCTGAATTTAAATAATATAAACATGTCCGAGTCTCGGTGTGATTGGACCTAATCCAAACTCGACCCATTGTTATCCCTACTAATTAGAGTTTCATTAGGGAGAGACTTAATTGACATCCACAATTACTTCTGCTTGGACTAAACATTTAACCCCCATAACCTCTTCACCTTCCACGACTTGGATTGAAACAAATTTTCGGCATAGCTTCCAGATGGGTGCTTCGTTATGCTGTTTTTTGGGGGGGGGGGGTCATGAATTTGGATCCAGAACAAAACCAACTTCAATTGGATGGCTGATGGCTGTTAATTCTCACCTCTCAGATTCGGAATATATTGGTCGAAGCTCTATAGAGAGCTGGATAATTCTACGGAAGACCCTGATGGTGCCTACAATCAGCTTTTTTGGATGGAGGGCCTGGAAATTTTATTTTCCTTCTAAAGGACGCCTGCTGCACAGAAGTATACTGCTAGATACTTCTTGTATTTGTTGTCATCATATGTTTGAATCAACCTTGCATGTCCTAAAAGATTGTTTATGCGCCAAAAGTGGTTGGTGGAGCTCAAGACTATCGATCAGGACAGAATTCATTGCGGTTGACGAACCTGGAGGCTGGATCAATTGGGTTTCACTTTCAGTCAAAGGGATGACAACGCTTTCTTTTTCGGAGTACGCTGGATATTATGGAACAATAGAAATAGCCGAGAGCATGGAAAATGCCACAGGAACCTACAAGTTGTCGCACACGAAGCTGAAAGTTATGCCAACTTGTTCTATGTTCAACGTGATGATATTACTGAGCAGGTGGAGATCACATTACAACGTCTGGAAGACTTAGATGATGATAACTGGTTGCACATGCGCACAAATATGGTCTTGCGCACAAATATGGTCTTGAACATCGACCATGGAGATCCTGGATTTGGTACTATTATTGACTGGTATGGATAATGTTCAGTTCGTCGGCTTTAAAATTATCATGATAAAAGTTGTGCGACTCATTATTTGTATGCTGCTTAATATTATGGGGACTGTTATGCTGGAGATATCACAAGTCATAGATAGTCTTGCTTACTTCCGTATAAATTGCAGAATAACGCCAATTGCAGACTAATAAGACTGAATCTAAACAATTATCAAAATTAACAAGATAATTGAACTAATTTAGAATTCAATTAAGATAGAACAATAAGGAAAAAATCAAAGATCTTTAATTTGTCAGTTGTGTAATTATAAGAGGATTGAACAAATCACACAATTAGTAATTCTCTAAAATAAAGAGAACACAACAGAGGAGGAGATGATTTGCACGTTCGACTTGTCGGCTAGGATTTTATCACATCTCTTTTTTATTAAATAAAATCCTGCAAAGCAAAAAAATGTGTTTTGTAGAGTTACCAAAAAAAACAGTCCATGTTTATGAAACACAAAACCCCCATGTTAATTCCTTATTCTCAATATTTGCCCAAACTTCAACCCAAAACCATTATGTAGATAAACACAGTCTGTGTTAGGAAATATGGGGCCCCCGCATTTGTCATAATGAACATGCCAACAATACACTTCTCCAACAACTGGCACAAACTAAAAACCTACTATATTGTGCATTAAATACCTAGGGAAAACTCATAATTCTCTGCTTGACGGAGTATTTGTGATGTATGACATGAAAATACCTCTGTAAAAACCCAAGGCCCTATAAAGGGCCTTATGCCTATAAAAATTGATCAAGTTCGAGAACACACTCAAACTTGTCCATGGTTGGTAACTCTGTTAGCATATCAGCTAGATTATCTATAGTACTCACTTTCTCTAATACAACTTTTTCAATAGCAATAGTATCTTGGATAAAGTAATACATGATGTCAATCTGCTTCGTTCGACGATCGAAAGAAGTATGATTATTTGCTAAATAGATACCAATCTGGTTATTATGAATAACTAGAGCACCACGACTAAATTCCACCTCACGTACTAAACAACCAAAACATATGGCTTCTTGAAAAGTCTTTGTCATAGCTATATAATATGCCACAGTAGTGGACAAGGTTGTCACCACTTGCAAGGAAGACCTACAACTAATAGCCGAACCACTAAGACAAAAACATATCCACTAGTGGACCTCTTTTTATCAAGGTATCTACCATAATCAGAGTCCACAAACCCAACTAGCATATTAGTTGATCTCTCATACTCCAAACAAGTTGATGTTATACCCTTCAAGTACATCATGACCCACTTCATTGCTTGTTAGTGAGCCTTCTAAGGATTTACCATATATCGACTCACAACACTAATCACTTAAATGATATCAGGTCGGGAATACACCATAGCATACATTATACAACTACCAACATTAGAATAGGGAATAATAGACATGAACACCTCTTCCTCTTTGGATTTGGGACAATCTAAAGCTCATAATCAGAAGTGAGTAGTTAACGGAGTGCTCACTAACTTGGCATTCATTATATGTAACCTCTAAAGCACTTTATTCACATAGGACTCTTGTGAAAAGTACAAATTCTTCTGCTCATTATCTCTTATGATCTTTATGCCAAAAATCCTCTTTATAGCTCTAAGATCTTTCATCTCAAACTTTCTCTTCAGCATTGTCATCACCTTATCAACATCAAACATATATTTTGTTGCCACACGCATGTCATCAATATATAGTAAAAGATACACAAGTGAGCAACCCTCCATTTCCTTGTAGGACACACATCCATGGTTCTCACTCCTAGTGAAACCATGCTCAAGCATAAACTGATCAAACCAGTTATACCACCGTCTAGGAGATTGCTTCATATCATACGGTGATTTCTTCAATAGGCATACATGATCATATATCCCCTCAACAAAAAAAAATCTGACTAATGCATGTAAATCTCCTCAACGCATGTAAATCACCTCCTCGAGCTCACCATGCAGAAATGAAGTTTGAACACCCAGCTATTCTAACTCAAAATCATGCATAGCCACAAGCACGTGGAAGGTACAAATTGAAGTATGTATAACTATAGAAGAAAATACCTCATCATAGTCCATGCCTAGAATTTGACTAAATCCATGTAAAACTAAATGAGCCTTATACCTTGGTCTCTTGACCCCTAGGGCTCCCTGTTTGAACTCCTATACCCACTAACAATAAATTATCTTCTTCTTCTTAGGGGCCTTCACAAGTTCTCATGTTTGATTCTTCAAAAAGGATTCCATCTCCTCCTCTATATCAACACACCACTCAATAGAATCAAAACACACAATAACCTTTGAGAATGATATTGGCTTATACACATCAATAGTTATCTCTACACTAGATAAGGCATAGCCAGCTAAATCTTTAAAACCATACCTAACTAGAGGCTCAACAATCTTCTATGCTCTACTTGGAGTAATGCCCTTTTGCTCTATCTACTGCTTGGATCCACCCACTTTTGGAATAGTAGGTCTATTAGAAGGGTCTTTTGTCATTAATGTCAAACTCAACCTCCATGTGGCTCGAAGCACTATCATGCTTCACCTCCTTAGACACACCATCATAAGACTCAATCTTCTAGAGGAACATAGACTCATTAAAAGTAAAATCCCTTCTAGTCATGAACTTGGATACAGTTGGCTCCCATAACCAATACCCTTTCACTATAGATGTTGGTTACTAGACCCTCACTCTAGATGTTAGTTACTTTAGATGGAAAAATGCAGTTGATTACTAGACCCTCACTCTTAATTCCTCCCTTAGTTATAAGTCCTTCACTATGTGGGTCCTTAAAAGTGTCACTACTAGTTAACTAACTATCAATCAACTTCCATTATAGAAGGGTTGATTTCACATCTTCGAGGACTAACTCATCATTTCCATACAACATAGTCTCACATAAATACTTAAATCTTATAGGTAAAGAACAAAAAAGTATAATGGTCAAATATTCATCATCAAGCTCGGCTTATATGTTATGCAAATCCATCACAATAGAATCAACCTTATCCAAATGAACTTTTAAATATTAACCCTCACCTAATATCTAGTTATAAAGTTGAGTCTTAAATAATAGATGATTCACTACTAACTTTGTGATATACAAATATTCGAGCTTCAACCATAAGGAAGCTATCGTTGATTCCTTTGCCAATTCTCTTAATACTTTGTTGGACAAACATAGTTGTATAGTAGATAGGGTCTTGAGATATACCTCCTCAAATCTCTCATCTATCATCAAATTTATCTTATTAGAATGGATAGATAAAGTTTTGTCCAACCCGTTTTAAATCAAAATGGTCCACATCTTCAATTTCCACAATCTAAAATTAACGAACCGATTAAACTCCTCAATATCAAATATTGTAGCCATACAAAACACTAGATCTCTTAAAAAATGAGGATCTAATACCAAATTATTGTGGAATAACACTAATTGTAGTCTAGTAAGACTATATATGAATAATTATTAGAAATAACAAGATAATTGAACCAATTTAGAATTCAATCACAAGATAAAACAATAAGGGAAAACCATAGATCTTTATTCATGAAATTATGTAATTACAATAAGATTAAACAAATCACACAGTCAACAATTCTATAACATAATAAAGGAGGAGAAGATTCTCTCGTTTGACTAGTTAACTAGGGTTTTATCACATCTCTTTTATATCAAATAAAAATTTATAGGGAAAAAGAACATATTTTGTAGAGTTACCAAATATACGGTATGTGTTTAGGATACAAGGTCCCCTATGTTAATTTCCTTGCTCTCATAATTTGCCACAAATTCATACAAAAACATTATATAGACAAACATGGTCCATGTTAGGAAATATAGGGCCCTCATGTTTGTCACATAATACACATTCCTTATTCAACAACCTGTAAGAACCAAAACCCTATTATGTTATGCATCAAATACCCACTCAAAGATAACACTATAGATCATATATTGCAAAGGCGTGATAATGTTGCTTATTTTTATGTCAAAGTGGGCTTAAAGAAGGGAGGGTTATTTTTTTAGAGCAAGCTCCCTACAGAGATTTTTCCTATTTTAGTTAAGGACTTGGAATGTAATTTATGGCCATTATATAACGTACCTTTTTATTTCCTTTCCAAAAAAGATAAAAGGTTTTATGAAATTAGAGAAGATCAAGTTTCGATGTTGTAATTGAATCAGATGAAAGTTTTCTCTTTATCACCCTTACCATCGGTAGATTGGATCACATATTACGGAATATTACTCGTTGTCCAATCCTTCTTTGCATACGTCCTTTTGTTGAATGATCAACCAGATGTTGTTTCCAAATTTTCTTCAAATAGGAGTTTTCTTCAAGATCTATTATGCACAATAAACACCATAATTGCAAACTTCTTCCTATAAGTACGTCAAATATTGAGAAATTCTTAAACTTGTTGGTTGATGATGGAATAAATGGATCATTGAATAATGCAATCAAATATACTATGAAACAATAATTTGTGTCTAATGTTTTCCATAATGAGTATACATATGCCCTACCTTTTGATTTGTAGATTGTATAGAATATTGTTTATTACATTATTTATTTCATTTGCATTTGCCTTAATTTTCTTTGGTACATTATTTATCAAAGGTATAACCAACTTGTTCACTAAAATTCGAGGCAAAAAATAGACTGGCTAATAGCTGGTGTAGAATTTTATATCAATTGATGTGTAGAGATAACTTTAAGCTAGATTATATTTAGGAGGCAACTTGATTCAATGTTAAAAATCCCACTCATGATATTCACCCAATCTTTTGAATCTATACTCTTGCTGTCTCCTTTCCTACATTATTCTATCCTTTTGAGTATGGATAAAATTTGACCATTGAAATGACAACAAGTTGCATCTACGTACACTTATGTTCAAGGATGAATATAATTGTTTAAATCCTTACCTAACTTAAATTAAGTCGTTACATATTTGATGGTGGCTTCACTAGTCCCACCGCCTTTTATCACATCCTATTATTCCTCTCCTTTATGGTTTTATGCTTTATTGTTCTAATTATTATCACCACTACCACCACCACCACCATCAACATCATCATTTATTACATTATAAAGGAGGAGGGATGTTTTGTGGTTTTCTAGTGTTATTTGAAGGCTTTCATGTGAAATTCTTTATGCTCTTTTTTACAGCACACGTTGTGGTGAAAGCTACAACATATGGATGCATTCTAGGGAAAAAAACTTGTTTTCAATACTCATCATTTTATAACTAGAGTGGTTCATAGGGATGGTAATTTCTCCCATAGGTTTAGGGGACCTTCAAAAATTCTATATTTAGAATTGGGTTCAAGATAGAGGGTTTTTATATATTTTTTATTATATAAAATCTAAATTGACAGTATGTTATGAATAAATTAGGATCGGTTATTGAGGATGAGATTGGGTATTGGGGATAGGATTGAGTATCGAGGATGGGGTCAGGTTTTAGGTATCAATTTAGGTTTTAGGATAAAAAAATGAATTATGGATGGATTGAGGATCTCTTTGAGTATATGGATTCAATCGATGTAGGGATTGGGTTGGGGATTCTTTGATAAAAAAAAGGGGGGGATCAGAGCAAGTTTGGGGATTATTTTACTTATCGGGTTTGAGTATGGAGATGGAGTCCCTAACCTTAACTCACCCCATTATCATCCTTAGAGCTTTGTGGCCTTATTAAACTGAAATACCCCAAAAATTCTAATTTAAGAATTATGGAAAAATAATGATTTATTAGGAAAATTATTTTATTAAATAAAGAGGAAACTAATTGAGGAAAATAAAGAGAAAATAATAAATAAATTATTTAGAAAATTTTGGACATTATACTAATTAAAATGGAAGTTAAGGAAAATTTTATCCAAAATAGGCAAATTAATCCAAAAAGAAATTTAATTATTATTATAATAATAAATATTATTAATTTTAAATATTCAAAAAAATATAATAATACCAAATACCCAAAAATATCCCAAAGCACCTATTTTCTTTCTTCCCTTTTTCCTTCTTCCTCTCATTTCTCCTTTTGTCTTTTCCTTCCCTTCTCGGTTTGGGCCAGCCCGCGGCCCAAACTCCCTTCTCCTCCCCCATCCTGCACATGCCAGGCCCGCCCCAGCCTCCTCCTTCGTCTAAACCACCTCCCTCTCTTTTTCTTTTCTCCCCTGGACAGCCCGATTCTCCCCTTTCCCTTTCCTTCTTCTTCCCTGTGCAGCTGCAGCCCAACCTGCATCTCTGCGCACACCGGCCACCCCTGCATCACTGGTTGTCCTTCCCTGCCCCTGTCCTTGTCATTTTATTTCCCCTTTTCGACCCCAACAAACCCCACAGCTCCCTCACGTGTGCCCCTTCCTTTCCATTTTCTCTCCCCCGACCTAACCTACAATTCGTAGGGCATGCACCGCCTGCCACCGCCGGTCGACGACCTGCCACACCTGCCCCGCTTTTCCTCTTCCCCTTTGTTGTTTTACCCCTTAATTAGCCTATAAATAGCCCCCATTTGCAGCCTGGGTCAAGCTTCCTTTTCGCAGCCCAAAAACTCCAACCGCTCGCCGCCGCCTTATCAGCTCCTTATTCTACTGCCGTCAACAACCTCCGCAACAAACGACGCCCACCAAAACCTTCCTGCACCTCCCTCTACAAAATTGAGCCACCATCATCCCCTATCTTGCTCTGTACAAGCCGCTCCGGCTGTGCAAAGTTACCAACCTGATCAGCTCACTACAGCCTTTCGCCGCCCCTCGCGCCGCCAATCCCGCCGCAACCAGCACCTCCACCACCATCCAAAACATCCAGGGAACCTTCCCCTACCTTCCCATACCTTCATCTCCCCCTACCTCCCTCTCCTTCTACCTTCTCCATCTTCTACCACCTTCCACCACCTTTGACCACCGCACCAACCGTCGTGCGCCACCACTCCCGGCTGCAACACCACCTCCATTCCACCCCTCTCCACCTGCTCCACCTTCCACCACCTCAAACACCCCTCCACTTCATCTCCTTTAGCCTACATATCCATCTTCCACCTCTCTTCCTCCTCCACCACCGCCACCATCACCGCCACGTGCCGCCATCGATTCCGCCACCAACCTTAGGTGGTGCTCCAACTTCCCCAACCCCTAGACTATTTTCTATCAGTGTTAATAATTTTATTTAATATTAATAATATTATCCCTAATATTAATACTATTATTATTATTATTATATTTATTAGTGTTGTATTATTATTACTATTACTATTACCATTACTAATATTATTAGTATGTATCACCTTTATTACCTAACCTAATTTTAGAAATATTTATAACTATGGCATGTTATTTAAAAGGGTTACAACCTTAGTACTAATAAAGTGATCTTCATTATTATTAATATCACTACTACTATTATTATCACTATTATTATTATTATATTATTATTATTATTATTATTATTATTATTATTATTATTATTTTCTTACTAAATCTAACTTGGCCATTATCACTTTTATTATTAGTGTAAATGTTGGGATTCTTATGTTACTATTATGCTTTTCAATTGTTATCCTCTATTATGCTTAACATTATTATTATTATTATTATTATTACTTAACCTAAATTTATGATTTTCCTAACTAATAATAATATTAATTATCATTAATAATGGCCTACAACTTTAGTGTTATTATGATTAGGACTTTTCCTCATTTACTATTATTATTGTTAATAACCTCACTATTATTCCTACTATTATTACTAATGCTAGCTATGGCCTATTATCATTATCTGTAATATTATGGTAAATCTTTGAACCCTTATATTACTATTACCATTTTTATTATCATTACTATTAGTATTATTCTTAATTATTATTATTATTATTATTATTATTACTACTACTACTACTTAACCCAAATTTATTTTTATTATTATTGTTATTATTACTATTATTATTATCATTATCATTATCATTATTTCCTTGCTAATATTGTTAATACTAACTTTGTCTATTATCACTTTTATTTATTAATATAAATATTTAGACCCTTATATTATTATTTTCATTTCGGTTACTATTATCATTGTTATTGTTCTTATTATTATACTTAACATTTTTATCATCATCATCATCATCATCATCATCATCATCATCATCATCATCATCATCATCATCATCATCATCATCATCATCATCATCATCATCATCATCATCATTATTATTATTATTATTATTATTATTATTATTATTATTATTATTATTATTAATGTTATTTAAACCGAAGTTGGCGTATTATCATTTTGTCGTTAAAAAATAAGAATACTTAAGCCTTAGTATTTTACTATTTAATATTAGAATATCGTTAATATTATTCCTAATGCCTTTATCACTAACATTATTACTATGGTATCATTATTAGTTATTAGTATTATTATTGTTATGATTTTGTTACTATTATTGTGACAAAAGCATTTGAGCCCTTATATTATTATTATTCAAAATGTAGCTGTTATCATTATTATTTTTAGGAATATTAGTACTTTGTTGGTATTGCAATTATTATATTATTATTTTAACTCTAACACTATAGTTAGCCTTAGCCTTAAAAATGCTAGGGTTTCTATCACTATAAGCATTAGCATTACTATTATTATTTTTATTATTATTATCACTATTTTGTTACAATTAGTATTGGTACTATTATTAGAAGAATAAAGCTATTAGGTTTAATAATATAAGTATAGCAATAAATATTAAAATAAACATATTTTGACCAGTAATATCTAGTAGGCTAACTTTAAGATAAAAACTCTAGTTTTCACATATAATGCTCCCTTTAATAATAATAACCCTAATTTTAGACTAAAATAAGGAGTAATGGTACTTTTGGTAGGAGGGAAACTAATCCTTAGTATTTTCCCTCTTATAGGTGAATTGAGCCAAAACCCTAAGGAGGCATAGGAGCGTACTCCAAGCCCGGTGTCATTTTAGGTAAGGATGTAGCTAAGGCCCATGTGTGTTGTGTGACTTGTATGCCTTGGATGCTATGTATCATGCTATGTCGTGTATCATATGATTGTCACTAACTTGCCTTATGTGTAGCGTAGCTTGGAGTTGAGGTATGTTAGTATGTGTTTCTTATGACATGAGTATGATATGTATATATGGTGATTATGGTGTGATATGATATGGACCTCTAGGACATGCATGCTAGGAAAATTGATAATATGATATGGGAATGAAAGGACAAAAAGAAAGAAAATGGGAAGTGAGTTCACTAAGGGGGACATGAGGTTGACCAAAATACCTCATAATTCATGAGAGGAGATTAAAGAGGAAGGAATGACCAAAATGTACGAGAGATGGGAACTATGCATGAGAATCTTAAAATTTTCATGGGGACTTTGGGTGTTTGCATAGGATGGATAAAACTCACATGGGGGTGATCTTTACGTGAGAAAAGTTGATTTAGGGTGTAACTAAGCTAAGGGGAGAGTTGTGGAGTGATTGGAGACTTGGGATGAAAAATAGTACGTAGGTTGGTGTAAGGGTTTATAAGGGATCCGATTAGGGTTTTGGGAGGAAGTGGTAATCTGGAAAATATGGAAGTAAAAATGATTAAGGGAGAGTGGAGTACGGGTTAAGAGTGAGAATTTATTATATAAGGGGTGATTATGGGTGTCATGGGAGAGAAGAGATATTCGATGAAAAAGAGAGAGGTTATTTGTGGGAGAAGAAAGGTACTAGGGTTGAAGCGGTTAACTAGGTTTTTTTTTGTCACATGTGGAATCAAGGGGTAAAGCGATATAATTTGGGGATTGGATCTAAATGAGATAAGGTGTGGAATGATAAATGAAGTAACGATAGTATAAGTGAGAGAAAGTTGGGCCATGTAGGTCTAATTAGTAGGTGGATTTTGATTTCATGAGGTGTTGGGCCTTAACCCACACCTTAGGAGTTGGTCCTCATTATGTATAGGTGTAAGGGAGAAAAGATGTCGGGGCGTGATAAGGGATGCAGGAGTCTCAAGATATGGGACGGGCCCCCTTAAGAGGATAGATGTAAAACGTTGGAGGCATGCATGTTAAGGGTGAAATACTTATCAAATAAGACATGAATAATATATTATTCATTTAAAGAGGAAGATTGTTGAGCCGAGCCCAGACCGGTCCACCGATGAATAATAGTGGCCAGAAGCAGGGGTGCTCTACATGACTGGTCCACCGGCGAATAATAGTGGCCAGGCACATTTTATCCTGCATGACTGATCCACTGGCTATAATAGTGGGGGTTTTCATGCTTAACAACCCAAACATAATTGTGATAAGACATGGGAAATATACGAAGTAATTATAGTGAAACACCATGTGAGTCGGGGCCAAATCGGTCTACCCGCAAATAATAGTGGCCAAGAGCATTTTACCCTGCATGACCGATCCACCGACTATAATAGTGGGGTTCCCACACTCACCTAGATTGATAAAGACTATGATGTGAATCGAATCTATATTTACCATAGATCTAAACAATAAGTCTATCCAGACCGTAGCTGACCTTTATCATCTGTTTTACTACATGTTGCTCATGTGATTATGTCGTGTAGACTGTGTTGTGTGTTTTGTATGCTGGCCTTAGCACATCTGTTACCTTACTTAGTACGTAGCATACTGATCACCTGTTTCATGGGTGCTGCTCATTCCCACGAGCAGAAGACCCATCTAGGCTTGTGCAGGTAGGGCAGGACTTCTTTGATGCCTATGACACTTACGAGGCATCAGGTGGGGCTGAGCGTTGAGCCTAGACCTGACTTGGGAATCAAGAGCGACTTGGCCGGACTCTATTTCTTTATTGGACCATGTATTATTTTATTTTAGTTATTTTATATCGTATGGTGCTTTATGTTTTGGAAAAACTCTAGTCACGTACTCTTTGGATTGTAATCTTAAACCGCACTCTGATTCTGTATGACTTGTGTTTTACTAATGATTGGTGTTTTATTAATGACTCGTATTTGATGTTAACCTTGTTTAGCCTTAGCACTTAGTACTATAACGGTAGGAGTGAACCGATCTGGTCCTAAGTGTGGTGGTAATACCCCCGAGTTTATGGTTTTATCTTTTTGCTTCCGTTAAACCCTTTTAATTAAACGAAATTTTTCAGTAGTAAATTTGGGGGTGTTATATAAACCATATTTATTCTTATTGGTTTAATTATTTGTTTCCCATTATTTTTTGTTCTGGCTTGTTAGTTATTAGGGTAGGTAAAGAATGATAAAGTACCTTAGTTTAGTTTGTAATATCTCATAGAATAATAAAAAAGTATGAACATTGATATGGTATTCTAGCTCACAAGTTTACAAGTGATATATTGTAACAGCCCCAAATTTAAGAACCAAAAATTTCGTTTAAAAAGTTAATTGCGGAAGCTAAAACAGTAAATCATAGGGTGTTACTGCCACACTTGGTACAAGTCTGGTTCCACTTAAATTAATGACAAAATTATAAAAACAGATTAGCGAGAGAGCTAAAGCAATTTAACATTATTCCAATCAAAACCAACCATCAGTAGTTACAAAATTTTAGTGAAAGAAAATATATAAAGACATTAAGAGTATAGGATCTTCCGAATCAAAAGATACCAGGTAAAACACCTGATAGTCCTAAACTCTTAACCCAAATAATAGCCTTCAACTAATATTATAAGCTAACCTACAAAGGCCACTGTCCATTAAATAAGTAAGCGCCCATGAAAAGGAACCCTTTAGTACAATAGTACTAAGTAACCCATTATATAAAACTAGTATAAAAAACCCGTATGAGACACATAAAAAGGGCATCACAACAATACATGATATAAAACATTTAATTATACATATAATGGTCAATTTATGATAATCATATCTGATTGCACAAATATCAACAAAGCCATATACTGCTCGTACTCATTCATTTATAACTTATTAAAACTTACCAACCAAGCATACACGAGCTACTATATGAAATAATGATTATAATAAGTATCAACACCATAACCCTCACAATATATCCCATCTCTCAATATCAAAGCTGGTAATATCTAATATACCATAGATAGGGCTCAAATGCACAATACTAATAAAATCTATAATACTACCGGTAAGGCACAAAGGGTACTACCAAACCACAAGTAGGCATAAAGGATACTACCAAACCACAGGTAGATACAAAGGTTACTACTAACCAATCTAATAATAATTTCAATTCAATAATAATAATTTCCATTTTTATTTATTTACGTTGAGCTTAGAGACCCCACTATTTTTAAACCGGTGGAATAGTCTGAAATACCTCTTAAGGACAACACACTTGAGCCACTATTATCGTCTGGTGGAGCAGACCCAACACCTCTTAGGGAAGAACACACCTACCCACTATTCTTAAATCGGTGGAATGATCGGAAACACCTCTCGATAAAAAACACACTCGATCCACTATTATCAATCGGTGGAATGGACCCAGGTCCTAATTCACATAATCTTCCACTTTAAATGATTAAAATCTTATTCATTATTATTTATATCTCAAGAGAATATTCTTGTTTACTTTGAGCTTGGGAGCCCAACTATTCTTAAGCCGGTAGAATGATTTCAAATAACTCTCGGAAATAATACACTTGAGCCACTATTATCATCCGGTGGAACAAACCTAACCCCTCTTAGAAAAAAATACACCTGACCATTATTTTTAAACCAGTGGAATGATCTGAAATACCTCTCGGATAAAAACACACCCAAGCCACTATTATTGTCTGGTGGAACAGACCCAATGGTCCCGACTCACGTAATCTTTTTCTGTAAGTGATTAATGTCTTATTCAATAGAGTATTTCTCAAGGCCATCATACATACTCATAAGTAGACATAAAAGATACATAATATATTAACACAATCATTTGAAATACATATAGCACAACCAACATGAGTACATATACACTTCTCTAAGAAAAAAAAACCATAACCATCTTAGGAACCCAAATTTTAAAAGTTTGGCATAACTCCTCACCCAATACTCATTTCATCACCAAATTCAATATCCATCCTCAAAATATTATTATTATCAACATACAAAAAAATCAAGGCTTAACTCCAACTTCTTACACATATGATAATAAACTACCTTTAGGGTTACTATTCATATTTCTCTACAAAACCCTAATTTCCTAATTTAATCATAACTCTTCCTATAAAGTCCATATAACCACCAAATTTAATATACATTCCCAAAATATTATTATTGAAATCATATGAAAATTGAGATTCAAATCGCACATTTTACACATGTAATAATAGTTTAGCATTGGGGTTACTATTCACATTTCCTACCAAAACCCAAGTTTCATAATTCAATCATAACTTTTCCCATGATACACATATGAATCCCAAATATAATATTATTATTATTATCATTTTAAAAGAGGCAGAACTTCATGTTGCTCATGCAGCGTGAGTTCTTTAGACGAAGGCTAAAGGTAGAAGGATGGGGACAAGAAAGGTTAGCTGGGTGGAAGTCATGGCTAAGGTGGATGGCAATGTAGGAAGGTAGAGGATGTTGAGGTGATCATTGTTGGTTGTCTGGTTCGGTGGGTTGGCATAATGGTGGAGCTACCGGCGGCCAGGGCTACAAAGAGGATAGGCAGCGACGATGGCGGTGCTGGATAGAGAAGGGCATAGAAGGGATGAGGAAAGGAAGAATGAGATAGGGAAGGGGTCGAGGTGGTTGGGGCTAGTTCTGGTGGTTAGAGTTGGAATGGGGGAGGTGGTGGAGAGTGGTTATGGTGGCTGCTAGGTTGGAGATGTGTTGACAACGACACAAATGCAAGGGAGTTGGTGGTTGGGGTTGCTTCAAAAGGAAATTGAACCAAACGAGGTTGAGAGAGCGAGGGAGATGGGTGTGGTTCTACTAGTGGTTGGGCAAACCAAATAGGCTAAGGAAAAGGCAGTGATGAATGACTGTATTTGGAAGAATGGAGGAGGAGCAAGTGTAGTGGTTTGGCGAGGGCAAGCTACAAGGGGTGGTAGATGGTTGTGGCTAGTGGAGATGGCATTGGCTCATAGTGGTTGTTTTGGGGAGGCCGAGGCAGCGTTTAGAGGGAGTTGGTTGGGGAGTGGAGAAGGAGAAGGGAGAAGGAGGAATAAGAAGAGGCATAGAGGAAGGAGGAGCTCGGGGGTTGAACAAAGATAAGGGGAGGTATGTGTGTATCTGTATGTGAAATACCCCAAAATCCTAATTTAAGAAATTATGATAAAATAGGAATTTATTAGGGAAATTAATTAAATATATTATTTTATTAAAATAAAGGGATTATTTAAGACAAAAAAGAGGAAAATAATAAAGAATTTAATTGGGAAAGATTAGAGTATTTTTCTAGTTAAAAATAGAATTTAGGAAAATTTACTTAAAATATTCTAAATTAATATAAAAAGGAATTTAATTATTATTTTACCAATTTTATTATCTTTAAATATTTAAAAATACCAAAATAGCCTAATCACCCTAACCAACCTATCTTTCCTTTTTCTTTTTCCCTTTTCCCCTCCTTTTTCCTTTTTCTTCCTTCTTTTTCTCCTTTCTCCTTTTTTTCTTTTTCTCCTCTCCTCGGATTGGGCATGCCCACCATCGCAACCCAACTCCCCTCCCTCGCTTCTCATTCCTGCGCGGCCAAGCCCACGATGCTTTTTTTCTCCCCCTCGCCCACCTGGTTCTTTCCCTCCTTTTCTTTCTTTTCTTTTCCCCAAAACAGTCGGTTGACGCCCCTCTTCTTCTTCCTCCCTTCTCCCTCCCATGCGTTGCAGGTTAAGCTTGTAACTCTGCACCGCCTGACCTACCCTACCACTGTACCGCTGGCTTGCCCCTCTCCCTTCACTCCCCCATCATTTTCCTTTCCCTTTCCAACCCCAACTAGCCCCATACCTCCTTCCCCGTGTGCCCCCTTCCTTTCCTTTTATCCTCCCTGATCGAGCATGCACCTGTAATTTTGTAGGCTCGTACTGGCCTACCATCGATCGGCAGGCCCTGCCTCACTTGCCCCCTTGTCCTCTTCCCCCTTTTTCTTATCCACCCTCCAATAGCCTATAAATACCCCCTACCGATCCTATTTGGCTCTCTCTACTATGCCTAGAAAATTCAGCCTACTTACGCCAACGCCACTTCAGATGCCGCCCCAGCCGCCCAACCACCACCCAAACCCATCCTTGCATTACCCTCCACCAAACCAAAAAACTCACCACCCCTGGTTCTCCCTACATGAGCCACCCTAACCGTGCAAAGTTGGTTGCTCGACCTGCCACTTTGCACCCATTGTCGCCCCTCTCGCTGTCGTGTGTCACCTCCTCTGCCACAATCACCACCTCTCCTGCCACCCAATCCACTCAGCAAATCCTCCCCTACCTTCTTTTCTCCCTCTCCTTCATCCTCCCTCCTCCTCCGCCACCCTCGGCTACCATAACCACCACCACCACAGCCACCATCTCCCTCTCTCTCTCTTCTAGCCCTAAAAGACCACCTCTCTAACCCCCACTTCCTCCACCGTCATTGTCGTCGCCGCTGCCACCTAGCTGCCACCTCTACTAGGTTGTGCCCTAACCTTCCTAGCCCTTAAGTATAATTAGTGTAGTTATTATTTTATTATTATTAGTATTATTACCATCATCATCATCATCATCATTATCATTATTATCATTATTACTATTATTATTATTGTTAGTGTTATTATTATTAACACTGACATTACTAGTATTATTATTATTATTATTATTCAAACTATTATTATTATTATTATTATTATTATTATATTTATTATCATTATTATTGCTAATATTGTTAATAATATCTTATCATTGACTAATATAACTACCTAGATCTATTTTGGCTAATAATAGCATGATTAACAATTTTAAGGATAATATCCTTATTTTTACTAATAAAGTTACTATTATTATTAATATCCCTAATACTAGGTTATGATAAATGTAGGTAGGAAATAATGATAATGTTGGTAAAAGGGAAGTTAACTCTAGTATTTTCCCCTGATAGGTGAACCAAGTCCAAACCCTAAGGAGGTGTAGGAGCAGCTCCAAGCTTGGTGTCGTTTTAGATAAGGATGTGGTTAAGGTATAATATATGTATTATGTGTTTTGTATGTTATGTGTGATGATATGTTTGTGTACCTTATGGGGTTATGACTACTTACTTGTAGTGCAGTGCGAAGCTAAGGTAAGTGTATGTGTTCTCTTATGGCATGTGTAAAATGATATGCATGTTGTGCTTTGTGGTGCTTATATGATGTGGCCCTTTAGAACATGCATGCTAGGAGGCTTTAAAGGCATGGTGTGGTGATGGAAATATGAAAGGGGTAAAGGAATTGAGCTAACTAGAGAGAAGTGAGAATAACCTAATTACCTCATGACTTATGGGTGGACAAATAAAAGGATAATATGAATAAAATAAGTGAGTGAAGTGAATCTTGCATGGGAATTCTAGGGTTTTCATGGGATGGATGGTCTTTGCATGAGGATGATCCTTACATGAAAAAAGTTTACTTGAGGTTTAAGGTAAGAAAAGAGTTGTTGGGGTGATTGGGGTCCGTGGGTGAAAAAATAGTACGTAGGTTGGTATAAGGGTGTATGAGGAACTTAGCTAGGGTTTGGGAGGAAAGCCCTAAGTGGAGGAGATTGTGGAATGGAGAAATAATGAAGAGGATTGAAGTATGGGATGAGAGTGGAAGAATGTCACATGGAGGGTGAATGTGTGTCATGTAGAAGAGGGAATGGTCAGTGAGAGTGATGGAGAGACATTGTATGAGGAAAGAGAGGTGCTAGGGTTATGGGATGGCCAACTAGGGTTTTGTGGCCACATGTGCAAAATGGGAAGTAAAGTGGGATGATTAGGGACGAATCGAGGGAGGTGATGAGTTGGGGGCAAAAGAGCATGAGTTGTGTGGGATAGAGGAAGGTTGGGCCATATATGCCAAATTAGGGTTTCTTAGGGAAAACCCTAGAGAGCGCTAGTGAGTTGACTCAGAGATATGGGAAAGTGGGCCTTGACCCACACACATAGGAGTTGAGTATTCGTGGTAATGAGGAAAAGGGGGAAAATATGTTTGGATGTACTAGAGGGTGTAGAAGTCCTAAGATATGGGATAGTGTTTTCGGGAAGCTGAGAATAAAAGGGTGAGCATGGGAAGTCTAGTGGGTCATGCATGTCTAGTTGGGGTTGTGTGTAGAATAAGATACGAATAAAACACTAAACATTTAAAGTGAAAGATTATTGAGCCAGGCCCAGTGAAGATATTTTTCTAGTCCACTAGCTATATTAGTGGTCATGTAATCCCCCAAAATTTTAGAAAACCTATAATTTAATAAATAGCTTTTATTTGAAATAAATTAGCTTTTAAAATTATTTAGTTTAATTATTTTATGGATTTTTGAGTATATAAATTTGGATAGGACTATTAAATAAGTTAAAAATAAATATTTTGTTATTTATCATACTCTTTTTATTTAAATATTTTTTTAAACTCAATTTTTACTAAAATATCCTTTTTAAACCAATATATTCAATTATATTGAATTAAATTATTAAATTAAATAACTTATAAAAAATATATATTACATTTTATTATTTTATAAATTAAATTATTTTATTCTTCCTATTTTCCCTTTTTCCTCTTCTTTTTCCTTTTTCTCCTTTTTCTTCTTTCTATCTTTTTCCTTTTCTTTTTCCTAGCTTTGGGCCACCAGGCCTAGTCCCTCCCCCCTTTGCGCACCTGGGCTGCTGGCCCGTTCTCCATCTCTCCCTTCCGCACCAGCAGGTCTAGATCCCCCCTATTTTCTTTCTTTCCTTTTCCCCTCCTACCTAAGCCGGCCCAACTTCTTTTTTTCCTTCCCCTATGCCGGTCTGCTTCCTCCCTCTCCCTTCTTTCTTTCTTCTACCTTCTTCTGCCTCGACCCATCAGCCCCCCGACCCGTTGTCATCACCATAACCGCCTCCAATTCAAGCACACCGGCCACCGTAGCCTACAACCACTGCCACCACCGCTCTCTCTCTCTCTCTCCTATCTTTTTTTTCCACCATTTTGGAACCAGGCAGCCATGCACCCCATCCCGCATGGCCACCCTTACCTCTTCTTCGTCTCCCTCTCCCTGCCACCCTACCACCTCCCTGCCACCCTAAACGCTACCACCCGATCAGCCACCTATTACCCTCTCCTCCCTCCTCTTTTTCTTCTCATCACTAGCCCTCTTGCCCCATATTCTTCGAGCCCTTTTTCCCCCCAATCTCCTTCCCCTTCATTTTTCTTCCCCTCCATCTTTTCCCCTTTGTTTTACACCGCTGCCGCCCTCCACCAGCTCAACCGCCTCATCGACCACCTAAACCACTTTCTGCACCCTTCTACTCACGCCCTTCACCACCACAACATTGTCCAACCCACCCTTGAAGCTCCTTCTTCCTCCCCTCTTCTTTTTCTCCCCATTTTCTCCTTTCTCGGTAGCCCCCTGCAACCCCTCTGTTCGCCGCCGTCCGGCAGCTTCTGTCGCCACCCAAACCACCAGTAAACTCCCTGAAACCTCCTCTACCACCCCCACACCTAGTTTGGCCAAGTCAAGCCCCCTCACCCTTTCATTTTCCTCTCTCTTTTCCTTCCTTCTCAGCCCGATCCACTCCTGCAGCCCACTTCGCAACCTCGCTGCCGCCTCCTCTGTCGCCATTGGCCGTCGACAACCCATCCTTAGCCTCCACCTACACCCCCTCTTCACTCTTGCACCCTTCCCTTTCCCGAAATCCTTCCCCATCTATCTTCTTTCCTAGCCTAAAGACCCCAACCCAAAAATAGCCATTATCCCTTCTTTTCACCCCCTTCGAGCCTTCCTCTTTTTATTCTTGCATACAGCTCATACTGCATGAGTAGTGTGAGTTGCTACATTCTTGGTTTATTTTGGTTAAAAATTTTAAGGTAAAATAATATTTAATTTAATTATTTCATTAATTAAGTTTTATAAAGTCTTATACTTTTGGTTTCCTTATTTCTAATGTGAGAAATATTGGTATTATTTTTAGGTGCTGATTTTGCCAATTAAAGCATGAATCTTTAACCGGAATACCGGTAAGGTTCGATTTTTATGGTATCTAAGGTAATCGTTAAACCCCACTTAAACACATGGATAAACGTATATTAGCACATTAGGATTTTTAACATGTTATTAGGCTTGATATTTTTGGTTTATATATATATATATATATATATATATATATATATATATATTTGCTTGTATTAATTAATAAAAAGGAAAGGATGCTAGTTTATGTGCTATGTATGGAAATATTACTTAAGGAAAGAGTTTGGCTATTAATGAAAGTGTTAAGTACTTATCCATATTATTTCATGTTATTGTGACCATTTATGCATAAATAATATTATTGTGAGCCCTAGGGCCATTTTATTAATATTTCTTATGCGAGAATGTGGCCTAATATGTGTGGGTGCTAATAAGTATTATATTAAAATATAATAGTTGGTGGAGTTGGATATTGTTAATGTAGTGTTAGTATTATTATTCCATGTGGTAATGTTAATTTAATAAAAGTGGGTTAATAAAGGGGGTAAAGTGGTAATTTTGGAGGCAAAAGGTGATGTAGGAGCATCCATTGAGCATAATGATTGTCATATTTATTCTAATCTTCAAGGTAAGGAAGATGATTTAGCTTTCTTAATGTTGGAGCTTATTATGTTAAATATTCTTGATAATTCTAATATGCTTGACATTGAAAACCATTCAAGTTATTCTTGTAGGTATGTTACATATTTGCAAGAAGATGAGGTTTATACACATTGATGTGTACAAGTATTCCAAGGCATGCAAGGATATGACATACATGGGATGATACATTACAACAAGAGATAAAGTGACGATATTCATTATTTGTATGAACTTGTTGTAAACCCTAACCCTAAGTATATTTTATGTAAGTTAGGGTATGGCTATAATTTCATATATGTATCTTAGTAAATTGTATAGCTTTGTAATATTAATCCTTAGTATCATTTAACCAATGATATTATGTTGTGGATTAAGGTTAATATGGGATTAATTAAACCATGATTAATGGGCTGAATTAAGGAAGAAAACTTAGCTGGTTTAAGCTAGTCACCACCGAGCTTCCTTGTCCTATATATGCCCTTTTGTGCGCAACATTTGTAGGCAGAATATTGAATGAAAATTTAGATCAAACTTTGAGCAAGATAGCTAAATTCTAATCCTCCCTTTTGGGTCTACATTGAACAAGGAAGATCCGGGATAATCCTTCCTCAATACTATCTTCAAGGTGACACATTTGAACACCTTTAAATCTGCTGAAACACCTTCATCTTGTAACATCAAGTTCTTCATCTATAATCCACCAATTCACTTCATTCTTTTTGCATTAGATCATGGGTTAAATCTTCTAATATAAATTTTGATCCGACCTTCTCTTACTTTGATAGAAACCACATTAAAAGGGTAAAATGGTAATTTTATAAGTAAATGGATATTATGGTAATTTTGGGAGTAAAGGGTAAAGTGGTAATTTTGGGAGTAAAAGGGATAATAATGGTAAATTTGGAAGTAAGGGGTAAAATGGTAATTTTGGAGGAGAGGGGTAAAATGGTAATTTGTAAGAAAGGGATAAAATGGTAATTTTGGGTGTAAAAGGGTATTATGGTAACTTGCAAGTAGAAGGGTATTATGGTAATTAGCAAGCAAAAGGGTGATATGGTAAATTTGGATGTAAGGGGTAAAATGGCATTTTTTATAAATAAGAGGATATTATGGTAATTTTGGTAGTAAAGGGGTAAAAAAGTAATTTGCAAGTAAAAGGGGTAAATTAGTAATTATAATTATGGAGAAGGATAAATGTAATCCCCCAAAATTTTAGAAAACCTATAATTTAATAAATAACTTTTATTTGAAATAAATTAGCTTTTAAAATTATTTAGTTTAATTATTTTATGGATTTTTGAGTATATAAATGTGGATAAGAGTATTTAATAAATTAAAAATAAATAATTTGTTATTTTATCATATTATTTTTATTTAAATAATTTTCAAAACTAATATTTTACTAAAATTAGCCTTTTTGAACCAATATATTAAATTATATTGAATTAAAATATTAAATTAAATAATTTATCAAAAATATTACATTTTATTATTTTCTAAATTAAATTAAATTATTTTCCCCTATTTTCCCTTTTTCCTTTTTTTTCCTTTTTCTTTTCCTTCTCCTTTTTCTCCTTTTTCTTCTTTCCTTTCTTTTCCTTTTTTTTCCTTCGGGCCGCCCGCCAAGCTAGGCCTGCATCCTCCTCCCTTTGCGCCTGGGCCGCTGGTCCATCTCCCCTATCCCTTCCCCTCATGCGCACAACCCAGACCCCCTCCTTTCTTTTTCTTTTTTTTTTCAGGTCGGGCTGGTCCGCTCGCCCTCCTTCCTGTGCCGGCCTACACCTCCCTCTCCCTTCTTTCTTTCTTTTTTCTTTCTTCTGCCTCGACCCAGCAGACCCCTGAGCTGTCTTCATTGGCTAGCGCTGCCACCTCGGGCACGCCGGCCACCACCTTCTGCCACCACTGCAACCCTCCCTCCCTCCCTCTCTCTCTCTCTCTCTCCTATCCTTTTTCTCACAATTTTAGACCCAATGGGCCATGCACCCCCATCACGCATGCCCTCCCCTTTCCCCATCTTTCCTTCCCCTCCCTGCCACCCTACCACCTCCCTTGCCACCGGCCAGTGAGCTGCACCCTTACCCTGTCTCTTTTTTTTCTTCTCCTCTTCAGCCCTCCTAGCCCATATTTTTCAAGCCCTCTTTCTTCCCCGATCCCCTTCCCTCCATTTTCTTCCCCTCCATCTTTTCCCCTTTGTTTTGCGCTGCCGCCACCCTCCGTCGGCTCAATCACCTCACCAACCTTCTAAACCACCTTCTGCACCTTTCTACTTCTGCCCTACACCACCACAACGCCACCCAAGCCACCCTGTAGCTCTTCCTTTCTCCCCCTCTTCTTTTCTCCCCATTTTCTCCCTTTTCGGCAGCCCCCTGCAACCCCACCATTCACCACCGTCCAGCCACATCTGCCGCCACCCAAACCCCTAATCCACACCCTGTAACCTCCTCTACCACCCCACGCCTTCTTTGGTCAAAAACAGCCCCCAAACCCCTCCACTTTTTCCCTCTCTTTTCCTTCCTCCTCAGCCTGATCCCCTCCTGCAGCCCACTTCGCCACCTCGTCGCCACCGCCTCCGCCGCCCTTGACCGCCAACAACCCATCACAAGCCACCACCTACACCCCCTCTTCACTCCTACACCCTTCCCTTGCCTCCAAACCTCCCCCATCTATCTTCTTTCCTACCCTAAAGACCTCAATCCGAAAATGACCATCCCTCCCTTCTACCCCTACCTTCGACCCATTTTCCCCATCCCAACCTGCATGTGGCTTACGCTGCTCATGCGCCGTGAGTTCCACATTATTTTGGGAGTTTTGTGTTTAATTATTGAGGTATATTAATAGTTAAATAAAGTGTGTTATTAATTAAGTTTTTTTTAATAAATTTTTATCCTTTTAAATTCCTACTTCTAATATAATAATTATTGATATTATTTTTAGGTGTTTATTTTGCTATTTAAAGCTTGAATCTTTAACTGGGATACCGATAAGGTTCGATTTTTGCAGGATCTAAGGTAATCATTAAACCCCACTTAAATGCATAGATATACGTATGTTAGCACATTAGGATTTTTAATATGTTATTATGCTTGATATTTGTAGTTTAATATAATATATATATTTGCTTGTATTGATTGATAAAAAGGAAAGTATGCTAGTTTATATGCCATGTGTGGAAATGTTGCATAAGGGAAGAGCGTGATTATTAATGAAAGTGTTAAGTACTTATCCATGTCATATTATGTTATTGTGACCATTTATGCTTCAATAATATTATTGTGAGCCTAGGGGCATTTTAGTAATATTCCTTGTACTAGAATGTGGCCTAATATGTATGGATGCTAATAAGTATTATATTAAAATATAATCGTTGGTGGAGTTGGATATTGTTAATGGAGTATTAATATTATTATTCCATGTGGTAATGTTAATTTAATAAAAGTGGTGTAATAAAGGGGGTAAAGTGGTAATTTTGAAGGCAAAAGGGTAATATGGTAATTTTATAAGTAAAAAGGGGTATTGTGGCAATTTTGGAAGTTAGGGGTATTATGGTAATTTTGGAAGTAAAGGGGAAAATGATAATTTTATGAGTAGAGAGGTATTATGTTAATTTTGGGAGTAAAGGGTAAAATGGTAATTTTGGAAGAGAAGGGCAAAATGGTAATTTCGGATATAAAAGGGTATTATGGTAATTTACAAGCAAAAGGGTAATATGGTAAATTTTAGAAATAAGGGGCAAAATGGTAAACTACAAGTAAAGGGGATATTATGGAAATTTTATAAGTAAGAGGGTATTGTGGTAATTTTGTAAATAAAAGGATATTATGGTAACTTGGAAATGAGGGATAGAAGGATAATTTTATAAATAAAAGGATATTTATGGAAAACTTGAGAGTAAGGGGTAACTTGGTAATTATGATAAAGATGGAGGATAATTTAGTAATTAAATTATGATTATAAAAGGGCAATTGGATAATTATGATAATAGAGAAGGTTAATTTGGTAAATTAACCAATCAAAGGGCATTATGGTAATTCTAATAATGGAGAAGGGCAATAAAGTAATTATAAAAATGGAGAAGGGTAAATTAATAATTATAAATATGGAGAAGGGTAAATTGGTAATTATAGTTATGGAGAAGGATAAATTGGTAATTATAATTATGGAGATGGGTAAATTAATAATTGTAATTATGAAGAAGGATAATTTGGGATTTATAATAATTGAAAAGGGTAAAATGGCAATTATAATAATTGAGAGGGGTAAAATGGTAATTATGATAATGAAGAAGGGCAATTTGGTAATTTAACCGACTAAAGGGTAAATTGGTAATTATTTAACCAACTAAAGGGGCAAATTGGTAATTATGATAATGAAGAAGGGTAATTTGATAATTTATCCAGCTCAAGGGCAATTTAGTAATTATAACAAATGAGAAGGGTAATTTGGTAATCTAACCAACCAAATGGGAAATATGATAAGTGTGGTAATTATGAGAGGTGAATGGTGACCTAAAAAGTATAGGAGATAACTTGGCAACCTAAACCGAGCAAGGGACGATTTGGTAATTATGCAACAAGGAGGGTAATAGGGTAAATTGTCAAGTAAATAAGGGATGACTTATCAATGATATGAGTAAGGGGTAAATGAGTAATTTGCACCCAACATGTCGTTGTGATTGTGGAATTTCATAATATGACTCAAATAATGTTGATTAGCAAGGTAAGAGTATTTGATAATTAGTAAGTATCATGAGAACGAATCCTAATTCGGAATTAGATGAGATTATGATAGCCTTAATGATTTATTTGTGTTATCTTGGATAACCGCGTGAATAAGAAACGACTAATGATATCAGAACGATTGAAAGTGAATAAGTATCTGATTATTGTGCTTTTCGTGATCACTTTAATTAAGACACTAATACTTAAAATGAAAGATCTTGAGATCGAAAATGGTGGCTCTTTAGGGGTCACGATTACTCTGGTATTTGCTGGTGTACCTTTGTGCCCTAACCAGACCCTATATCTTACTCTGTCTACCTCTATGAACTTAGTTAGGGGGTATGCATACTTATGGATTAGGTGTCCTTGTCGGTAGGGTACTGAGTAGCTTTATGCACCAATATGACCAGGGTACCTTTGCATCCCTAGGTTCATGGTTGAAGGGTACTGAGTAGCTTGTATGCACCAATATGACCGGTGTACCTTTGTGTCCTGGGTTCTTAATCTCCCGTCCGAGGCAAATAAATGAAATTGTTGTGATGATTAAAGAAAGGAAAAATACTAATCATGAAAGTGAAAGATTAATGAGCCGGGCCTAGTTGAATTATGATATTGAGTACCGATCCACCAGATATACTAGTGGCCCAGGAGCGTGTTGCCGTGGAAGATGATTATAAGTACCGATCCACCGGATGTAATAGTGGCCCAAGAGCATATTGTCCTGGATGATGTTGATATATATTCCGATCCACCGGCAATAATAGTGGGGGTCCCGAGCTCAATAAAATCAGTCATAGATGTGAATAAAGTTATGGAAAAATACTAATCACTTACAGTGAAATACTATGTGAGTTGGGGCCAGACCGGTCCATCGGCGAATAATAGTGGCCAGGAGTGTTTTGCCCTGCATGACTGGTCCACCGGCTATAATAGTGGGGTTCTCGCACTCATATGGATATGAAATCCCTGAGATGATTGAATAATGATGGACTAATGGCTTAAGGCCCAAATGTATTGATTTTGCACTATGACATTGCTTAAGGCTCGAAAGTATCGATTGTTCATTACAACCTATTGATATCTGATGTGAATGTTAATAATGTGAATGTTATATATACACATCTTGATATATATGTATGTGGCTTTGTATCATGCATTACATTGCGGGCCTACTTTTAAGTGTGTTTTAAAGGGTTACTCAGTACCATAGTACTGAAGGGTTCCCTTCGTGGGGCCCCTGCCTATTCAACGAACAGTGTTCCTTACAGGTATTTTTAGGTGCTATTCAGGTGGGTAACGAGAAAGAGAGTAAGGAATTATTCGGAGCTGTAGGGTTTTTTCTCTTTCTCTTTTAAATTCCTAGTTTTAATGTTATTGTTGTCTTTGTAACCACCATTGGTGGATTTTATTCTTGTAAATGGTTGTGACGCTACTCTGATTTAAACATGATTTGTAAATTACGTTTTTCACTTTTAGCCTTAGCACTTGGTACTAGAACGGTAGGAGTGAACCGGTCTAGTACTAAATGTGGCGGTAATATCCCCATAATTCACAATTTTGTAATTTGCTTCCGCTAACTCTTTTAAATAAAACAAAATTTTTCACTAGTGAATTTTGGGGGTGTTATAATAAATTAATAATTATATATATGGAGAAGAGTAAATTGGTAATTATAATTATGGAGAAGGATGAATTAATAATTATAAATATGGAGAAGGGTAAATTAATAATTATAAATATGGAGAAGGGTAAATTAATAATTATAAATATGGAGAAGGGTAAATTGAAAATTATAATTATGGAGAAGGATAAAATAATAATTATAAATATGGAGAAGGGTAAATTAATAATTATAAATATGGAGAAGGGTAAATTGGTAATTATAGTTATGGAGAAGGGTAAATTGGTAATTATAATTATAGAGAAGGGTAACTTAATAATTGTAATTAAGAAGAAGGGTAATTTGGGATTTATAATAATGGAGAAGGGTAAAACGGTAATTATAATAATTGAGAACGGTAAAATGGTAATTATAATAATGGAGAAAGGTAATTTGGTAATTTAACCAACAAAAGGGTAATTTGGTAATTTTGATAATGGATAAGAGTAATTTAGTAATTATAATATTGGATCAGGGTAATCTGGCAATTATGAGATTGTAGAAGGGTAATTTGGAAATTTATCCAACTAAAGAGGAAATTCGGTAATTATGATAATGGAGAAGGGTAATTTAATAATTTAACCGACTAAAGGGTAAATTGGTAATTATTTAACCAACTAAAGGGGAAAATTGGTAGTCATGATAATGAAGGAGGGTAATTTGGTAATTTATCCAACTTAAGGGTAATTTAGTAATTATAACAAAGGAGAAGGGCAATTCGATAATCTAACCAACCAAAATGGAAAATATGTTAAGGGTAACAATTATGAAGGGTGAATGGTGATCTAAAAAGCGTAGGAGATAACTTGGTAACCTAAACCGAGCAAAGGGTAATTTGGTGATTATGCAACAAGGAGGGTAATAGGGTAATTTGTCAAGTAAGGAAGGGATGACTTAGCAATTATATAAGTAAGGGGTAAATGAGTAATTTGTACCTAACATGTCGTTGTGATTGTGGAATTTCATAATATGACTCAAATAATGTTGATTAGCAAGGTGAGAGTATTTGATAATTAGTAAGTATCACGAGAACGAATCCAAATTCGGAATTAGATGAGATTATGATGGCCTTAATGATTTCTCTATGTTATCTTGGATAACCATCTGAATAAGAAATGACTAATGATATCAGAACAATTGAAAGTGAATAAGTATTTGATTAATGTGCTTTTCATGATCACTTTAATTACGACACTAATACTTAAAGTGAAAGACCTTGAGATCGGAAATGGTGGCTCTTTAGGGGTCGCTACCCTAAAGACACGGCTCAGCCCACGACTATTCTAGTATTTGCTAGTGTGCCTTTGTGACCCAGCCATGCCTTATATCTTACTATATCTAGCTTTACTGACCTATTCTGGGCGTATGCATACTTATGGATTAGGTGTCCCTGTCAGTAGGGTACTAAGTAGCTTTCTGCACCAGTACGACCAGGGTACCTTTGCGTCCCTGGGTTGATGGTTGAAGGGTACTGAGTAGCTTGTATGCATCGGTGCGACTGGTGTACCTTTGTGTCCTGGGTTCTTGATCTCCCGTCCGAGGCAAATAAATGGAATTATTGTGCTGATTAAAAAGGGAAAGTATTAATCATGAAAGTGAAAGATTAATGAGTCGGGCCCAATTGAATTATGATATTGAGTACCGATCCTCCGGTTATAATTGTAATACCCCAAAAATTTCGAAAACCTATATTTTAATAAATTACTTTTATTTGGAATAGAATTTCTTTTAGATTATTTATTTTAATTATTTTATAGATTTTAGAGTATGTAAATTTGGATAAGAGTATTTAATAAATTAAAAATAAATAATTTGCTATTTATCATATTGTTTTATTTAAATAATTTTCCAAAACTAATATTTTACCAACTTTATCCTTTTTAAACTAATATATTAGATTATAATAAATTAAATTATTAAATTAAATAAATTATCAAGAATATTACATTTTATGATTTATAAAATTAATTTAATTTATTTCCCCTATTTTCCCATTTTTCCTTTTTCTTTTCCTCCTCCTTTTCTCCTTTTCTTCTTTCTTCTCTTTTCCTTTTTCTCCCCCTTGGGCCGCCCGCCCGGCCTGCTCTCCCCTCTCCCCCGCGCGTTGGGCCTTCGGCCCGTCTCCCCCTTCTCTCCCTCGCTCGCACGCCCATCTCCCCAGCCCGCCTCCTTCCTTTATTTTTTCCCTGGACCGGCCGGCTCCCTCCTTTTCTGCGCCGGTCCAAGCCACCCCGTCCCTTTCTTCTTCTTCCCTTCTTCGACCTCCCACGCCCGACCACCTGCACCTTCGACGCCATGCCCGCTGCCACCGACTGCCACCCTACAGCTCCCGTGCCTTCCTCCCTCTCCCTCTCTCTCTTCCCCCGTCGTTTTCTTTCTTCTATGAGCCAAACCGGCCCTGGACCACAGCCCCGCATGCCTCTCCCCTTTCCTTCTTCTTCCCCTCCTTTCTCCCTGCCACCACTGCAGCACCGCCGGCCAGCCCTGCCCCTTCTCTTCTCCCTCTTCTTTTCTTCAGCTCCCAAGCCCTTCATTCCCACATTTTTCGAGCCTAATATCCCTCCCCCGAGCTCTCCCTTCTCTCCTCCCTTCTTCCCCATCCTTTTTTGTTTTTTTTCTTCTCACCGCCACCCGCCACCGCTCGAACCACCAAGCCCAGCCCTGTGCCGCCTTCTGCCACCGCCCACTACCACCCTGCACCCCCACACAGCCCCTTCGAGCCCCGCACTTCCCCCTTTCTCCTCCTCTTCCTTTTTCTTCCCAGCTTTTCCCCTTACCGCCAAGCCACCTGCAACCGCCTCTACCGCCGCCGTCCGGCCACCTCTGCCACCACCCAACCCACCGTTCGACACCCTGCAACCCCCTCTACAACCGCCATCCATTAGTTAGCCGAAAATAACCCTTGAACCCCTCCATTTCTCCCTCCACTTTTCCTTCCTTCACAGCCTTTTCCCTCGACCCTTCTCGGCAGCCGACCTTCGCCGCCTCTCCGCCGCCTTGAGCCGCCTCGAAACCACCCTTAGCCTCCACCTACACCCCCTCTACACTCCTGCACCATTCCCCTGCCTTAGAACCTCCCCTAACCACCCTCTTTTCTAGCCTAAAGACCCTAACCCGAAAATGATGAATCTTGCTTCCTTCACTCCTCTTCCAGCCTTTGCCCCTCTCTTTTCTGCATGAAACTCACGCTGCTCATGCAGCGTGAGCTCTTCCATTTATTTTGAAAATTTCTTGGGTAAATTTTAAGGTAAAATGGTATTTTATGTTAAGTGTTTTATTAATTAAAACTTATAAAGTTTTATGCTTTGGTTCTTATTTCTAACATAAGTATGATGGACATTATTTTTAGGTGTTGAGTTGCTAACTATGCTTGGTAAGATTTGATATTTTGCGGGATTAAGGTAACCGTTAATCCTCCCTTAGATATATGGAAAAACGCATGCTAGCACATTTAGGGTTTAGTATGATTTTATGCATATTTTGTATGCTTAGCATGATATGTTTATGGTTTCTTATATTGTTTGTTAAAAAGAAAAAGCATGATAACTTTTATGCTATATGTAGGTATGTTAAATAAAGAAGGAGTTGGAATATGGATAGAAATGTCAAACACTTGTTTATGATGTACCATGTTGTTAATGCATGAATGATGTTATTGTTTAAGGGTATTTTAGTAATTATGCTTATGAGATAAATAAATCAATGTGTGTAGTTGCTAATGAGTATTATGTTGAAAAATGACAAGTTGGTGGACTTAGATGATAAAAATGAAGTATTAATATCATTATTTTATGTAGTGTTAGTAAATTCATAAAAATGGTGAATAAAGGGGTTGAGTGGAAATTTTATAAGTGGAAAGGGTATTTCGGTAATTTTTGAGATAAAAGAATAATATGAAAATTTTATGATTAAATGGTCAAATGATAATTTACAAGTAAAGGATAAAATTGTAAGTTGTGAGAAAGAAGGGTAAAATGGTAATTTTGGAAGTAGGGGTAAAATAGTAATTTTGGATGAAGGAGGGCATTATGGTAATTGTTCAAGTAAAAAGGGCATTATGGTAATTTTGGAGGTAAAGGGGCAAAATTGTAATTTCATAAGTAAAGGGTAATATGGTAAATTTTATAAGTGAATGGTGAAGTGGTAATTCATAAGTAAAGGGGTAATATGGTAATTTGGGAAAGAAGGGTAAAATGGTAATTATGTAAGGAAAGATAAAGATGGTAATCTTGGATGTGAAGGGGTAAAATAGTAATTTGTAAAGTAAAAGATGTAAGGTGGTAATTTTCATAAATAAAAGGATATTATGGTAAAATTGGATGTAAGGGGTAAAATGGTAATTTTGTAAATGAAAGGATATTATGGTAAACTTGGGAGTAAGGGGTAACTTGGTAATTATGATAACGACAAAAGATAATTTAGCAATTAAATTATGATTGTAGAAGGGCAATTGGATAAGTATGATACTATAGAAGGGTAATTTGGTAAATTAACCAATTAAAGGGCATTATGGTAATTTTAATAATGGAGAAGGGTAATATAGTAATTTTGATTATGAAAAAGGGTAAATTAATATTGGTATTTATGAAGAAGAGTAATTTGGGATTTGTGATAATTAAAAAGGGGAAATGGCAATTAAAATAATTGAGAGGGGTAAAATGGTAATTATGATAAAGGAGAAGGGCAATTTGGTAATTTGTTCAACTAAAGGGGCAATTTGGTAATTTAGCCGATAAAAGGGCAAAGTGATAATTGTTTAACCAACTAAAGGGGCAAAATAGTAATCATGGTAATGAAGGAGGGTAATGTAGTAATTTATCCAACTCAAGGGCAGTTTTGTAATTATAACAAAGGAGAAGGGCGATTGGGTAATATGACCAACCAAAAGGGGAATATGATAAGTATAGTAATTATGAGGGGTGAATGATGATCTAAAAAATGTATGAGATAATTTGGTAATCTAAATTGGACAAAGGGTAATTTGGTAGTTATGCAACCTTAAGGATAATGTGGTAATTTATCAAGTAAGGAATGGATACTTAACAATTATATAAGTAAAGGGCAAATGAATAGTTTATACCTAACACGTCCTTGAGATTGTGGAACATTAATATGATTAAATAATGTTGATTAGCTAAGTAAGAGTATCTAATGATTAGTGTGGCCTTGATGGTTTCCCTGTGACATCCTGAATAATCCTCTAAATAAGAAATGATTAATGATATCGAAACGATTGAAAGTGAATAAGTATCGAATTATCGTGCTTTTCGTGATCACCTTAATTAAGACACTATTACTTAAAGTGAAAGACCTCGAGATCGGGAATGGTGACTCCTTAGGGGTCGCTACCCTAAGGACGTGGTTTAGTCCACGATTATTCTGGTATTTGCTGGTGTGCCTTTGTGCCCCAGCCAGGCCCTATATCTTACTCTTCCTAGCTCTACGGACCTAGTTAGGGGGTATGCATACTTATGGATTAGGTGTCCTTGTCGGTAGGGTACTGAGTTAGCTTTATGCACCAGTACGACCAGGGTACCTTTGCGTCCTTGGGTTCATGGTTAAAGGGTACTGAGTAGCTGATATGCACCAGTACGACCGGTGTACCTTTGTGTCCCGGGTTATCGATCTCCCAATCGAGGCAAATAAATATGATTGATGTGCTGATTAAAGAAAGGAAAGATACTATTATTGAAAGTGAAATATTAATGAGTCGGGCCCAGATGATTATGATATTGAGTACCGGTCCACCGGTTATAATAGTGGTCCAGGAGCGTGTTGCCCTGGTATATGATATTGAGTACCGGTCCACCGGATATAATAGTGGTCCAGGAGCGTGTTGCCCTGGTATGTGATTATGAGTACCGATCCACCGGTTATAATAGTGGCCAGGAGCGTTGTGCCCTGGATGATGATTACATATATATTCCGGTCCACCGGCAATAATAGTGGGGGTCCCGAGCTCAATAAAATCGGTTATGTATGTGAATAAGATTATGGAAAAACACTAATCACTTATAGTGGAACACCATGTGAGTTGGGGCCAGACCGGTCCACCGGCAAATAATAGTGGTCAGGTGCGTTCTACCCTGTGTGTTTATCTTCCGGTCCACCGGCAATAATAGTGGTCAGAGGTGTTCTGCCCTGAGTGTATACTTTCCGGTCCACCGGCTATAATAGTGGGGTTTTCGTACTCACATGGATATAAAATATGATATTGATGGATTAATGACAGAATAATGGCTTAAGGCCCAAAGTATCGATCGTGACTTATAAAGTATTGTGTTTGTCATTGTTATGTATGCATCTCTCATTATTTATATGTGTGTGGCTTGCATTGTGTGCCGTATGCGGGCCTATCTTTAAGTGTGGTATTAAAGGATTACTCAGTACCGTAGTACTGAAGGGATTCCCTTTATGGGGCCCCTGCCTATTCAATGGGCAGTGCCCTTGCAGGTTTTTCAAGTGCTACTCAAGTGGGTTACGGGAAGGAGAGTAAGGAGTTTTCCGGTATCATGGCTTTTTCTCTTTCTCATTTAATTTCTCGGTTTTAAATGTTAAAGTTGCTCAAGTAACCGCCATTGGTGGATTTTATTCCTGAAAACGATTTGATGCGCTACTCTGATTTAAATATGTTGAAGTTCTTGCAATTTACTCTGATTTATGCATGTTGAATGTCTTTCGATTTGTATTTTATTTTCTTAGCCTTAGCACTTGGTACTGGAACGGTATGAGTGAACCGGTCTGGTACTAAGTGTGGCGGTAATACTCCCAAAGTTCACGTTTGTTTATCTACTTCCGCAATTATCTTTTAAATAAAACAAAATTTTTCAGTAGTGAATTTTGGGGGTGTTACAATAATAGTGGCCCAGGAGCGTGTTGCCCTGGCAGATGATTATGAGTACCGATCGACTGAACATAATAGTGGCCTAGGAGTGTGTTGCCTTAGAAGATGATTGTGAGTACCAATCCACCAAATATAATAGTGGCGTAGGAGCGTGTCGCCCTAGATGATGTTGATATATATTCCGATCCATGGGTAATAATAGTGGGGGTCCTGAGTTCAATAAAAACAGTCATGGATGTGAATAAAGTTATGGAAAAATACTAATCATTTATAGTGAAACACCATGTGAGTCGGGGCCAAACCGGTCCACCAGCGAATAATAGTCATTCATCTAGAGATAACCGAAACTAACTAATGAAGCATCCAAGCGATGCTCTTTGTAGTATAATTAGAAAGCCACATCATTCTTAAGTTATAATTTTAGGCACAATTCTCATAATCAAACCCAAAACTTATTGGTAAACAGGTAGGCCCATCAACAAAACCGATACACACGCATCATCATAGGTATGCCATATGTAGGCACAAATGCTGTTACCAGACCACAAGTAGACACAAAGGCTACAAACAGACCATAGGTATGCACAAAGACTACTATCAAATCATCCCAATAATCATTTCCATTCAAATATCAAGCATTGCCATTTTTATTTACTTGAGGGGAGATCAAACAAACTTGAAGACACTTAAGGTACTTCGGTCATACTAGCGCATAAGGGCAGCATAGTACCCTACCGACTATTAATCCAGGGATACAAATATACCTTGGTTGCACTGGTAGATGAAAGTACACAGTACCCTACCAACTAACTATCATGCATGCTTACCATATGATATTGATATTCAAGCTGAAATATGTGTTTCTAAGATAACAAGCCCCTATTCTTATACCTAACATCAAATAACACTTATCATGCATGTTTATTATAATAATTACTATGGTACATTTAAAATTACCAAAATGTCCCTAGACCATATAATATTGATAATCATGTAGAAACATGTGTTTCTAAAACATCAAACCCCTATTTCTATTCTTAGCAATATTTATAACACATTAGACATCCTGGTTAAGGTTAAATATCATGATATGCTTAAATGATCAAATTGCCCCTAGGGCACATGGTAGTAATAATTTTTCTACAAGTATGTCTAAACATAATTAACCTAATATTTGTATGTATACATATTATACAACATATCTTCCTAACATTAGATCTTTTTAATCACACTTTCGCACACATGATATTTTTATATAGGATAACATGCCTTCTTTTTTTATTTTCCAAGATAACATTAATAATTACATAATGATTTGTAACAAGTCATGTCTAACACAAATTACATGTCCAAACCTTAATGTGCTATCATACAATATCCAAATATTTTAGTGGATTATAAATTTTATTTGATTTCCAGCAAAAGGAAACTTTATCGATAACTATCTAAAAATGATTAGGCTCCATTAATAAAATTTTTGTTCATAAAAATAATATCACAAATAAAATATTAATATTTGATCAATAAAATAATAATTTTTATTAAAAATATTTATTAAATATAAATTTACCAAACTACCCTTATATATTAAACATTACTAAAATTCATTTAAAAACCAAAACACAACTCACGTTGCATATGCAGAGTGAGTCATGCACATAGGGGAGGGGGAAATGGTTCATGCAATGGGTTGGAGGTGGTGGTTAGGGTTGGGGATGATAATGGTTGGATGGTGGGGTGCAAGAGGGTCGAAGGCAGTGACAACGGTGGTGCAAGCTGTAGGACAAGTGGTGCAAATAAGGGAAATGAGAATAAGAAAGAGGGAAGGTGGTGCTAGGGTGGCTGTAGGATGATGGTATAGGAGTGGGTGGTGGCTGTGGTTGGTGGTAGGCAAGCTAGGAGTTGTGATGGTGGACGAAATGAAGGGGGATGGGGTGGCTGAGTGGAGGTGGTGGAAGTAAGGTGATGTGTCAAGGGAAGGGGCAGATGTAGGGCTATAAGGAGGTGGCTGGTGGCATCAGCTAGGGGTTGTGTAGGGGAATACAAGGTTGGGGAGGTAGCAGCTTTGAGTGGAGGGGGTGGCAACGACAAAAAATGGCGTTGCCTTGGTTGTGGATGTAAGAGTTGTGGATGGTGGTTGGGGCAAGGATCGGTAGGAATCACCGTAGGGGAGGAAGAAAGGGAAGATAAGGCAATAGAGGAAGAGGAAGGAGGGAAGGAAGAAAGAAGGTGGTGGCTGGGTTAGTGGTGGAGGTGATGGGTGTTGTTGTAGGTTGTGATGATAAGGAAAAACAAGGGCAGCAGAAGAAGAAGAAAGAAGGAAAGGAAGGTTGGGGGAGATAAGCGAGGCATGAGGGAGAAGAGAAGAATGAAGAAAAAGAAGAAGAAGATTGGGGACCTTAGGTGTGTGGAAATTAGGTGAGGGATGTAGGTGGCGAAAGGCTAAACAAAGGCACAGAACGGAGTCGACAACTAGCAAGTGAGGGTTACAGGGATGGCCAGTGCAATCATAGGGAAGAGAGGGTGTTGTACGGGCCAAAAACAAAAAGAAAGGGGTGTAAGGAGGGAGGTGGTGTAGGTGTGGTTTGGCTGGGAAAGGAAGGATGGTGATGCTGGCGTGTAGGGGCACAGGCATGCTGCGTGCAGGGGGAGAAGAAGGAGGTAAGGCATATTTGGTCGGGGAGAAAATAAGGGAAGGAGGAGAAGAAAGGAGGTTGGGTCGGGCCATGTGGGAAATAAAAAGGAGAAGAGAAGGCCAGCCTACTTGGGGAGAAGAAGAAGAAAGAAAGAAAGTAAGGTTGGGCTGACGTAGAAAACAAAAGAGAGGGGAACAGGCTGGCTCGAGAAGAGAGAAAAGAAAAAGGGAGAAGAAAAAGAAAAGGGACAAGGAAAAAAAGGAAAAAAGGAAAAAGGAAAAAGGAAAAGAAGAAGAAGAAAAAAATAGATTTATGGTTAAAATTACAAATTAGATTAAATTTAGGTTATTAGGATAATATTATATTAACTTATCTAATAATTAAGGTATAAAATTAAGAAAAATAATTTTGGTAAAATATGAGTTTAGAGTTTAATTAAATAAAAAGAGTAAGATAAAATAATTATATTAGTTTATTAAATAATTTATATAGATTTATAGGTCAAAAGTTGACAAAAATAATTAAATCAATAATAAAGGATCAAATTTTTCAGTTGAAAAGTTAAACATTCTAATTTAGGGTTATAAAAATTTGGAGTATTACAACTTTATCTTTGTCTTAAACAGATTTGAAGGTCTAATTTGGCTAAAAAGGGGGACGATGACCTCATCCCCTTGTCTTCTTCTTCTTCCTCTCTCTATTGTGTAACTCTAAACAGATAATCCATTTTAGATTGTCGCTACACACCTGGGAGATTTGTATCCTGTGCCAATTTTCCTTTTTAGCTTCTTGTCCTTGATCTTTCTTAGGAAAATCTTGACCTACATTTTATATAAAACACCGTTTGGGCTTTGGGAAGAAAGCCGACCATATTCTTGATAAATATGCCATGTATGGTCTGATTTCAAGTGGCATTTAGGGTTTTGATATATTACACCTCTCTCCTTCATTTCTTAACCAATTCTCTATGTATAAAAAACCCTAACCCTAACCCTCTTTCTTTTTCACCTCTTTTTAGCCACTGAGATACTCTGAGTTTTTTTCACACTTATGCTCCACTTTTCTTCATTTTGTACCTTCATTCTAATTCGTTTACCTCTTTTAATCCTTCCACTAATTTCATGTTTTACTTTTAAGCAATAAAGGTTTAAATTTAGGAAAAGTTGAGGCTTTTAGCTACTTTTTATTAGAATCTTCTTGGAGGTGGTAAATTCTAATTTTCTTTCCCTAATTTATATTTCTTTGGTTTATGAGATTTTTAGATTTTTAAGCTTTAATATCTTATTTTAAGGTGTTTGACATTTGGATTTTTCTAGCTAAAGGCTTTGCTATTTGGTGTGTTTTAATTAAGCTTACAAGTAAGTTATTCCTGCCTTTGAAATGTGGTATGAATGAGCATGTGAGCTAATGTAGTTTGTAAATTTCTAATATCTTCACGACTATATGTTGTTGATATTTTGGTGATTCATACGAGGATATTTAAGGATTTTGATAAAAGTATGATTTTAGGAATATGTCGTTGATTCTCTATAAATGCAACATGAATTAGTATGTGGGCATGTTTAATCTCAATTTTCTATAAGGATAACGTTATGGTTTTGATGTAGTTTGATTTTGGAGCTTCAATCATGTTTAAAATGCCATAAATGTTCTATCTGTGAGATAATTAATATATTGGTTAAGAAAACCAGTTGAATAATTTCTAGAATAGACAATTGATTAGCTTAACCCATCGACTGGGTTGTTTGTAGTGACTTTGGTTGCTCTCTATTTGAACCTATCGACTGATTATTAGAACAATCAACTAATTAGCTCAACCAAATCAACTGGTTCTAAGGTGGAAATTTTGGGTGATCTCTAATCAAACCCAACAATTGATTTTTTTTATAACCGATCAATTGGTCTTAGAGAATTATGTTGGTTTGACCAAATCGATTGAGTAGGTTTGGTAGGAAACTCTAGGGTTTAGCTGATCCGAATTGATTGGCTGGTTTTCCTAAGTCGATTGACTAGTTTGGCCAGAGAATGTGATTCTTATTTCTTTTGATCTTGATATGATTTGAGATTTGATATTATGCTATAACATGATTATTAAATGATGACAACACATATGTTGGCATGAATTAATTAGCCTAGTGAATGGATTAATGGGATTATGATTCATGGTATTCTTTATAAGTTTCTTTGTAAGACTTTAATGAGTAACTTAGGATAAATATGCTATGATGCTGCTTTTAAAGGATATAATCCATATTCTTGGCATAAGTGGATCAACCTAATGGATAGATTAAACTTAGTTGAGTACTAACAAAATTCCTATCACATGCTTTGGATGATAATGATGGTTAATTAGAATACATAGGAGGATGTGTTGTTCTGGTTATTATGTGGGCCTTATGTGCTAACACAACCATGGAGAATAAAATACTAATCACTCAAAGTGAAAGATGATCAAATAGTACATAGGTCTATATTACCAATCCTTGATTAAATATTGGGGGTTAGTCTACCTTTGGAAAATTATTGTGCCTTTGGATGGGATACTAATAGATTTTAGTGTCTTACCTACTCTAGACATTGATGATATACTAGGGGGTATTGATACTAAAAGGTCTAGTCATCTATGCGGTTTATTTGGCTTTGGATAATACTTTATGTCCATTGGTGGTTGCTTGGCTTTGATAAGACTTTATGTCATCTATTTTGGTGTGAATTCCATGGTATTCAAAAACCATATGGCGGTAATCCATCTCATCGCTCAAAAAGGAATAGCATCTTATAACTAAATAACTAAATGGATTATGCAAACTTGGAAAATGGACCTAATAGGTGATTTATACAAGTGGATTATAGAAGAGCCTATTACGTTACTTGAATACATTACTTGATTATATGTTGATATCCATGATATCTATATTGTGATGGTAAGTATGATAAGTCATGATTTGTCTAAGTTTGGTATGGCATGAAATCCTAATGCATTATTTGATTATGATAGCTCATGAAAATCAAACTATATCGTATAAGCATGATAATGAATTTAAAATGATCTATATTTTCCTTGGTCTTGCATGCTTGTGACTCCTATTAAGAAAGTAACTTGGCTTATTCAGTACATAGAGTACTAATGTGCTAGTTGTTCAATCATTTGTTCAATGCCAAGAGTAGAGAACCGTATAGGTTTTTGAGGGTGGTCGGCGGTTGACTTACTTTATGTTAGGCTTGGGGCATAAGAGTATGGACATCTGAAAATCTTTTTGGTAAGTCCTTAAGGGACCAGGGTTTTAGCTTTGCCTCACTATTGTTATACTTTTAATGTATTTCGGTACTATTAGTTTACCATCTATCTTATATTTCAAATCTTTTGGGACCCCTATGGTCTCAATTGAAAATGTTTATTTGTGGTGTATATATATATATATGCACACTCTATTTCTTGTATTTGGTTTGGTTGGTTTTCTTAGCCATTTATCTAACATAGGAAAGGTAGTGGATGTCTATCCTATATTAGGTGCGATGGTGCTTTTTTTCTAGGTGTGTTTAGTATTTTCTACTTCTATAATGTTTTAAAAATGAATTTTTTGGTAGTGAAAAATAGAGGGTGGTACATTGACATATCTAAAGTGTCATTAGGTTAAAACATGCTAATTATGTTATGTGGAATGCTCAGCTTAATTATGAGTATCATATGCTTGATAAAATGTGAAAATAACCTAATTTGGGAAAAGTAACCCTAAAGGCATGCTCTTTATCGCATGTGCAAGATATTAGAGTTATACTATGATTTTTGGATAGATTGATTATGATGATATTTGGGAGGGTGTACTAAATTTGATGGTTAGATGAGTTTTATGAAGGGAGTTGCATTTATCTTGTATAATTTAGGTTTCATAGGGGCATTATGGTCTTTCTCCTTATGGAATGACTCAAATATTTGCTAGTTGTGTTTTATGTGCCTTGTATATTTATAATAAGTTTGTGTGACAATATCAAGATAACCAACAGTCTATTAGGAAATTAATATTTAAAGTAAAAAAGCAAGTGAATAAGGATAGAGTTGTACCACTCCACTTCACATGACGAGAATAATGGCAGGGAGCGTTATGTGATGGGAGTTATACATGTCCATTCCACTAGAAGAGAACAATGGTCAAGAGTGTTATTCCCTAAGAGATTTAACTATCTATTCCATCAAATGAGAATAGTTGTCAAGAGTGTTCTGCCCTAGGAATTATATCTATCTGTTCCACCAGACAAACATAATGGGGTCCTTGAACTTACTATAATACTCTCATTTTTCACTAATGAAAATTTTTATTTTAAAACATTATAAAAGAAAAAAAAATACCAAATACACCTAGAGAAAAAAGGGTGTTACCACCACACCTAATATAGGATAGACTTCTACCATCCATAGCATGTTAGATACAAGGCTGAGAAACCAAACCAAACCAAACGAAGAAATAAAAGAGTGTAAGAGAATTATGATATATAAATACTAAAAAAAATGCTTACAAAATAAGATCTCGATAGGTCCCCAAAATATTTAAGTACATGAGAAAGTGTAAAACAAAGTATAGAAATACAATAGTCATATAACAACAATAGGATAAAGCCCCAAACCATGGTCCATTAAGGACCTAACAATGATCTTTGGATGTCTATGATTTCAATCCCCAAAGCCAAAAATGAGGTAGGCCCACTATCGACCATTTTTCACTTTGGATGTCCATGGTATTATCCTTTTTTATTTTTATTTTTCTTTTCCTTTAGAGTAATGGACTGATTACCACTTTATGGTCTCACATACTATAGAACCCTATCCAAACTAGAGGACATAAAGCTCAGCCGAAACAAATAACCACTAATGGACATAAAGTTCAGTGAAGTCAAGTAACCACCAATGGACATAAAGTCTGACATAATCCAATAAACCACCAAGGTGACCAGACCCTTTGGTATCGATACCCTCTAGTATATTATCAGTCTCTAGAGTAGGTAAGGCACTAGGATCTATTAGGATCTCTCCCAAAGGCAAAGCCCAAATGCTCCAATAAACGCCTAAAGACATACCCCCAATAGCTGATCGAGGATCAAGTATTCTAGACCCATACACAACTCCATCATCTTTCATTTTAAGTGGTTGGTGAGTTATTCTCCAAGGTTATGTTATCACATAGGGCTCATATAACAACCAAACAACACATCCTCATAATCAACCCATATTAACCATTATTACCCTCTAAACCATGAGGAAGAATTTCCCTTAGTGTTTAGCCAAGTTTAAATTAATCTATTCAAGCCAAGAATCTCGGTTACATCATCCATTTGTAGCATCATAGCATACATATTCTAGTTTTTCCATTACAACCTTCCTAAAGCACTTATTGAGAATACCATAAATTATAAAACATTTAATCCATCTAATAATTTAGTTAATTCATGTCAATATGTGTGTCCTCATCATTAAATAATCATATTATATAATTTTGTATAGTCTCAAAACATATCAAGCTCAAAAGAACAAAATCGACACACTCTGACCAAATAGGTTGATCAGTTTGGCTCGACCAAACCCTAAGATTTCCTCGAACTGGCCGATCAGTATAGTTAGACCAATCAATTGTTCTATGACCATTTGATTAGTTCTGACAAACTAGTTGATGGGTTTAAGTAGAGAACAACCAAAGTCAGAACAAACAATCTGGTCGATCGGTTTGGACTAACCAGTCTACTATTTTAAGGACTAGTTGATTAGTTTGGCTTAACCAATCGATTGATTTGCTTCAAGAAAACACATAATATACATTTTAATATGATTCAAACTATAAAATCTTACCACATCCAAACCATAACATTGTCATAGCATAAGACCAAGATTTAACATACTCCTAAACTGAATCATGATTCATTTACAAGCAGTCAATCCTATACCTCATAAATCAAGCCCTTTTTCTCATAATCTTAAATAATCCATCACGCATCATTAAAATAGTAGAATCTCATATAGGTATATAAATATTAACATTTTATGGAGTAACTCACGCATATGCTTATTTAGGCCATATTTTAAAGATAATAATAACTTACTTAAAGCTTAGCAAAATTTTTCACAAAAGAGGAAAAACTTTAAGTTGAGAGATTTCAACTTCAAAAACTCAAAAACCATCAAATAACCTTTAATAATCAAAAAAATCAAATTAGGGAAGAAAACGAGATTACCACCTCTAGGAGAAAAATAAGTGAAGAGCCAACTGAAATCAAGCTCAACTTCTTCCTAAATCTAATTTATTCTTACTTAAGAATAAAACAACAGAGAGCTAGAGGAAAGATTAGAAGCATGAATTGAATTAGAATGAAAGCTCACAAAGGAGAAGAATTAGAAAAAGTGTTTGAGAAACTTAGGTATTTTGGAGGCTGAAAGAAAAATAAGAAAAAGAGATGATTAGGGTAATTTATAGCCAACGAATTGATTAAGGAACGAGTAAAGATATGCAAGAGATTGAAAGGCTTGATTTTACCATTCAAATATGATTTGAATGGGAAAATTTATCAAGAACATGTTGGCTTCCATTTTAGAGCTCAAATGGTGATTTTCTAGAGAATCCAGGTCGAGTTCATCCAGTAAATATCAAACATAAGAAGGTAAATGAAAGAATAGTTTGGGAAGCAAATTTACCAACCATGCAATGATAGTTTAGAATCAAAGCATACAGTCAAGATTTATGTAGTGGAGAGAGGAAAAGAAGAAAAAGAGTGAGGTCATCTTCCCCTTCTTTTGTCAAAATCAAGCCCTCGAATATGTTTGAGGTAGAAATTAAATATGGATAAATGATCAAAAGGGTTAAGGATTACTTAGGAATATCTCGGAGTTAGATTATCAAAGTCCCATCTTGATGCAATAAAATTTCTAGAGAAAACGTGCTTCAAAAAGCATTTAGCCTCACAAACTAGTTGATTGGTTTAGTTTGACCGGTCGACTATTCCATAGACCAATCTATCGATTTTTCCAAACTAGTTGATCAACTTTATTGAGCAAAAAACCCTTGTTGAAATAATGGACCAGTTGATCGATTTGCTAGGAAAAACTCACTTTATTTAATTCTCCAAACTTTTCCAAATTACTTATTACATCAAACCCAAACTATAGTTCCGAATCAAGATTAAACATTATCCAATTTCTCTATCAAACATAAGAATTTCTCATTTTATAATCTTACAAATATGGGGTATTGCACTTACGATCAAGGATGAAGAAAATAAATTGATGCAAGATTTTTTTATGTCTTTAGTGGACAGGTTGTGTGTTGCTTATTACATAAATCTTATATTTTATGACATTTCTGAGAAGATCAACATTTATAAGGTACTTGAAATGGCTTAAAGCATCACTCAATTTATATACAGATATGATAAAGCGGTGGCCATTATGTTACAATTTACAAATGATCACCAGCTTCTTCAACCTAGTATACCTAGATTCACTACCACGTTTACTTCATTGGAAAGTATTATGTGGCACAAACATATCTTTAGAAACATGATGGTTATGCCACAAAATACTCTCCAACACAATGAAGTTGGTAGTGAATCTAATTATACTAGGTTGAAGAAGCTGATGATCATTTGTGAATTGTAACATGATGGCTACTACCTTATCATATTTGTATATAAATTGAAAAGTACTTTATGAATGTTGATCTTCTTAAAAATATCAGCAAATATAAGATATATGCAATGAGCAACACAACCTATCCACTATAGATGTGGAAACCTTTGCATCAATTTAATTCCTCCAAACTTGATCATAGCTTCATTATTTGTCCCAACTTGTACAAATATCTCGGGACCAACTTCTTCAACGACCTTTTTCATCAGCCTAAAGTAATAATCTATATCCTTGGATAAAACATCGGTGGTATCAACAACTTTGTGGAAAACTATCCCCGCTTTTGAGTACATAAAAAAGTTAATCACGTGCATTTTACTTGGCCTTGTCCATCCATCACACATTATGGTAGCTCCTCATTCTTTCCATTATGATGACAAAAACTAATCCATTCCTGTAGCGGCACATATTTTTCATATAGATATACCTCTGAATGCTCATAAGCACTAGATGGTAGCACACGATCTCCTACTTCACGAATAGTTGTCATCAATAACTTCATAAATGGTGACTCTATTGTGTTGCATTACACTTTATTATGACTAATCCAGTTTTCTCGTGCATTTCTCGCCTTTTTTTTAGACTTCTAAATGCCTTCATACTTAGATTATGTTGAATTACACTTTATTATGACTAATCCAATTTTCTCACCTTTTTTTAGAATTATAGTGCTAAATACCCCAGCTTTCTCTAACACTTAGGCTAGATGAGCAACCTATCGGTTGAAGAGGTTGTTGATGACTGCTTACACATTTATAATTATATTCACAATATTCTTCCTTATAGATATTTTGTTCATATTCTAATTCTACTGTAAACTTATATCTCCTTAAATTTGTGTAAACATATTCTTCTTCTTCTTTGTATTTCTCTTCATCACCAAGTGTCATTCTTGTAATTTTTCCTTCAATAATAAGATCCATTCTCTCTTTTTTTCTTTTTCATTTGTTGTAACATTTATTCCACATTTTTTTATACGTTGGTTGACACATTATCACATTTTACAACATTACCCTTAATGTGACCTAAATATTCTTTTAATCGTGTGATTCCTTTATTAATAACTTTACCACATAAAATATACTTACTTTTTTGCTGACTTCCATCCATAGGCTCTCTAGAATTCCATGCAACATCTTTAACCATACTAGGATCACTGGCAACATCATCACTGCATGTTCAATGAGACATATGTTTATGCAATATGCATATAATATATCTAAAAATATAGAGGATAAGTGTAATTAGTTAAATGAACTATTATAGTAATTATTTATAAGTGATGAGTTTTTAATACAACACACTCAAATTGTTATATATATACATTAAATAAAAAAACTACTATATATATTAAATCTAACTCTTCTTAGTTTTTCATAAGTACTGCAACTATTGATCACTTTTAAATTTTTGTTATTTAATTTTTTTGGTAGCTATTCTAAAATATTAAAGTTGCCGACATACACAATTAATAGTAATTACAGTAAAATAAAACTATAACACTTATTTATTATCCATCTATTAATTTTAGTCATGTAATACTTTAATTAATAGTAAAATTACTTGACTAATGATGGAAAATTATTGATAATAAACTATTGTTATGGTATATGTACATATATTGACAAATAACAATTCTAAATACTATTTTATACATATATTAATTTAATTAATTATTAACATAATAACATATATTGTGTACCAATATTTTACTTTTTTTTATAAAAAAGAAAACAGAAGTAGCAAGTAACAACGAGCAACACATTACTACCATAATAGTTAAAGGGTATTGTTATATAGAAAACAGATTTTTACTCCGTGGAAAATAATTTCCGAAAGTAACCTTAACATCGGTGATTTTTTCCGAAGTCACTCATCAGCATCGGCGATTTCAACCGAAACGATGGACGACATTCAGCAATTTTTACCGAAACTGGCCCAGGCCATCGGCAATTATTGCCGAAACCAGCCCAGCCCATTGGCAATAACTGCCGATTCACCAATTTTTTTTCAATTTCGGCCGAAAAGTTTGTAAATAATTATTATTTATAATTAAAAAAATCAGAATTTATATAAAAATTTGATACAAAAATTTAAATTAACATATTTATAATTAAAAAAATATAAGATAAGTTTAGTTATATATATGTATTAATGTGGTTTGGTTCGGCATTTTCAGCCGAATGTTACCTAAATCATAGGCAATAATTGATCGATCCATCTCTATCATGAATAGTTGGTCATCCTCAATAATTTCTATATATCGGCTATAATTGCCGATACCTATCACTCCAAAAATTTTTTCTTTCAGCAATATTGAAATAATTTTTATTTATAATTTAAAAAATTCATAATCTACATGTATAATTTAAATATTTTGTACAAAAATATAAATTAATATATTTACAATGAAATAAAAAAATTCATTAAATAACTTTAATTAAACTTATAAATTTATGCATATTATAGGAAGAGAAAAAATATATATAAAAAAAATTTATAATCCCATATATTCGGCAAAGATTGCCGAACATAATATAAATCAGCAATAATTGGTCGATCCATCTCTATCATGAATAGTTGGCTCCATCCTCAATAATTTCTATATATCGGCTATAATTGCTGATGCCTAGCAACCCCATTTTTTTTTTCTTTAAGCAATTTTAAAATAATTTTTATTTATAATTTAAAATATTCATAATCTAGATGTATAATTTAAATATTTTGTACCAAAATATAAATTAATATATTTACAATGAAATAAAAAAATTCATTAAATAACTTTAATTAAACTTATAAATTTATGCATATTATAGGAAGAGAAAAAATATAAAAAAAAATTATGACCCCATATCTTCGGCAAAGATTGCCGAACATAATATAAATCAACAATAATTACCGACCCATCTCTATCATGAATAATTGGCTCCATCCTCAATAATTTCTATATATCGGCTATAATTGCCGATGCCTAGCACCCCAATTTTTTTTTCAGCAATTTTGAAATAATTTTTATTTATAAGTTAAAAAATTCATAATCTAGATGTATAATTTAAATATTTTGTACAAAAATATAAATTAATATATTTACAATGAAATAAAAATTCATTAAATAACTTTAATTAAACTTATAAATTTATGCATATTATAGGAAGAGAAAAAATATATATAAAAAAAATTTATGACCGCATATCTTCGGCAAAGATTTCCGAACATAATATAAATCAGCAATAATTGCTGACTCATCTCTATCATGAATAGTTGGCTCCATCCTCAATAATTTTTATATATCAGCTATAATTCCCAATGCCTAGCACCCCAATTTTTTTTCTTTCAGTAATTTTGAAATAATTTTTATTTATAATTTAAAAAATTCATAATCTAGATGTATAATTTAAATATTTTGTACAAAAATATAAATTAACATATTTACAATCAAATAAAAAAATTCATTAAATAACTTTAAATTATTTGGAAATAAAAATAAATTTAATCAATATCTATTATAAATATATCTAAAATATATAAATTATATATACTAATGAATATTTTTAAATCAGTAATATATGATTTATTATGAAACAAACATGTTTTTGTCAAAAGTAGCAATTATTTTAGTATTTTAATACTTATTGAATTAAATTTATATATGGAGGTTAGGACAAAATATGTTTTTCATGGAGTAAAATTTTGTTTTCCAAATAACAAAAACTTTATACTATCATCTGATTCGAAAAGATTTGAAACAGTAAAGTAATGCATACTTCTGACAAAAAAATATTTGCCTGACAATGAATCATATGGCAATAGATCTTGTTGTTTGTGTTTCGGCAAGTTTGGCCGATAGTTATATTATCATATACAATGAATTGAAAGTTGCTGGTGGGGATAGGCAATGTGTGTGGCTTCTGCAATAGTATTGTAGGACGGTACGTAGAATAAATATACTGTTTCATATCTTTGTAAATAAAATAATTATACGATGGTATGTCAAGCTCGTGAAGTTAGGAACAGGAAGCCTTATATATAAAGGAACAGCTTATCATTCGTATTCTTCAACTCAATATTTCTATTCTGCAGAAACTTTGTTAGTTGAAGGTTGAGATATAATTTTTCAATATTTGTTAAACACTCACAATGAATAATGAATTTGAAAGTTCTTCAAACTACGAAGAGTTTGAAACTTCGATAGGGTACGATGAGTTCGGAAGTCCGATGAACTATGAAGATGGGGTCAGAACCCCATCGTATTACGATGATAGATATATAATACCGAGAAGCTATGGATATGTAGAAGATACGCACATGCATTCTCCCAATATTAATTACAACTTCAACGAAGAGGTAAAATATTATTTTTTAAGTATTGTAAATTGCGGCGACAAAATTAGTTACATGAAATTTATAGTTTTTTGTTATTATATTATTACGATAAACTCTTTTTTTAGGACATGGAAAATACATCTTTTACGAGTGAAAATTATTAGAGATTTTTTGTAACGGATGAAATATTTTCGGATCGGGATGAGCTTGTGACCTGGGTTAAGAAAATGGGTAGAACTCATAAGATGATTTTGATTATCAAATGTTCTAGAAAAGGAAATGGTATAGGGACGGGTAGAGTCTCGATAAGATGTGAACGAAGTGGTACGTACGTCCGTACTAGACCAACAGATACCGAAGGTGTACGTAATACTTGTTCAAAAAAAACGATTGTCCTTTTTTTATTATTGGTGTTGAAAATAATAACGGTGGATGACAAGTGGTAGTTAGGAACGGGACACACAATCACGAATTGGCTAATTATGAGCAAGGCCATGTTGTTCTTGGTAAGTTGACAGAAAATGAAGTTCAATTTGTTGATGAACTTATCATAGCTAACGTAAAGCCACGACAAATCATACCACTTCTTCAAAAACAATTTGAAGGTAATGTGAGTATGAGAAGGTATATTTATAATGCTCGACAGAAGCTTAGGTCCGAAGAAATGGATGGTCAAACAATGTTACAGCATGTCATGAGTATGTTGGTTGAGAATTATTATTTTCAGTGGCATCGAAGTGAGCCTCAATCAAACGTAATAAGTGAACATCTGTTCGCACATCCCGTATCCGTTAACATTTTACGTGCATTTCCTTTTGTTTTACAAATGGATTGCACGTATAAGACAAATAGATACGGAATGCCCTTACTTGAAGTTGTTGGACTAACACCAACACAATTGAATTTTAATGTTGCATGTGCATACATGTCATCTGAGAAAGAGGAAAATTATTTCTGGGTACTTGAGAGATTAAAGAGCTTAATTGATCCATATATGCTTCCAACCACCATTATTACCGACCGAGAATTTGCTCTAATTTCAGCTGTGGAACATATTTTTCCTACTTCAAAACATTTATTATGCATATTTCATGTGAATAAGAATGTCGAGAAAAAATGTAAGAAACTTTATGGTCGTTCATCGTTCGCACATGGTTTTATGTCACGATGGAAAATTTTGATAGATGCCACGGGTGAAGAAACATATGAGGCACGATTGTTGTTAATAGAGGAAGATTACAGAAGCATGCCCAGCCTAATTTCGTATCTAAAGACGAATTGGCTACAAACCTACAAATATAAAATTTTTGCAGCATTCTTTGGTGACGTGTTCCATATCCATCAACTTACAACGAATAGGTATGATTTATATTTTCTTGCAACCGTGATAGCTGATTTAGCTTCTTTTATGTTGATAAAGTTAAGTAAATAAATTTTTGTAACGAACAGGGTTGAAGGAGCTCATAGATCTTTAAAAAGATTCCTGGAGACATCACGGGGCAGCTTCAATACAGTGCACAAACAAATGCACACGTTCCTCGAATTACAACATGATGAGATAAAAGCATCGCTGGAGAGGTCTCGGTTCAACACTCCTCATTTTGCTACAAGTGATCTTTATGCCAATTTGAGGGGTCATGTTTCTTTATATGCAATGGAGTTGGTGAACAACGAGTGTCAGAGACTTGAGCATGTAAGTAGGAATGATGATTTATGCGGATGTTACATGCGTCGTACGCACGGGATACCGTGTACGCATGAAATTAAAACATACATTCATAACTACATGCCAATCCCCCTGTCGGCTATTCATCCGTTTTGGAAGAAACTCGACATAGATGGACCCATTACTCCACCGAGACCCCAATAACCAGTTGACGTTGCATCTCACTTACTCCATATTTCGATGGAATCTGTTATGCGCCAGCCACCAGGAATACAGAATCAGTTGGCCAGAGAGATATTTAATATTACAGTTCCCCAGAGAACACCTCTTGACGAGCCACAAGTACAGCAGCACAGTGTGCATAGTATACTTTGTACTTCTTGAGAGAAGGACCTCTGTATGAGTTTCTAGTTGGCTTGATGGGCTCCTCAGGGATGACTTGTGTATAACCGAATTGCCGTGTCACTCTATCTGGCATATGTGGTTCAACTTTCTCCAAACAGTGTATACAACCGTGATAGAATGCCATACGGCAATATCTATATGGATCAGCTACTCCGTACGGATCTCAATTGACCTTTCACAAAGACATTCAAGTGAATATGGATATCACAAACATAATATAGTAATTTCCATAATGTTTTTAGCATACCTTTGACGCAGACATAACATCAATCTTTACCCGAAAGTACTCGAGCGTCTCCAATTTATTTTCAAATTTCTGGCCACAAGACCACCTCATACAACAAGGATGGTCTGGATCATACCTAGATCTTTCCACTCCAAACCCGGGAAAGTATTCATATATCCACGTCTGTCATAATATTCGATTGTTAGCCATCATAATGAATATAGAGTATGTAATATATGTATATATATATTGATTATAAAATTACCTGTAATAGAGTCATGCATCCAGACATTTGAGCAGCGTCGGCTCTAGAAGCCATACCAAGTTGTCGATATAAAAAAGCAAGTGTGGCTGCATCTCATGCATAACCTTCAACACGGCTAAGATCTTGAAGAAAAATGATAAAGTATGGATTAACTTTATCAACCGTCTTATCGACAAACAACGATAAGCCGATCAACCATAATGTATACCCGATCGCTTTTTCCTCTTCCCCTAACCAGTATGATTCACATACTTCTTGCAGCCATTTAAATGGAAGCACGTCCTTTCGAGTGACTTCATTCACTTGCATTTCCTCCATCCCAAATAAGGCACCCATTGTACCAATCATTTGCCCACGCGTGTCCGCTGTCATTCCCAAATGTAATGGATGGCCATCAACTCGTAGACCTAATATACGATGTACATCTAAAAGAGTGATTGTCATCTCCCCCCATGGCATATGAAAGTTATTTGTGTCTGGTTGCCATCGCTCAATAAATGCTGAAATATGCGGCACGTTCACATGCTCAAATGTGCAGGATGGAAGGTGTGATAATCCTGCTCGTCGTATCAGAGCGAACATCCTATCATTGACGCTTCCTAGAAAACTTCTTAAAACCTCCTGCCTCGTGTGGATCTTGGGACAACCCCGATCCTGATCAATACAATAAGCAAATGTAATGCATATATATGATTGATTACATATAAAATAATAATTAATAAATAATGAATATGTTAAACTTACCTTTCCTAACCATAAATCTAAAGCTGCGTGACCGCCAAAGCTAGGAATCAAATCAGGAATTATTGGACCTCCAGGATATGGCCCAAGCAAGTACCATTCATCCTTTAATTGTATATTCTCTTCATCTTCACTTAGGGATGGCAATTTTCCCCGCGGGTTCGGGGCCCCGTCGGGGATTCCCCGTTCGGGTTCGGGTTCGGGGAGAGAATTCGGGGATCGGGTTCGGGTTCGGGGATGCTTAACGGGGATTTTTTCGGGGACGGGGCGGGGACGGGTTTGGGGTCCCCATCCCCGAACCCGCCCCGAAATTTTATATATATATATTTTTATATAATTATATATATATAATATATATATAATTTTTTTATATAATATATATTAAAAATATAATATAAAAAAGTAGTTTGAGGATCGGGGATGAGATCGGGGATCGGGTATAAAGTCGGGTTTCGGGGATCGGGTCGGGTTTTAAGAACGGGGCATAAATCGGGGATGAAAAATAGATCGGGGATCGGGTCGGGTATGGGGATTTGATCCCCGCGGGGATCGGGTCGGGGAATCCCCGATAAAAAAATAACGGGGATCGGGTCGGGTTCGGGGATAATTTTCCTTATCGGGTTCGGGGATGGGGATGGGGTCCCCGTCCCCGACCCGCCCCGTTGCCATCCCTATCTTCACTAGCGTCACCAGCATCACCAACATCCCTATCATGATGATCTCTATCCTCCCCCTCCTCCTCATCCTCCTCCTCCTCCTCCTCCTCCTCCCATAGCAGGCTGCGCCAGTGAGGTAAGAAAATCTATATATTCTGTAAGAAATGGAAAACCACCTGACTCGGAACCTCCGTACCCTAAACCTCCAACCGCAGAACCTCCATACCCTGAACCTCCAACCCTAGAACCTCCAACCGCATAACCTCCATGCCTAGAACCTCCAACCCCAGAACCACCATACCCAGAACCTCCAACCCCAGAACCACCAACCCCCAAACCTCCAAACCTCGGACCTCCTGCCCCCAAACCTACATACCCTCCAAACCCCGTAGTGCCAACATCAGCCACAAATGATGGACGACCTGCATAGTCTGCAAATGATGGAAATCTATAACCATGTTCACTAGACCTTGGTTCTTCGGGAACTTCTGCATATTGTTGTTGTTCTGATGCTTCTTTCGGTTCTTGTTCTCCAGATTTATTATCTCGTCGTAATCCTTTGGTAATACTCCTACCAAAATTTCTCAAACGAGCCATCGGCGTAGGTAGCTCAAAAGTAGTTCTGTTACGTCATGCAGATGCAGTCACATACCGACCATCGGTTCTATCTACTATATTGTCTTGTCTGCGACTCATCTGAATTTCAATAATAAATACATAAAGTCAATTTTAATTATGTATATGAATTGAAGGTAATACGTGATAATATAAATAAAACCTAATTACATACATGAAATTAATATCATTAATAAATATCAACCCATATTATGATAGCCAAAGAGATCTGTATACCCAACCATATAACTCAAATACAATATCTTATATTAATCCTCTACTTTATTCATTAAATATATCAACAATATTTGTATTACTTACTAGTAGGAGTTTAGTATAATATAACAACTAAAGTATACTTAATTATGGTATGCCCTCATCTATTTTTTCAATAATCCAACCAGAATTATCCAAATATATTCCATAAAAATTAGCAATATAATTAAATATAATTCAAATATAAACATATTTTATCTATTATAAATACATTTAACAAAAATATTAAACAAATCTAACCTATTATCCTATCAATATAATTAAAAACAATCACCAATAATCCCTATCACATAACAATATTTAACATATTTAATGAAAATATAATTAAATCTAATAAACATCTAATCATATATAAATAATACAATAATATTATTAACAAAGTGTTAACAAATCTATAAACATAATAAACAAATTTAATCAACTTAACCATAATTAAAATCTATAATTAACAAATATCATTAATACACCTTAATTAATATATACAAATTACACTTCAAAGATATAGCCAATACCCTAGAATAGAGAGATCATTTACCGAACCTATATTTAATTAAATTATGACAGCATAATTATTATAATTAATAAAACATAATTAATATAAATAATTGCATATCCAAAAAATAGCCAATACCCTACAATAGAGAGATAATTTACCGAACCTATATTTAGTTAAAATATTAGTGCATAATCAATATAATTAATAAACCATAATTAATATATATAATTATATATCCTACAAATAACTAAAACTATAGAATACAGATATAATTTACCAAACCTATATTTTATTACAATATTCGAGTAAAATTAATATTATTAATAAACTATATTTAATATATATAATTTTACATCCTAAAAATAACCAAAATCCTATAATAGAAAGACAATTTACTAAAACCTATATTTAATTCAAATATTAGAGTATAATAAATCTAAAAATATATTTTTCTAAAATTAATCAATTAACCATAATCAAAATATATTATTAACATAATTAATAATTAACAAATTATTATTAATAAATATAATTATAATCATTAAGATGATACCCTAACGATAGTACATGCAAACATATCTTTAATTAAATTATGACAGCATAATTAATATAATTAAAAAACCATAATTAATACATATAATTACACATCAAATATATAGCCAATACCCTACAATAGAGAGATCATTTACCAAACCTATATTTAATTAAATTATGAGAGCATAATTATTATAATTAATATAACATAATTAATATATATAATTACACTTCCAAAAAATAGCAAATACCCTACAATAGAGAGATAATTTACCGAACCTATATTTAGTTAAAATATTAGTGCATAATCAATATAATTAATAAACCATAATTAATATATATAATTATATATCCTACAAATAACCAAAACTATACAATAAAGATATAATTTACCAAATCTATATTTAATTAGAATATTGGAGTACAATTAATATTATTAATAAATTATAATTATTATATATAATTTTACATCCTAAATTTAATCAATTAACCATAATCAAAATATATTATTAAATTAAATTATAATTAACAAATTATTATTAACCGAAACCCTAATCCAATTTGTCCTGGGAATCGGCACGATTTGCCGAACCGAGACCCTTACATCGGCAAAAATAGCCGAAACTAAGCCCCTTCTTCGGTCCAAGCTACCGGATCCCGCGCCTCACATCGACAAAATTAGCCAAAATCCCTCCCTTCCTTTGGTTGATTTTGCCGAAACCCCTCCTCCTTTCAGTCCATTTCACCGAAATCCGTCCCGGCTTTCTGTCTAATTTGCCGAAACCTAACCACATCTCTAAAATTTTTTTTTTTACTTACCCGATCTAATTAATAAAATAAAATAAAATTTACTAGATCTAATAAAAAAAATATTATACTTACAGATAATTATATATTATAAATTAAAAATTAAAAATAAAATACCAAACATACCTTCTCGTTGCTTGAAATTTCTTCTCAGGGAGAGTTTGCACTGAAATTTGAGAGAGAGATAGAGAGAAGATAGGGAGAGAGTTCGTATGTGAGTTGAGAGAGAGAGCTGAAAAGTTGGTCAAATAATGCAGCGACCGATGCTCCACCGACAGAGGTAAAATCAATATTTACTGCACAAATATTTTCTACATAGTAAATACACGATTATCAAATAACAGCTACATAGTTAAATATATTAATATTACTCTAAAAATTAATAAAAGGTTAATAGAATAAGTTAGTAACTTACGGTAGAGTAGATGCGTTTAGATCCTCAAAGTTGAAAACTTGAGACTCCCAGCCCCAGCCCGCTCGCGTTTACGTCTTCGGTTCTATAATCCAGTGTCCAGACCTCTCCTCTCCTCCCCAACGAGGGACGGCCTGCTATTGTGTGCTGCGATGGCCGGCACGTCAATGATGACCGAACACCACCGGCCAAGAGCAAACGCCGATGTTTGGAGATGGTCGGAGAAGCCGCGCTGACACTAGCCCACCGCTTGATCTGTTTTTGTGGGTTAGTATTTCTTTGCTTTGTGTCTCCGATTTCTTTTCTATCCTCGCATTTATAACCATTTTCAGTCTTTTATTGTTACTTACTGTTGTTCGTGAATTATTGTCCTGAATCTGCTTACTTTGTCTTCTACTACTTTTTTTGTTTTCTGTTCAACTTTACTTTCGGTGATGAGAGGATGGCAGTAGGGTAGGTCACCAGAGGAATCTTGGCAGAGAACGCATGCTTGTTTCTGTAGCTTCTATGGTACTGATAGCTCGGAAAAATATCGGCAAAATTAAGCGAAATCCGATATTTCGTGAATATACGGGCAATATGCATGTGAAAAATTGTCGCGGCTAACCCAAAATACGTGGAATTTCCGCCGATATGCAATTTCGCAATTTTATTTTTACCTCTGCTGAAAAGAAAATTTCTATGAATATAGAAAGAAAGATCGAGGTGCTTAAGAAGAATTCTATTCAAGTCTTTCTTATATCTACCATTTGGCCAATGGCTCTTGAGATTTCTGGATAAGTGCTGTGTTTTTCATGAAGCTGTTAAAATAGTCACCGCCATCATTCGCCGACATATTATTTGTTATTGTTAACGTTGTTGTTTCTATTGTTCTTGTTGGCCGCTTGGTAATGGATCAGATACCATGAACGGTTTCATGAAATATATAAACATAACTGCTCATCAGTTATTGACATTTTACCGGAGGGCTTCCTTTCTGTGGCTAATTTTTACAAAACCTTCATGTCCCAACTGTGGAGTTGTTATTTTATTTGTATGGGTGGGCTTAGTTGGCCTAGTTCTTCAATCTGCTGTATTAGAAGTCATTTCTTATAGTTTTGATCTCCTGTTATATTTTCTTTTTATCGGTAGATTAGAGACCATGAACGGTTTCATGAAATATATGAACATAACCGCTCACTGATTGTTGTTATTGTACCAGATGGCATCATTTCTGTGGCTACTTTCTACAAACATTTTTGTCCCAACCGTGGAGTTTTTATTCTTTCTGTATTGGTGGGCTTAGTTGGCCTAGTTTAAAATCTGCTGCATGAGAAGTCATTTCTTCTAGTTTTAATCTCCTATCATGTTTTCTTTCCTTTTTACCTGTTTAGTTTTGGTGAGCAACCCATGAAATAATGTTTTAATCTCTGTGAGTAGTTTCATCAATATTATTATCAAACCCTATTCATATGCTGATGACAACCAAGGGCAGTGGTGTCATTTGATTCCATGTTAACACTCTACATATATACGTTGTGAAGTCGGTAGTGGCACCGCTGCCATGTCTCCTCCTTCATCATCTTCTTATTATTATTGGTATTATTATTTACATCATCATTGTAATACTTGGTGTTACCTTTACATGATAGTTGACATTTCTGTCTTCACGTCGCTACTGCATTAGTTGGGAATGGCTGTAACGGCGACTGTGCTATTGTGTTATACTAGGTCCGAGGACTGACGTTTTATCTCCTTTATCGACATGAAAGCATTATGTTATCGTTATCAATTTGCCCCTGTTCATTTTTATGTTTATAACTTTTATTACTACCATGTTTGGCGTGGGGGGAGGGGGGAATCTATTGCTTGCTTGATATTGTGACTAATTACTAGCAGTACACATTTATTGAGGCTGTAATTATTCTGACCATAAATTTCTTGTTGGCTTTCAGCCAAATTTAGATTTTGCGCCTCAGATTCACTGAGTTTTGAAATATTGCTGGTATTTTAGACTATTAGTTGGCAGCATCCTACGTAGGAATGACATGTCTATTTGTGATCTACTCAAGGGATTTCATTTTGATTTAGCAGTGAGATCATCGTGGGCTCTAAAATCCATGACATTGGCTTGTCTTTGAAATAGCATGATGCTAGTGCTTGGCATGCTTCCATTGTAATATGGTATCAGCTTTTCGTGCATCTTTGAGTCAGCTTGCTGCTTTCTTCTCTTGAAACATTGATCTTGCTTCCTCGATTGTGTCGCCAGTTTCATTACATGTTCTCTTTAAAGCTTTTTTATGCTGAGCAGGGTAACTCAGGGGTTTTTTCTTCCCACAAAATTATTTGTGTGGCTTTTTCTAATGCTTGGAGCACTGTTTTCATTGGTGGGAAAAAATAGGTAAAAGATCCTCACGATTCTCTAGGTCTGCTGCACCAGTGTAGGTTTGTACGAAGGTGAGGTGGAGGGATGGCTTACTTGTATGATAAAATAGCTAGTGTGTTCTCGGTTGGATATGTGACTTTTTATGCTGGATGTAGACCCCATCTGATTAGAGGTGCTTGATATAACCAGGAAGCCCCAATGTGCAATATCATACTGCTACTGGCTCTTGATGAATATGTTGTTTTCCAGCAAGATGTTTCTGGTAACAGGATGCATCTAATCTAATAGAGGCTTGCATTAAAAAAATAGGTCCCATGTTTGTGAAATTGTGGGGGAAGAGATATCCTGATCTTAAGTCGATAGTCTGATTATTACTAGCCTAATAATCCGGACATCGTTGAGCTTGTGACGATGGCATTTTGTTTGCTTACAACTTGTAATCTTGTGTTTAATGTGGATGTAGGATAGTCAGAAATCATTGTTTAGATTTACGTCTTTTCACGATACATATCTGTATGTACATAAAGTGTATCTGGGTGAATATGTTTTCTTACAGTTGCCGGTTTAGTTGGGTGGGCAACGCATGGGGTCATGTTCTGATGCCAAAAGCATGCATGCAGTTTCTTCTTCTTCTTCTCCTTCCTTTTCATCATCCTTCTCAGTAGTACTAATCACAGTCGTCATCGGTGTCGTCGTGCTATCCGTGCAGCTCCAGAGGGGACTGGCTTTCACGGAAAATTTAAGATTGCTTTCTACAGTTTGACCAGGATTGAGGACTTTATTATTATTATTATTATTATTATTATTATTATTATTATTATTTTCTTCTTGGTCTAGTCGCAGGAAATTCGAACTGTCATTCAAGAGCTTCACTGGGGCTTGAAATGGTGTTTGATATAGACTTTTTGCTGGCCGCAACTTGCCAAGAGAGGAGCTCTTGTAGCAGTAAAAATGTTGGGTTTATGCTACAGGCTTTTGTTCTCACTATCTTGTAGCTAGTAGCTTCTTGCGGAGGATCATCGTAAGTGTTGATACATCAGAGTTGTCCTACTCCAACATTTGGCCATGGATTTGGACATTTTGGATTGTAGTTTAGTAGTAAATTAGTCCCTTCTCCGATCCCGGATGAAGATCCTCTTTTCTTTCATTGATTTCTTTGACGTTCAGTCCTTCTGTCACTATCTTTATCAGTAGTTTAGTCCTAATGTATTCCAGTTCTTCATCCCTGACAACCAAAGATTAGGATCAAATTAGTATAACAAGTATATGAAATTAAAAAAAAAAAAAAAAGAGTTCCATGTGTAATTAATGGCCCCCTCCTCGCGCCCCAGGAAAAACAAGCTCTTGACGTAGATAAGATGACACGTCACGTCAGAGATTAATCTTCTCTCTTAAAATTCTCTCATTCTCGTATGTATTCTTGATGGTTCTACGTGAGTTTCTGGTCACATATGGTCAGACTTGGGCTCGCTTGCTAAGAGACTGGGAAAGAGCAGAAACAAAACTTGCTGCGACTTGCACTCCGATGCTGTGATTGCATCATTTTCATTACTTGTCAATTGGCTATTGATGGAAAGTTATCGATCCCCTTGTTCGTGGCTACCACATGATTTGTGAAGACTGCAGGGCAATTGGATTGAATTTCGTCTAATAAGGGATTGCAGCAATCGCTCAATAAAGATTTGTAGCCACTGTAACAGGTCCAGGGTTTGGTCTTGTATATCCATGTGCTATGGGACAAAATTCATACCCCGAAGATTGGAAATAGGTTTTGGACTAAAAGGTGGATTTGTAGGATGTTTATGTTGATATAGATTGTAATATGAATAGAGGATTAATCATGTGAGTATTTTAATTAGTATGAAAACTAATTACTTGTGTTTAATTTAATTAATTATTGGTTATATAATTAAATTAAATGTTTAGACATATATAATAAATAATGCGTAAATATATAACTAGGTGAATTGAGGAGTTCACGTGCACATGACCGAAATGCATCCGAGGGGGCATGTACGTCTGTTTCCTAATGTGCGTAGATATGATGGGATCGGACAAATGAGGAAAAAGTAAAATTAACTATCTCTGTATTTGAATCGTAAACAGGCATTGCTTCTGGGCTTTGTTGACCGCACGCACGCATGCCAAGTAAGAAATACAGATACTGTTAGCGAGCAAAGCTCGTCGAGAAGTTTAATTTAATTTCTCCAATTCTTGTGTCTGTTGATTGGCATGGTTCGAACCGAAGGTACACGATTTTTTTTTAACGACTTTTTACAGTCATAAGTAAATCTATTAACATCCCCCCACACAAGAAAGGGGGAAAATATTAGAACTTTAGAAAAACACAGTTTTCCATCCGGTCTTCTCTCTCTGGGGTACCTTTTCTATATTTCTAGTTTATTACTACTATATTGTTGAGATTGACCGAGTCATATTAGATTGAAATCATACTTCTAATATAAATACAAAATTTTTGTATTCTAGAAGATAATTGTTTAGAATCTTAAATAATGTGTGACTGAATAAATATGTAAAAATATATTAGGGATTTGTTGCACTCGAATAATTTATTTGATATTTCTTTAAATATTAGATAATTAATAAAGTATGCTTTATTATTCATATAATTTTATGCTGTAACTATTTTTATTATTTGTTAGTAATGTTTTATTGTTGCTTATAGAAATTTAAGTACCTTAGACTTTTATACCATAATTTATACTTTCAACAATCTTAAAACTATTTTTTCTTTTCATTATTTGTTGTAGTATAGGCTCTATGTTATTATTTTATAAATTTTATATCCAGTCTTCTAATACGTTGATCTTTGGTTTTCATAACATTAATAACTTCATGTGTAAATATTATTGCAAATTATTTAAACATTGTGAATTTTAGTTAGAAACCACCAAAGTTTAATGTGTTAGATTTAAAAAGTTGGCAATAGAAAATGCCTTCTTATCTAACTACACTAGATTTGATTGAATGTTTGAGTGAAATTACTCTTACGCTAAAGGAAAATAAGATCCATGTAGTTAAAGTGGTTGTGGTTGATATATGGAATCATATAAACTTTTTATGCCAAAACTATATTCTCAATCAACTAAAAGACATATTATATAATGTGTATTTCAATGCTAAAACAACAAAAGAACTGTGGGACTCTTTGGATATCGAGTATAAGACAAAGGATGTCGGGATAAAGGAATTCATTGCCATTCGTTTTTTGGATTATAAGATGGTATACTAAGTTGGTTACAACCCAAGTATAATAGATTCAAGTTAATATTAATGATATTCATATTGAAGGTATGTTTTTTAACGAATCACTTCAAACAACTATGATAAATGAAAAAATACCATCACTTGAGAAAGACCTGAAAACTATCTTAAGCACAAGAGTAAGGAGATGAAACTTAAAGATCACATTGTCTGTTTAAGAATCAATAAATATAACAAGTGTAGAAGCTTGAATCTTATAGCATCTAGAGCCAACATGATGAAAAATGGGTCAAAGAAAATCAAGAAAAGGAAACATAGTGGAAATGGTTTCAATGCATAACCTAATATCTTTAAGAAAGTCAAGGGAAAGTGTTATCAATATGGAAAACAAGGAAAACATGAAAAGGATTGTTGTAATCCAAATAATTCTAAGAAAAATAATGCTCAATCGAATGTCACAGAGATAGACACGATATTTGATTATCTTGATGATGTTAACCTTTTAGTAGTGATGTCATGGTACAACTTTCTTGGCAATGCCAAGGAATAGTGGGTAAACACTAGAGTCACCTGTTATATATGTGGTAGTATGTAGATGTTCTCCTAGTATTAATTTGTTAAAGATAGTAAAGAACAACTCTTTATGGAAAATGCTTCATTTTATAAGGTGATTAGTCATATAAAATTGATACTTAAGCTGATAAGTGGGAATACTCTTATCTTGAATGATGTGTTTCATGTTATACACATTCAATAGAATTAGGTTTTGGATCTCTACTTAGTAGGAATAGTTTTAAATTAGTCATTGTATCTAATTAGTTTATACTTACTAAGAATGAAATATTTCTAGAAATAGGCTATCTTAATTAGGAGTTATTTATAATGAATGTAATGACTATTATACCAAAAACAATTAATAATAAGTGTATCTCTTCTTCTTATATGCTTGAGTCATTTAATATTTGGTAGGAATATATAAGACAATTAATTATGATACCATTCATAGATTAATGAATTTAGATTGTCTACCTAAACATGAATTTGATCCCAATCAAAAATGTGAAATATATGTTAAGGCTAAGATGGCGAGAAAGGCGAGAAAACCCTTCCATTTTATCGAAAAGAATTAAGAATCCTTATATTTAATTCATATTGATGTGTGTGATTAAAAATTTGTGCAAACTAGAAGTGGTAAATAGTATTTCACTACTTTCATAGATGATTGCACATGATATTGATATGTATATTTTTTTAGCTAAATACAAATATTTAGAAGTGTAGGGGTGATTGAAAAAATTAGTATTTCCTAATCCAAAGAGGGTTAAGACCGAAAACTATTACCTATATGTTCAATTGTTATGCACATAATAATAGTGCATATTGTTTTCTTTTTTTCAAATTAAAAGTTCTTGACATTCATGTTAACACCATTATAAAATCAAAGGATGCTAACTTTTTTAAATATATTTTTTCCTACAAAATGAATAGAAAATCAGTTTGTCTAAATATGCCAAAAGATTCTATTGGTAATAGAAATAAAGAGGCTAATCCAAATAAACTTAGACTAAGTAAAAGAGCTAGGATTTAAAATCGTTTGGACCAGATTATCAAACATATTTGTTAGAAAATGAGCCTCCAAAGATTATTACTTTCCATCTCTCATGGATCAAATAAAAAATAAGGTGAGCTAGATGATGTAACAAGGATCTATAGTTCACTTCCACAACTGAGATATGTGGAGGACATTGTGCACATGACTGAAAGAGAGCTAAAAATCATAGAAAAGAACAAGATTTCGAACCAAGAGATCTAGTGTAGTTTTGAATATAATATTATTGAAACAAAAGTTTAAAAGTGGTAAAAATATAAATATAATTGAAATAAATATTACTATTAAATATCATAAAAAAATAATGCAGCATAACTATGATGAACTATATAATAATATTTTATATGATGATATATATAACAATATTTTATATAATAAAATTTTAAGTTAGAAATATATTAATATTGGTATTCATTTATAGAGAAATTTTTTAAGAATATATATATATATAGATATATATATATATAATTACCTTAATGAAAAAAATTAAGTTAAATGAAAAGTAAAAACAATAAGAATGTGTACATAATTATACTGTTTACTAATTGGTTTGTATGACTCATGCATAGGAAAACCTTTCAATGGTTAATTTTTAGTATCTATCAGTTACTATTATTTTTTGTTTAGTTGATATGATTTATTAATTTGAAAATTTTAAAAATATCTTTACAATTCAAATAACATGTTCTATAAAATAAAAATTTATAACTATACCTATCAAATTATCAATGTGCAACGTCCCCTTTTTCCACTGGTGTCTTAGTGTGTTTTGGTAAGGTAGTTACTTTCTATATTATTACTTTATATAGGTTTTAGTTTTTTTTTCATCTTATTTTTTGAATCTCATTTTCTATATTATTTAGGTTCTACTATTTTATATTAAATATTTAAATTATCCTATACTATTACCTTTATTAATTATGCCCACACATCACTATTAAATATATCTTATTAAACTAAAAAAATGTACGCTATTGTTAATATGCATTGATTTATTTTAAATCAAATTAGATGTTTAACACGATTATTATTTCATAAGCTTTCATACATAAATAAAAAGTGCCTGCCAAATATTATTATTTCAACCATATTATTATTTTATATCAGATCAAATAAGGTTACCAAAATATAGTTAGTATTATACATTCTTCCATGGATATGTTATACTAGTAGTAGTCTAGTACTAGAAGTCATGATGCAATGTGACAATTACTATCAAAAGATTCAATCAAAAACTAGCTTGGAAAATTTCAATTCAACAAAGAACTAGTTAACATCATTCATTCTATATACACTTTTATATGAAACAGAGAGGATAAATTTGATACATTGATAGGTATGTATTCATTCACCTGGCTTTATAACATGTTGTCATGGATATTCAATACCTTAATACTAAAGTTTGATAGTGGATGATAACTTGGACAATTAAGGCATTAGAGATTTGGTACTAGCAAACTAATGGAAAAATAATATTACTAGTAATTTCATTCATAAAAGAGATTTTGTTTTCATATGCAATGCCTTGACTTTGACATATATGCTATATAGTTGTTTTAAAGCATTATTGGGATTAACAACTAACCTTACAAATAAACACAAGTTCATTTCAATGTATTTTGTTATTGCTCTCACACTTACTCAAAAAATTTCTACAATTTATTTCATGGTTGGAGTATTTCAAGTCAAATATGTTTAGTGATTATTATGGTTGTTTATATTATCTGATATTTGTTAACATGGTCTGATTAGATCCTAAAAATTAAATAACAGATTGAATCAATCAAGATTCATACATATTAGATATCCAATCCAACAAATATACACAATATTATATCTAATAAATTATATACATGTATATCTTTGTGTTGTGTATAATTTAAAAATAGAGTTAATGGAGGAAATTTTGATTAGGATGGACAAATTACGAAGATTGTTGTATGCCTTAGTGGATTGTATTCTTTCTTTTCATTCTAAGTAATTTAATTTCTTGAAATTATTTTTTATTAAATATTAATACATTATACAAATTTTGGAATTAATAAACAAATATATGTATTAAATTGGAAAATATGATTATCCTTCAATCAATTTTTTATATCCAATATTTCTCATTTATTGTTTATTCAAAATTTTCAAATTTGTGATTGACTATTTTTTTTAATCTAATTCAGAATTTCAAATATCTAAAGGGTAAGGTATATGAAGCCTTTTACTAGATATCTGATCATCGTATATCTAAAAGAATGTATATATGAAACTTTGGATGGGATAGTAAATAATCAGTCAAATATCTAAAACTTTCAAACATATCACAAATTTAAAATATTAGATATAAAATTCTTTGATCAAAAGATAATCAATTTATCTAGTTTGAATTAATTTAATTTAATGATTTGATTCAAGTCTTAAATTATATTATACTCAATTAGTAATTCCACATTTCAGATAAAATTTAAATATTTCATCAAAATATTAATTAAAATTTATAAAATTTACTAATAAATAAATTTCCAAATATATAGGTATATATTTTATAGGAATGGATATTATTTCTATTGTTAAATTAGATATTAAATTTGTTTGACTTTTTATTGACTGGTCGATTATTTGATTTGAGGGAAAAAAATATTGGATCGATTATTTTATTGTTTGGATTGTATCGATTTAGATAATAAATAAATTCATTAGATATTAAACCACATAAACAACCCTATACTTAACTTTGGATTTTCTTGACGATGGACTTCCAAAAAGGAAAATATATCTTATTAATATAAATATTTGTATAAATCCTTTTAAGGTTCAACTATATACCACTTATCTTGTTTTATTGCCATAAAATTATTTTCAACATCTAAATCAAGATTATTATTTTTTCAATTAATACATGAGTCCTATTTCAATCTATTATAAATATTTTTCACAAATAAAAATGCATTTTATTTTCATGTGAATATTATGATATATGGGTTAATTCTATTGATGCACCATGCATTTTGTATAATTCTGTCATTTTCTTATATTATTTTTATTTTAGCATATCAACAATAATCTACTTGATAAGAATAAAAATACCCCCTTTGGTAGGCTTTAAGGAGGTTGAGATGCACACAATCATACATTAACTAATTTAACACAGTAATATATTTGATTATATACCTAATAACCCCCCCTCCCCCAAAAAAATTCCTTTTCAAAAATAGCTTGTGCATAAAGGATTTGTATTACAAGAAGCATAAAATAGGGTCAACATTGGTGTGTTTATAATAGGAATAAAAAAATATAGTGATAAATAGTGAGAACACTAATAGCTTGGAATAAAATACACAATATAAGGTATATATACTAATACACGGTACACAATGAGAATGGGAGTGTTGGTCAAGCCTGTCGCTGGCTCCACTACAATAGGGTTATAAATGAACTAAGCTGAGCTAATTCATAAGCTTTTATGGTAAGTAAGCTAAACTCATAAGATTTTGTAACGTAAACAAGCTTGAACCCAAATTCTTCATGCCTAGGCTTACCTCGTTTATTCAACGAGCCTAAAAATAAACTCAAGTTTGGACCGTTTAGCTAAATAAATAAAGTGAACCGAGTCCTTAAAAAAAATCTCATAACTCGGTTGTATTCACTTACATCCGTACATTGTAATAGTTGTATAGAAACAAAATGAGCACATACATTTTCTTGTGCTCAAGTGTGTTCATAAACAATACCAAGCAGGAGTTTTAATCTATTTTCTTAGCCTTGTGGATTTCAAACAGGGTTGGCCCTGGATATAGTAATGCTTGTACTTAGGAACCCCAAATAACAGAGTCCCTAAATTTTTATTACATGTATACATATATGTACAATAAATAAATAAAGTATGTAATATCAATACGTAGTTTGTTGAGTAGCACCTCTTATTTAAGAAAAAATGGTGGAGATTATGCGATCGAGTCCTACGCATCCCCATTTTTTCATGCTTACTCTCTATCTTCATCTTTGTCTTATAAATATATTAAAACCATAGTAGAGATACATGGAATGCTCCTGGCGTAGCTAACTTAGCAGCGTCTCTCTTATTTGATGAAGTAGAGGATATTCTAGGATTGAATCGACCTTAATTTCAAACGAAAAGGAATGGATATCTCATCTTCCCATAATTATTGAAATAGAGTCAACTAATCTAGCATCGTGGCTCTATTCTAAAGTGGGAGGGCCTTGACATTGTCAATTGTTTTTCTTCTTAACTACATAAGGCATAGAAGGAGAATAATGAATATTGGTGTTCATATTACATAAAGGAAATGAGACTAATATATAAAATTGTTATTGTAGTCATGGTGCCACTGTGTTGGGATATTGTGAATGATATTTTATATGTCGTGGTTGTCATTGAGTGATTTCTCTTATAATAAATATTGATAAATATTTCCTAGTAACAATTATGTCGCTGATAAATAAGTAAAATTATAAAATAATTGTATATTAGCTAACCTAAAATCTAATGAATATTGACTAATATTATATATTGAGGCTAATATTCAATTGTATGAGTGATGCCTTAACGTGGTTGCATGGCTAAACAATAACAATGGTGTGATTCAAAGTTTTATGCATGGTTGTGAATCAGCCTTTTTCCTGGCCTTTTTTGTTTGGGTGTTGTTAGTTAAATACCCATTTTTATGAGTTCACACCCCTCAAAAGGGGTTAATTTTTTGTTTGAAAAATCTAATCTTTTCATTTATTCACTACTCTTCTCAGCACTATTTTTTCTCTTCTCCTCAATTAATCACACAACATTTTTATTCTTTTAACCTTGAATACAATAATTATGGGAGAAGATAATGAATCTAATGATTATTTTAGCCAAGATAAACTTGATGAAATAATGGTAAGATAATATTAATTTTTTTTCAAAATTTTTGGGCTTGATGGATAACTGACCTATTAAAATTCTTAGCTGATAAGCTATTCACCTGTGAAAAGGGAAGGTTGACAGGTCGATCACCCATCATAAGGTGATTGTGACAGGCATCTCACCCATCACATGGTAACTATAGGATAATCATCCTTAAGGTTCCAAAATAGATGGCAATTTACCCGCTAGGGTGTAAAATATTTCAAGTTATTTGTTTGTCGATTTTAAACTCTAATGGGTGAATTACCAGAAAACCCTCATTTCATAATTTTTTATTTATTTATTTTTATATTTATATATTCCTTATAATTTTATATTTTGAAAATTAATTAAATAATCATGACCTAGTTCATACTGATTGTAGTGTATTATTCACTATAGATGTAATTTTACTGACAGTGAGTCATTAATTGGGTAGGTTAAAAAATCAAAAGGCTATATAATATGATCTTAGGTATTGAGAGGTAGAAAAAAGGTAGAGTTAGGATACATTGGGAGAGAAGCGGTGCTGATAAAAGGCAATCTTTAGTGAATCTCAAAAGTGCTCAATATATCGGGATAAAAAAGTATAGTTGGGAATTTAGGATTCTTGGAAGGAAAGACACTTGTGGTGGTTGAAGATTAGTGCTAGAATGTGGAATACATAATTATAGATTAGATAAGTATTTGTAAGGACATATTTTTGCTTGTCGATTATCTTTATAAGAATGCAAATTGTTGCACAAGCTAACCCAACTAAATTTCAAACAAAGGGAGATTATCAACAAGTAGCAATGGAGTGATGGTGATAATACTGCAACACTTAGGATAATCTACAATGATAGACATAAGTTCAAGGTATAGAGCTTTATGGGATATACAATCATGCAATAGTTATTACACTTCATGGAAACTAAAAAATATCATTCATGTCATCGTCAGTTACCTGACTCTAAAGTGGTTAGTAATATTGTATTTGTGCACCTAGATTATATTTTTTTTGTTGCATGTATTTCCATATGTCATTTATTTAGATCACACATACAAAACTAATAAGTACAACCTTCATTTCTTGGAGGTCATTGATTGTATATATAGTGGTAATAATTTTACCATTTCCTTAGTATTTATGACAAAGGAAAAGGAATATAACTAAGAATGGGTACTCATAAGGTAAAGAGATTTATGGAACTCCATAAACAAAATTTGGTGATCACCGATTGGGAACTAGGATTGATAGTAACACAAATAGTGCTGAAAGTCTTTCCTAAGGTAACACCTTCTTGTATACATGGCATATTAGTAATAATTTTCTCTCTTATGTTATAAAAAATCTAAGAATTTTAGCAGTGGGATAAAGTATCCGAGGAGTTTAGAGAAAGATTGTACAAGTGATTACAATTGAGATATATGAGAATGAGTTTCTACTTATGCGTGACACATGCGGCAGATTTTTGACATCTTTTACTACATGTATACAACACCTAGTTTAATCCATATAAGGAGAGGTTTCTTTCAGTGTGGTTTGACAAAATTATTTACTTTGTCACTCATATGACCAACATGCATTATTTTTTTGTTGCAAATATTCAATGTCATTTAACTTATTACTGAATAACAATTAACCATCACTTATATTTTGAAATTCTAATTGTAGGGTGGAAAGTGAGCATGGAGAACTGAAGAAATATATATCATCATCACATTTGAGTTTTGATACATTATGCCCAAAGATTGACACATTGATAAGAATATAAAATAATGAGGTGAAAAAAGATTTGGAGTAATCATGGGTTATTATTCCATATTGCTCTACAGATGGAAAATTTTTCAAGGATCCCATGTTTAATGTATGTCATAGAGTGTAGGACTTGTTTTAAGAGGATAGTAAGAGGTCTAATATGATTGATCCTGAATCCTTGGGATGTGGGTGTTACATGAGGTTGATATATGGTCTACCGTGTGCACATTAGATATTTAATTACGAATGAGATCATCAACCTATTTCTATATTGACAATGTATAAATTATGAAAGACCTTCACTTTTTTCAGAACACAATAAGAACTGTTTTCATTTACCACCAACAACCTAATTAGATCATCACCACCTTAAGTGTCAATAATTTATCGCATTACGTATCTGTATGTCTTTTAATAACACTAATTTTGTATATATTTTTCATTATACTATATATGTTTGAAACTCATGTTATGATACTCTATAAGCATATAGTTAACCTTGATGAAAAACATAATATTACCATCAGTATCTAATTAGTGGTATAGACATGCTACTTCAAGCGTATCTGGATGGGATGACCCATATCATGATTGCATTTACATGTATCGAAATGCAATAGGTATAGGTACCAACCAAGGGGGAGACTCAGGTTGATTTCTATGTAATAAAATGAGTTTAGTGAAGAAATTTATATACTTTAGTTTCTCATATTTTCTTAAATGTTTTGGTGTAGAACTTTATATGTTAGCATACAAATAAATTTCTATGATATTAAAGCCATAAAAATCTTATAAAAATTGAAAATTATAAAAAAAAAAGAAAAAAAAGCTACTAACTATCATCAACAAGGGGTTGGTCGGCCTCCTCCTCTTCACTATAGGAGAGTTTAAGCTCACCCATGGAGAGTTGCACCTTTTTCAGCCTATTAAAACATCAATTCTTATTAATTATACCATTCTTCTCTTCTTTGGACCAGTTGCGTAACCCAACCATCAATTCATTATTTTATCTCCATATCTATTTTGATGTATGAGGCATCACTCAACCTTTTATCTACTGGTACAAAATGGACTCTCGAGTGAGTCCGAGGATGATAGAAAGAAAGGTACTAAGCTGAGGCATTGTGCTGATATATCGATTGATGAAACAAGGAGTTGAAGTAATCTACCGGCCAGTTGGTGGTGTGACCAAGAATTCTCAAATGATGCACAATTAGAGTAATATGCCTTATAATTCTTAATATCTTTACTCTAGCATAAACCATGTGCTGGAACAATAGGAGGAATTGGGATAAGTTGGGGGTGGCCAAATTATTGGGGAACTCAATCTAGCATGTAAAGCTCCACAACATCCATAAAGTGCAACACACCTTGGTACATCAACTCAGGATGTTTTTATAATCCCTAGAAATTTTAAAAGCTTATAACTTAATAAATAAATTTCATTTGAGATAAATTAGCTTTTAAAATTATTTTATTTAATTATTTTATGGATTTTTGAGTATATAAAATTGGATATAAATATTTAATAAATTAAAATAAATATTTTGCTATTTTATCATACTCTTTTTATTTAAATAATTTTTCAAACCATTATTTTACTAAAATTATCCTTTTTAAACCCATATATTTAATTATATTAAATTAAATGATTAACTAAATTTATTACCCAAAAATATTACATTTTATTATTTTATAATTTAAATTATTTTATTCTTTCCCATTTTCCCTTTCCTTTTTTCCTTTTCCCTTTTCCCTTTTCCTTCTCCTTTTTCTCCTTTCTTTCTTTTTCCTTTTTCTTCCTTCGAGCTGCCAAGCCTTGGCCTGCCTCCCTCCCCCCTGCGCGTTGGGCCGCTGGCCCATCTCTCCTTTCTCTGCTCCTTCCCTATTCTTTCCCTAAGCTCGAATCCTTTTTCTTTTCTTCCTTCCTCCCCCACACGAGCTCGGCCTGCCTCCCTTCTTTCTTTTCTTTCCTTTCTTCCCAGACCGGGCCGACCCACTCCTCTCTTCCCTTTGCCTAGCCTGCACACAACAACACCCCTCTTCTTCTTCCTTTTCCCCGACGCCATACCCGACCACCTCCGTCATCTCCAGGGGCCCTACCTGCAACCCTCCCCCTACTGATCTCCCTATCTCTCTCTCTTGCCATTTTTCCTTCCCCATCCCGGCCCTACCACCTCTCCCTCTCCTTGCCTATGCCCCTCTTTTCCCCTCCCTCTCCCTGCCATTCCTATGCTCCTACCACCCTGCCGCCACCCTACTGAGGCCCCCTATCCCCTCCTTTCTCTTCCTCTTCTTTTTCTTCTTCCCTCCCTACCTCTTCCTGCCATTTTCAAGCCTCCCATGCCCTTCCCCGACCTTCTTTTCCTTCCTTTCTTCTCCTCCCATCTCCCTCCCTTTTTTGCTCCACCGCCCCCGTTCCGCTGCTGCCACTACCGCACTAGCCACCTGTACCACCCTCTAACTCACCCCTACACCACCACACCACCCCCTGAGCCACCCTGCAGCCTCTTTCTTCCTCCCCTCTTCTTTTCTCTTCTTTCCCTCCCTTCTCGGCAACCACCCCGCACCTTCTCCTTCCACCGCTGTTCTACCATGTCTATTGCCACCTAATCCACCAAACCACTCCCTACTACCCCCGAACCTCCTTTGGCCAAAACAACCACCTGCAGCCCTTCATTTTCCTCCTACCTTTTCCTTCCTCCTTATCCCCCTCCATCTGGGCTCATCTCAGCAGTCACCTTTGCAGCCTCGCTACTACCGCCACCACCGTTAACCCATCCCGCCCACCACCTACACCCCCTCTTCACTCCTGCACCCTTCCCTTGCCCTAAATCCTCCCCCATCTACCTTCTTTCCTAGCCCCAAAACCCTAACCCGAAAACACCACTCCCTCCTCCATTTCTTGCCATTTCAAACCCCTCCCCCTCATTTCTTTGAATGCAACTCATGCTGCATGAGCAGGATGAGTTACTGTATTTATTAGTTTATTTGGTTAATGAGTTTAATGTATAATAATATTTTAAGTTAAGTATTTCATTAATTAATTATTATAAAGTCTTATGCCTTTGGTTTTCTTATTTCTAATGTGATAAATATTTATATTCTTTTTAGGTATTAGTTTTGCTAATCAAAGTTTGAACCTTTAGCTGGAATACCGGTAAGGTTTGTTTTTACGAGAAGTAAGGTAATCGTTAAACCCCACTTAAATGCATGGATAAACGTATGTTAGCACATTAGGCTTTTTAATATGTTATTATACTTGATATATGTTGTTTAATATAATATATGTAGTTTTTTGTGTTGATAGATAAAAAGGAAGCATGTTAGATTATATGCTATGTATGGAAATATTGCTTAAGGTAAGAGTTTGGTTATTAATGACAATGATAAGTATTTATCCATGTTGTATTATGCTATTGTGATCTTTAATGCATGGTTAATATTATTGTGAGCCCTAGGGGTATTTTAGTAATATGTCTTATTCAAGAATGTGGCATAATATGTATGGGTGTTAATGAGTATTATATTAAATATAATAGTTGTGGAGTTGGGTAATGAGAATGGGGTATTAATATTAATATTTCATGTAGTGGTAATAATTTAATATAAGTGGTATAATAAGGGGCAAAATGGTAATTTGTAAGTGAAAAGGGTAAAATGGCAATTTTGGAGGTAAAGCGGTAAATTGGTAATTTTGTAATTAAAGGGTAAAATGGTAATTTCATAATTAAAGGGTAAAATGGTAATTTTGTATGCAAAGGGAAAAATGGTGACTTATAAGTGAAAAGGGCAATTTAGTAATTTTGATAATGGAGAAGGGCAGTTTGGTAATTATGATAATAGAGAAGGGCAATTTGGTAATTTAACCAACTAAAGGGTAATTTGGTAATTTTGATAATGGAGAAGGCAATTTGGTAATTTAACCAACTAAAGGGCAAATTGGTAATTATAATAATGTAGAAGGGTAATTTGATAATTTATTCAACTAAAGGGACAATTTGGTAATTATAACAAAGGAGAAGGGAAATTCAATAATTTAACCAATCAAATGGGAATTATGATAAATGTAACAATTATGAAGGGTGATTGGTGACCTAATAAGTGTGGGAGATAACTTAGTAACCCAAACCGAGTAGGAATGTGGCTAAGAATAACTATGTGTGTGTTATGTGCCATGTGTGCCATGTATTATGTCACATTGTGCACTTTATGCTTAATGATTAATCATTTATAACGTAACTTGGAATGAATGTATGCTTATGTGACTTCCTTATAGCATGTGGATGATGATTATATTTGTTGTGCATACAATGTTATATGATGTGACCTTCTACGACATGCATGCTAAGATGTTTAATAATAGGATATGGGGGAAAGGATAAAAAGGAACAAATGGGAAGTGAGTTGACTAAGGGGACATGAAATTGACCTTATTATGATCCATGAGGGGAAAATAAAAGGAGATTATGATCAAAATGAATGAGTGATGCAACTCTTGCATGGGAGATTTATAGGGTTTGCATGGGATGATTCTTATGTAAGAAAGGTGTTAGGGTTTGAGCGGCCAACTAGGGTTTTACGGTCACATGTATAATTGGTGAGTAGAGTGATGGGATTTGGGTGGAAACTAAATGAGATGAGGTGTTGGTTGATAAAAGAAAGGTTGGGCCACATAGGTTCGATTAGGGTTTCAAGGGAAAACCCTAGAGAGTGGTAGTGAAAGAATTTGAATGTCATAAGGCGATGGGCCTTAACCCACACCCTTAGGAGTTGGGTCTTTGTTATGGGTAGATGTAAGGAGGAATGGGTGCCGGGGTGTGATAAGAGGCGCAAAGGTCTCAAGATACGGGACGGGCCCTCTCGGGGGGATAGAAGTAGAGGTTGGTGACATGCATGTTAAGGGTGAAATACTTTTGAATAAGATACGAATAAGACACTAATCACTTAAAGAGGAAGATTGTTGAGCCGGACCCAGACCGGTCCACCAGTGAATAATAGTAGCCAGGACCGTTACACCAGCGAATAATATTGGCCAAGAGCGTTTTGCCCTACATGATTTTTGGTCCACCGGTTATAATAGTGGGGGATTCCGTGCTCAACAAACTAAACATAATGAAACTAAGACATGAAAAATACACTAATCATGTACAGTGAAACACCATGTGAGTTGGGGCAAGACCGGTCCACCGGCGAATAATAGTGGCCAGGAGCATTTTGCCTTGGAGACCTATCCACCGGCAAATAATAGTGGTCAGGAGCGTTCTGCCCTGTATGTATTCCGCTCCACCGGTTATAATAGTGGGGTCCCACACTCACATGGATATTTATAATCCGAGATGATTGATTAATGATGGACTAATGGCTTTAAGGCCCTAAAAGTATCAATTGTTCATTATGATCTATTAATATTTGATTGACTTGTTAAGTATGCGAATGTACAAAAGTGAATATTATGTATGCACCATTAATATCTAATTGACTTGTTAAATATGTGAATGTATGGATCTGAATATTATGTTTACACTTGTTGTTGTGTTTGGGTATAGTGGTATATCATGTGTTACATTGCGACCCAACTTTTAATTGTATTTTAAAGGGTTACTCAGTACCATAGTACTAAAGGGTTCTATTCGTGGGGCCCCTGCCTATTCAATGTGCAGAGTCCCTTGCAAGTCATTTTTAGGTACTATTCAAGTGGGCTTTCAGGAAAGAGCATAAGGAACTATCCGAAAAGTCCTAGGGTTGTCCTCTTTCTCTTTTAAATTATTGTTTCAATGTATTCGTTTTTTTATAACCACCACTAGTGGATTTAATTCATGTAAATTGTTTACTACACTACTCTGATTTAAATATGTTTGATTTTCGTGTAAGTTGGATTCTTCTCTTTTAGCCTTAGTACTTGGTACTGGAACAGTAGGAGTAAACCGGTCTAGTACTAAGTGTGGCAGTAATATCCCCAGAATTTACGGTTTTCTTATTTCACTTCCGCTAATTATTTTAACAAAATAAAATTTTTCAGTAGTGAATTTTGGGGGTGTTACAGTTTTATACTCGGATATTGGTTGAGCGGTAATAAGTCAACCTACAAACACATGTAAAACAATATTAATATTAGTTACTACAAATAACTACAATTGAAAACCCTTCAACAAAGTATGTCACCCACTTATTGGGCTCTTAGAGAATCTAGTTTTCTATTATATTGAATTAGGCCATCCATGGACTCAGGGGGAAGCACTTGAAGAGACGTATCCCACCTTATCACTATGGAATCGTATGACGAATTATATGTACGAGAATAAATTTGCTAAAATCACGGGCAATACTTATAAATCTAGACCTATACACAATTATAACATGTATATAAATAATTACACTAATAATTAAATAAAATTTTAATTAATAATTACCACCATATTATTACTTCTAATAGTGTACTGAAACCACCTATCCAGTTGAACCCGATCCTAGATGCCATCCTAAGCTATGTATATAAATAGGATGAAGTCCCAGCTCTAAGGCCTCGATTGCCTAATTTACTCAAATCGGCTACTAATATAAGCATTGATCATGGAAAAAAATAACAAGACTTGTTTACAAAAATTTGGTAAGATAGTAGGTACCATATATGAAGCCGGGTATAAGTCTCATTGTCCTCAACATGGTTATAAATATATCCAATGCGACTGTGCTTTCCTTCATAAAAGATAACTTGACCAACACCTTGTGTTTACCTCACATGTCGTCCAGAAGCTCCACCACATCACCATCACTAGGAAAATGGTTTCCAATACACTCATGCCCATGACAATTAAGATCTATAATACAAAACATGTCATGTAGAGTAATCGTCAACTCACCCAATGGGAGGTGGAAGACGTTCTTCTTTGGGTGCCACCTCTCAACAAAAGCGGAGATGAGTGGAGCATCATAGTGATGGAAACATATGGTACACAAATGCTTCAAGCTCATACTCTCAATGTAGTCATAAGAATTACACATGCCAACACCATTAACTAGTACTCTCCCCAAGCTTTTGGTCCTTGACAAAACCCTCAACATAGGACATGGTTCCTACAACAAAAATAATATTAGAATAATGAATTTCATGGTAAAAAATAGGAACCAATTTTTATAATTATAGAAATTATTATTCATTTCATATGGTATATGCCATATGACCATTAAAATTGGTTAGAAGATCTGGGATGAATGAACTCCACTAGTAGGTCCATTTAATCGCCAATCGTTGTTTGATCCTTCTATGTGGGCAGATGCGCTATTTCTAGTAAAAGCTACCTCACTAAGATCATCATACTTTATCTTAAATGACACATGTTGTGTGTCTATAGTACAAGGACTTTCCTGCGTTCCATCGTAACTTGTGCTCTGGCAACAATAGTGACTGTCCTCTTTACCACCCTAATGTTAGCGAGAATAACCTACCTCAGGTCTTTATTGCTGCCTCTTCTACCAGCTATATTTCAATTATAAGAAAAATATTGTTAATAAATAATATGTAATATCCCATCAACATCATTTAGGGTTTGGAGTTTAGGCTTTAGGGTACTAGGCTTAAGGTTAAGTGGTTAGGTATTAGGGTTTAGGGTTAAGGGTTTAGTGTTTATGATTTAGGGTTTAGGGTTTTAGGTGTAGTGTTAAGGGTTTAAGGTGTATGATTTATGGGTTAAAGGATAATGGTTTAGGGTTAAATGTTAATGAATTAGGGTTTAGGGGTTAATGGTTTAAGGCTTAGCATTTAGGGTTTTAGGATTAAGGGGTTTAACCGGCGAGTCACTTGGTTGAGGCAATGATGGATGGGTGACTCATTTATGTGTGTGGATAGTTGACAGGCAAGTCACCCATTAGAGGCTATGTTCAACGAGTGAACCACGCTAGCGGAGGAGGGTGCACCAGGTAAGTCACCCATTAGTAGGGTTAGATTACAGGTGAACCTCCCACCACCACACTGATTTGTCCCATCCTCCATTATTACTTATTAAATCTCCAATTTCAACAAAAAATTACTACACATATAATAATCTAATTTTGATCTATTCCTACAAACATTAATTTTAATTAAATGCTAACTCAAATTAGGAAATTCTAGCAACAAATCTTACATTTTCTTATCCTCTAAAAATAAGAAAATTTAACAAAAAAATATTAACAATACTCATACATTCTATTGGAATCTTAACTAAAATGTGATGTATTCAATTGATGAAAGAGTTGAGATAGAAGGACAAGATTTGAGATGGGAGGAGAATAGAGAAAAACTGATGGAGTGTTGGAGGGGCAGGAACATGAGAAAGGAAAAAATGGAAAGGGGGAGAAATTTAGAGGGTATATGGGTGTGTGTTCAGTAAAATGGATGTATAAGGAGATTTAAGGTTTTTTTTTTACTCCGAGGTAGATTTGTTGTCTCATGTTATAAGGAAGGTTCTCATTCTTTGCGTAGTTTTGATTCTAGAAGTATTCCCATTATGTGTTCATAAGGGGGTGGTTGTGTGTGTCCTCTTTGACTCTATAATCATGATAGCAGTATGAATAACATTATTTTTTTTTTACCCAAATGGTTTTTCATGGCCAAGAAAACCATAGGTAATTCAATCGTTCAGCATATCAAATAGGTGAATTCACATATTTCTTAGGACAATGGATTCTTCCACGAGTAAAACACAATTAGGGTTATTCATGAGATCTAATATTTTTCTTGGAATAAATAATTGATTTGGTCAACAAAATGAATAAATAAATCGGATATTCGGTCCTACAAATATAAATAATCCAATTATTGTCTATTAGGAAGAGAACTAGTGTAAAGTAGGAGACAATGCATGTAATATGGATAGGGGTGGAGGGGTGGGAGTACCTCTTCATCATGACCTTAGCCATTTGGAATATTAGAGGGTATAATAAAACCCTCAAACATAAGGTTGTGAAAAGCCTTATTTTGTTACACAAAATTGGTTTTCTGGGTCTGTTAGAGACTAGGGTAAAATAAGATAAAGCTGATTCTATTATTTAGAAACTTGGTTTGCATTGGAGTTGGGTTAACAATTATGATCACCATTCTAATGGTGGAATTTGGTTATTTTGGGATGATTCTAGATATGATATTCAAGTTTTTGATATGAATGCTCAGGCCATCCATTGCTTGGCCACCTGTGCCACTTCTCATCTTTGTTTTGCCATCACAGTAGTCTATACCTATAACACAGGGGCTCTAAGAAGAATCTTATGGGATTGGATGCGAAAATTTTCTACTCAATCCCTTCCCAAGGCCATAGGAGATTTTAATGTTGTTACTTCTTCCCAGGAAAATATTAGGGGTGATATTGACCCCTAGGATGCTTTTGAGTTTCCCCCTATATGCATGATTGTGGTTTGGGTGATTTGCCTTCTTTTAGATCTTATTTTCCCTGGACTAACAGACAAGATCATGAGTCTAGAATTTGCTGCAGGCTGGACAGGGGGTGGGAAATAGTGATTGGCTGGACACTTACCCTGATACAACTATCAATACTTTTCATCATCTTATTTTTTATCACCGTGCTTTACTTGTTTCCTTGAAGATAATCCAGACTGGTGTTGCAAAACCTTTTAAACTTTTTAATTTTTGGGTTAAACAAGAAGGCTTCCTTGATTTGGTTAGAGGTGTATGGCAAGTTAAAGTGCAAGGATCTCAGGCTTTCCAATGTATAAGAAAGCTCAGGCTGTTGAAGTCTGAACTCAAAAATTTTAATTTCAGAAATTGTGGTAATGTTACTCAAAAGGTGACTCAGGCTTATCAACTCTGGATGGAAGTAAAAAAAACCTTATCTCAACATCCTTTTAGTCAATCCTATATTAATAATGAAAAAATGGCTAGATTGACATGGGAAAAGAAAGTAAGGGAGGAAGAGAGCTTTCTCCAACAAAAAGCTCATATTCACTTTATCAAGTTAGGGGATCATAACAATAAATTCTTCTATGCTAGTCTTCAGGGAAGGAGAGCTCATAATAGGATATATCAGCTCAATAATGATTAGGACAAAGTTCTTGTCCAGGATGATGATATAAAGGCTGAGATAGTTAATTTCTTTAAAAATTTGCTTGGTCCTTCTTCTGCTACTCTTAGTCCCCCTAACCTTGCAGCTTACCACCAGGGTTTGTTGGTGTTTACTGGTCACAAGCATTTCCTTCTTTCCAGACCTACAGCTGAAGAGATAAAATATGCCATTTTTTCTATGGGAAACTTGAGTGGCCTAGGGCCAGATGGATACAATCCTTACTTCTACAAACAACCTGGCCTATTATTGGAAATAATATTGTTGCTACTGTTCATGAATTCTGGTACTCTAAAAAACTTCTTAGGTAGATTAGTAACACAGCTATTACCTTTATTCCTAAGAAGAGTGGTGCTACAAGGATCAAAGATTTCAGACCTATAGCCTATTGTAATGTATTCTATAAAAATTTTTCAAAAGTTTTAGCTAACAGGCTCCAGAAGAAAATGACATATATTATTTCTGATTCTCAGTCTGCTTTTATCAAAGGCAGAAATCTTGGCGATAATGTGCTCATGGTTGCTGAGCATATTAAGCACTACCGGCATAAGAATATTTCACCAATAATGATGATGAGAGTGGATATCCAAATATCTTTTGATTCCCTAGAATGGCCCTTCATAATGCATTCTCTCTTGGATTTTGGCTTTCCTTATCATTTTACTTAATTGATAATGGAATGTGTTTCTTCTGTTAGGGTCTCATTTAATGTGAATGGATCCCTCACCTATCCTTTCAAGTGCAAAAGAGGCCTTAGGTAGGGTGATCCTTTATCTCCCTATCTTTTTTTATTGATATGGAGTACTTACATAGGGATATGATTTTACTATGGAATGACAGTAAATTCTTGGGTCACCATAGTTGTAAAAAATTGAAAATCATAGATCTATGTTTTGCTGATGATCTACTAATCTTCACAAGAGGTGATATTTACTCAGCATTCCTTATAAATCAAAAGTTGGAAGATTTTGCTCTTTGTTCAGGGTTGAAAACAAATCCATCTATGAGCTCAGTTTATATGGTTGGAGTTACCTTGGCAGTGAAGAATCAAATTCTACACATTTTGAAGTGTGAGGTTGGATCCTTCCCTTTCAAGTGCCTAGGAGTTCCCCTGAACTCTACTCGATTGAGTATCTCCCAATTTCAGCCCCCGATTGATTTCCATCTCTGCCAGAATTTTATTTTGGACTAAAAAGCACCTTAGCTATTCTGGTAGACTACAACTTATCAAGTCTATTTTAATTGGAATCTAGAACTTTTGGTCCCAGGTGTTTGTTCTACCCAAGAAGGTCATTTCTTGTGTTGATAAACTATGGAAAAGATACTAATGATTTAAAGTGGAAGAATACATGAGTTAGGACCAAGGTGATCTATTTTTCTATATATATATTTATGTATGCATGTTTTTCTATTCTACCGGAGAGAATATTGGCTAAGGAGCATTTTTTCCCGAGAAGATGTTTTTAATCTCCACTCCACTGGAAAGAATAGCGGTTCAGGTGTGTTCCCTAAGATGGTGATTCAGCCCGTTCCAATGGTTTAAGAATAGTGGGGGTTCTTGCATTCAACGTATGTAAAAGAATGAAGATGGATTATACTTAATAAGGGAATCTGGGTCATATTCTATCTTATGAGATGTTTCATTTATTTGGTTATTCACTTATTATCTAATGTGAAAGCATGTACTTTTTGTATCCCTATTTTGATAGTATTGTTCACTTACTCCGTACGTAGCGTACTAACCACCCATTTTATGGGTACTACTCATTCTCATGAGTAGGAGGCCCTAAATCTTATGCGTAGGTATCAAAAGATTAGATAGATGATTATGCTACCTATGATGCCCCAGGTGGGGATGAGTGACTTCATCTATATTAGGGGTTATGTTAAGAGTAATTGTTATCCGATTAATATATTTAAATAGATACCCTTTTTGGACTCTTGATCTATGACAACCCTTCTTTTGTATCTTGTATTGTAATCTTGGAGTTAGGCTCCAAACTCATTATTGTACTATAAATTTTCTTTTGTTTCTAATTTCTTTGTATTAATTTAAATGTTGTAGCCTTATGATTGATATAAGGATGATTGCATAAGCCAGAATTATGTCGATCACGACGGTAACCTCCAATATTTTGCTTAATTACTTCCACTATAAAACAAAAATTCTTAGTAATAAAAATTAAGGTGTTACACCTACAGAATAAAATGCCTAAAAGAGATAGATTTTTGGCACAAGGTATGAGTTTGGATATAAGTTGTGTATTTTATGTCTCTACACTTGAATATGTGGAACACTTATTTATGGCGTGCCCCTTTCCTCTTGGAATCTAAACAAGCATACGAGGAGCTACACAACAGCGAGATATGGTTATCAGTTGGCTGTCTGAGGCTAGAGCACTTCGGGCAAGATCTAGGTAAGTGAAGCTAAAGAAGTAGGTTTTGTGTGCATTGTTTGCTAGTTTTGCCACCACTATATGGTATGAGCAAAATTTCATAATTTTTTTTGGAATTACAAAGAGATGAGAGAAGTCTTTTGCATTCTATTGTAGTTATGGTTTCTCGACACCCATCCCATTCACATTTTAATACAAAAATGAGCGATGGTTAGGAGTTCTTGATGATGCATGTTGATCATGTGCTGGGATATAATGACTATTTTCGATAGTAATGAAATCATTTACTTATTAAAAAAAATTATACAATTTGGTTATTATCCCATTAGATATTAGTAAGTATCGTAAAATAGTTTTGTGGTTATTCATTCATAGGATAATGATTAAGTGTGTGTGTGTGTGTGTGTGTGTGTGTATCAAGTAATCACCAAGCTACTATTATTATAATTCCACAAAGTGGTGATTATCTAATAAAATATTGGTGATTATCATATTGAAGTTTGGTGATTATCCTATTATAAAGTAGTGATTATATACTCTATCTTTGTTTACATGCCTGAGCTTATTAACATATTGTGTGGTTTTCTTAATGGAATATATGATGTAATTTTATGAATAAAGCTATCAAACATTGATTTGACCCACCAGACTTGATATAATCTAAGAAATTCATCAATCCAACCAAGCGATAATGTAATAACCCCAAATTTACTATTGAAAATTTTTATTTTAAGAAGAAGCGTATCATCAAATAGTTGGGTGTTACTACTACAATTGACATAAGTCTGGTTTATCCCACCATCCTTAAATCAATCACAAGGCAAAAAGATTAGAAAATTTAAAGCATGATTAGAAAGAGACGAGACAACTTTTAATAATATCAAATAAGTATTTGGAGATCAACTTTGATCACAATATCAAAATATAGCAAAAAAGGATCCCATAGAACTAAGAGTCCAAAAAGGTATCTGGGTAAAACTATCATCTAGATAATATGACTCCACACCCAAACCCTGATATGAATAAATCACTCCTCCACATATATTGCATCAAAGGCTGTGAAATCATCCACCTAGTCATCATCAACCTACACATAAACATCTGAGTGATCTACTCGTTGGATTGAACAATACTTATAAAATGGATGATTAGTACGCTATGCACTGAGTAAGGTAGCGTTACATTCAATCATGGTTACACATAATACAAGAATTCTCATGAGGAAATCATACATGCTTAAATCAAAGAATGCTAGGTAAGTACTAATTCCAAGTCTTTTATTAGATATACCATATTCCAATCTTTTATTTACATTGAGTTCAGGGTCCCTATTATTCTTAAACCGGTGGAACGGTCTAAAATATCTCTCAAGGACAACACACCCAAGCCACTATTATTATCTGGTGGAATGGAACCAACACCTCTCAAAGTAAAATACTCGTGAGCCACTATTTATTAAACTAGTAGAATGGTCTGAAGCATCTCTCGGGGACAACTCACCTAAGCTACTATTATTATCCGATGGAGCGGACTCAACACCTCGGTCATGACTCACATATTCTTTCACTTTAAATGATTAGCATCTTTCCATTTATACTTTAACTCTTAATTTTATTTTCATTCACATTGAGTATGAGGCCCCGATATTCTTAATTAGGTGGAATGGATTGAAGTACCTCTCGAGGACAATACACCCAAGCCACTATTATTATCTGGTGGAATGGAGTCATATAAACACCTCGGCCTAACCCAAGTGATCTTTCACTTTAAATGATTAGTATCTTATTCAAAGTTGATTGTGTATTATCATGCCAAACTCAAGACATACAGTTAAACATATAAGTATGACCATGTAATTATCCTCAAATGACAATAATACCCTTAGGGTGGGCAAGACAACTGTATTCTCCTAAAGGTCTTATAAAACCCAATGCATATACATTCCCAATCATTATCTGAAGTACATATCCTTAGTTTCCCCTAGATATCTTGTATCTAAAGTTATACCCAAACATGTACTTACATAACTTCATTACTATCAAGAATATCATTTTATAGTAGTTCCATAATTAAATTATTCAATATAACATACTCAGCACGAAAGCATATACAAAGATGCAAGTATCACATAAATTCCTACCTACAACATGTATCCTTATCGACAAGGACACTGGGCTCTATGGAAGAAAAATCCTATACCTCCTCCGAGAACACCAGAAGATCACCTATGAAAACAAGATAAAATATGGTTAGGATTGGAGGTTAAAAATTAGGAGGGAAGTTATGGTAGAAAAGGATAAAAATGGAATTTATTGGAGTCAAATGGAAGCTTAAATTATATAGAAGTATAGAAGAATGTGTGGTGGATCTATGGTTAAATTTTGGTGGTGTTTGGATAAGATTTGGGTTAAAAATAGGGTTGCATGGCTAAAAAGGAAGTTGCACAGCTATGCAGCTACAGTGCACAATAGGTTAAAGGAAGGAAAGACTCACTTCCAAGTGATGCAAGAATTACATGACTGTGCACCATTGGGCTGAGAGAAAATAAAACACACGGCCAGACAGTGCAAGAGTTGCACATGTGTGTAGCAGGAGATCTGAACATTGCACAGCTGAGTACAATCTGTGCACTCTGAAACTCTATAACAACAGAGGAGAAGGAGAAGGAAAAAGAGGCGGCGATCGGCGACGATGGACAGGGACAACGAGGGGGAAGGTTAGGGAACTTTGGTGGTTGGTCCACTGCCCAAAGGGTGGCTAGTGGTGGCTTGGGTATTGTTCAGTGGTGGATTAGGTGTTTCGAATGCCAAAAATAGGGAAGAAGGAGAAAGAAGAAGGAGAAAGGAGAAGGAAGAAGAGAAGAAGGCCGGGGAGCTGATGGATGACAATAAAATGGAGGGATGGAGGAGTATATATACTATTAAGGTGGAATGCCTTGGAGGAAAAAAATGGTAGGGGTGACGACGACGACGATGATGCATTTGTCGAGAAGAAGAAAGAAGAAAGAAAAGGATAAGGGGATGGTGATGGTTGAGATGGATGGGAATCAGGCAGAGGCACAAGGGTATGATGATGAAGAAGAAAACGTGCACAAAAGGAGAAGGCAGGGAGAAGAAGGAAGAAGAAAGGTGGTAGGGAAGTGATGGTTGCTGTGAAAATAGAGCAGCAGCAGGGAGAGGAGGAGGAGGAGAAGGGATGATAATGATGGTCTATGAGGGTGGCAGGATAATGGTGAGAGGAAGCATGTGGGAGGCAAGTGAAGGGTGGTGTAGAGGAAGCTAAGCTCCTCAAGTGAAGGGTGGCGCGGGAGAGGAAGGTAAAAGAAAAGAAAAAGGAAGAAAATAAAAGGAGAAAGAAAAGGAAAAGAGAGAAGGGTTAGGGAATTAGGATTAGATTAAGTATTTTAGATTAGCGAAAATTTTAACAGGTTTTGGTTTTGGTTTTGGTTTACGAATTTCGGTTTATCTGAATCAAGGTTTTAGTTTCAGTTAAAGTTTCGGGATTAAGAAATTTGGTTAAGACTAACAATAAGATTTCTTGATATTAGAATCAAATTAGGACGCTACTAACGTGGGATTAGGTTAAGCAAATTTTTGGAGTATTACAAATAATCCAAATGTAAGTGACACAACTTGGAACGCGACATCATCTCGATTCACTATCAACCCGACCTACCATCAACCTAACTCTCCATCAGTTTGACCCGTTATCAACTCGACCTACTATCAGCCCGTCTCGACAAAACAAAATTTGATATTAACAGGTTATGATAATAAAAAAGTACATATGTCTTATTATTTATTTAAAGATTTTAGAAATATATTATTTTATAAATTTCACTTAACTTTCTTACTTTTATTGTGAACATACTTATTCACCAACAATATTTTAATTTTATTGAATTTTTTACATAAAAAATAATATTAAAAAGTCATAACATCAAACGAATAGTAATTAATAATATATAATTAATCACGTGCTTATATGACATCAAACTTAATGCTTGGTTACAATGTTAATGAGTTAGATTAATTTTGGTAATCAATATCTAATTTTACCAAAATCCAAAGTGATTTAATCTAGGATTATTTCGGCTCAAACCCAACTCCAACATTTAAAAAGGCATGATTTGTCAAATTAACTCAAACCTAACCGATCCAATTAACTCGAATATAAAATCCCTCGAATACAAGCTTGTTTGGCCCAAATTCGATCGACAAGCTAATATGAAATAATCTGACCCGAATCAAACCGAAGTCGGAATGGCTCAATTCAAATCCGACCCGACCCGATCCGATTAGATCAATTAATTTTCTACAATATGAATCTGTAATGACCTAAATCAGAACCTAACCCTACATAATGCAAAATGATCCGAATATAAATTAACTCGACCTAACTAGATAAGCAACTCGTAAAATAAATTATCCTAAAACGATCAATCCGTTATAACTTATCCAAATAAGATCGTCTGACCGGACTGCCATGTATAATTACTAACAACTTTTTCATTTAAAAATGTCAGCGCCACATCGTTGTTGTGTTTTTTTTTTTTTTGGGAAAACTCTCTCCACTTATGTTATAAAGTAAGTACTTTTTATACATATAATAAGAGGCTAATTATTTAGCACACTTGCATGAATCTAGCAATTTACATGCATATAATAATTTGTCTACCGCCCCATATGCTTTTGTACTCGAAATTGCTCGGGGGACAAAAAAATGTGGGACAGTACTGCAGTAATTGGCGTGGCGGTAATCCTCGCCGGGTTAATGATAACCTTCATTGAGTTTCTCTTGACTTGAGTCCAATGATAATGACATTTATTGGCTAAACCTAGGATCAATAGATAAACTCGTGGCAATTAGTCCGTCTTTGTGGCGCTCATGCAAGAGAGTGATCTGGCAACCATTCGACTACTTCTTTTTTTTCTTTTTTTGTCAACTATTACGTCATTTTAGCGCATACGACCATGACTGGTCTGATCTCTTTAGATTAGAACTTATCGAATGAGATCAGCAAAAATTTAAATATAATAATAATAATGAATCTTTTTAGTGCGATGCTAATAGCAGTAATGCTAATAGTTATAATAATAATAACAACGATAGCACTAGCAATAATACTAACTGAAAAAATATTAATAATAACATCAATAATGATATAACAAGTCAATAAAACTTTTAGTCCAACCCGATCAACAAAAATAAATTAAGAAGAGCAAATTCTTATTAATTTATTTTTTAAAAATTTCAAAAATATATTTCCTTAGAAATTTAATAATATTCCTCAAAATATAGTTTAAAAAAAAAATTAAAACACATACGCTATTGTGCTAAATTTTTTCCCCGAACTATTTTCCAACGGTGTCCTAGTGGCTTCTTTAATGCATGTCTACAAATATTAGATTACATACATGCACTAATCCCTCGGAAGTCATGGCTAATGACGCGATCGATGTGATAATAATTGACAATCCAAAAGAATCGCTAAGAAAAATAAAAAATTAAAAAACTAGGAAACTTTCTGCCTAACGCGACGTAGTAATATAAAATAGCGAGCGACGAAGCGGTTCGACCCATTCACGCATTTACGTGTTAAGGAATGGATAAAGGCTATCCCATGATGGATAGTTCTATCCACCGAAACAGAATGACATGGGTCTCTTCAATGTGCTCGTATGGATATCCAATACGTTCTGATCTGAGTGTGATGGTGGATGACAGCATGGACGAGTGATTTGGTAATAGCAGATTAATACAAAAAATCAGTATTGCTAACTCTTAAGTTCACGAATCAAAGAGATTTAGTGTTTCCAAATAATTGTTTTCAATGCCCAAATCAATGGTATTCGCCCGCCCCATTATCCACAAACGATTCCTACTTCAATCCAGAAAGAATATCTCTCACCAATAAAAATACATGTCAATTTTACATGGATACTATGATATTTGGTCAAAATCCATTGACATATCATGTTTTTTTTTTTTTTTTTTTTAAATAAAAAAAGTTAGCATCATCAAGTCGGTAGGAAGAATACTAGTGGTTGGGGGGTCTAAGTGCGTGTAGCCATACATTAACTATGATATTTGGGGTCTAATAAAACTAGCATCCTTTTAAGCATTATTTTGTAAGTGCGAAAAGGATGAGGAGTCGTACGTACATGCAAGTATGTACTTTAGTTTATGTAAAATAGCATTACTATGGTTATGTTTCGATGTTATGTATTTTACATTTGGTTAGGACACGAAATCTTCTCACCTTATTTTAAGATTGAGTGCTCGTTTGGTTAGGGAGTACTAGGGGTAGAAAAATTACTTCCATATTTTATATATCTTATATAATTTAGTTAAAATTAAATATTATTGTTCTAATAAATATCCATTTTAGATCTTAATTTGATCTAAAATGGGTATTTTATTAAAATATATTTATTATTATTAAATACTTAATATAAAAGATAAAAAATATATGGAATTTTTTTTTACCCCTATTACTCTTATACCAAACAAGCCCTGAATAGATAATATTTAAATAATCATAAATATAACATAAAATTGATTATAATAATGATAGTAATGATAATTGTGGTAGTAATGATACTAAAATTAAAATAATAAGTATAGCAACAATAGTATAATAATAATAATAATAATAATAATAATAATAATAATAATAATAATAATAATAATAATAATAATAATAATAATAATAATAACAATACACTAGGATTTTTTTAGATTATGTTAGATCAAGTTAAATCGGTAAAAATATGCCAAAGAGAGCATGCATTTATTCTCGCTTTTTCTCTCGGGTCAACAATCTTCTCCTCTTCCAATACTTTTTTTCTTCTAATTATCTTTTATGCCTATTTAGCTTCGTATTAGTGTTAAGTTTTCGTGTTTTTTAACGATTTGGAAAAAAAAAATATTGTAGCTATTAGTTGGTTAATGTGATTAAATATTTTTATTTAAAAATTAGAATTACTAAAACTAATACAAAAAATTGATTAAAAAGATTCGATATATGAACCGAAATGAAGATAATGAAGAGGGAAATTAAGGATTTACCCAGATAACTAGAAGCTGCAGAACATGGTGGTGCGAAATTAAGGGTTAGGGTTTCACGAAATAAAGAGGGAAGTTTTTTTTTTTCTGTGTTGTTTATGAAAATTTTTGGCTGAAATAAGAAGTCTAGCTGTAGGGATGAAAATTTTGGGCGTAAGGGAAAAGAGTACCATGGGCAAAAAAGTATATAATTGTTGCCCAAACTTATTTTTGTTCAACGAGACTAATTTTGTTGCCCTTATTATCATATCAAACAATATTCCTTACATATCAGAAATTGATTTATTATTGCCCCTAGACCCCTATGGGGGCGCTTCGGGGCCTCTTATTGAACAAAAAAAAATAACATATATAATTTAAACAAACACACATTTCAACGTAATCTTGAAATTTTATATTTTCATTTGAGCATATAATGAGTGCACTTCCCATATTAAATACACCCTAAAATGCTGATTTTAAAATTTTCAGCAACCATTTGCTAAAGTATGGGTAACAAAAAAATCATATTGTTGCCCAACACCGAATTATGGGCAACAAAAAATTTAAATAGTAGCTCAAAAGTGAAGTATAGGCAACAAAAAATTAAAATCGTGGCACAAACTACATTATGTGCAACAAAAAATAATATCATTGCCCAAAGATTTTTCCACTATAACAAAGGGCATCGATTATAAAAGTTTGTTGCCCTAAAGAAAACAAGGGTAACGATTATAAAAATTTGTTGCCTTAAAGAAAAAAAAAAGGCAACAATATACTTTCGTCGCCCAAAATAGAACTAAGGGTAATAAAATTTGTTCTATCGCCTTATTATCATAAAAATCGTCGCCCAAACTCACTTTTTTTGTTGTAGGTTCATAAACATAGTCTCGACTAGTTAAATTTTGATGTATCCTTGCAAATTTATCTTTAATATGGAGCCGAAATATAACAGCTAGAATACTTATACTTTAAAATTGTATTACCGTAAAGTTCACCGATACATGATTGAGATTTGAAATAATTAATTTGGCTACATGCATTAAACAATGTAAATCCTCTTGTATGGAAGTCCGATGTCGGGGAGCTTTATTGTTAAATATACTTTCTAAGTAACGTAGGAAGAGACGCCCTTTAGGGGATGCTTTGTAGCAGCTACATGCCGCCGTGTTACATAAACTACATGCTTCGGCGATCCAAAGGGCCAGAAACGTTACGCATTAGTTGGTCGTTCCGAGAATACCATAAAACGTCCACCGAGAGTATATCTTCGTCCCCTTGTCTCTGTCCCGTGCTTTTGGCGTCAGACATTCAGACGTCAAACCAACCGCCTTTTTTTTTCTTTTCCTCTCCGTCAAAACAAAACCCGCCTCCATCGCCACTTAGCATAGTTTAATGCAGTCAGCTGCTTAGATGTCATAAGTTGAATTGGCAGACCGGCATCAATCAACGCAACAATACTGAAATAAGATTGGCTGCGGCGGGTACTGCATCCATAATGTCGGTTTCAAATGGGATCCCCACCTGAAAGCAAATCTAATCAGAAAAAAGATACATATATTTAAAGATATAAAGAGCTTGGATTTGTTTAGTTATAAATATTTTTTAAGTTTTCTCTAAAAGTACAGACATCAACATTTCATATTATTTTTGTTAAAGCATAAACATTTTAATTTATATATAATTTTCAAAAATATGTATACCTAAACTACCATTACTGCTTATATTTTTTAATTAAAAAATAAAAGACAAATAATCATTAAAAAAAGAACAATAATAATAATAATATCATATCGTATTTCTTTTATCTATACCTGACCTTCTTTCATCTCGCTCTCATAATTCTTTATGAACATCTCAAAATTCCATCACACCATCCTTCCATCCAGCAAATTGAATTATGAAAAAAGTCGTTTGCAACAAGTAACATGGATAATCAAAACATAAAATACATAATTACCAAAAAATATAAGATAATGAGTTAGATAATCACTACGCTATATATATAATATATAATCACTTTTTTTTAACCATATAACCACTTTAGGCACGCAACATAGATGTGTCATTAATAAAAAAAATCATTAAAAACACGTAGCTCGAAAAATAAAGAAATGGAATACATAATTATTTATGTAGGGTAGGTAATTACTTGAGAGGGACAAACAACAAAATACGAAAATGACACTCAAATGGCTCTCCTTATCCCCAAAATGTCCCGAAAATGTTTTCCGTTCCAATTTTTTTTTTTATGTTAGAATTGGTGTAGGAAATATTTGATTATTTAAAAAAAAATCATTAATGGTTTAGATCAACTAATATAGGTAGTAGTATGCAACACTAGGAATGGATAGTCACTTGAATAGGTGAGTTAATCACCTATAAATTTTATGTGTTTTGTAATTCTAAATAGAAATTTTAGAGCCTATCTAATTTATTTAACGATTTTAAATTTGCTAATTTTATATTGGGTTCAAAAAGAGTAAGAACTGATACACGAAACATATAACTACCAAAGATGGTGAGATAATCACTTGAAATGATTAGATAATGACTTAAGAGGGTTAGATAATTACTTGAACGGTTGAAAGAATCATTTATGAATTCTATATGTTTTGTAATTATTAACGAATAGTTTAAGATGAATCAAATTTCAGCGAGATTAAGTCTCCTACATTAATATTATTTTAGGTTCTAATAAATAAATAATAATAAATACACAGAATACATGATCACATGAGGATGATTACTTAAAAGTTAATAATCACTTGAGAGTGTTAGATAACACTTGAGCTAGTGAGATAAACATATACTAATATAAAAAATTAAATCTAATAAACCTAACATATATTTAATTATAAATCTAATTTTGTCAATAAAATTAAATCTCATATACTTGTACCTAAAAAATATTGGATTCAAATATTATATATGTATATATATATATATATATATATAAAATTAATCCAATAAATCTCTTTAATCTTGTACCTAAAAAGATAGGCTAGCTAGCATAATTTTAAAATAACATAATAATAATTTTTTAGATTTAACGTTGACAATAAAGAGGTGTTAATCACTAACGAAACTATTTCAATATCTTTATTTATTCCAATCTTATTCAAATAAAAAAATTCAAATTATATATGTAAGAAAATGATTTTACATAATAATTAAAATCAAACGGAGTGATTTATTTATTTTATTGAAATATTATAGAAGAAAACAATCATATTCAAACCAACAAAAAAATGTATATGGACAAAATAATTATTTAAGCAATCTAAATTATCACTTCGGTGATACAAATAATCACTCTAACCAAAATCACTAGACAAACGTAAACGATCATCCATTTTTTTTGAAGCGTACGTAATTAGATACGATCGGATGTATCGTCCGCGCGTTGCTGCCTCCTTCTTCAACGCATCAATTTCTCGTTCAATTTTCCTCGATTTCTTCTACAGATCTGTGATATTTCAAAATTCGGACGGGGGGAATTCGTCCGTCCGCATCAGTTCAGTTTCGTTCGTCATCGCGAGAAAGCCCAGAGAAAGCCAGTCTGCACCCTCTGGTCGCGTTCGACCACCAGCAGCCACGCCCTCCGAGCACCTTCGCACCAGCCCGGAGCCGCCTGCTTGCATTGGCGATGTCAAACGACCGTACAAGACAAGGCACAATCAGGCTGGGGTTAGGCACAACTCTCTTCTTCAATGGAGGGTTTTGTCTTCAACTAGAACCAAGTAGTTTTTTTTTTGATAACCGGAGAATTACAACAACTAAATAAACGAGCAATAAAATACACCATAATACTGTTGGTGCAACAAATACAATAACACCTCACAGAAAAACTTAGACATTATAAACTACCTTATCTATTCTATAGGAGAAATTTTATCTTCTATTATTGATCCAAAATCTAATTTTTTGCTTTATAAGTAACACCATCCAACTTTTGCAAATTTAAATATTATCAAAGACGACCTTATTTCTAAATTTCCAAATAGTTCCAATTATGGCAAAGAAAGCTGTTGACCAAATTTTACTCTTTAAACTTTTCTCTTTACCTCCTAACCAAACAGCAGCAGTTTCTTCAGTTGATTTCGACATCACCCAAGACTGTCCAAGCCATTCACCCACAATCGTCCCACCTCCTTCTCCCCCGTCATTTGCGTCCGCTCGTCTGGCTTTCCAGAGACTTGGTGGCAAGAACCAAGTGTTTGTAGCAATATTTACCAAATTGTAATTTCTGTGAGCATGTTGTGATGGGAAATTGGTCAGCCGGACGCAGTGCAGCACAATATTTTCTCTATCTCTGAAATGTGGAAGTGAGAAATAAATTTCTAGTCATCTGCTCCTCTGCTACTAAGAGCCTACGAAAGCAGAGGAGAATTTGATCATAGAAAGTATCCTGGTATAATTCCAATGTCCCCTCTTTCTGGATCTCTTTTCCGTTCACAATGAATGAAAAAGGAAAAGATTTTTTTTTAAAAAAAGAGTAAAGATCCGATCTTGATCGTTATCTATCTTTGATTCTGAGAAAAAAAAAAGAAAAAAGACAAGTTATTTTTAATGGTGATTTGTAACTTCGGTTATATATTCTCGACTCATTTTGATTGCAGCTCTGCGCTGTGTCATTGATCAGTCTGCTATGCATGATCCTTATTTTTATTATCATTTCTTTCATTTGTTATTTGAGTAGAAATATAAGTAGAATTAGATAAGGGTAGTTGAGGTATTAAATCTTATAACTTATATAAAAATAATAAAGTAATAATTTGTGGCGTGCGAGGTGCATTAAATTTAAAACATCTAAAGTGTTTGTGGCTTAATAAAAACAAGCGCCAAATGTATCTGTCTTAATAAAGTCAAAAATATTTATATTTTTAAATATATTTGCGTCAAAAAACAAATGTATGTAGCTGATACTCATCCCGATCAGCAGGTGGAATGTAAATAGTAATTTTCTTATGACCTTTTGTTATGTATGGTTGAACTCAGCAAGCCATTAGCTAGAATAGTAAATGACATTATTATCATAAGATAAATAGAAAATGAGTTAAAGCCAGTACAGAATGAATGTCTTAAAATATATTAAAAAAAAGCGAGTACTTTTTAGCTCTTTTGCTCTTATATAAAAAGTTAATAATAAAAAAAAATCATTAGTTTCAATCCAAGTACTCATTGGAGAGACGGGAGACTTTTGTAAGAAGAAAAATAAAATTAGAATTTGTTAAGAATTATTTTTTATAGTATCTTATTCCTTTTTCTGAGAAATTATTGTTCATCCCATATTGTTTTTTTCCCCATTAAAATTGTCTCCATTACAGACGTGTTATCACAGCACCATATCCAACTTTGGTAAGCCAATCACAAGAACGGGAAAGGAAATGTATTAAAACCTATTGTTGGAAGGAACGTACCAATGCTGTGCTATCGTTTTATTAATCGGACAATTAGAAATCGCTGCAACTTGCAGATGCATGCATCTCAGAGCATGACACGATCTCAGAGTACTAATCGGTATTCAGAGTTTCCACCGAGAGGCAAAAGTATTTAAATCGAACACGAATACCAATACCAAGGAAAAAAGGCCGATGCCTTGGAAGAGGAGATAGAACTTGACCGTTCATGATGTATTTGAAATTTAATCTCAACGACGAGCACTTATTCCCATTCACTGAAAACCCGTTCATGATCTCATAGTTGACTAGCTCTCTAACCCCACTAACATAACAGAGGTATTGAAGCATAATTTAGGTTATTTGCCTAATGACGTCTATAAGCCAACTGTGACAAGGATCAAGCAGAAAAAGTCTTACATTTCCGAAGTCTAGTTGGATCGGTTTGAACCTTAATAGAAAAAACCAGGCGTTGATGAAGGCAAGTTATGCGTAAGAAGTGCACTCACCCGCATGTGAGGGGCTAAGTTGTGAAAATAATGCACAATAAAGTTGAACACACTTGGAACTTCAATCAGATGTCCGGTCTTACGCCTCCAAGGTGAGGGCAACCTATTTTAAAAGGGCTTAGTGTAAGAACTTCATGTTGCAATTGGTAGTTAATTAATGGTGCCCCAACTAAGCTGATTGATCATTTATTATTAACATTTTGGCCCCTACTCCTTGGTGGGGGAGGGGGAGGCTCTAGGCATAGACCTACTGTTGTTGTAGTAGGGGTCAACCATGGACTAAGATACGAGGAGTTTGGAAAGAACCTTAAAATGCAGTTTTCACTTGGCACTAGGTGTTAGAGAGCATTCATCTTATTTAAGGCATTTTATTAGTTGTCCGCATCATCTCCTAGATAGTTGGCAGAGGTCACCCAATCATGTTGGGGTTTTTTTTTTGGGGGGATAAGTAATTGAGTTTTTATTACTAAAAACCACAATTGGCATGAGAGTACAAGCTCAAAGAGACAAAAGTGACGTACTACTAGCCTAAGCTAAATCATTCACAAACACAGCCAATTTAGAAAAAATTATTTGCAAGATAAAAAAATCCTTTAAATCTTGTAGAAAAATCTCTAAAAATGACTTTTGCTAGTTCAACATTATTTATAAAATGGTCTTGAAAGATTCTATAGTTTTTCTCCCTTCATAGATAATAAATACAAACCGTGAAGCTTGCTTGTAAATCTTCCTTTCGTATTTTTAGACCTCTACCTCCCTTTATCATCCATTTAAGGACTTAATGCCAATCACTATGGTCCTAGGGAGACCCAGATCTTACCCCGTCAAGATGGTTGTTTCTCCTTGTTAAAAAAAATAATAGTTAGGACAATTGGTAGGGCTCGATAAAAGGGTGATTTTGTTAGCATATTTTGTGCATAAATAATGTCATTAACCATGAGCCATTAGCTTTGTCTGGTCCTAATAAAGTTGGATAATTCTTTCATTCCTTAGTTCAATTAGCACAATATTTCCAACCAAAACACAACAATTTATATCAAAGCAATAAATGATTGATCATGGTTGCAATAAAGTTTGATGTTGAAAGATCTACAAGGAAGAACTACTTCGACATTTAGAGAGATAATAGCTGAGAGCATACTAGTGTAGTAGGGGTTCCAATTGGCAACTATTAAATATAAGAAAGGGACATATTTCATGGAAAATAAGTCACAAGAGGAAGTGGATTAGAGGGCTTATTGTATAATCATCTTGTTCCTTGGAGGTAAGGTACTAAGGGGGTTTCCATTGCAAAGATAACTATTGTTGTGTGGATGGAGCTTGAGACTCTTTACATGACTAAGTGTTTGACTAAAATAGTGATTTTCAAAAGAGAAAAAAGACTATACTCACTCAAACTCCAACATGGAAAGATAATTCATGATCACTTAAATGACTTCAAAAAGATAACTTTCAATATTGAGAATAGTGATTTTAAGGTAAAAGATGATGATCAAGTGATCAATCTAGTTAACTATCTACCCCTAGATAAGTATGAGCATTTTGTAGATACTATGATAAGGGTCAAGCCATTATTACTACACCAACTTCAAAAGAAATGAAGATGTAGCATGTGTAGAAGGATGATGATCTTAGGCAGAGAACTAAGAAGAAAGAAAAGAAAGGCAAGAATAGGAGTCGATCAAAGTCACAATCCAAAGAGCCCTAGAAATGTTTTTACCTCAAAAAGAGAAACTTCGAGAAAGATTGTTTTAAGAGGAGTAATAAACACAATCAATCCAAGAAACACCAAGGATAGTCTTAAGATCCTAGTGATACGAATGTGGTACCTAATGGCTATGAAAGTTCATAATTCTTGATGGTTACAAACACTAAAGGAAATCAAGGCTAGCTAATGGACACTAGATGTCGAAATTTTTGTACCATATTACTTTCATAATTATTTCATGTTGTGTTTATAGATATACCTTGTCATATCTATTTTGGGGTTTTCTCTCTTGTAGTCATGGAACTCTAAGGGAAGAAGAAGAAGAAGAAGAGATCGATCTTGTGATTCAAGAGAAGTTTGTATGGACCGATTCATCCTTCTTGTATCTTTCTTGATTCAATGAATAGTGAATTAACTATCTTTCCCCAGTTCTTGAGTTCTTGCATCTTTCTTGCTTGAATCTTGCAATCTTGAATATTTGTGAATATTGGTCTTAATTGTTCATACCGGTGAAATCCTAATAAACGGACAACATAGCTTAGGTTCTTGTTTCTGACTATAACGGGATGACGATTGCAAAAGTTCGATATTGAAAAGTATCTTCTTCTATGAGTGCCGATGTCAACCATCATTTCTGATGGCCTTACGCATTCTTCACAGAAATAATGTTCCTGCAAATCTATATCACCAAGCAAACAAATGTTGCCAATAAACTTAGTCCTTCGTCACTTACATGGGCCAACATGTAATGCCATGACATTGACGCGTTCGTGGCCACTTTTGCGCTATCATGTGTCACATAAACTGTTCGTAGACCTGGAGTGTTTAGGATAGGCAGGCCATTCTCCAGACTTCCTTTCAACACCACCATGGAACTCCAGGCTACGTTCAAGATTCCTTTCTCGGCCTTGATGGAAAGCCCATGATCAAGAGAATCAAATTAAAATTGCAGCAAGGTTACTATTTTTAGGATAGTGTTCTGTTTTCGTAGTTTCTGGATTCTTGGAGGCTAAACTCACCGCGATAAATTTTGGTAGTAATAAAGAATTGTCTTTACGTGCCAAAAAAAAAAGGTTGCTACATCTAGTCTCCATAATTATTGCCAACTTGTGCCCTTTGATGTCATACGACCACAATCAAGTTCCAGTTTCTTTGAACAAAGGAGCAAATCAAGGGAGTAGAAGACATATACTTTCCATAAATACTTAAAACTTATATAGTACAAAACGTTCATGAAATCGAGAAGACGAGATCAACTAAAGTGCTGCAAAACAACAACCTTTATACACTGAAAAATCAAATCATATAACTAATTCTTTAAGCTCTCTTACATAGATGGCTTTAGTGATGGTGAGGGTCAGGCCCTCCCGGACTTGCTCTGTTTATGTCTCCGAAGGCATTGCATGATTCATCTTCGTATTGTAGTACGCCTGCACAATCACCGGCGTTACTGCCAGGTTTCTCGACCAGTACTGCTAGGGGTGGCCCTGCCGTTGGAGCACCATCCGTAATGATATCATGCAGAAACCTCGATTCGGATAGTTGAGATGACAAAATCAAGATGAGAATCAAATAAGACAGTATGCTTTGGGGCCTGAACATTTTTTGGGTAGACTGTGCAGAATTCATGGTCCGCTGACTGCAGTTCTGCAGGCTATGGGTTTGGATTCAGGCTAGAATATATAGACACGCACACGCATGCATAGTAGCTTCAGTGGAAGAGGATCTGTCGATTGCCAATCATGAGCAACGAGAAGCACTTTTATAACGGCCATACCTGTTGATGTTGAGCATATTAAAAGAATTTTCACGGACACGGACCAATTACATATTTTAGAGGTTGACACTCGACTACATGTTAAGAATTCGTCTGGACAGATAACTTCGCATTAGGATTGATTGAGTTATAAAAATAATAAAATTTTAAAAGTTATTTATTTTTAATATTCGAATTTTATTAATCCATTATGCGTATATAGAATTTGAGCAAATAATTTTTTTCCGTCAATATTTTTTTTTACATGAAATTTAAAAGTATCTAAATACTATTTTAAAATACCCAAATAACATATTTAAAATTTTTAAAAATATATAAATTATTTTCTGAAATCAAATTCATCCAAAAAATTATTCTTCTAAGCAAAACGTAACGGTCAACAATATCTGCTTCTTAAAACCGGATGCTGAACTTCCGATCCATTCAAAAGACGGCTGCCGCGCCCACTTTTCTTTGCTGTCATTCACTTCTGTCCGGATAACAGCATTTAAGATATACCGACCGCCACTTCCAGGAGCCAAAATCCTTTGAAGTTTTTGGGCCTCGGCATGCATGCATCATAGGTTCCCACTAATCGAGCGTCATATATATATAGATTTATTAGAACAATGGCTCAGACACTCGTGTATGGCTCATGGATTGTTTATTAATGGCCATTCTGCTTAGACAGACTGAAAACTTATAAGTCAATGTTAAGAGTTATGGCCATGAATGTGGCGCATAGGAGGTTGCCATGGATGTGGTGGGTTCATGTAAGATCTCAAATAAAGATACATGGACCAACATAAAAGTAGAGGATTCATTAACACAAAAAAATAAAAATAAATAAATAAACGCTTTTCCGTACTTTTTTAAAAATTTTTTATTAAGATTGCCAAAACATCTCTTAGAAGTATGATATAATGCTTTTTACTTTTCTGGGCTTAATTCCAATATCTACTAACCGTAGGTGAATTCAACGTCGGTTGTTTGATGAATGCCCCAATGAGAATCACTCTGTGCTCGATCGTTATGTCCTATATCCCATCAACAAATTATGTTTTTATACAGTTTTGCATGCATCAAGCTTGAGGAGTATCAAAATGCCAGGGCTGCCCTGCAAACCGACGACGGTTTAGCACCTGAAAACTTAAGATTCTCCAGTTTTATAAACGAATGTCTGCAAGGATACATGTGATGGACGATAGGCTTCTCTCGCCCCCAATTTGTTTATCCAAACTTGCTTCTGTTTGGTTAAATTAGTGTTACCTTTTGGAAGCTTATTTCTACAATTTTAAATGTTCTCAATTACTCATTCCGTATCAGAAAAAAGGGTCATAACATCACTAAAATTTTATATAAAACAATAAAATTATTTGAGAAAAGTTAAATCCTACTACTTTCTATTTTTATCCTTATTTTTTTCTTCCATTATCTATGAATTAAATAATTTGTTATTTTTTAATGAAGTATATAAGTAAAATTTTAAGATTAATTTTATTTATTTCTTAAAAATTATATAAATTAATAGAATAACTTTTTTTTTTATATGGACCAAGTAATAGATATTTTTTGATTTCCGACACTTAAAATTTATTATCTGCCAAGTTTTTACGGCATTTCTGAATATGCATTCCTAGAAGAAGCTATAGGGTTTGTCAGTGTTTGACTTTCATTTAATGTGCCTTTTCTACTTAACCCAATTGAGGTAATCTTGAATAATACCATTAAGGGATTCATGTATAGGCGTACCGTGTCAGCTGTGGCAAGCAGGAATGCATTGCCAGCGACTCTGGTAATATATAAAAGCAGCATGTGAAAAGTCTTTGGGATTTTACCTGAAGTATTTTACCAGTCCACAATATTTTCTTGGATGCTTGACGATTAGAATGTAAGAGACGGGCGATATTGCTTTTCTTATGTAAGTTCATGGTCATATTTTGTCCATCAACATAAACAACCATGACTGCCCTTTCACATAAACTAATTCTAGATCTTGATTAATCGGGTCATCTGGACCTTAGGCATGAATCAGAGAGCTCTCCTTTGGCTCAACTCTCTCTCTCTCTCTCTCTCTCTCTCTCTCTCTCTCTATATATATATATATATATATATATATATACATGTATGTATAATGATGTTTGATGACTTTTGAGAAAGCATTGGTGTCATACTCTAGCAAAGTTTGGTGAGTTGTTTACTAACAATCGATGTTGATTTCACTTATGGTTAATAGCTATGGGAATTAAGCCCAAAAAAGCATGAAACAGTGTATCATACTTCTATCTTAAAAAAAAAAATATATATATATATAGGAAAAGGCTCCCGTGCGCACTAAATTTTTGGTACAAATGTAGGAACAAATATTTACCGTTGGTTCTAAATTAGATCCAACGGTTGAAAGCCTTCCCCCGTTTCGTGCCTCGGGGACCATGCGCCCGACCCCGACCCCTCCGTCTTTATCTTTTCTGCTGCCTCATCCTTATCTTCTCTCATTCATGTCGCCCCCTGTCGCCCCCCGTCACCCCCCGGTCGCCCCCCGGTCGCCGCCTATTCGCCCCCGCGGTTGCCCCCGCCGTCGCCCTCCGTTGCCCACATTCTTTTCCTTCTAGTTTTCCCCCGACACTCTGCCCACTACCCAGCCCTGAGTCACTAACCCTGACCTGCTGGAAGTCGTCCACTCCAACCTCCCGACCCTCACCCACTCGTCTTCTACCTCTCGGTTTTCTCCATTTCCATCGCGCGCCGTCTCTAACTCGCTCTCTCCATCGTCGTTTCTCCCTTTGGATCTCTCCGTCGCCGTTTCTCCAAAACCTGCTCCAGTCTCTGCCTCGCTCGCTCCATCGTCGTCATATATGTCCATCGAAGCTGCCTCTTTACATTTTCGATCTACCTCAACTAAAAACAATTGGTTTCGTCGATACTCAGATCTGGTAACACAGCGACAGTTGTGGTATGGGTGTGTCATATTTTTGTGCATCTCTTCATTTTTTATCTCAATTTTTTGTTCTGATTGTTGTGTCGATGTGCAGTAGTAGAGTCACGAGATTGGCCTTCAGCTGGATTCGGCAAGGATAAACAGATTCAGGTTTGTAAATTTTGATTATGTTCTGTTGATTCGCATATGTGTTTTTTTTTCTGATAATTGTTTTTGATGGCAATGTCGGTACATATTCTGATTGCTGTATGGTAGTCTGATTACTCTGATTAGTAATAATCAGAGTAATTTTTGTGTTGTTAGGTGGTTGTATGATAATCTGATTACTAATCAGAGTAGTGTTAATCTTAATAGGATGGCTATATGTTATTTGATTAATAATCAGAGTAATGTTACTCTGATTAGTGTTGATTGTTGAAGGTATTTCATTAATCATATCTGTTTATATCATATCTGTTTGTAGTTCATTTAGATCCTGTTCTTAGTTTGGCTTCAGTGTATTGTTAGTTAACTTTGGAATGAAATTCTATTTGTTCTCAGCACTAACGTAAATTTTTATATGTGAATGGCAGATTTTGGAATGGAAGGTCAGAGTTGGATGTAATTTTTTTTTTCAACTTTATGAAGGTATTGGTCATTGATGATTTTCATTGTAGTTTAGACGATAGTGGAAGTTTTTTTTTTCAGACTTGTGTAAGGTTTAATTTTAAGGAATTGTCAAATTTCGAATCATATTGTATAATTAAATGAATTTATATTTAATTAGTATGTTTTTTTTTCTTTTGTTGAAACATGCATTCCTTTGGATGGAAATTAGATGGTTTAGGGTTTGGTGGGTTTGGGGTTTGGGTTTGTATGGTTTGGGGATTAGGTTTAGGGTTTAGGGTTTGGGTTTAGAGGGTTTAGGGTTTAGGGTTTATGGTTTAGAGGGTTTAGGGTTGAGGGTTTAGAGGGCTTAGGGTTTAGGGTTTAGGGTTTAGGGTTTAGAGGGTTTAGGGTTTAGGGTTAGAGGGTTTAGGGTTTAGAGGGTTTAGGGTTTAGGGTTTAGAGGGTTTAGAGGGTTGAGGGTGTAGGGTTTAGAGGGTTGAGGGTTGAGGGTTTAGGGTTTAGAGGGTTGAGGGTTTAGAGGGTTGAGGGTTGAGGGTTGAGGGTTTAGGGTTTAGAGAGTTGAGGGTTTAGGGTTTAGGGTTTAGGGTTTAGGGTTTAGAGGGTTTAGGGTTTAGGGTTTAGTGTTTAGAGGGTTTAGGGTTTAGGGTTTAGAGGGTTTAGGGTTTAGGGTTTATGGTTTAGAGGGTTTAGGGTTTAGGGTTTAGGGCTTAGAGGGTTTAGGGTTTAGGGTTTAGAGGGTTTAGAGGTTTGGATATAGGTTTGGGTTAGTTTTTTGGTTTGGTACTAATGAAATCTTAAATGTTGATTTAATTTTGATCTAACGGTTGAGATTGGTTCTTATGTTTGTATATTAATACAAGTTTGCATGTGAACCTCACCCTATATATAATATAAATAGACACACACACGGAAGATCGTTGATGCTCCCCATAAAAAGCATAGCTCATAGAGAAAAACAAGTAAAATCAATAGTTGATCGGAAAAACTAACGGTCCTCCAAAGTAGATAGTTTTATTTAATTTGTTAAGTTCATCTGCTATGAAAATACTATTTATACTTATTCTAAATAGAGAAAAAAATTGAATTGTATTTTTTTTTTGTTAATTAGCTAAGATATATAATTTTCTTATGAGTTTCACACCACCACCATAGCCTTTTCATCTTGATTAGTTCAAGTGAAGGATTTTCCTTCTCGTATCACATTGATTCTTTGATTTTCACTTGGGATTGGTTTCGTTCTTGGTTGAATTTATACAAATTTCATTTATTTAAGTTGATTCCCTAGCTGAGATTTAGTCATTTAGGCTAAACACATTAAGACTAAAATTTAGGTTAAAAATAAATAATTAGCCTATCGAGGTCCACACCGCACCCTCTTATGATATATAAAAAGTTATTAATAAACATCATTTATGGACCCTTCATAAGTCCTTATCATAAATGTAATACCCCTTTCTAAAATTCTTGAAAATATATTTAAAATTATATTGATATGAGATAAATTAGTTTTGGTTTTAAAAATGGCTTGAAATTTTAGTAAAAATGTAGATTTAGGGCATACCAGTCGGCCAGCTTGTCCAAACCCTTCGAATGGTTATAGTGCAATTTCATATCCTTTTTTGCTTTGATTCTTTTTTCAATGTTTATGAAAACTTCTAACTAGAATCTATTTAAGCTAATAATCATATTTTGATGTTTTGGAATTATTTTTATATTATTTACATTATTCTATGGTTTTATTTAGCGTAAAATTTTCCTAAAAGTACTTTTGAGGTACTTTCTCACCTTCTCTCACCTTCCCTTATTTTCCTCTATCCTCTTGCAACCATGGATGCGTGTTGGACTTCCTTCACCTTAATTCCCCTAACCTAACTACCCCTTCCATTCACTTAATTGCACTCCTCCTCCTTCACTCTCATCACTTACCTTCTTAAACCTTGGTTATCGACTCTCAACCCAAAAGTTAGCTCTCTCCTTCTCTGATTTTTTTAGCATAAGAGGGGATAAGAACCTCCTTCCTACTTCATCTGAACCTGTGCTTCTACAATTTCTCTCCTTCTCCCTTCCTTTGTGAAAAAATTCTAATTGTTGGGCATTTACTGCCCTTTCTCCATTTTTATTCTCTCATGGAAAAAAAAGGCTTGCCCCTTGAATTTTCTTTGGCCAATTTTCTACACCTCTTCTCTCTTCTCATGATCTTAGCATTAGCTCTCTCTTCTTTCTTTCTTTCTTTTTTCCTTTGAAACAATCAAGGATTAAGGTTTTGAGAAAGGTTGAAGATCTTAGATTTCCCTCTTTGATTTTAGTTTTGATAAAAAGGTTGAGATATGCTTATTTCTCCTTTGTCTACTTTGATTTTAATTGGTTTTTAAAAAGTAAGTTTAAATTTGTTTTGATTCTTGATTCTCTTAGGAAATCAAGAATTTTGGAAGAAACCATAAATTTAGGAGTATATTGTGCTAGGAGAATTACTTAGAGGTAAGTTATCCTTATCTCTAATATAATTAAGGTATTATGTTGTTTCCTATGGATTCATTGTAACGTCCCACATTTTACGACTAAAAAAATTTGTTTATAGCAGAAGGAAAATAACAAGATAGATAGATATTGCTACCTTAATTGACATAAGTCTTGCTTACTAAACCATCATCACGTCGATTATAATGTAAAATAATTAAAATGCAAAACATGATAAATAAGAAATCAGAGAAGCTTCATAAACATGAATACAAGTTAGAGATTAACTACAAGTATAATATATAAAAATAAAGATAAAGTGATACCATGGAACTAAGATTTAAAAAGGCATCTGGGTAAAACTAATATCTACATAACATGAATCTATGCCCAAAAACCTTAATACATAAAGTCAATCCACCCCACATAAGGCATCATATGCAATACAATCATTCAATGGGTTATCACCAACCTACACATAGACATCTGGGTCGTCTATATGGTGTCCTCAGACGAACACCATAGTGAAACCCTAGCTCCATCAACACTTGTGGCCATCCATAAAATAAACAAATAAATAAAAATGAGACTGACAATATAAAATGAATGAAACAACAAGCCTGTAATGCATTCATCACATTCGTGCATAAAATTGGAGAATCTTGAGTTTTCAAGTGCTAAACCATTATCAGCATGTAGGGAAATCTTGGCATTTTGATATTCCTCAAGCTTGATGTATGCAAAACTGTATAAAACATAATTTCTTTATGGGAGTATAGGACATAAGGAGAAAATTTATTCTCATTTGACCATTCATCAAACAATCGTTGTTGAATTCACTTATAGTTAGTAGCTATGGGAACTAAGCCCAGAAAAGTAAGAATCATTATATCTTACTTCTAAGAGATGTATTGACAATCTTAAAATATATATATATATATATATATATATATATATATATAGAAGAGCGTTGTTGTGCCCCATAAATGCATAGACCATATAGAAAAACAAGTAAAATAAAAAATTTGACTGAAAAAAGTGACGGTACATTAATATAGATAGTTTTCTTTAATTTATTAAGTTCATGTGCTAAGAAAATATTACTTATGCTTATTTTAAATAACATATTTTTTTTAGTTAGCTAAGAAAGATAATTTTTTGATGAGTTTCATACCACCATCATAGTCTTTTAGTCTTGATTGGTTCAAGGGAAGGATTCCCCTTCTCATATCCACTGATCCTATGATCTTTCTTCTTGTATCCCATTGATTCTTTGATTTTCGCTCAAGATTAGTTTGGTTATTGATTGAATTTATACAAGTTTCATTTATTTGAGCCAACTCCCTAGCCGAGATCTCGTCATTTGGGCTAAAATTATTAATACCAAAATTAAGGCTAAAAATAAATAATTAGCCTATCTAGGTTTGCACTGCACCTTTTTACAATATCCAAAAAGCCATTCAAAAACATCATTCATAGACCTTACATAAGACTTGTTTATGATTGTAATGCTCTCTCCTAAAATCCTTCAAAATATATTTAAAATTATATTAATATAAAATAAATTAGTTTTAGCTTTGAAAATGCCTTGAACTTTTAGTAAAATGTGGATTTCTATCGTACCAATCAAGCGATTGCCCAACTAATCAATCGATATGCTTAAAAACTAGCAATTTGATTATGTGATAAATCAGCTGATTGGTTTGGCCAAATGTAACACCCCAAAATTCACTAATTTTTTTAAAAAAAATTGAAACACTTAAATTAAAGCCCATGAATTATAGGGATGTTACTGCCAAACTCAGTACCAGACCGATTCACTCAGACCATTCCAGTACCAAGTGCTAAGGCTAAGAAAAGTTTATCATCAACTCAAATTAATACTTAAACCAAAAGTTCATAGCATAGAAATCAAAGTATGCATGAATGTTTACATAATCCAAAGTACGAAAGCAAAGTTCCTTGAAGGGGAATAATATCTACAAACATTAAAGTTGATTCTAATAAATTTAATACATAGGAGAAATGATAGAAAGGAATAGTAATATCATAAGTAGAGAAACCAGCCACGCCACTCCGATAATCAAAATAGCCCATGATAATCACTCAACCCGGCCTGATGCCTCATGGAAATTAATGGCATCAAAATAGGCATCACCCACCTACACAATGTTAGAAGGGCATTCTGCTCATGGGAATAAGCAACACCCATAAAAAGGATGATCAATACGCTACATACTGAGTAAGGTAACTGTGTACTATGACCAACACATAAGAGTACATAAAACTATGTAGGATAATAAAACAACATACGATCACCTCAGATAAATAAATCAATAAACAAATAAATGCTAACCATAAATTAGATTAATTATTTAATTAATCTCTTATCATAACTCATTTCACGCTATACCTTTTTATCAATCCATGCGAGTCTAAGAACCTCCCACTATTTTAGCCGGTGGCTAGGTCACATAGAGGGCAACATGTCCTAACCACTATTATAGCTGGTGGATTGGTCACGTATAGGGTGAAAACCCTAACCACTATTCATTACTGGTGGATTAGTTTAGTTCCTACTCACATGGTGTTCCACTGTAAGTACTTAATGTCTTTTATGTGTCTTAGCAAACTCAGATTTGGTTTATTGAGCTCGGGATCCCCCACTATTATAGTCAGTAGGCCAAAAACACATAGGGCATAAAGCTCTAGATCACTATTATTCGCCGGTGGATCAAACACTTATAATGTAAGATACCCTAACCACTATTCCTAAATAGTGGATCGGTTGGACCCGACTCAATAATCTTTCACTTTAAATGATTAATGTCTTAAGTGTCTTATTCTAAAATTTAACCATAGACATACATGACTAACTCCCTCTGCACTTAAACTCCAAAAGCCCCGTCCCACATCATGAGACTCAAACACCTCCTAACTCAACCTTACATCCTTCCCTCCTTACTTTAACTCACATTAGAACCCATCTCCCATGTATGTGGGACAAGGCCCACTACTATACACCTCTAAGTCCATTCATAACCTTACTCTAGGGTTTTCCCTAGAAACCCTAGTTTAGGCCTAAGTTGTCCATCCTACTCTATCTCACACAACCCAAATTGTTTTAACACTCCGCACATCTCAACCCATAGATTCCACCCTCATCATCACACTTTAATCACCAGGTACACATACGACCACAAAAACCTTAAGTAGCCACACCAAACCCTAACTGACCACACCAAATCCTAGCTCAGCCTCCTATGTAACCTTATACGATCCCATATACTATTTTTCATTCAAGGCATTCCAACACCCAAACAACACTTCCATTACCTTCCCCACACCTCTTATCAACTTACCATATGTAAAATTTACCCCATGCAAACTTCATACATTCCATACAACCCTTAGAACTTTTTCATGCAAAATCCTAAAACTCCCACGTGAAACCCTAAATTCACCTATGCAAACCCTAGATTCTTTCTTACGTAATTAGATTCTTCCATGCAAACCCTAGATTCATGCATATAAACCATAAATTCCTCCGTTCAAAACCCTAGATTCCTCCATGCAAACCCTAGATTCCCCCATGCAAATCCTTGACTCCCCCATGCAAATCCTAGATTCCTCCACTCATGGTCATGCAACACTTAGGTCAACTCCACATCATTTCACTCCATAACATCATATTACATAACCTAACATGCATGTCTTATGGGCCACATCGTATCACATCAAAAACACAACTTATATATATTATACACATGCCATAAAATATCACATGAACATACCTCAACCCCAAGTCATACTGCACATATATTAGTTATAACAATACACATAAAATAAATCATATTTCATGGCACATGGCATACAAAGCATGTAAAACACATTACATACAAACAGCCTTAGCTACACCCTTACCTAAAATGACATTGGTCTTAGAGTACGCTCCTACGCCTCCTTAGGGCTTTGATTGGTCTTAAATATATGAGGGAAAAGCTAAATATTAGATTCCCTCCTACTAAAAATACTATTATTTTCTAATTTATTCCAAGACTAGATTTTTGATAAAATAATAACATATTAAGAAAAATGACATTAACTAATTACTAATTTTACTAAAGATATAAGAAATAATAGTAATATTGTAAAAGTTGATAATATAATATTTGAAGACTTTTCCCTAATAATAATAATAATAATAATAATAATAATAATAATAGTAAAAATAATAATAATTATAATAATTGTAAAAATAATAATAGTAATGATAATAATAATACTAAAAATACTACTACTAATAATAATATAATTTGAAATAAATGGTGGAATAAGGGCTTCGACCCTTCACCAAAAATATTACTAATAACAATAATGAAATAATAATAGTAATTACGAAATAATAACAATAACAACAACAACAACAACAACAACAACAACAACAACAACAACAACAACAACAACAACAACAACAACAACAATAATAATAATAATAATAATAATAATAATAATAATAATAATAATAATAGCATAAACCAAAAGTAAAGTAGTAGTAGTAGTAGTAGTAGTATATTTGAAGTAATTAAAATAAAATAAAATAAATAAGGCTTGAATAAATAGTGAAAAAGGGTTTAGGGTGTTTAGGGTTCCACCTTAGGTTGGTGGTGACAGGCGGCATTAGCGGTGGTGTACGGCAGTGGCCAGAAAAAGAGAAAAAAAGAGGAAAATTTGAGTGCTAGAAAGAAGAGAGGAAGGATGAGAGTGGGAGTAGGGGTGTTTATGGTTGTCTAGAATGAGAGGAGTAGAATGAGGGTGGCGGCACAACCAATGGTGGCGGTGTACGGCGGCGGTGGTGGCCAAAAGAGGAAGAAGAAGAGAAAAAGAGGAGGAGAGGGAGGAAGAGGAAAAGAAGAATAGGGGGAGATAAAGGAGGGTCTGCATGTGTTTTTTTGGGGGGTGTAAGAGGCAGTGGTGGCGACGGAATTGGTGGTTAATGGTGGTACAAAGGGTGGTAGGGGGAGACAATTGGTTGATTGAGAAGAAACTTTGCATGGTCAGGGTGGCTCATGTAGGGAAAATCGAAGGAGAAGGGCGGTGTAGTTAGTTAGAGGGTTGTGTAGGGAGTACTTAGGTGGGTAGAATGGGTAGTGAAGTCGGAAGATGGCGGTGAAAGAAGCGTCTAAAGTGGTGGTGGCTCACGAGAGTAAATTTCAGGGTTTTGGAAAAAAGTTTCAAGTTCAAGCTAGTTAGGGGTATTTATAGAGCTTAAATAAGAGGGTAAGGTCTGTGGGATGATGAGGGGAATAGGGCAGGTAGGGTTAGGGTTCACCGGAAGCATCATTTGGCCAGTAAATTTATCGTGGCAGGGGCATTTACGCAGGAAAAGGAGGGTCGTGCACAAGAAGGAAGGGAGGTGGGTTGGGTCAAGATAGCTGGCAAGTTAAGGGGAAGAGAAAGAAGAGTAATGACCGGTCAAAGGGGCGTGGTCGGTGGAGAAAAACCAAGGGCGTTGGGGCGGTGTTGTAGGTCGAAGAAGGGAACAAGAAGGAAGGAGGAAGAAGAACCGGTTGGCTTATGGGGGAAAATAATCAAAACGCAGTGTGTTGGATCTTGGGCTGCCGAAGGAGAAAATAAGGAAAAGAAGAATTGGGCTGCAAACAAGGCCAAATCAGAAAGGAGAAAGAAAAAGAAAAGAAGAAGAAAGAAAAAGTAAAGAAGAAAAAGAAAAGAAAAGGAAGGAAGAAAAGGAAAAAGGAAAAAGAGAAAAAAAATATGTGGGTTGGAATATTTGGATAATTTTGGTAAATTAGGATATCTAAAAATAATAATATTTAAATAAAATAATATTAAATTTCCTTTTTAGTCTAATTTAGGATTTTTGAAAGATTTCTCCTAAATTCCATTTTAATTAGAAAAATACTCAAATTTTCCCTAATTAAAATATCTATTTTTTTCTTCTTGATTTACCCTAAGTAGTTCCCTTTTATTTTAATAAAAATAATTTATTTTATTAATTTTCATAATAAATCCTTAATTAGCCATAGTTCCTAAAATTAAGATTTTTGGGGCATTTCACCAAACCCATCAAATGGTTAGATTATGATTTCAGATTTTTTTTTATTTTTGGCTTTGATTCTTTTTCCAATGTTTATGAAAACTTATAATTAGAATATATTTGTGCTAATAAGTATATTTTGATGCTTTGGGACTATTTGTACATTATTTACATCGTTCTATGATTTTATTTAGCTAAAATTTATCTTCAAAAGTATTTTTGAGGTACTCTCTCACCTTCTCTCACTCTCCCTTACTTTCCTCTTTCCTGTAGTAGCTGTAGTTGCACATTGGAATTCCTTTACTTTAATTCCCTTGACTTACCTACCTTTTTGTAATACCCGGTTTTTATAAACGTTAGTTATAAATTAATAATCGTATGATTAGTTATAATTATTATTTTACGAGGTTAAATATTAAAAGTATTATTATTATTTGTATTATTACGATGGTTTAGATATAAAAATAATCAAGCTAAAAAGTTGATAGAAACTGACTATTTATTTTAATCCTAGTTTTTTATCTATAAATCTTATCGTAATTATTTTATTAATAACCGCGACCCGTAACCCGAGATAAATTCCTAAAATTTATTCCTGATTATTTTTATATTTTGTGTTTTATTTAAATATATCTCCTGTAGTAGCTGTAGTTGCACATTGGAATTCCTTTACTTTAATTCCCTTGACTTACCTACCTTTTTGTAATACCCCATTTTTATAAATGTTAGTTATAAATTAATAATTGTATGATTAGTTATAATTATTATTTTACGAGGTTAAATATTAAAAGTTTTATTATTATTCTTATTATTATGATGGTTTAGATATAAAAATAATCAAGCTAAAAAGTTGATAGAAACCGACTATTTATTTTAATCCTAGTTTTTTATCTATAAATCTTATCGTAATTATTTTATTAATAACTACGACCTGTAACCCGAGATAAATTCCTAAAATTTATTCCTGATTATTTTTATCTTTTTTGTTTTATTTAAATATATCTCATATCAGATTATTTTTTCTCTGAATTATTTTTTTACCCGGTAACCTTATTTACCTGAATTAAATTTAAAATATATTTATAAAGTATATTTTCTTCTCTACCATTTGTTGTCTCTTCCCTATAAATATTCTCCCTGGCTCCCTCAGGTTCTTACTTTACTCAACCGTCTCCTCATCTCATCTCTGCATTTATACACACTATCGCACGCTACTCTCATTGTACACATACTCTCACACACTTCGCCCAAACAAGCCCTATATACGTACACACAATGCACACTTACACAACAGCCCCCCTCTATTTCTTTCAGCTCTCCCACAGCAAACAACCCTTACTCCCCTCCCTGCCCCATTTGTTTCCAGCGCACCACTCCAGCCACCAAACCCAACAGCCCCGACCTCTCCTACGAAACCCATCTTCCAGCTCCCAGACCACCCCAGCACAATCGCACAACACCACCACCACAGCCTCTACACCACCACTCCCTGACCAGCCCCCATGTAGCCATCCTCAATGCATAGCCACAACTCCCTGCCTTTCCCATCCACTGAGTGCCATCTCCAGCACCTCCTTAGCCTGCATTGCAGCCCCTGTCACCCAAATGACCCTCTGCATGCTTCCATCCCACAGCAACCGTCGACCACCATCTCCTCCAGCCACAACCGGCCACTCCCCCACCACTTCGCATCCATTAGCCCGAGCAGCACTCACCATGCACCATCCCATCAGCCCCATCACCCAACCTCCAGCGTAACATCACCACTGAGCCCAGCCACCACCATTTCGTGCAAGCCCTACCTTCCCGTAGCCAACCAGTAGCCCAACAGCCTCCACCACCACTAGCCAGCCACCGGTCTCCACCCTACCTCTACCACCTTCTCCCTTTCCCTACCTTACTCAGCCAACCCTCTCGCCCAGCCAACAGCCATCTGCCCTTTGTTTCATGCGTGACTCACGCTGCATTCAGCATGAGTTGCGTGGTGTTTTAAGAAAATTTGGTACTATATTAATTGTAAGGGTATTTTGGTAATTTTAAAAAAATAAATATTTTTATGCTATAATTTTATTTTATCTGATAGATATTAATTTGGCATTTGTAGTATTATTTTTAGGTACGAAAGTTTAATTAGCAGGACCTAATAAATTTTAGTGGATACCGCTAATTTTATGTTTTTGCTGGAATTCAGGTAGCCGTTATACTCTACTAAAATGATAAAAAAAAATTTATAGCACATTAGGGTTTTTGGTGTATGGAATATGTTAAGCATGATTTATTTAGATATAATTATGTGTTAATTATTATTATTATTATTATTATTATTATGAAAAGGGATAAAACAAGCATGTTATCTGATGTAAAATATTTTGGGTACGAAAGTATGATTTGAAAATGATTATATTGACATGAAAATATTTTGTATGATAATTATTTGTAAAATAATAGGTTGAGAATGTTTGGATGTAATTATGGAATAATAATTATGACTGTGTGCCCTAGGGGCAATTTAGTCATTTTCATGCATTATGATATCTATCCTGAAAATTATTTTTAATATGTATTATCTGTTGTGGATTATACGATCATGTGTTTTGTACGTTTTAAAAGCTTATGATAGGGTTTGTATGTAGAAACCTGTATATGGGCAAAATGGTCTTTTGACATAGTAGATAGTTTAAAATTCATAATAAATAGATAGATTATTTTGTTTTAGCCTTTTCACGATAGATTAATAAATAAAATGGATTTAGCATTCAAATGGTTGATAATCAAATAATTATTAGCCTCAGGGGCATTTTTGTCATATTCGGCCTAGTACGCCCAAGTATGAATAATTGGACATAGGATGGCCTTAGACTTTTGGTAGGTTTACCTTAGTATTGACTTTGACCTTGTATTAAACTGTTAACCTTAGGGTTAACTTGGATAAATGAAAATAAAGGAAAAATGAATGAGTATGGAAATGAGAATAAATGTGTAATGCGTGTTATCTATGATCACCTTATAAAAATACTAATATGTAAAGTGGAAGAACTCGAGTTTGGGAATGGTTTCTCTCTAGGGGTAGCTACCCTAGAGACAAGGTAGGAGTCCTCGATTTGTTTGGTTTTCTAGTGTGCCAATTGTGCCCTAATAAGGCCCTAGTGTACTCTATAGATGACCTACAGGTCCTATAGGGGGTATCGATACTTAAGGATTAGGTGTCCGAGGTGAGGAGGGTACTGCGTGTCTTGTGCATCAGTATGACCAGAATGTTGTTATGCCTCTAGGTTGGATGGTTGGAGGGTATCGTGTTGCCTTGTGCGCCGGTATGACCGGTGTACTATTATGTATTCAGGTTATTATTGTATCCCTCTTGAGTAAATAAAAATAGAAATGATATAATTGGAACAATTATTATTGGATATTTGATTGGTTTGGTAGTAGCCATTGTGCCTACATGTGATTTTAGGTAGTAGTCGTTGTGTCTGCCTGTGGTTTTGGTAGTAGTCGTTGTGCCTACCTGTAGTTTTGGGTAGTAGCCGTTGTGCCTACCTGTGGTTTTGGTAGCATCCGTTGTGCCTACCTATAGTTTTGGTAGTAGTCGTTGTGCCTACCTGTGGTTTTGGGGTAGCAGCCTTTTTGCCTACCTGTGTTGGTATTATGTTTGTGATCATACATGTGATGTGATGAATTTCATTATACCGCACCTATAAGTAAGCATGTGGTGTTATGCATTTTATTATACTATACCTGTAAGTGTACCTATGAGGTTATGGATGTTATTATACTGTATTTGTAAGTATACCTATGAATTATATTGTACTTGTAAGTATACCTATGACGTTATGTATTTGGTTATTATATGTACCTATAAGTATACCTGTAACGTTATGTATATTGTTACCCTATATCTGTAAGTATACCTATGAAGTTATGGATGTTATTATATTGTATATTTAAGTATACCTATGAGGTTATGGATGTTATTATATTGTACATGTAAGTATACATGTGACGTTATATATTTGGTTATGATATTGTACCTGTAAGTATACCTGTAATGTATGGACTTTATTATACTGTACCTATAAGTATATCTGTGACATTCTGTAATTGGTTGGGGTTAATGCTAAGACATGAATTACACTGTAAATGTTATAATTGTGATGTAGAATGGGGTTTGATTATTATTTCAGAAAGCATCTTGGGATGCTTAGTTGATAAGTGTTATTATATTCTAAATAAGCACGCATGAACAGTAGGTAGTTTAGTGACATTTGCTTATCTGTGAGGATTATTGTGTTTGGATCATCTCATGTATATCTTAATATTTATACCATGTATTGTCATGATGCCTTATGGTTATTATGCTAGGATTTGCTTCTAATCATACTTCAGATAGTATCTTTGGGTGGCTCATTTGGTAAGTTCAGTTATTTCATATGCATGACTATGAGTGGTATGTGACAAAGATGGAATTTGATTATCTAAACAACTACTATATCTCAATCCTCATACGTGTATGTATATGTCTTATACAATGTTAACGGTATGCCTTGCATGTGTTCCATATTGTTTATCATATTATTTTGGTATAAAGGGTTACTCAGTACAGTAGTACTGAAGGGTTCATTTTTGTGGGCCCCTGCCTATTCAATGGACAGTGGACTTTGCAGGTCAGTACTCGAGTCCAGTTGAAAGCTGTCAATCAGTTTTGAGAGCGTAGGAATATCCAGTGCCCCTTATGTTATCTGGTGTCCAATTATTTTGGACTTTTATGTCCTCCTATAATTTCTCTCTTAAGTTTTGGTAGACTGCTAACGTTACTTTTAACTATTATCGTACTCATATATTACTCTCTCACTACTACGAAAACAGAAAATAATAACGGGACATTAATAACGGTGGTTCGAAAACCGTTGTCAAATCCGTGAAAATTAATGCGCGGGAAGTTTTAATAACGATTTTACCCAATAACCGTTATTACAAGTGCAAGGTAAAATTTTGCACGGAAATTTTAATAACGGTTGACGTAAAACCGTTATTAAAACATGATTTAATAACGGTTCAAACAAGAACCGTTATCAAAATTGGCAAGGTTTTAATAACGATTCCTCTAAAAACCGTTATTAAATCATGTTTTGATAACGGTTCTTGAAGGAACCGTTATTAAAATCTCCTTTTATTTCGTTCTCTTCTGTTTCGTGCCAAAAATTTCACACTCTGCCGCTTCCCTCTCGTACTCTCTTTCTCTTGCGAACCCTTGCACCACCGCTCCGGCTCCTCTGAATTAAGGGAAACCGTCGCTCCGCCATCTCTCCACCACCCCTCTGCTATTCTTGCGAACGTAGCCAGCATTTGTACCTTCGTCGTTGCCGTTCTCAACTTGTACGTCGTCACTCCCTTTACGTATGTGTTGTTCTTCCTTCATTGCTTAATTTGTCTCTACTGATATGTATATATATATATAAATGCATGCATGTTGCACCGAAGAGGTTGTGTTTGATGTGTTGCTCGAAAATCTGTTGTTTGATGTGTTGGTGAAAAATTTTGCTGTGGCCTTTTTTATTGTGGCCGGTCGAGACCTTAATATATATATATATATATATATATATATATATATATATATATATATATATATATAATGTGTTTATAATCTATTTTATTAAAATATGTATTATTATTTTAAGAGAATCCACAAGCCTAAAATATATATTATTATCATAAGATATGTACGTTCTAAATATAAAATTAAGGTGTATATATATTTTTAGCACTCACATTATTATATATGCAGATGATCATGTGTATTTATATGCTTTTTTTTAATATATATTTTGTAAGACGTGTATGTTTGCTTTTCCGTAAAATGTGTGTTTATATGTGTTCTATTATATGTATATATATTTATAATATATTTATATATAAGATGTGTATATATAATCTTAAATAATTGTGGTTAGGGTTAGGGTTGGGGTTAGGGGGAGGGTTAGTGTTAGTGTTAGGGTTAGGGTTAGGGTTAGCTATAGGTTTAGGATCATTATCTTATGAGGTTTAGTGTTATTTTTTATTATAATTTATTAGGGTTAATTATTGTTAGGGTTAGGGGGAGGGGAGGGGGAGGGTTAGGGTTAGGGTTTATCGTTTATTATACTAAATATAAACTAGGGCTATAAGGAAAAATCCTAAGGATAAGGGTATTGTGCATGGGGAAAAGTTGAGGAGGTTGGTTGGGCATCGGTGTTGTGATCGATAAAAATTAAATAGAGATGAATAATTGTGTATAATAATAATAATCATCATATAGGATTTATTAGATTGTACTATATATATATATATATATATATATATATATATATATATATATTATCTTATTAATATCTACATGATTTTACTATGCGTAGCTTGAATGATTTGATGATAGTTTGATGTTTAGCCAGTTTGTTAAATATATAACTAAAGATTATGTCCTTATTTTAAATAGTTTGATGTTGTTAGGTTTACATAGTTGGTTATGATCTGGTAGAATATATTTATGATTTGTCTAGCTAGTTGAAGATCAGTTTACATATTCTGTAATTTAGATCCTTTTAATTTCAAGAACATCCTTGATGATAAGATTTAGTGGTTCTCATTTGTAGGTAGTGAGATGACATACCCTCCACTGTATTTTCATATGGCTCCACATAGAGATGTACGGACTCATGTGATATGGTTATATGACGAGCTATGTTATTTGTACGCGAGTGGCTCATCCTATCACCCCTTCCATTTAAGATCTTATCACCTTTTTTTGACCTTGCCGCAGATAGAGCCATGAGCATCGGCTACGTCTACTTTTTTGCAGTGGTTTGTCTACCACACTGATGCACCACACCCGAGATTTATTGAGGGTGAGCTGTTTGCTAGAGAGTATGATAGAATATCGAGAGAACTGATGGTCATCGATGATGAGTGGAGGTATCGTCATAGCTTGCCTCGGAGTATCCACCTCGGTTACCCTAGAGTATCCGTGAGTAGACTCTCATTTGATGATGTCAGGGATCAAATGATATATCGTGATGAGTGGACTTTTAGAGTTATAGTTTTTAGTCAGGCTCGACGAGGCTATCGGGGGATTTAGTTTTAGATATGAGTTTTCGTTTTTTAGGTATTTGAGTTGTAGCAACATTTTGATGTATATAGTGTTGCTATTGCTTAAATCCTGTAGTATGCATATCTTTTATAAATTGAACTATTAATTGTATAATATTTTGCTACATTTGTATGTATGCATATATATATAATGAACTCTTTGTAAGTATGAGGAGTTTCATTAATCAGCATTAATATAATTTTGGAAACTTGTTAGAATGATTCTTATATATATATAGAGAGAGAGAGAGAGAATAGCATGATACATTTGAGATTAATTCTTTCTAAGCAAGAGTGATTTGAAAATTATTATACTTATAATTCAATTGATTTTTAATAATTACTTTCATGTGGGATATATCTAGATTCAAATAATATGGATCAGAAATGGTTGTCTGCAAATCGTCTATCTAGAGAATATAACGAAGGAGTGGAGTTTTATCAAGTTTGCAGTTGAACATGCTCGGGACTCTAGTAGAATAGTCTGTCCTTATTTGAAGTGTGCTTATATTCAGTGTGTCAACGTTAATGATTTGAGAGACCATTTATTTGTGTATGGAATTGATACAAGTTACACTTGTTGGATATGGCATGGGGAAACAGAGTCTAAATATGAAAATGACGATGTTGGGAGGGATAGTAGTGGATCATTATTTGATAACTATGAGGGACATTCGTTAGAGGAGATAACTCAAAAGGTTGAGGAAAGTTTTCGGGATTGTCCAAAAATGTTTGAGAAGTTATTGAATGACTCGGAGAAACCTTTGTACGGTGATTGTAAGACGTTTATGCGATTATCCGCTACTTTAAGGTTGTACAACTTAAAGGCATGTAACGGATGGAGTGATAAGAGTTTCACAGAATTATTGTCACTTGTGAAGGATATGCTTCCTGATGATAACGTTCTACCCGATCGTACGTATGAAGCAAAGAAGATTCTATCCTCTATGGGCATGAGTTATGAGAAGATACATGCATGCCCTAATGATTGTATTTTATATCGCAATGACAATGCATCTTTGGATAGTTGTCCTAATCCTGAATGCAAAGCACCACGATACAAGAAGAACAAGGTGCCCACTAAGGTGTTATGGTATTTTCCGATAATACCAAGATTAAGGCGGATGTTTAATGATATTGAAGATGCCAAGAACCTAAGATGGCATGCTAATGACAAGATAGATGACGGGCTTCTTAGACATCCATCCGACTCTCCACAATGGATGACGATTGATGAGTTGTTTCCTGGGAAAGAAGCAAGAAATGTGCGCCTTGCGCTTTTTGCAGATGGAATGAATATTCACAATCAAGGCAGCTACAGTTTATGGCCAGTGATTTTGGTTATATACAATTTACCTCCGTGGCTCTATATGAAACGCAAGTATATGATGTTGACTTTACTCATTTCCGGGCCAAACCAACCTGGGAATGATATTGATGTTTATTTGGCACCTTTGATTGATGATTTGAAGTTCTTATGGGACATGGGCATTGAAGTATTTGATGCATATGGTCAAGAAAATTTCACTTTGCGAGCATTGTTATTCTGTACTATAAATGATTTTCCGGCGTATGGCAACTTGTCAAGTTATAGTGTGAAAGGCCATTATACATGTCCGATATGTGAGGAGAATACTTCATTTGTTCAGCTAACACATGGCCGAAAGACTGTGTTCCTTGGGCATCGTAGGTTTTTACCGAAGAATCATCATTATCGTAGGCAAAGAAAAGCGTTCAATGGATTCCGAGAAGAAGGGCAGGCACCAATCCGGTTGACGGGTCGACAAGTGTGGCTGAAGATGAAACATTTGAGTGTCAAGTTTGGGAAGAAGAATAAAGATAAGCCTCCATCAGTTCGGTGGAAGAAGATGTCAATATTCTTCAACCTTCCTTATTGGGAATCTTTCTACGTGAGACATGCCCTTGATGTGATGCATATTGAGAAAAATATATGTGACAGTCTTGTTGGCACATTACTTAATGTTCCACGCAAGACTAAAGATGGGATAAATGCTCAAATGGATATGGAAGAAATGGGTATTAGACGGGAACTGACACCGCGAGACAACGGAAGAAGAACATATTTACCGCCGGCGTGTCATACTCTTTCCAGAAAAGAGAAAATTTCATTTTGTGAATTCTTGCACGGTGTCAAGGTTCCGGAAGGGTATTCTTCAAATGTCAGAAGGCTCGTGTCGATGAAAGAGTTGAAATTATTTAACATGAAGTCTCATGATTGTCATATCTTGATGCAGCACTTGTTGCCGATCGCTATACGTGGAATTTTGCCAAAACGTGTTCGGTTTACTATCACGAGGCTTTGTTGGTTTTTTAAAGCCGTCTGCTCTAAAGTTATACATCCTAATAGTTTGGACACCTTGCAAAAAGGGATTGTGATTATTTTGTGCCAACTTGAAATGTATTTTCCACCGTCATTCTTTCTTATTATGGTACATCTAACTGTTCATTTAGTTTATGAGATAAAGATGTTAGGACCTGTTCATGGGCATTGGACGTACCCCTTTGAACGGTTTATAAAGTTGATAAAAGGTTATGTGAAGAATCGATATTGGACAGAAGGACGTATTGTTGAGAGTTACCTGGTGGAAGAGGCAATTGAGTTTTGCACAAAGTAATTGTCAAATGCTGAAGCTCTTGGTATTCCTAAGTCTCGACATGCGGGCAAATTTGAAGGACAGGGTATTAGAGGCAGTTTGGGCGTGTAGACCCTAACATGTTCCGTGCAGCACATCTATATGTATTACACAACAGTGATGATGTTCAGCCGTACATTGAAGAGCATATGACTTCTTTACGGATTGAAAATCCATCCAAGGCTGAGAAATGGATTATCGATAAACACAATCTTTCCTTTATTGATTGGATAAGAGATCGCATCATTCCACTCATCGGTCATTCCCCAACTTTAATTTTCGAAACCCTGCATTGGTTGTCTCAGAAACCTCGTTATGAAGTTTTTCAATATACCAGTTATGTGATCAACGGTTGCACTTTTTATATAAAAGAACAAGATGGGAAGAGTACAATGCAGAACAGTGGGGTGACTTTAGTGGCTGAGGCAATGCATGTTGCTAGTGTGAAAGACAAGAATCCAACTTATGCAGATCTGAATTATTATGGTGTGATTGAACATATATGGGAGTTAGATTACACTATATTTAAAATCCCTGTATTCGGCTGCAGATGGGTTGATAACGGCAGTGGGGTTAGATATGAAGATGGATTTACATTAGTAGATCTTAATAGGGTAGGGCATAAACAAGACCCATTCATCTTAGCATCACAAGCGACACAAGTATTCTATGTCACTGATCCTGCTGATAACATATGGTTTGTAGTACTATCTACGAAAAAAAGAAATGTCAATGAATGTGATGATGAAAATGATGCCAATTGGAATAACGAGTGTGTATCAGCTGTGCAAGCAACTCAATTATTGAACGATGATAACAATACAATTAATGAGGAGGAAATATATGTTAGGGATGATCATCGTGAAGTAATATATGTATCAGATCCTGAATCTAATCCAAAAACAAGGGGGAAAAAAAGAAGGAAAAGAAGGCAATGAGGGTAATAATATTGTAACATATAATATCTATGTTAGTTTTTTTTCAACTCAATTATGCTCAAACATAATTTATTGATAGGGACATTCTAACATAACATTCTAACATAATTTATTTATTGATTTCTTTTAGAGATATGGCCAATAAGAATATTGATAGGGACAACAGTGATGAAGAAGGGAAAAGAGGGCCGAAAATTATGAGAATCGTCACAGATATGAGGAATAAAGGAGAACTGATCGAGTTGGGATGGAATACTTACAATCTTCCCATTGGCCCTTATGGAGACATACTTTTGACTTACATTTCACTTGTGACATGTAACCGTGTTCCTATCTCCTATAATAATTGGAAGCAGGTTCCAATGGGTCATAAGGAGCATATTTGGCAGGAAATCACGATAAATATACTATTTTATGCAATCATTTATGTATGTAAAATGTTATTAATTTTAATACATTAATATCGGTATACATTTGTATGTCTTACAATGCAGAGAGTATTTAATGTGCCAGAGAGTAGGAAGAAATGGCTTCTTAGACATTGTGGGGAGCGTCTAAGAACATTTAGGTCATTTTTAGCTCGTAGGAAAATGTACAGAAAGAGTGATGGTTCTCTACGGCAGAATCCACCCAAACGATACGGTTTCATCGATCAAGAAAGTTGGAACCAATTTATTGCATATCATCTTACGGGTGATTTTAAGGTATTTGTTAGATAAAAATTAAATTTTTTTTTATCGATCCTAGTATTGTGCATAATATTGAAATAACTATGTCACTATGTTTTGGCTGGTGACATAGGAAAAAAGTGCCAAAAATAAAGAGACTGCAAAGCAGAATAAATACCGGCATAATATGGCTCGCAAAGGTTATGCAGGCCTTGAAGAGGAGTTGGTATGTATTTTGTGATTTATCTATTTACAGCGTACTGACGAATTTTATAATATTGGTACATTATAAGAATATTTTTTGATTTATAGCTCATAGCCCAAGACTTAGACCCATGTACCTCGTCCATTAATATTGGTACATTATGGAAGAAGGCTAGAGTAACAAAAGATGGATATATTAATAAAGATGTAGATGTTGCAGCAAAAAAAAATTGTAAGTTTGTAGATATTTGGAACCCTGCTTACTTTTCTTTTAGAAAACTATTATATTATGCTTATTCATGTAAGCTAATTTTACATATATTATATACATTACAGGACAAACTTCAAGCATTAGATGGTGAGGAGGGGGTAGACCAATATAACATTGTATCACAAGCTATAGGAATTGTAGAACACCCTGGAAGATACAGGGGTCTTGGATTAGGTGTTTCGAAAATGAGCGTACGTGGTCGATCTCGTGGTTCTCGTAAAACTGATGAGAAAGTCGCCATCCTTACACAGAAATTGAACGTGGCATTTGAACGGATGGCAACAATGGAGCAAGCGTTGTCATTTATTAAATCTCAAGGGTATAAGCCATCCGATTTAGTCGACCATGATCAGCTTCACATACCTAATGTAAATAGTGTCAGAGACAGTTGTGAAGCTGATGCACATCTTTCTTCTCTTTCCAAGGTAAGCATTACATAACTTTGAATTGTTATTAAATGTATTCGGTGTCATAAATAATTAATAATGTGTAATATTTTCGTTTAGGGTTTGCATAAATGTGACTTGTTAGCGAATGATCTTTCAACTCTTTTGGCAAAAGGAAGGGTCCGCATCAGTCACAGTACCCAAACACAAACTGTCCACGGGTACAACTTAGCCCTACTTACAAGGCCGGTGAGTATTGACACTCCAATCATTGGTAGTGCGCCCTTGCCTTGTTATAAAGAGGGCGATGAGGCAGCCACAGTGCTAGAAGCTCATGGAAGCTTCGTGCCTTGGCTTGTGGATCAGATACGTCTCACTACTGAAGAGGTATTGACATTCAATATCTTCATTAGACCTAGTTTAGTAGTTACATTGTTTATACTTTTTTCATATATATTTGCTCGATACATATTTTGTTTATTATTATTATTTAAGGAATCAAAGAAGAAGACTGCTCATGCTAGTAAAACTAAGAGAGGTACTAGTAGAACGAGCAACACAAAAGAGGGCGCTGCCAAAGGAAAGAGAGCTAAATCTGAAAAATCAGTTGCCCCACAAAAGATTCTTTCTTCGGAAATACGCCAACCTCCACCAGCATTAGCTTTATTATATTTCTATGCCCAAACCTACCTCGGGAATAATTATATTTCCATTGATTGTCGTCCTGAGTATGTTGGAAGGGACGATGCTACTTACATGGTATCGACAGTTGACATAAGCGACATTTATAATCAAGAATGGATGTCAACCACGAGTTTCACCGTTTATGTCACGTAAGCATTATTTCATATTTCAAATTTTAGTACTCTTGGAGAAATAGAATTGTTACGACCTCTTAAGCTTATATGAGTTATTAGTTATTAACAAACATCCATTATTATTGTCGTCCATATATAGGTTGGTAGCTAGTCGCGCTGCGTTGGAGGGAATGCTTTCCTCTATTGTTTTTGTGTGCCCATACTACATAGCTGACAGTAGTACAATAACAGAGGGTAGGCACATAAACTATTTAGCGGATCGCATTTTGATTGAGGGACACAACAAGCTCTATCTCATTCCTCACCTCGCAACTGAACATTGGATTTTGTACGCCGTCCGACCTGATCTTAATAAAGTTTATGTGTTTGATTCCCTTCGAACCTATGACGTGCCTTTTGAGGTCGCTCGTCGTGGTGGGAAGGAATTTATAGACATGTTAGTATACTTTTCACTTCTTACTTCATTAGCTTATTTATACATACATACATATATATATATATATATATATATATATATATATATATATATTCTACTTTCATTATTTGAGGTATATATACTTACAATATTATGTATCCAACTCTATTTATTAGGGCACTACGGACGACATATCAAAGGAGAGGTGGGAATGGTGTCCCAGACCCAAAGAATCTTCAATATGAGCCTATCATGGTAAGTAGGAAGACAACTATTTTGTATTTTATTTTAATTCAAATTATTATATAATAGTTAGAGAGCTAACTGAATTCATTTGACAGTGTCCACAACAGCAAAACGGCGATGATTGTGGATACTATGTATGTAGAGCAATGGATCTTATAGTCCAGAATAGATCGGTCAACATAGATCCAAGCCATGTATGTTTGCTTTTCCATATTTTTCTATTAATGAATCATGGCATATATATTTTTGACCTAATGGCTAACTCTATATTAATTGTGGATACTATGTATAATGTTGATGAAATTGATGAAGTTAGAGACCAATGGGCCAAGCACGTGCACTCATTCATTCGGTATTAGGTAGCGATCTATATATTCTACATGCATTTTCAGGTTTGTATTTTGTCTACATCTTTTGGTCTTCCAGCCTATATCTGTGAACTCTTTACTTTGGGGTGTAGAGCTACCAAGTTGTGGTATGCCCACTAATTTTTATTCCTAAGTATAGTTGGTGTATTGAGACAATATGCATACCAATTATAGATTGATTGAAATTATGGTGTGATACCCTGCTGGTATGAATTGATGTTGTTTTACATTGCAGATTTGGTAATTGTCTGAGCATACAACTGTGTATGTGGGCAGGAACAAAACAGAAAAATGCTATAAAAAAAACATATACTTTTAATAACGGTTCTATGAAAACCGTTATTAAAGCCTATGATTTAATAACGGTTTTAAAAACTGAGGTTTTAATAACGGTTTCTCATAGAACCGTTATTAAAAACTGAGGTTTTAATAACAGTTTTCCAAAGAACCGTTATTAAAGCATCGATTTTAATAACGGTTTTGTTTACGAACCGTTATTAAAACTCCTTATAATCTGATATTTATGCACATTTAATGCGTATTAGAGGGTTTAATAAACGCATAATCAATGTCCGAAACGGTAATTCGATGATATTTTAACAACGGTTTTTGTATTAACCTTTATTAATACATGGTTTTCAACAACGGTTTTTTCTTATAAACCGTTATGAAAACCTTATTTTTAACAACGGTTTACTGCGAAACCGTTATTAAAAGCTCATTTTTAACAACGGTTTTTAAGTAAAAACCGTTATTAAATATGAAGTTTACGCACATATTCGCAGGTTTTTGTGTATTTTTCATGACGGTTATGAACCGTTATTAAATATATAATAACGGACAATTCAATAATGGTTGAAAACCGTTATTAAAACTGTAAAATAACCGTTATTAAAAGCCCTTTCCGTGGTAGTGTCTGTATCTTGACTTTCGTCATCATGTTATTTGAGTAAAGAAATGTTTTAGCCTTAGCACTTAGTATAAGAATGGTAGTGGATGCCAGACTTATACTGAGTGTGGCGATAACACCCATTGATTCTTTTAATTAACGCTTCCGCAAAAACGAAAATTTTTAGCAGTAAAAATGGGAGTGTTACACTTTTTCATTCACTTGATTGCACTCACCCTCCCTCACTCTTATTGTTCACCCTCTTATACCTCTATTATTGATATTCAATCCAAAAGTCACTCTCTCCTTCTCTAATTTTTTTAGCATAAAAGGGTATGGGAACCTACCTCCTGATTCATTTGAACCTTTACTTCTATAATTTATCTCATTCTTCCTTCCTTTGTGAAAAATTTATAAGTGTTGGGCATTTATTCACCTTTCTCCATTTCTCTTCTCTACTAGGAAAATTAGAAGCTTACCCGTTAGATTTTCTTTAGCTAATTTTATGCACCTCTTCTCTCTTCTCATGATCTTAGCATTAGCTCTCTCTTGTTTTTCCTTTTAAAGAGGGAAGGATTAAGGTTTTGAGAAAGTTTAAAGATCATGGTTTTCCCTCTTTGATTTTAGTTTTGAGAAAAAGGTTGATATGCTTATTTCTCCTTTGTCTATTTTGATTTTAATCAATTTTTTAAAATTAGTTTTAATGTTTTTTTATTCTTGATTCTCTTAGGAAATCAAGGATCTTGGATGAAACCATCAAGTTATGTAAGTCATATTTATCTCTAATATGATTAAGGTATTGTGTTGTTCATTGTGGTTTTATTGTAACACCCCAAATTTTACTACTAAAATATTTTGTTCACATTGGAAACATAATCCTAAAATAGCTAGGTGTTATTACCATAATTGACATATGTCTAGATTACCAAAGCATCCTCATGTCAATCACAAGGCAAAACAATTAAAATATAAAACATGATAAATAAGAAACAAGGGAAGCTTCATAAACATGAATATAAGTTGGAGATTAACTTCGAGTACTATATCTAAAAGTATAGGTAAAGAGATAACATAGAACTAAGATCCAAAAAGTTATCTAGGTAAAACTGACATCTAGTAATATGACTCTATGCCCAAAAACCTTGATACATAAAGTCACTCTACCCCACATAAGGCATCGTATGTAATAAAGTCATTCAACGAGTCCTCATTGACCTAAACATAGACATCTGGGTCAATTTCTCATGGAAATAAGCAGCGCCTATGAAAAGAATGTTCAGTAAGTTACATACTGAGTAAGGTGATGATATCATCTAGTAAGGGATGTAAATAATTACATGTCTTCACATCAAAAAATAAGCATACATGCATGATACATAAAACAATCCAATGTAATTTCTTATTCAAAATCTCATTATTAGATATGATATATTCCATTATTTGATTTAATTTGAGTTCAAGATATCCATTATTCTTAATACAGTGGAAGAGACTAAAGCACCTATCAAGGACAAAACACTTGGGCTATTATTATCATTCAGTAGAATGGACACAAGCCCTTTGTCTTAACTCACATAATCTTTTACTTTAAATAATTAATGTCTTATTCATTAGTTACTTATATCAAGTCGTATTATCATTCACCTTGATTTTAGGGCCCTACTATTATTAATTCGATGGAACATAATGATGCACCACTCAGGGAAAAACACAATTGAGGCATTATTATTATCTTGTGAAATGGACCCATAAAATACTTCTATCTGACTCGTGTGATCTTTTACTTAAAAATATTAATGTCTTATTCATTATTATTTTGATATTTACAATACATAAATGAATCCATTAAAACATAACTCATAGATATTAAGGCCATTCTTGAGGATTTAAGTCCATAAACTTTCTAAGAAACCCCAATTTCACATTTTGACAAAAATTCTATCCTATGGCTCTTTTACCCACAAAACTTATTACCTCTTCCTCAAATATATTTCTAAATATAGCATCTTACACATGCAATAACAACCCTCGCTCAAGATTTATTATTCACGTTCCTTATAAAATCTTAATTTCACAAGTATGTCATAACTTTTTCCATATGAATTCTATGATTACCAAATTCAACATACCTTCCTAAAATATTTTTATTAACAACATATTTGAAAATTATGGTCAAAATCTAAATTTTCTATAATCCCCTATAATTTTTAAAAGTCTATAATTTAATAAATCACTTTTATTTGGGATAACTTATCTTTTAAACTTATTTAATTTAATTATTTTGAGGATTTTACCTTTTAAATTTATTTAATTTAATTATTTTGTGGATTTTTGAGTATATGAAATTAGATATGAATATTTAATAAATTAAAATAAATAAATTGTTATTTTATCATACTCATTCTATTTAAATAATGTTTCAAATCAATATTTTCTAAAATTTACCTTTTAAGCCAATATATATTAAAATATATTAAGTTAAATTATTAAAAAAAAAATATCTACCAAAAATACTACAACCTATTCCCCATAAGTTATTTTATCTATTTTCCACCTATTTTCCCTTTTCCCTTTTCTTTTTTTTCTCTCCCTCCTTCTCCGTTCTTCTTTCTTTCCCCCATTTTCCCCCGACTAGGCCAGCCCAGATCACTTTCCCCCTTCCCCGTCTCGTGCGGCCTAATTCGCCCCATCCCTCCTTGTTCGCCCGAACCGCTGGCCGAACCACCTCCCTCTCTTTTTCTTTTCTCCCCTTGGACCGCCGGTCTAACCTATCGCTCATCTCCTTCCCTCAATCCCGACTGCAACAGCTGAAACCTGCAACTTCTGCCGCCGACAGCCACCAATGTCGTTCGGCCTCCCTTCTCTTCCCCTCCCCGTCATTTTCTTCCCTTTTTTGACCCCGACCAACCCCATCTCTCCCCTCCCCACGTGCCTATCTCCTTCCCTTTTTTCTCCCAACCTGACCTAACATGCCACGACAGGACTACACTGCTTGCCACCGCCGGCTAGTGGTCCTGCCACACCTGCCCCGATTGGCTTATTCTCCCTTTGTCGTTTCACCCCTCAATTAGCCTATAAATACACTCCCAGGGCAGCCATAATCAAGCTCCCTTTTTCGCAAGCCCAGAAACTCAGCTTCTCGCACCGCCGTCCAAACAAATCCTTACCCTGCCACCATCAAGGACCGTCGCCGCAAACTCCACCCACCAAAACCTTCCCCGCATCTCTCTCTACAAAACTGAGCCACCATCACCCCCTATTTTTTCCTTGCATGAGCCGCCCCGGCCGTGCAAAGTGGTCAACCCGATTAGCCCACTCCAGCCCCTCGCCGCCCCTCGCGCTGCCTTCCGCCGCCACCCCCGCCACAACCAGCACCTCCTCCACCCTCCAAAACATCCAGGGAACCTTCCCCTACCTTCCCATGCCCTTATCTCCCCCTTCCTCCCTCTCCTTCTACTTCCTCCATCTTCCACCACCTTCCACCACTTTCGGCCGCCGCAAAAACCGTCGTGCGCCACCACTCCCAGCTACACCACCACCTTCATTCCACTCCTCTCCACCTGTTGCACCTTCCTCCACCTCAAAAACCCCTCCACTTCCTCTCATTTAGCCTACATAACCATCTTCCACCTCTCTTCCTCCTCCACTGCCGCTGCTGTCGCCGCCACGCGCCGCCGCCGGTTCCGCCACTGACCTTAGGTGGTGCTCCAACTTCCCCAGCTCCTGAACTATTTTCTATAAGTGTTACTAATTTTATTTAATATTAATAGTATTATCCTTAATATTACTATTATTATTATTCTTATTATTATTAGCGTTGTATTATCATTGTTATTATTATTATTATCACCATTATTAATATTATTATTATGTATCACTCTTATTATCTAACCTAATTTCATAAATACTTACAACTAGGGTATATTATTTAAAAGGCTACAACCTTAGCATTAAAATGGTTATCCTTATTATTATTATTATTATTATTATTATTATTATTATTATTATTTATATTACTACTACTAATACTAATATCATTATTATTATTATTATTATTAACAACTTTAGTATTAATATAGTTATCTCTATTATTATTATTGTTGTTGTTGTTGTTACTACTTAACCTAACTTTATGATTTTCCTAACCAATAATAATATTATTATTAATAATGGCCTATAACTTTAGTGTTATTATAATTAGGATTTTTCCTCGTTTACTATTATTATTATTTACTAACCTCAATATTATTCCTACTATTATTACTAATGCTAGCTAATGCCTATTATCATTATCTTTACTATTATGTTAAACATTTGAACCCTTATATTACTATTATCATTTTTATTATTATTACTAATACTATTATTATTATTATTATTATTATTAATGCCATTATTATTATTATTATTATTATTATTATTATTATTATTATTATTATTATTACTTAACCCAACTCTATTTTTATTATTATTTGTATTATTACTATTATTATTACCATTATCATTATCGTCATTTCCTTGCTAATATTGTTAATACTAACTCTGTCTATTATCACTTTTATTTGTTAATATAAATATTTGGACCCTTATATTAGTATTATCATTTCAGTTACTATTATCATTGTTATTGTTATTATTATTATACTTAACATTTTTATCATTATTATTATTACTACTACTACCTTTATTATTATTAATGTTATTTAAACCGTAGTTGGTGTATTATCATTTTGTCGTTAAAGAAGAAGAATACTTAAGCCTTAGTATTTTACTATTTAATATTAGAATATCGTTAATATTACTCCTAATGCCTTTATCACTAACATTATTACTATGGTATCATTATTAGTTATTGATATTATTTTGTTACTATTATTGTGACAAAAGTATTTGAACCCTTATATTATTATTATTATTATTATTATTATTATTATTATTAGGAATATTAGTACTTTGTCAGTATTACTACTATTATATTATTACTTTAACCCTAACACTATTATTAGACTTAGCTTTAAAAATGCTAGGGTTTCTATCACTATAAGCATTAGCATTACTATTATTATTGTTATTACTATGATCACTATTTTGCTACAATTAGTATTAGTACTATTATTATAAGAATAAAGCTATTAGGTTTAATACTACAAGTATAGCATTAAATATTTAAAATAAGCATATTTTGGCTAGTAATATCTAGTGGGCTAACTTGAAGATAAAAGCCCTAGTTTTCACGCATAATACTCCCTTTAATAATAACAATCCTAGTTTTAGACTAAAATAAGGAGTAATAGCACTTTTGGTAGGAGGGAAACTAATCCTTAGTATTTTCCCTCTTATAGGTGAATCGAGCTAAAACCCTAAGGAGTCGTAAGAGCATGCTCCAAGCCTGGCATCGCTTTAGGTAAGGATATAGCTAAGGCCCATGTGTGTTGTGTGACTTGTATGCCTTGGACAATTTATATCGTTCCACGTCGTGTATTATATGATTGTCATTAACTTATCTTATGTGTAGCACAACTTGGAGTTGAGGTATGTTTGTATATGTTTCTTATGACATGTGTGTTATATGTATATATAGTGATTATGATGTGATGGCCCTCTAGGACATGCATGATAGGACCATTGATAATATGATATGGAAATGAAAGGACAAAAAGAAAGAAAATGGGAAGTGAGTTCACTAAGGAGGGATATGAGGTTGACCAAAATACCTCAGGATCCGTGAGAGGAAATTAAAGAGGAAGGAATGACCCAAAATGAATGAAAGATATGAACCATGCATGGGAGTCTTAAAATTTGCATGGGGACTTTGAGAGTTTGCATGAGGTGGATAAATCTTGCATGGGGATAAACTTTACGTGAGAAAAGTTGTATTAAGGTGTAAATAAGCTAAGGGGATAGTTGTGGAGTGATTGGAGACTTGGGATGAGAAATAGTACGTAGGTTGGTGTAAGGGTGTATAAGGGACCCAATTAGGGTTTTGGGGATAAAGCACTAATTTGGAAATTGCGGAAGTAAAAACGATTAAGGGAGAGTGGAGTACGGGTTAAGAGTGAAAATTTATTATATAAGGGGTGATTATGGGTGTCATAGGAGAGGAGAGATATTGGGTAAAAAGAGAGAGGTTAATTGTGCGAGAAGAAAGGTACCAGGGTTTGAAGTGGCCAACTAGAGTTTTTCTGGTCACATGTTTAATCGAGGGGTAAAGCGATATGATTTGGGATTGGATCTAAATAAGATAAGGTATGGGGTAATAACAAAGTAATGGTAGAGTAAATGAGAAAGAGTTGGGCCACATCGGACCAACTAAAGTTTTCAAGGGAAAACCCTAGAGGGTGATAGTGAGTGGGGTTGATGTCATGAGGTGCTGGGCCCATATCCCACACCCTTAGGAGTTGGGTTTCGCTGTGTGTAAGCGTAAGGCGGAATGGATGTCGGGGCATGATAAAGGGTGTAGGAGTCTCAAGATATGGGACGGGCCCCCTTGAGAATAGAAGTAGAAGGTAGTTGACATGCATGTCAAGGGTGAAAAGCTTTATCTAATAAGACACGATTAAGATACTAATCACTTAAAGAGTAAGATTGTTGTGTCGGGCCTAGATCGATCCACCGACATAATAGTGGCCAGGTGCCGGGGTGCCTTGGAGACCAATCCACCGACATATAATAGTGGTTAAGTGCGTTCTGCCCTATAAGTGACCAATCCAGCGGCTATAATAGTGGGGTTCCCGCCCTTGCATGGATTAATAAAGATTATGGTGTGAAACGACTATATTTAACAAAGATCCAAAAGAAAATAAGTTTAATTGGACCATAGCTAGCCTTCATTATCTAGATTACTACATGCGGCTTATGTGAATTTGGCATGTATGCTATGTTGTATGTTTTGTATGTTTGGCCTTAGCGCATTTGTTACCTTACTCAGTACGTAGCGTACTGATCACCCGTTTCATGGGTGCTGCTTATTCCTATGAGTAGAAGACCTATCAGAGCTTGTGTAGGTAGGGGATGATGTCTTCGATGCCTACGACACCTACGAGGCATCGGGTGGGGCTGAGTGTTGAGCCTAGACCTGACTTGGGGATTGAGAGCGACTCGGCCGGACTGTATTCCTTTTATTGGACCAAGTATTATCATGTTTTAGTTGTGATTTCATACTATGCTTTATGTATTGAAAAACTTTAGTCACGTACTCTTTGGGATTATAATCCTAAACTGCACTCTAATTTCTGTATGCCTTATGCTTTACTAATGACTTGTGTTTTTATTAATGACTCGTATTTAATGTTAACCTTATTTAGCCTTAGCACTTAGTACTAGAACAGTAGGAGTGAATCGATCTGGTACTAAATGTGGCGGTAATGTCCCCGAGTTTATGGTTTTATCTTTTCTCTTCCGTTAAACCCTTTTAATTAAACGAAATTTTTTAGTAGTGAACTTGGGGGTGGTACATTTTCCCACATGCGATAATAACATTGCCATTTTAGGGTTATTATTCCCAAATTAAGCCATTTTCTCATTTTCTTGGAACCTATGCCATTTATATTTACTCCAAGTATTTCACATGATACTATTAGAATATTTTAATCCATACAACATATTAAAATATCATAATTTCTATATTAGACCCATATTGACTAAAATGACCTTAAGGATAATTTAATATCCTTATTTTACAAAAATATTATATGTTTGGTATTATTATTTTCATATCCTCCATTTATCACCATACATATTAAATAATCATTTCCCACTTATTATACATATTCAACCCACAATACAATACCACATATCATAATAATAGTCTTAGAATTTTCAATATAGAAAGTATTATAACAATATCATATACTTCTCAACTTAATCACTTTTCATCATATAATATCATATTACCACATCATAATATTGATCAATGTGAAATTATCATAATAACACAATAATACAAGAAATTATATTAGACATTTAGTAGAAAAACCTAGCTATGACTAATATCCTAATAGAAAAAGGTACTAGTCTCTAAGCACTTATCTCCTATCCGCCTTCATTGGAACCTCAATAATATGAACATCGAAATAGTATTAAAACTATATTAGAACTTAATGATATGATTAATGAAATAATAAGGTAAGGAAGAGTGAAATAATAGGGAAAAAAATCAAACCAAATAGGTAAGGGCTTTGGTGGAAAGTTATATAACAAAAGGAGGAGGATCGGTGGAGTTTTCCAAAGAAAAGGAGGGAGAAATGGCAGTTTTTCCATTTCTAAGGGGTATTCAATGACCATTAATGATGAAGGGATGGGGTAAGGACTAATGGTTTGGGCCAAAGGGAGGTAGGTTCATTTTGGCGGGTTTTGGCCGAAAGGAAGTGAGGAGTTTCGGTTATTTTGACCAAAAGGAGGTTTAGGTGTGGTGGTAATTTTTGACAATTTTAGGGTTAGGGAATGGTGGAAGTGGCTGGTGGTTGAGGTGAGGGAAAGGTAGTGATTTCTAGTGCATAAGGAAGAAAGAAAATGGAGGGTGTTAAGTGAGTTTGGCAAAAAGAAACAAGGAGGGATTCAGTGGTGATGGCTAATGGTAGGGGTGCGTTTTCAATGGTTTTTTTTTCCAAAGATATAGGGGTGAGAACAGTGGTCTTGACCTATCGAAATAGGGAAGGAAAACTAAGGGCTACCATGGTGGTTTTTGTGGTGTGTTTTGTGATGACGAGAAAGAGGAAAGGAAGGGAAGAAAGTTGCATTTGTGGTGATATTTTGGACATAAATTTAGAGGAAGGAAGGGATTAGGTCATGGCATTTATTATTCTATATATACACACATGCACAAAGAGGGCAAGAAGGAATTAAGGCACAATCAAGTAAACTTTTTTAAGGTAAACCCTTAAGTGTAGGAGGTAAGAGTTGATATATTGCCATGTGATAAGGTGTATGTGATGGCATGGTAGGGGACATGGTAGAGGCATGGACAAGGAAGATTTCATGCAGAAAGAAGGGGAGGAGATAGAAAATAATATAAACCTAGAAAAGGAAAAGAAGAGGGGAAAAAGAATAAGAAAAAGGACGGAGGAAAATAAGGTGGGATTAGAATTAGGATTAGAATAAATAATTTAGAGAAGAGTATTAGGATAATTTAATTATTGATCATCCAAGATTAAGTTTAAGTAATAAAATATTAATAACTAAAAATAAGTATTATGGTTAGGTTAAGATTTAGCATTAGGGTATAGGCTTTGTCTCACCTAGACCAATAGATCAGCCTTTTGGATTGATTGATTGGTTGTGAACAATCACTTAGTTTGGAAGTCATATTTGATTGGATGCTTGAGAAGTCAATTAGTTTAGTAAACTCATTGATTGGTTCTCGTCAACATTTGATTGATTTGTCAAATCCATCGACTAGATGTTTTATGATTAGGGCAGTTTTAGTCCCAACTTAAACACATTAGTTGGTTTCTATTAATATTCAATCAATTTGACTAATCAATTGAGTAGTTTGTTGTTTGTTATTTGTCCTCAAGTATGGTGTAACCAGACCAGTTGATTGGTCTTATGGAGCGATCAACTGGTTCCTCCAAATTTCACTTTGTTTATTTATTATTTGTTGATTTCCCTTTAGGAATTCTATCTTGATCTTTCCATTTCATATTACCTTTTAAATCATGATATTGCTCATGCATAATTGGAATTAAGGGAAATCAAAATGATAAATATTATGGGCCTTGTTTGATTGAGTTTGTTGTTACCTATGAACACCCACTTTCATTGTTTTTATGCCTTAGAGTTTAGTGTTAACACTTAAAACACATATTTGGTTTAATTTGGAATTTGATGATGGAATCTTATAGGCCTTCCTCGTAATGCATACATAGGGTTTGTTTATCTTATTCATTCCCTACAACCTAGGTGACAAGTATGGTAAATGTGGAAGATCCCTAAGAAAAGCTCCTTGGCACTATTATTAGTGTGATAGGTGAGGCAAACCCAAAATTTAGCATATGAATCCTTACTTAGGTGACCAAATGTGGTAGATCTGAAAGATCTATGAGAAAAACCCTGTTGTACTAGTGTGTAGATGTGGTGGGAGTTGTAGTCTTATGCTAGCCCTAGTCTTGGATATAGACATTGGTTTAAATATATGGAATGATTACTCTGGGTTAGACAAACCAAAAATGTAGCATATGCCCCATTACCTAGGTGTCCAAGTGTGGTGAATGTAGAAGATGTCTAAGAAAATCCCCTTGGCACAAGTATATAGTGGTGGTGGAAGTTGAAGTCCTATGTGTAACACCCCCAAATTCACTAATGAAAAATTTCGTTAATTAAAGGAAATTAGCGGAAGAAAATTAAGTAAACGTGAACTTTGGGAGTATTACCGCCACACTTAGTACCAGACCGGTTCACTCATACCATTCCAGTACCAAGTGCTAAGGCTAAGAAAAATGAAATACAATTTGAAAGACATTCAACATGCATGAATCAGAGTAAATTGCAAGAAATTCAACATACTTAAATCAGAGTAGCTCCTCAAATCGTTTACAGGAATAAAACCCACCAATGGTGGTTAAAGTAACAACATAACATCGAAAACCAAGAAATTAAATGAAGAAGGAGGAAAACCTAACGATATCGGATCACTCCTTACTCTCTTTCCCGTAGCCCACTTGAGTAGCACCTGAAAAGACCTGCAAGGGCACTGCCCATTGAATAGGCAGGGGCCCCATAAAGGGAATCCCTTCAGTACTACGGTACTGAGTAACCCTTTAAAGTCCCACTTAAAAGCAGGCCCGCAATATAACACATGAAACAAGCTGCATACATATATATAAAATTCACGCCATCAACATTCACATAGCATATCAATGTATCGTTACGAACAATCGGTACTTACGGTCTTAAGCCAAGTCATAACGCAAACTCAAACAATCAGGCCTTAAGCCACTGTTCCACTATATGTAATTAGTACTTGCCCATAATTTTATTCACATACATAACTGGTTTTATTGAGCTCGGGACCCCCACTATTATTGCCGGTGGACCGGAATACACATAAACTCATCATCTAGGGCACAACGCTCCTGGCCACTATTATAACCGGTGGACCGGGATTTATAAAGGATCATCACCCAGGGCACAACGCTCCTGGCCACTATTATAACCGGTGGACCGGGACATATAAAGGATCATCATCCAGGGCACAACGCTCCTGGCCACTATTATAACCGGTGGACCGGTACTCAATATCATAAATCACTGGGCCCGGCTCATTAATATTCCACTTTCAAATATAGTATCTTTCCTTTCTTTAATCAACACATCAATCATATTTATTTGCCTCGAATGGGAGATCAATAACCCGAGACACAAAGGTACACCGGTCGTACCGGTGCACATCAACTACACAGTACCCTTCAACCACGAACCCAAGGACGCAAAGGTGCCCTAGTCGTACTGGTGCATAAAGCTAACTCAGTACCCTACCGACAAGGACACCTAATCCATAAGTATGCATACCCCCTAACTAGGTCCGTAGAGCTAGAAAGAGTAAGATATAGGGCCTGGCTGGGGAACAAAGGCACACCAGCAAATACCAGAATAATCGTGGACTAAACCACGTCCTTAGGGTAGCGACCCCTAAGGAGTCACCATTCCCGATCTCGAGGTCTTTCACTTTAAGTAATAGTGTCTTAATTAAGGTGATCACGAAAAGCACGATAGTCTGATACTTATTCACTTTCGATCGTTTTGATATCATTAATCGTTTCTTATTCAGAGGATTATCAGGATGTCACAGAGAAATCATCAAGGCCATGCCAATTATCAAATACTCTTACTTAGCTAATCAGCCTTATTTAAATCACATTATCAGGTTCCACAATCACAACAAGTTAGGTACAAATCACTTATTTACCCCCTTAATTATGTAATCGCCAAGTCATCCATTCCTCATTAACAAATTACCCTGTTACCCTTAGGTTACATAATTCCCGAATTACTCCTTATCTGGTTTAGGTTATCAAATTACCTCCTACGCTTTTTAGATCACCATTCATTCCTCATAATTGCTACACTTATCATATTTCTCATTTGGTTGGTTAAATTACTAAAACGCCCTTCTCCTTTGTTATAATTACTATATTGCCCTTGAGTTGGATAAATTACTCACTTACCCCTCTTCCTTATCATGATTACTAATTTGCCCCTTTAGTTGGTTAAGTAATTATCACTTTATCCTTTAATTGGCTAAGTCACCAAGTTGTCCCTTTAGTTGGATAATTTACCGAATTGCCCTTCTCCTTTATTAAAATTACCATAATAACCTTTAATTGATTAATTTACCAAATTACCCTTCGCTAGCATCATACTTATCCCATTACCCTTCTACAATCATAATTTAATTACTAAATTATCTTTTGTCATTATCATAATTACCAAGTTACCCCCTTACTCCCAAGTTTACCATAATATCCTTTTATTTACAAAATTACCCTTCTACCCCTTACTTTCAAATTACCATAATATCATTTTATTTATGAAAATTACCACCATACCCCTTTTACTTGTAAAATAACCATAACACCCCTTTTTCTTTCCAAATTACCATCTTACCCTTTTACATCCAAAGTTATCATTTTTATCTTTCTTTTACCAAATTACCATTTTGCCCTTCCTTTCCAAAATTACCATATTAACCTTTTACTCACAAAATTACCATAATACCCTTCACTTACAAAATTACCGTGTCGCCATTCACTTATAAAATTTACCATATTACCACTTACTTATGAAATTACTATTTTGCCCCCTTTACTTTCAAAATTACCATATTGCCCTTTCCCTTGAAATATTACCATTCTTACCCTTTTCTCCAGAAATTACCATAATACCCTTCTTTCTCGCAACTTACAATTTTATCCTTTTACTTATGAATTATCCTTTAACCCCTTTCTTTTTAAATTACTAAATTACCCTTTTACTTACAAAATTACCAAAACGCCCCTTTCACTTATAAAATTTCCATTTAACCCTTTGTTGCACCATTTTTACGAATTTACCACCACTACATAAAATAATGATATTATTCTTATCATCTAAGTCCACCAACTTGTTATTAATCAACATAATACCCATTAGCAACTACATACATTAGATCACATACTTCATAACCATAATTACTAGAATACCCTTAGACAATAATATCATTCAAGCCTTAGCAACATAATACATCATAAACAAGCATTTAACATTTCCATCAATAATCAACCTTTTCCTTAATTATCATACCTACACATGGCACAAAGCTATCATGCATTTCCCTTTTTCTTTCAATAAATGTAACAACCATTTATATATCATGCTTGGCTCACAAAACATACATAAAATCATAATCAAATTCCTAATGTGCTAGCATACGTTTCCATGCATTTAAGGGAGGTTTAACGATTACCTTAATCCCGCAAAATATCAAACCTTACCCAGCAAAATTAGCAATTCAACACCTAAAATAACATCCATCACTATTGTGTTAGAGATAAGAAATAAAAAGGATAAGACTTTATAAAAGAAATTTATTTAATAAAACACTTTAAATAATTTTCATTATACCTCAAAAATTTTCCAAACAATTTCCAACACAAGGGGAAAGCTCACGCTGAGTGTCATGCATAAATGGGAGGGGAAAAGGCTCGAAGAGGGGTGAAGGAAGAAAAATGAGCCATGTTCGGGTTGAGGTCTTTGGGCTAGAAAAGAGGGTGGTTGGGGGAGGTTTGGAGGCAAGGTAAGGATGTAGGAGTGAAGAGGGGGTGTTGGTGGTGGCCAAGGATGGTTTCGCGGCGGCTGAAGGTGGCGGAGACGGCGGCGGCAAGGCGGCGAAGATGGCTGGCGATAAGGGGAAAAATGGGGAGAAAAGAAAGAAGGGGTGGAGAAGGGAGGAAGTGTAGGCTCAAGGGGGCGGCGTGGGGGTGCAGGGCAGTAGGGGGTGGTGGCAGGAGTCAGCGCAGGGGTTGGGTGCGGCGGTCGGAGCGGCGGACGGCGGCGGGGCAGAGAAAAATAGAAAAAAAATGGAAAGAAGGAAGGAGAGAGGAGGGAGCTCGGAGGAAAGAAGGTGGCTCGAAAATGGGACAAGAAAATGGGCGAATGGGAGAAGAAAAGAAGAGGAAAGGTAAGGGGGCAGGTGGCAGGGCATAAGGCGGCAGGGAGGCGGTAGGGTGGCAGGGAGAGGGTGGCGACGAGAAGGGGGGGAGTTGAAGACATGGATAGGGGTGCAGGGGTAGCTCGACTCGAAGGAGGGGAGAAGAGGACAGGGTAGAGGGAGGGAGTAGCAGGGGCAGGTGCGGCGGTAGGCGGCGGCAGTCGCAGGTGGTCGGGCGGCAGCTGCAGAGGGTCGGGCTGTTGTCGCCTGAGAAGAAGAAGAAAGAAGGAAAGGGCTGTGGCGGCCGGTCGGGGGAAAGGAAAGCAGGCGGCCGACCGGTCCAGGGGAAAAAGAAACGGAGCCGGCCGGGCTGGTGTGCTGGGCGACGTGTGAGGGAGAGAAGGGTGAGGCGGGCCGAAGGCTCAATGCGCGGGGGAAGGCTAGCCTGGCGAGGCAGCCCGAGGGAAAAGGAAGAAGAAAAAAAGAAAAAGGAAAGGAAGAAAGGGGGGAAAAGAAAAAAGGGAATGGAAAAAAATAGGAAAAGTAGTTTAATTAAATTTATAAAATCATAAAATATAATATTCCTGGTAAATTATTTAATTTAACAATTTAATTTATTATAACCTAATGTTTTAGTTTAAAAAGGGTAAAGTTGGTAAAATATTAGTTTGGGAAAATTATTTAAATAGAACAATATGATAATTAGCAAAATATTTATTTTTAATTTATTAAATACTCTTATCCAAATTTACATACTCTAAAATCCATAAAATAATTAAAATAATAATTTTACAAGCTAATTTTATTTCAAATAAAGTTATTTATTAAAATATAGGTTTTCGAAATTTTTGGGGGATTACACTATGCTAGTCCCATCATGGATATTGATAGTATTTGGTTTTACCCTTATGACTTGTTTTGGAGCTCATGAATAGATGGTTATGTGTGCTCTATATGCTATGCTCTGTCATTCGAGCTATTCACGATTCTATATGTTAGGCTTCCTAATCATGTTTCATACCATGATATTCTGCGATCCTAATGTAGAAAATGAACCTTTACTTTATTTTAGGTATGTTGTTTAACCAGTACTGACACTACATTTGTGTGATCACTGTGATGATCCAATTTCTACTTTGGTGAACAGAGGACAATTTGTAGAGGTACAACTCTCAGCCAGAATATGTTGGGGACGATGTCATGGGATAGTAGTTGGTCATTTCTTAGAATTTAAGGTTTACATATTTGTTAGTAAGGCTATAAATAAGCGGAGCCTTGGCTCGTTTAATTAAATGAACCTAAAAATGAGGCTCGAGTTCGGTTCATTTATAAATGAGTCAAACTTTTAACAAGCCAAGCTAAGTTGACACGTGATCTTTTATGATAAATGAGTCGAGCTCACGAGCTTTTACACTATAAATGAGCTCAAGCCCAAAATTTTCACACTCAAGCTTGACTCGTTCATTAAACGAGCAGAGCTCGAGCCTTATTTTAGGTTCATTTAACTAAATAAACTAGCTGAGCCGATCCCTTAATGAGTCGTACCCAAAAAGCTCGCGAGCTAGATCTGTTCATTTACAACCCTATTTGTTAGTTAAGAGTTAGGCTAACGGGCTAAAATTGATTTTGTCCCCTACATTAGGATACTTTTGCTCTTTCCTATTGTTTAAACTTTTAGCTTTGGTTCTTATATTTTTATGTTTTAATATCCCTCTTATATATATTATTGTAATGTTTGTTATTACGATTGTTTTATTATTGATACGTGCATTCTTTTATTCGCCATTCCATTTTATATTACGCCAGGTATACGTTAAGTGATGATCACATCTCTATTTTGATTAATACGATGATAGCATCCCTCATTTTGTTTTAATATGCTTTCGTATTATTTTTTTAAAATAAAAAATTTTAGTTTAAAATTGGAAGTGTTGTAATTAATCTCTCATATTGTCTTTTATGAATATTCTACTTTCATGTCGGTCCATGTATCTTTATTTGTGATCTTTCATGAACCTACCACATCTATGGCTACCTTCCATGTACCAAATTCGTAATCATAAATCATAACATTGAATTATAAGTTTTCAATCTATCTAAGCCAAATGACCACTAATAAACAATCCATGAGACATACATGAGTGTCTGAGCCGTCGTTCTAATAAATCTATGATGCTCGATTAGTGGACGCCTATGCCGCATGCATGCTTAGAGCCAAAAGGTTCTAGGACTTTGGCTACTGGAAGAGGCGGTTGGAATATAAATCTTCTGAACGTTGCTTTATGTCCATTAAAACGAATGGCGGCGAAGAAGAGTGGGCACGGTTGCCGTCTTTTGAATTAATTAGAAGCAGCATCCGGTTTTGAGAAGCAGAAATTAACTAGTTGGCTTCCTTTGGACCAAGGGATTTTTCGGATCGATTTTATTTTAAAGCTAATTCATAATTTTTTTTCTAATATAAATGTTTTATTTGGATATCCTAAAATAGAATATTGGTACTTGTTAAATAATTTATATTATTAAAATTATACCAAATAGAGTCCATAAATAAGTTTATAGTGTATTTATCTACTCTTATGGGTACATTTATTTTTTTTAAAAAGAAGAAATAAGTCTAAATACTTCATCTAAATTTTGTGTATAAAAATATTCCCACAAAAAATTCAAAACTTATTTTCAAACTATTTATCCAAATAATATATTTATAAATGTCAAATTTGAAAAATGAATAACTTTTAAATTTCTATTATTTTCTAAACTCCATCATATATACGAAGTTCTCAATCAAAACAAAGCCTTAATTTATGACCGTGTGTCAACCTCTAAGATATGTAACTGGTAGGTGATAATTTTTTAATATACGCAACGTCAACATAAACAGCTGTTAAATAGTAATTCTTGTATTGTGTTGTCGATAGCATAGGACTTTCTATATAGAGACGGTGTCATTTTTTATAATTTTATCGAAGTTTGTTTAAAAATTATTTAGAAAATGTGTGTCTTTCATGAATAAAAATAATTTTTTTATGGTCAAATACATATTTTTTCTAGTAGATATGATAGATAGAGGTGTCAATCGGGTCAGATGGAATAGGTTCAGATCAGGTCATAGCTGGTTGGGTCCTTTTAGGGTCGAGCTATTTTGGATCATTTGTCTTTTATAGATATTGTTGTAGGTCAGGTCAGGTCATTTCGGGTTCGAATAGTTTTGAATCATTGCCTTATTTAGGTCGGGTTGGTTCCGGGTTGGGTAGTTTCAGTTTCGGGTCATTTTGGGTTAATTTATCGGGTTCAGGTCCTTTCGGGTTAACTTAACTGGTAGGTTTGGGTTGGTTTCAGGTCATTTTTTAGTTAATATGTCTAGGTAGGCTTAGCCCGTTCAGGTCATTTTGTGCAATTTGACGTGTTGGGTTTGAATAGTTACGAATTAACTTGATAGATTGGGTCAGGTCAAGTTTTGATGGGTTGAGTCAAATTTGGGTACGGTTAATTATCCTTTATTATATTGTAAATATTACGGACAATCATAAGATTACTAGTATATATAAATAAAATAAGAGTATTAGATATGCTTTATTTTTACAAGTAAATAATAAGTGTATTTATAAATTTTAACAATAAAAAATATTACATAATTTAATCTAATAAAGATATTTATCATTTATTTGATTACTTAAAAAAAAAGATAATTTTATAAAATAAAGGTGATCATAATATATGTATAGATTTAATAATTTAAATTATTTCGAGCAAATCAAAGCAAACAGTCCCGAGCTCTCTCCTCTCTCCCATGGTTCATACTAGGAGAGGTGCAGGTTCTGCGAAGAAGAGTGCTCTAGGTTTGAATGTTTCTCTCGGTTCATCCCAATTGATTGTTCCTAGTGTTCAGGATTCACAGTCTTTTATGAGTAAAGACTTGACAAAGTCAGATACGGAAACTGTTAACCCTAATCCTTTGATTGATGATCACGATTTGTCTAAGAGGATTGATATTACTCCTAATTCGTCTCAGCAGCAGAGTATGCCCCCACATTCCAATGAGACTATTACCCTTCCGACCGAGATTGAATTAGGAATTGTGCCATCTCCAAAATGTGACTCACAAGATATTCAGAATCCTCATACTGGAATTCGCGATCAAGCTATTTTTAATAATTTGAATCAAAGCTGGAGACAAAGTTAGTGGTAATCGAATCTTCCATGCAGGATCCTCACTATCTTACATTCCCCCTGATGCAGTAGGTTACTCGTATCGAATACAATTACAAAAGGATGAGATCCAATGGTCTTTGATTGATTGGCAATTTGCAATTGTTGGCTACATTATTGGATTTTGGCCTACTCTAGGTCAGATGCAATGTTTTGCCTTATCACATTGGCCTAAAATAACCCGCCGAAGATTATGTTGCATGATGATAGTTATGTCATCTTTAAATGTGTTTCTACTAAGGATCGTGACTGGATTCTATCTTGCCCTTACTAGCTTATGTAAATAGGCCATTCATCCTCAAAGCATGGCACAGGAAGTTCCAATTTGTGAAAGAAAAATTCCAATTCTTACCCTTATGAATAAAACTACTGAATCTGCCTCTTGATTATTAGGATTCTAACTCTTTGAGTCGTATTGCCAGTGCAGTTGGAAGACCACTTCATATGGACACTTTTACTATGAATAGAGAACGAGCATCATATGCACGCCTCCTTATGGAAGTGGATGTTACTAAAAAGTGTTTGGACTGCGTTGAAATACTTGATCCTGATGATGATGTTCTATCCTAACCTATTTTGTATGAATGGAGGCCTGCATATTTCATCTCCTATGATTTTTTGGGGCATAGAATCAATTCATGTCCAAAGACCAAGCCTAATCCTCACCAATCCATTAGATGGTATACAATAGAAACCTAATTTACCTGTTCCTCTTAAGAAAGCATCTACAACCTGGAGGAAGGTTGAGAAACCTCTAAAAATAGATTCCTTCAAAGTTAACTCAGCAATGGTCCAGGACCCTATTGGTATCATACCCTTGAAAAATCAATTTGATATACTGAGGAGACACTTAATGTGCAGATCTGGGAAATAGATAGGGAAGGGACACCACCTGTCCACTCTGCTCAATGATATCCCACCTAAATGTTAGAGGTTTAAATAAACCTCGCAAACAAAAAGAAGTTGCAAAATGGTATAAAGCCAACCATTCTTCTTTCTTTGGTCTTCTTGAAACTCGTATCAAACCAAATAAGGCTGATAGCATTATAGCCAAGTTATTCCCTAGATTTTGTTTTCTGAATAATTATGCACATCATAGCAATGGACGTATTTGGTGTCTTTGGGACCCCTCTAAATGGTAGGTCTCACTTATCCCTGCCTGTGACCAAGTTTTATTAGTTAAATCATTAACTACTGATGGAATCCATATATATGTTCATATATGCTTTTAATACTGGAAAGGATCGAAAACCACTCTGGCAATGGCTCTTTGACTAGGAAATATCTTCTGATCCTTGGCTTATCATGGGGGATTTTAATGGCATTCTCCATCTTAAGGAGAAGTTCCAAGGTGATATGCCCTATCATCAAGATATTACTGATTTCAGAGAGTGCCTCCACCATCTTATTCTCCACGAACCTCCCTTTTCTGGCCCAACTTTCACTTGGTGCAACAGATGTGTGGGTGTTTATCGTATTCTCTGTAAACTTGACAGAGTTTTAGTCAATTTGAAGTGGCTTAATACCCTAGACCACTATCTCTTTTACGGAGGAACCTTTCTCAGATCACTATACAGCTCATATTGGCCTTAAGCGTCCTTCAACCAATGGTAAGAAACAATTTAAATTCTTTAACATGTGGCGTGATGCTCCTGCTTTCCTCAACATTGTTAAACAAGTCCAGTCTAAGAATCATGAAGGTAAGGTTAGTACATATCTAAATTAAAAACATTTTATGCTTAAGGCTCAATTCAGACAGTTGAACAAGGAAAAATATAGTAATATAACTGACAGGGTTGCATCTCAGAAATAGATTCTCAGCACAATTTAGGTTGCTCTCAGGTATGATCCTTCAAACATGGAGTTGCGGTACAAGGAAAGAGAATCCTTGAAACTCCATGATCACCTTGCTCAATGTGAGGAAAGTTTGCTCAAGCAGAAAGCTGCTATTCACTGGATTAATGAAGGAGATGCTAATACTAGGTTCTTTTTTGCTACTGTGAAAGCTAAGCAAAGAAAAATTTTGATTGCCAAGATCAAAGGAGAAAATGGGACTTGGATTTCTGCTCATTATAACATCCTAAAAGCTTTTAGGGATTATTATATTCAGTTTTTTGATCAACTAGTGACTCATCCTGTGGAATTATCTCAACAAGTTCTACAACAAGGGCCCCTTCTCTCTTTGGATTAGTAACATCTTTTACTTAATCCTTAATCCTTTCACAAAGATAGAGGTAAAAGATGCTATTTTCTCCATTGGTAACTCAAAATCCCCAGTCCTTGATGGTTTCACAGCTTGTTTTTACAACAAAAAAAAGCATGGGATATTGTTTGTGGTGATATTTGGAAGTCCTTGAATGAATCCTTCCTCATAGAAAGACTTCCCAATTTCATCACCTCCACACTCCCAAAATTCCCAATGCTAAAAATCTTGGAGACTACAGACCAATAGCATCTTGCACTGTGTTATACAAAGCCTTCATGAAGATCCTAACTACCAGACTTCAACTCATCCTCCTAGGTTTTATTGATCATTCACAATTTGCTTTTATTAAAGGCAGATCAATTGGTGAAAACATTTTACTTGCTCATGAGCTTCTAAGATTCTATGGAAGGAAGCATATATCCCCAAGATGCATGTTGAAGATTAACCTTAAAATACCCTAAAATACTAATTTAGGAATTGTGGAAAAATAATAATTTATTAGGTAAATTAAGTAAATAAATTGTTTTATTAAAATAAAGGGAAAATTAATTGAGGAAAATAAAGAGAAAATAATAAACAAATTATTTAGAAAATTTTGGAAATTTTACAAATTAAAATGGAAGATAAGGAAAATTTATTCCAATAGCCCAAATTAATCTAAAAAGGGGATAAGTTATTATTTTCTAAATATTTTTATTTTTGCTAATAATCTAAAATACCAAATACCCAAAAATATCCCAATCCACCTATTTTCTTTCTTCCCTTTTCCTTTTTCCTTTTTCTTCTTTCTTTTCCTTTTCCCTTTTTCCTTCTTCCTCTCCATTCTCCTTTTCTTTTTTTTTTCCTTCTACTTCCCTGTTTAGGCTAGCCCGCGGCCCAAACTCCTTTCCCACTCCATCCCGCGCGGCAAGGCCCACCCCAACTTTCTTTTTTTCTTTGTTTCAACCGTTCCCCCTAGCCGGTCAGTCCTCTCTTTTTCTTTTCTTTGCCCTGGACCGTTCTGCCCACCCCCATCCCTGTCTTCTTCTTCCTCCTGTGGACTCCCGACCTGCAGTCCTGCACCTGCCGGCAGCAACCTGCACCGTCCGGCCATCCTTCCCTACCTACCCCCGTCATTTCTTTCCAATTTCAATCCAACCATCTCGTCCTCCCTCCTCACGTGTGCTGCCCTTCCTTCCCTTTTTCCCCTCACCCGACCAAACATACCCTGCAATTTCGTAGGGCATGCACCGCATGCCACTGCCAATTAGCGACCTGCCTCACCTGCTCCCCTTTTTTTTCTTCTTCCTTTGTCATTTTCCCCCTCAATTAGCCTATAAATACCCCCATAGGCAGCCATAACGGAGCTTTTATTTTTGCAAGCTAGAAATCCCATCTTTGCACCACCGCCCAAACAACTCCTTATTCTGCTGCCGTCGACAACCAGCGCCGTAAACACTGCCCACCAAAACCTTCCCCACACCACCTTCTACATAAATGACCCACCCTCCTCCCCTATCATGCCTTGCATGAGCTACCTCGGCTGTGCAAAATTGCCATTTCAATCAGCCCTCACCAACCCGCGCCGCCAATCCCGACATAACTAGCACCTCCTCCACCCTCCAAAACAACCAAGTGACTTCACCTTACCTCCCCATGCCTCCATTTCTCCCTACCTCCCTCTCCCCTACCTCCCTATCCTTCTACCTTCTCCATCTTCCACCACCTTCGGCCACCATACCAACCGTCGTGCACCGCCACTTCTGGCTGCACCACCACTTCCATTCCACCTCTCTCCACCTGCTACACATTCCACCACCTCAAACACCCCCTCATTCCCTCTTCTCTGGCCTACAATGCCATCGTTCCACCTCTCTTCCTCCTCTACAACAGCCGCCGCGCACCGCCATCGGTCCCACCACCCACCTTGGGTGGTATTCTAATTTCCCCAACCATGAAAATCTTTTTCCATAAGTGTTAATGATTTTTAGTAATATTAATAGTATTACTCTTAATAATAATAATAATATTATTATTATTATTATTATTGTTGTTGTTGTTGTTGTTGTTGTTGTTGTTGTTGTTGTTATCATCATCATCATCATTATCATTTAATACTACTATAAATATTATTATTGTTAACTTCTATTTTGTCAATATTTCATAACAACTAACTTATTGCCACTACTAGCATTATTAATATAAGAATTACTATGGTCACTACTTTTATATTACTTATGCTACTATTATTATTATTACTAGGGTTTGGGTTGGTATTAGTATTATCACTAAAACTAATAATATTATTATTAGTAGTAGTAATATTGAAACTATTATCTCTAACACTATAAATATCACTATGACTACTTAAACATAAGCCATGATGACTATTAAGAATTATTTCGGCTAATAGTAGCATGAGTAATTATTTTGAGAATAATAACCTTACTTTTAATTATGAAACTACTATTACTGTTATTAGCCTTAATAGTAGAGTATGATAAGGTAGGGTAGAAATAATGGTAATCTTTGGTAAGAGGGAGATTAATCCATAGTATTTTCCCCTTATAGGTGAATCAATCTAAAACCCTAAGGAGGCGTAGGAGCGTACTCTAAGCCTGACGTCGTTTTGGGTAAGGATGTAGCTAAGGCCCATGTGTGTTATGTCACTTGTATGCCTTGGATTCTATATATCATGCTATGTCGTGTATCGTATGATTATCGTTAACTTGTCTTATGTGTAGTGAAGCTTGGAGTTGAGGTATGTTTGTGTGTTTCCTTATGGAATGAGTATGATATGTGTATATATGGTAATATTGATGTGATATGATATGACCCTCTAGGACATGCATGCTAGGACAATTGATAATATGATATGGGAATGAAAGGATAAAAGAAAGAAAATGGGAAGTGAGTTCACTAAGGGGGATATGAGGTTGACTAAACTACCTCATGATCCATGAGAGGAAAATGAAGAGGGAGAAATGACCAAAATGAATGAGAGATGGAAACTATGCATAAGAATCCTAAAATTTGCATGGGGACTTTGAGAGTTTGCATGGGGTGGATAAAACTTACATGGGGATGATCTTTATGTGATAATAGTTATCTTAGGGTGTAAATAATCTAAGGGGAGAGTTGTGGAGTGATTGGAGACTTGGGATAAAAAATAGTACGTAGGTTGTTATAAGAATGTATAAGGGACCCAATTAGGATTTTGGGAGTAAGCAGTAATATGGAAAATGCGGAAGTAAAAATGATTAAGGGAGAGTGGAGTATGAGTTAAGAGTGAAAATTTATTTTATAGGGGGTGAGTATAGGTGCCATAGGAGAGAAGAGATATTGGGTGAAAAAGAGAGAGGTTACTTGTGGGAAAAGAAATGTACCAGGGTTGAAGTGGCCAACTAGGGTTTTTCGGTCACATATGGAATTGAGGGGTAAAGTGATATGATTTGAGATTGGATCTAAATGAGATAAGGTATGGGGTGATAAATGAAGTGTCGGTAGTGTAAGTGAGAGAAAGTTGGGCCACATAGGTCTAATTAGAATTTTCAACAGAAAACCCCCAAAGGGTGATAGTAGGTAGAGTTAATGTCATGAGGTGTTGGGCCTAACCCACACCCTTAGGAGTTGGGTTTTTCATTATGTGTAAGTGTAAGGGGGAATGGATGTCGGGGCGTGATAAGGGGCGTAGGAGTCTGAAGATATGGGACAGGCCCCCTTGGGAGAATAGAAGTAGAAAGTTGTTGACATGCATGTCAAGAGTGAAAGGCTTTATCCAATAAGACACAAATAAGATATTAATCACTTAAAGAGTAAGATTGTTAAGCTGGGCCTAGACCGATCCACCGGCATAATAGTGGCCAGGTGCCAGGGTGCCCTAGAGACCGATCCACCAGCATCTAATAGTGGTTAGGTGTGTTCTGCCTTATAGGTGACCGATCCACCGGCTATAATAGTGGGGGATCCCGAGCTCAACAAACCAAACATTAATTTGCCAATAAATCATGGGAAAGATACTATGTAATTACAATGAAACACCATGAGAGTCGGGGCCAGATCGATCCACCGGCATAATAGTGGCTAGGAGCATTTTGCCCTAGAGACCAATCCACAGGTAAAAATAGTGGTTAGGTGTGTTATGCCCTATAAGTGACCGATCCACCGGCTATAATAGTGGGGTTCTTGCACTCATATGGATTAATAAAGATTATGGTGTGAAACGACTATATTTACCAGAGATCCAAAGAATAAGTCTAACTAGACCATAGCCTACCTTTATTATCTGTGTTACTGTATGATGTCTATATGACCATGTCATGTATGTTACGTTGTATGTTTTGTATGTTTGGCTTTAGCATATGGTTATCTTACTCGGTACTTAGTGTATTTATCACCCCTTTCATGGGTTCTTCTCATTCCCACGAGCAGAAGACCTATCTGAGCATGTGCAGGTAGGGAATGACGTTTTCGATGCCTACGATACTTACGAGGTATCGGGTGGGGCTGAGCGTTGAGCCTAAACCTGACTTGGGGATCGAGAGCGACTCAGCCTGACTATGTTTTCCTTTTTTATTGCACCATGTATCTTTTTATTCTAGTTATGTGTTATCGTACGATACTTTATATTTTGAAAAAATCTAGTCACTTACTCTTGGGATTGTAATTCTAAACCGCACTCTGATTTTTGTATGACTTGTGTTTTTATTAATGACTTGTTCTTGGCATTAACCTGTTGAGCCTTAGCACTTAGTACTAGAACGGTAGGAGTGAACCGATCTAGTACTAAGTGTGGCGGTAATTCCCCCTAAATGTACGGTTTTATTATTTCACTTCCATTAAACCTTTTTAATTAAACAAAAATTTTTAGTAGTAAATTTTGGGGGTGTTATAGACCTATGTAAAGCCTATAATTTTGTAAAATGGGATTTCCTAGAGAAAAGTTTTCTAGCTTCTCAGTTTCCACCCCATCTTATTAAGGTCATTATGGCATGTGTCTCTAGTGTCAAATATTCCATTACCATAAACGACACCCTACTGGATTCCATTGAAGGGAAGAGAGGTCTAAGGCAAGGAGACCCCCTCTCCCCTTATTTGTTTGTTATCATTATAGAATCTTTTCAGTCGCATGATGAAAACTTTATGGCAGGAACCAAGTTTTAAGGGACACCCTCAGTCTAAGAAATTGAAAATTGTCAACCTATCTTTTGCAGATGATATGTTGCTTTTCTGTCACGGGGATATACAAACTATCCAAACCCTTATACAGTAGTTCCATGTCTTTATAAACCTTTCTGGTTTGACCATTATCCCTCATAATAGCTCTATTTTTTTGGAGGTGTATCACGACAGATCAAAGAGCACATCCTGTAATTTTTGACATTTTCACAAGGCTCTTTACCTTTTGAATATTTGGGGGTACTTGTTGGGGATACACAACTTAATGCTCATCATATGGCCTCTATTATGGATAAATTTATGCATAGGATGAACCATTGGGCAACCAAACTGCTATCATATGCTAGAAGACTCCAATTGATTAAATTGGTTATTTTTGGTATACAAATGTATTGGAGTCAAGTGTTCCTTTTACCTAAGAAGGTCCTTAATTATCTTATTCCTACGTGTCAGTCTTTCCTATAGACTGACAACACTTTCATGTCCCATAAAACTCTTGATACCTAGATTTCTTGCTGCCTCCCCAAGAATCAAGGTGACCTTAGTTTAATTAATATCAGTACCTAGAACACTACTGCTCTTGGAAAACATTTGTGGCATCTCACTCAGAAGAAGGAGATACTATGGGTCAAATGGGTACATCATAGATTTATCAAACAAAGCTCTGCCTGGGACATTGACATACCTACTGCTGCATCTTGGCCTTTGAGGAGCATAATAAGCTTAAGGGATACTCTTCATCCTATTTTTGCTAACTTCCCATAGCACACACCTTATAGCATTCAAAAGGTATATTTAGAGTTAAGGCTAAAAGGACCAAGATGTATTTGGTGGAAAAAAATATGGCAAAACCCTACAGCCCCCAGTCACTAATTTATCTCTTGGTTAGCTGCAACAGGGCATTTGTGTGACACCCCCAAAATTCACTACTAAAAAAATTTACTTTAAAAAAAAAGTTAGCGAAAGCAAAATAATAAAACTATAAATTCTGGGGATATTACCGCCACACTTAGTATCAGACCGATTAACTCATATTGTTCCAGTACCAAGTGTTAAGGCTAAAGAATAAAATATCAATTGCTAGAAATTCAAACCATATTTAAATCAGAGTAGTACAAATAAAAATCTTGCAAGAATAAAATCCACCAGTGGAAGTTATAAGAATGAAGATTACATTCAAATCAAGATTTAGAAAGGGAAGTAATAAAACCCTATCAAATTCCAGACAATTATTACGGTCTTTCCTGTTGCCTACTTGAATAACACCTGAAAAGGACTTGCAAGGAGCACTACCCATTGAATAGGTTGGGGCCCCACGAATGGAACCCTTTAGTACTATAGTACTGAGTAACCCTTTAAAACACACTTAAAATTAGACCCGCAATGCAACACATGAAACAAAGCTATATACTTATATAATAAGAAATGCATGCACCACAATCACATACTTAACAAGTCCATCAATTATTAATAAGTCATAATGTACAATTAATGCTTTTGGGCCTTAAGCTATTAGTCCATCATTATTCAATCATCTCTTAGATTTTATATCTATGTGAGTGCAAGAACCCCACTATTATAGCCGGTGGACAAGTCATGCAGGAAAAAATACTCCTGGCCACTATTATTCGCCGGTGGACCGGTCTAGCCTCGACTCACATAGCGTTTCACTGTAAGTGATTATTATTTTTCCATAATTTTATTCACATCCATGAATGGTTTTATTAAGCTTGGGACCCCCATTATTATCGCTGGTGGATCAAAATATATATCAACATCATCTGGGGTAACACGCTCCTAGGCCACTCTTATCTCTAGTGGACCGGTAATCATAATCATATACCAGGGCAACATGCTCCTGGGCCACTATTATATCCTGTGGATCGGTAATCATAATCATCTACCGATACAACACACTCTTGGGCCACTATTATAACCGATGGATTGGTACTCAATATTATAATTTAATTGGGCCCGGATCATTTATCTTTCACTTTCATGATTAGTGTTTTTCTTTTTAATAAGCACAACAATTCTATTTACTTGCCTCGGATGAGAGATCAAGAACCGAGGACACAAAGGTACACCAGTTGTACTGGTACATACAAGCTACTCAGTACCCTTCAACCATCAACCCAGGGACACAAAGGTACCCTGGTCGTACTGGTGCATAAAGGTACTTAGTACCCTACCACTAAGGATACCTAATCCATAAGTATGCATACCCTCTAAATAGGTTTGTAGAGCTAGATAGAGTAAGATATAGGGCCTGGCTGAGGCACAAAGGCACACCAACAAATACTTGAATAATCGTGGGCTAAACCACGTCTTTAGAGTAGCGACCCCTAAAGAGCCACCATTCCCGATCTCGAGGTCTTTCACTTTAAATATTAGTGTCTTAATTAAGGTAATCATGAAAAGCACAATAATCAGATACTTATTCACTTTCGATCATTCTGATATCATTAGGAATTTCTTATTCATGTGGTTATCCAAGATAACATAGAGGAATTATTAAGGTCATCATAATCTCATCCAATTCTAATTTAGAATATGTTATCGTGATACTTACTAATCATCAAATACTCTTACCCTACTATTCTGTATTACTTGAGTCTTATTACGAACCTCTAGTGTCCCATCAACCTGTTAGATATGAATTATTGATTTATCCCTTACTTGTATAATTATTAAGTCATCCCTTCCTTACTTGTCAATTTACCATATCACCCTTCAGGTTGCATAATTACCAAATTACCCCTTGCTCGGTTTAGGTTACCAAGTTATCTTCTACACTTATTTTATCACCATTCACTTTTCTTAATTGTTACACTTATCATATCTTCCATTCGGTTGATTAGATTATCAAATTTCCCTTATCTTTTATTATATTTACCAAATTGTCCTTCAGTTGGATAAATTACCAAATTGTCCTTCTACAATCTCATAATTACCATATTGCCCTTATCCATTATTATAATTACCAAATTACTCTTATCCATTATCATAATTACCATTTTACCCTTCTCAATTATTATAATTACCATTTTACCCTTCTCCATTATTATAAATACGAAATTACCCTTCTCCATAATTACAATTACCAATTTACCCTTCTCCATTATTATAAATACCATCTTACCCTTCTCCATTATGATAAATACCAATTTACCCTTCTCCATTATTATAGATACTAATTTACCCTTCTTCATAATTATAATTATTAATTTACCCTTCTCCATAATTATAATTACCAATTTACCCTTCTCCATTATTATAATTACTATATTGCCCTTCTCCATTATTAAATTTACTATAATGCCCTTTTATTGGTTAATTTACCAAATTATCCTTCTCTATTATCATAATTATCCAATTGCCCTTCTATAATTCTAATTTAATTACCAAATTATCATTCGTCGTTATCATAGTTACCAAGTTAACCCTTACTCCCAAATTTACCATAATATCCTTTTATTTACAAAATTATCATTCTACCCCTTACTTTCCCTTTACTTCCAAAGTTAATATAATGTTCTTTTATTTATAAAATTACCACAATACCCTTTTACTTATAAAATTACCATAATACCCCTTTTACTTGCAATTTACCATTTTGCCCCTTATTTCTAAAATTATCGTTTCACTCTTCTACTTATAAAATTACCATAATACCCTTTTACTTACAAATTACTATTTTACCCTTTTATATCCAAAGTTACCATTTTGTTCTTTTCTTATAAAATTACCGTTTTACCCCCTTTTACTTCCAAAATTACCACTTTACCCTTTACTCTCAAAATTACCATAATACCCCTCTACTTATAAAATTACCATTTTCCTCCTTACTTCCAAAATTACCATAATACCCTTTTACTTACAATTTACCATTTTTCCCTTCTCCTCTAAAATTACTATAATGCCATTTTCTTACAAATTTACCATCTTGCCTTTTTATTATACCACTTTTATTAAGTTATCATCACTACATGAATATTAATATTAATACTCCTCTCTCCTCACCTAAATTCCTCCAACCATTATATTTCACATCATACTCCTCATCACCCACACATATTAGGCCACATTCTTGCACAAGATATATTACTAAAATGCCCCTAGGGCTTGCAATAATATTATTCATGCATAAATAGTCGCAACAACATGATATAGCATAGATATGTACTCAACATTTTCATTGATACTCAAACTCTTCCCTTAAGCAATGTTTCCACACATGGCATATAAACTAGCATACTTTCCTTTTTATTTATCAATACAAGCAAATATATATATTATATTAAACAATATATGTCAAGCATAATAACATATTAGAAGCCCTAATGTGCTAAAATGCATTTATTCATGCGTTTAAGTGGGGTTTAACTATTACCTTAACCCCCGCAAAATTGAACATTACCAGTATTTCAGTTAAAGATTCAAGCTTTGATTAGCAAAACCAATACCTAAAAATAATATGAATATTTATTATATTAGAAATAAGAAAAACCAAGGCACAAAACTTTATAAATTTTACTTAATGAAATAACTAACTTAATTATTATTATACCTTAAAATTTATGAACTAAAATAACCAAGGCATGTAACAGCTCATCCTACTCATGCAGCATGAGCTGCATGCAAAATGAAAAGAGGAAGGCTCGAAGGGGGTGAAGGAAAAGGGATGGTGGCTATTTTTGAGTTGGGGTCTTTAGGCTAGGAAAGAGGGTAGGTGGGGAAGATTTAGGGCAAGGGAAGGGTGCAAGAGTGAAGAGGGGTATAGGTGGTGGTTGGAGATGGGTTGTTGGCGGCCAAAGGCAATGGAGGTAGCGACGACGAGGCTACAAAGTGGGCTGCAAGAGTGGTCGGGGCTGAGAAGGAAGGAAAAGAGAGGAGGAAAATGAAGGGGTATGGGGGCTAGTTTTAGCAAAAGGATGTGTGGGGTGGTAGAGGAGATTGCAAGGAGTGGATTGGTGGTTTGGGTGGCAGCAGAGGTGGCCGAAAGGCAGCGAACGGAGGGGTTAAAGGGGTGTTGCCGAGAAGGGAGAAAAAAGGGAGAAAAAGAAGAGGGGAGAAGAAGGAGGCTGCAAGGCTAGAGTAGAGGGCAGCTGGGTGTGGTGCAAGGGGTTGGAGCAACGGTTGAAGCGGAGGAGGGAGGCAGCATAGTTAAAACAGTGATGGAAATGGAAGGAGAAGAAAATAGGGAAGGAGGTAGGGGAAGGTGAGGGGCTCAAAAAATGGGGCAGGGAGAGGGCTCATAAGGAGAAGAAAAAGGAGAGGAAGGGGAGGGCAGTGGATAGCTACTCGATGGCAGGTTTAGGGTGGCAGGGAGAGGGAAGGGAAGAAGGGTAAACAGAAGCCATGTGAATGGGGAGTGCATGGTTGGTTTTGCCAAAAATGGTGAAAAAGGGGATGGGGGAAGAGAGAGAGAGAGGGGGTGGCAGTGGTGGCAGGTAGTGGCAGTAGGGCGGTGGTCGGCGTGCTTGAGGCGACAGACCTGGTCGACGAAGATAGGTTGGGTTCTCGGGGTGGATGACATTGAAGGAAGAAGAAGAAGAAGAAAGAAAGAAAGAAGGGAGAAGGTGCAGCAAGCGGGCGTAGGAGAAAAAAAGGGAGTTGGGTCGACCCGGCCTAGTGGAGAAAGGAAAGAAAGAAAATAGGGGAGCTAGGCTGGGTCAACGTGTGTGGGAAAGAGGAGGGGAGAGGGGGAGATGGGTCAGCGGCCCGGTTGCGTAGGGGAGGGGGGCAGGCCTGGTGTGGGCGGCCCGAAGGGAGAAAGAAAAGGAAAAGGAAAGAAAGAAGAAAAGGGAAAAAAGGGAAAAAGAAGAGGAAAAAGGGAAAAGGGAAAAAGCAAAAATAGGAAGAATAAAATAATTTAATTTATAAAATAATAAAATGTAATATTTTTGATAAATTATTTAATTTAATAATTTAGTTCGATATAATATAATATATTGGTTTAAAAAGGATAATTTTAGTAAAATATTAGTTTAGAAAATTATTTAAATAAAAATAATATGATAAAAACCAAAATAATTATTTTTAATTTATTAAATATTCCTATCCAAATTTATATAGTCAAAAATCCATAAAATAATTACACTAAATAATTTTAAAAGCTAATTTATTTCAAATAAAAGCTATTTATTAAATTATAGGTTTTATAAAATTTTGGGGAATTACAGTTTAACCACAAAGGATCGCCTTAGTAAATTCATCCCTATGGCATGAAATGCCCCCAAAAATATTTATTTTAAGAAATATAATTAAATAAGGAATTAATTTAATTATTAATTTTATTTGAAATGGAAAGGATTTATTTTGGGCAAATCAATAAGGAATTTATAAATATTTTTATAAAGGAAAAATTGGACTTTTTGCTAATTAAAAAGGATTTTAAGAAAAATCTTTTAAAAACCCTAAATTAGCCTAAAAAAGAAATTTAATACTATTTTATTATAATATTTCTATTTTAAATACCCAAAATATTCTAATTTATTTATTTAACCCCAAGCCACCTAAATTTTCCTTTTTGCTTTTTGCTTTTTCTTTTTCTTTCTTCCTTTTTCTTTCTTTTCTTTCTTTTTCTTTTCTTTTCTTTCCTTTCCGTATTTCTTCCGATTGGGCCTGAGGTGCGGCCCAATCCCTTTTCCTTTCTTCTTTTCTCCTGCGGCCCAGCGCCGTTCTTTCTTTTCTTTCCTTCGGTAGCTGAGACGCTGCGTTTTGTGCCTTCTTCCTCTGTAACGCCGCGTCTCATTTATGAATCTTATAATCATTGTCGACTGGCCCGGTTCTTCTCTTTTTCTTTTCTTTCTTTTTCTCTTGGCCACTCGGTCCACCTCCTTCTTCCTCCTTCCTCCTCCGCCGTCGACTTGCACCTTCGAACATCCGAAAATGGCGTCGCCGGCCATTTCTCCCCTCCTTATCTCACCCTTAACTAGTAGATCAACCTGGTATATTCTGTTTTCTTCATCTATTGCTCGATTTCTCCCTATTCCTTCGCGAAGGGTCGACCCCGACCAAAAATTGTGCCAGCCAATTAACACCGCCGGCCACCCCAAACCCAACATACAATACCCTCTTGCAGACCCCCAGAAACCTACCATTCCCTTTAAACTCTATAAATACACCTTGTTTGTGTGTTTTCAAATTTTCTTTCCCCCGAAACCCTAAAAGCTAACCTGTGCGCCACCGCGACTTAAGATGACCCGTCCTCTACCGTCAGCCAACTACACCGCCAACTCTACCTACCACAGCCTTCCCTGCACCGCCTACTAGCTAGCTGAGCCACCCATCTCCCTTGTTTCTTCTCGCACGAGCCACCACAGTCATGCGAAGTTCCTTTCCCATCAAACTAAAATCTTTACTCCACAACCTTCGAGCCACCGTCCGCCACCACATCTGCCACTTCTGTTGCCTTCTGCACCACCCAAAAGTTGCTACTAATTCTCCTCCACCTAGCCACAACCTTCTTTTCTCTTTTCTCCTTCTCCTCCCCTCTTTTTCTTCACCTCTTCTATTCGGCCACCACCTCTACCGCCGTGGGGCACTCCCCTTGCTGCGCCACCACCCTTACTTTACTCCTCTCATCCTAGGCTACCACTAGCACCTCAACCTCCACCCTTTCTTCTCAAACCTCAACTTTTCCCCTTTTAATCCACTTTTCCGGCCACCGCCGTCATGCATCATTGCTGGTGCAACCTATCTCTACCGACTTAAGGTGAAACCCTAGACCCTCTCAGCCTTTCTCCCTTATTTATTTAAATTTATTCTATTTTTGTTTCATTTTTCAATATTTATTTGATTATAATTATTATTATTATCATCATCATCATCATCATCATTATTATTATTATTAGATGCAATATTAATGCTAAATTTTCTTGGCAGGGTCAAGAGTAGTCTTAAGTTAATTAAGATCTTAGTTTCAAATTTTGGTCATTTATTTGTATTATTATAAGTTTTATTATTATTATTATTATTATTATTATTATTATTATTATTATTATTATTTATCTAGGGAGGGCCGAAGCCCTAAATTTTAATTAGGATTCATACCTTTGTATTTTATTACTATTATTACTATTTTTACTATTATTAATATTATTATTACTATTATCTTTCTTATTTTTAGTATCATTATAAGTAATAAATGTTATTAATATTAGTATTACTATTACTATTATTGAATAGTACTTTCATTATTTGGAGGTAGGGTCAAAAACCCTACCTTGTAATTTTAGGCTTATATTATGGTGGTGGTTCTTGTTCTTGTTGTTGTTGTTGTTGTTATTATTATTATTATTATTATTATTATTTCTATTAATATTATTATTATTACTAATATTTTATTATTATTAAAATTATTATTATTGTTATTATCATTAGGAGCATTATTTTGGTGAAGGGTAGAAGCCTTTATATCACCATTCGTTTTAAATTACATTAATATTAGTATTAGTATTTTTAGTAGTATTTCGTATAGTTAATTTTAGTATAGTATTATTTTAATTAAAAATCAAGTATTAGGATAAGTTAGTAAATAATAGTATTTTTAGGAGGGAACCTAATTCTAGATTTCCCCCACAATAGGTGAGCCCAGTCAAAGCCCTCAAAAGGTATAGGAGCGTGCTCCAAGATCGGTGACATTTTAGGTAAGGGAGTACTAAGGTCGTTTGTGTATTATGTGTCTTATATGCTATGCATGCCACGTGATGTGAATGAATGTATTCTATTTGTTTTGTGTATATCTATCATATATGCAGCATGATTTGGAGTTAAGGTGAGATTATGCATTAAGTTGTGGCATGTGTATTCTATATATGGATTGTGTTATTATTATGGTATGATGTGGCCCATAAGACATGCATGATGGGGTTATAAAATAATGATGGGGAGCGTAATAATGTGGTGTTAGGGTTTTGCATGGAGTTGTGGGTTGCATGGTGTTAGGGTTTTGCATGGAAATGTGAGATGCATGGTGTTAGGGTTTTGCATGGAGTTAGGGGTTGCATGGTGTTAGGGTTTTACATGGAGTTGTGGGTTGCATCATAGTGTTAGGGTTTTGCATGGTGGTGTTAGGGTTTACATGGCGGCAATAAGGTGTACATGGGAGTGAATGGTTTCCATGGGAGCTAGGGTTTACGTGGAGATAGGGTTGCATGAGAGTAAATGGTCGTAGGGGGGTTAGGGTTTGCATGGGATTTATGGTTAGCATGGGTCGGTGTGGTCAATTAGGGTTTGGAGGATAAGAATAGTAGGAGTCAGTCATGCATGTTTGGGTGAAAGTTTTGAATAAAATACGTAAAATATTAATGATGTAAAGTGGAAGAGTATTGAGTCGGGTCCCACCGATCCACTAGTTAGAAATAGTGGTTAGGACGCATAGTCCTATATGCCTCCAATCCACTGGCTATAATAGTGGTTAGGGTATGATACTCTATATGCCTCCGATCCACCAGCTATAATAGTAGCGGACTCAGAGCTCAATAAACCAAACACCTAAGTTGCTAAGACACTTAAAAGACACTAAGTACTTACAGCGGAACACCATGTGAACTGGGGCCAACCGATCCACTGGTAAGAAATAGTGGTCAGGGTATGATACCCTATGTGTGACCGATCCACAGGCTAATAATAGTGGGTAGGAACATTGCGCCCTCCTTGTCTCTGATCCACCGGCTATAATAGTGGGGGCGTCCGTACTCACATGGATTTGATAAAAAGCATGGTGTGAATCGATTTCAGACAAGAGATTAATTAAAAAATTAATCTGGACTAATTAGGCCTTTATATGTGGGCTTGATCATTTATAAGTGATATAATTTCCTTCATGACCTTATGTGTGACATATGTGGGTTGAATGCATAAGTTGAATATTTCTCTGCATGATTTTTATGTGTTTATATGTTGGCCTTAGTGTTCGTTTACCTTACTCCATATGTAGCATACTGATCACCCCTTTCATGGGTGTTATTCATTCACATGAGCAGAAGGCCCGTCTGATGTGTTGCAGGTAGGCGATACGTTCTTTGATGCCATTGATATCTATGGGACATCAGGTGGGGCTGAGTGATGACTTTGGGCTGGATCGGGACCTGGAGTGGCATGGCCATTTTCCATTGAGATTATGAGTCTTCAAAAACAATTTTTTTTACTGTTGCTATTTTTCCTCTCTGAATAACAATAGTTATTATTTCAAATTATGTAAAGACTTATGCGTGCTCTAATTTCCGTGTTTATGAACCTTGGTTTATTTAATGATGTTATGTGTAGTTTTTCTTAGCCTTGGCACTTGGTACTGGAACGGTAGGAGTGAACCGATCTGGTATTAAGTGTGGCAGTAGCATCCTTAGGTTTTACGATTTTTAATTTATAAGCCTTGTTTTTAAAAAAAAATGTGTAAAATTTTGGGGGTGTTACATGGCAGATCAACAATGTGCCTTCTATGCTAATTAGAAATCCATTCCCCATCTATTTGTACATTGCTCAGCAATGGGGGCATTGTTCACACAATCTGCCGTCTCAAGAGACTCAGACATACATCCATTAGATGGAGCATATTGCTTAAAGATTTCAATTTCAATCTTGGTTGATCGAGGACAGAAATGATCCTTTTACGAAGTTTACTTGTCATAGCTATCTACGAGATATGGAAGGCTAGAAATAACAAAATTTTTAACAATGTCTCTTGTAATTGGAATACTCTTATCAAGTCCATTGCCATAGGTATGTCCCGTAGATGTTTATATGGTCATTGGAACTCTAAGTATAGTCATAGGATTCATGTAGTTGATGCTTTTTGGTCTCTAGCCTGTAACACCTTACTTTCTTCCTAGCAATAAAAAAATATATTATTTTGAAAAAGAAAAAAAAAAGTGATCATAATATGACTATACAATATATTGTTATCATTTATTATATTGTAAATATTAGAGACCATCATAAGATTACTAGTACAGATAAACAAAATAAGAATATTAGATGTACTTTATTTTCATAACTAATTAATAAAGATATTTATAAATTTTAACAATAAAAACATTGTATGATTTAATCTAAAAAAGATATTTATCATTTATTATCATTTATTTGATTACTTGAAAAAGATAATTTTATAAAATAAAGTGGATCATAATATGACTATACAATGTATAATTATTATTTATTACATTATAAATATTAGAGACAATCACAAGATTTTTAGTACACATAAATAAAATAAGAATATTATATGCGTTTTATTTTTACAAGTAAATAATAAATATATTTATAAATTTTAATAATAAAAATATATTACATGATTCAATCTAACAAATATATTTATTATTTATTATGATTTATTTGATTACTTAAAAAAGATAATTTTATAAAATAAAGGTCACCATAATATGACTATATAATATTTAATTATCATTTATTATATTGTAAATATTAGAGACACTCATAAGATTACCAGTATAGATAAATAAAATAAGAATATTAGATGCGCTTTATTTTAACAAGTAAATAATAAACATATTTATAAATTTTAACAATAAAAACAATTGTATAATTCAATCTAACAAAGATATTTATCATTTATTTGATTACTTGTTTATTAAATTATTATTATGATTTCTTAATGTTGTATTTTTGTGTTGAAAATTTGATTAGGGTATCATTAATAAATAAGGATGTCTAGGGTAAAAGTATTAAAAATAAGTATAATTAATAAAAACAATTTATTTTTATAAGTTTTAAATGAATTATAAAATATATGTAATTTATTATTATTATTATTATTATTATTATTATTATTATTATTATTATTATAGATTTTGATGCCTGGTCGGGTCAACATTGGGTTGGGTGAATGTTGGGTCGAGTCAACATCGAGTCAAGTCAACGTCGGGTCGGATCAATCTCGGGTTAATTTTTATCGGGTTAATATTGGGTCGGGTCAGTGTCGGGTCAGATTTAGATTAGGTTGGGTCGCTAAAATTTCGAGTTTTATCGGGTCAGGTCAGATTGGGTGGGTGGGTCGGGTCAACTTTTGATGGCTCTAACGATGGACATGGTGGTTTTTTCATAAATTTATTAAACTTTTTTTTAAATAATGTACATCTTAATTAATAAAATACACATATTTCATATATAAATACATATCTTTCCTAATAAAATATACATTTTATCTAATAAAATACACATCTTTCTAATAATAGATACAGATAACTAAATATGTATTTTTATCATAGGATGTGCATTTTTATATTAAAATATATACATTGATCAATATAAAATGCGTACTCACCATTATCAAATGTGCATTTAAAATTATAAGATGTGTATTCGCCTTTATAAGATGTGGATTATATGTTAATGAGATGTCCATCTGTCAATAATAGGTGTGTATTTACAACTATAAAATATACATCTATATATATATAAAAACTGAGTTGTCTAGCAGACAATATACAGACAAATTTTCCCGCCTAAACTATATCAATTATTACTAATCATTAATTACTGTTGCCATATATTATTGCTAATTATTATTATTGCTAATTAATAAGATGTAATAATTAATATAACTATTCATCTCCTATGTACATTAAATGTATATAACTATTCATTTGCTACACATATGTCAAACAATTAATTTTAACAAAGTATTAACTATATATTTTCTAATCAAATATTTTCTTAATTAATTATCTGAACATATGTAGAAAACTATTCATTTCCTGCGTATTAATTGAATTTTCGGATTATTCATCTCTTGCATATTAATATATAAATAATTAATACAGCAAAGTGCATATTCATTTGTTTCACATGCATATATCCATTAATACAATGACTATTTATCTCCTATGTGCAGCAAATGAATATAACTATTCATTTATTGTACATATGTCGAACAACTAATTTTAATAAAGTATTAATCAAATAATTTTTTAATTAATTACCTGATCATATGCGGTCAACTATTAATTTCCTGTGTATTAATTGAATTGTCAAACTATTCATATCCTACATATTAATATATAAATAATTGATAAATAATTAATACATCAAATAAAGTGTATAAACCAGTCGACCAACACATATGCATCTGCTGTCATTAATACAATACTACTAGCAAATACATATAACTAATTTTAATGAAGTATTATTGTTATTTTTTTAAGGTTAGATCAATATCAATCAAATATGATGATGATGATGATGATGATGATGATGATGATAATAATAATAATAATAATAATTTTTTATAATAATAATTTTATTATTTATTATTATTAATATGACTATTATTATTAATATAACTATAATAATTATAATTATTAATATAACTAATACTAATATAATTATTCATATAATTTTGATAATTTCTATTATCATAATTTATAATATAATAATGATAATTACTATTATGATAATAATGAATATTAATATAATTGATTATTACTATTATGAATATTATCATGATTAATAATATAATTATTGTTAAAAAAACTAATAACAGAACAACAACATTGGTTATTATAAAAAAATAGAGTTGTTTGGCAAACAATATACAGACAAATTTTTCTACCTAAACTATACCTATTATTACTAATCATATAGTATCACTGCCATATATTATTACTAAATAATAAGGTCAAATAAATGATGAAATACTCCTGCGTATTAATTGATTTGTCAAACTATTCATCTCCTACGCTACATAACAACAAAATGATATTCATCTCCTGCATATTAATTGAGATATTCATCTATTGCACATATGTCGAACAACACATATTAATCAAGAATTTTCTTAATTAATTATCTAAAAATATGCAGCAAACCATTAATCTCCTGCGTATTAATTGAGTTGTAAAACTACTAAATATATGAATGTAACTATTCATCTACTGCACGTATGTCGAACAACACATATTAATCAAGTATTTTCTTAATTAATTACTTGAACATATGCAGCCAACTATTCATCTCCTGCATATTAATTGAATTATCAGACTAATGAATATATGAATGTAACTATTCATCTCATGCCAACAACAAATTCATATAACTATTCATCTTTTGTCATTAATAAAGCACAACTATTCATATCATATATGCAATAAATGTATATAACTATTCATCTGTTAGACATATGTCGAACAATACATATTAAACAAATATTAATTAAGTATTTTATTAATTAATTACTTGAACATATACAGCCAACTATTCATCTCCTATATATTAATTAAATTGTTAAACTATTTATCTCTTATATAATAATATATAAATAATTAATACACTACTCGTGCATTGCACGGGAAAATGTAACTAGTTTATTATATAAAGATACATATTCTTTCAAATAACATATGTATTCATCCGTATGTTGTTTTATGAATGAATAGTGTATTTTTATCTAGAAAATGTGTACTTGATTGCATAAGATGTGTGCTTATTTGATAAGATATATATTCTTGCTAGAAAGACATAGATCTATATCTTAAAGATGTGTATTGTTTAAAATAAAAGTTTACTAAATTTACAAAAATGCCACTATGTCTATTGTATTAGTAGAGAGTTGTGTATTTTGCCATAAAAAATATATATTTATGTGTAATAGATAAGCATTATACGTAAAAAGATACGTATTTTGCAACCCTACTCCTAAATATTCAAAACAAAAAAATGTCACCGCCTAATGCATCATATGCCTTGCTACCATAAGCTAGGATTGTAAATAAATAAAGTATGCAGGGTTTTTTTGGTTCAGCTAGTTAAGTGACTGGTTTGGCTCGACTCGACTCGTCTATTAATTTAAATAAGTCGAATCTGGACTTTATTTTTAAATTTATTCGATCAACAAATCAAATCTAAGCATGAATGATTTATATTGGAGCTCATTTACTATACAAAAGCTAGCAAACTTGGCTCATTTGCTACCAATGTTTATGAGTTGGCTCAACTTGTTAAAAATAAGTTTAATAAATTGAGTTAAAACCTATTTTTTAAGCTTAATTGTTAAAGGGGATGAACCCTAACCCATCTTTGCTGACTTAATAATAATACCAGCATGATGCAAATTGCCCTTAATTTAACATTCTTCCACTAAGCTACTATGCATGCGTATGCGTGTCTATATATAGAAAGATTTTCAAGCCAGAATCCAAGCTTATTACCTGCTGCACTGTAGTTAGCAAACCATGACCTTTCCAAAGTCTTCCCAAAAAATGTTCAGGCGGCAAAGCATAGTGTTGTTTTTTATTCTCATCTTGATTTTATCACCTCAACTCTCCGAATCGAGGGTTCTTCATGGTATCATTGCAGATGGTACTCCTGCGACAAGACTATCCCGAGCACTGGTTGAGAAACATGGCAGTAAGGCTGGTGATTATGCACGTGTACTACAATATGAAGAAGAATCAAGCAATGCCCACGAAGACTTAAACAGAGCAAGTCCTGGAGGACCTGATCCTCACCACCACTAAAACCATCTATGTAAGGAGAGCTTAAAGAATAAGTTATATGTTTTAAATTTTGCTTGTATAACAGTCGTTTTGATGTACTTTGGTTGATCTCGTCGTCTTGATTTCAGGAACGATCTGTACTAAAAGTAACTATGGAACGTGTATGTTGTTTGCCCCTTTGATTAGCTCCTTTGTTGTTCAAAGAAACTGGAACTTGATTGTGGTCGTATGACATCAAAGGGCAGAATTTGATAATAACTATGTGTAGTAGTACGTAGTCAGAATACTTCAAAATAAACACTTTTATTTGGTCCGTATCACAATGCATTTTGGTACATCAAATACACGAAAAACGGTATTCTGGCAGGAACAAGCACTACATGCTTATATGAAACTTCAGGCTTGGTTCCCGTTTAATTGAACTCGAACTGTAAACAGCTCAAAGTTTTACGGTCTATTTGGAAGAAACACAATGAAAGGATTTTGGAGAATAGATATAGCACTTTTTTTTTTTTTTTTGGTGGTACCGAAAGACAAGACTTTATTGCTACCAAAATTCATCGCGGTGAGTATACCCTCCAAGAATCCAAAAACTACGAAAAAAGAACTGTATCTTAGAAATAGTAACCATGCTGCAATTTTAATTTGATTCTCTTCATAATGGGCTTTCCATCAAGGCCGAGAAAGGAACCTTGAACGTGGCCTGGAGTTCCATGGCGGTGTTGAAAGGAAGTCTGGAGAATGGTTTGCATATCCTACAAACTCCAGGTATACATGCAGTTCATGTGACACAAGATAGCGCGAAAGTAGCCACGAAAAGGTGTCAATGCCATGGCATTACATGTTGGCCCATGTAAATGACAAAGGACTGAAGTTTATTAGCAACATTTGTTTGCTTGGTGATAAAGATTTGTAGGAACATGATTTCTGTGAAGAATGAGTAATGCCATCGGAAATGATGGTTGACATCAGCACTCATAGATGAAGAAACTTTTCAATATCAAACTTCTGCAATCATCATCCCGTTATAGACAGGAACAAGAACTGAAGTTAGGTTGCCCGTGTCTTAATATTTCATCGGTGCAAACACTTAAGACCAATATTCACAAATATTCAAGATTACAAGATTCAAGCAAGAAAGATGCAAGACCTCAAGATTTGGGAAAAGATAGTTAATGTACTATTTATAGAATCAAGAAAGATACAAGAAGGATGAATCGGTCTATACAAACCTCTTGAATTACAAGATCTCTCTTTTCTTCATCTTCTCTTAGAGTTCCATGACTATAAGAGAGAAAAACCCCAAAATAGATATGACAAGGTATATCTATAAATGCAACATGAAATAATGAGAGTAATATGGTACAGAAATCGTGGCATCCAGCATACAGCAGCTAGCATTGATTTCCTTTAGTGCTTGTAACCATCAAGACTTATGAACTTTCATATCTATTAGATACCTCATTAGTATCACCAAGATCTTGTAACTCTCCTCGGTGTTTCTTTGACTAATTGTGTTTATAACTCCTCTTTGGGAAATCTTTTTTGAAGTTCTCCTTTTTGTAGTAAAAATATTTCTAGAACGATTTAGATTGTGGCTTTGATCGACTTCTCTTAGCTTTCTTGCCTTTCTTCACAGTTCTCTACCTAACAACATCATCTTTCTACACATTCTACATCTTCATTTATTTTGAAGTCATTGTAGTAATAATCACTTAATCCTCTTCATAGTATTCACGAAATGCTCATACTTGTCAAAGGGGAAAATAATTAACAAGATTTATTACAATTGATAAAATTGACAAATTAATATAATGCAAGCAAACTAAAAAAGACACCTCTAGAACTACTACACAATTGTCCACATAATCATATAATCATAGGATTGCAAGCGAAGATTAGGTTTAGAGGTTATGGACATTAAAATAGGTATAAAATTGAATCAAAACCATAAGTTTAGGAATTACCTTACCTCGTCATAAAGCGAATAAGGTTTTAGAAATGATGGTGGATATCGTAGTTATGGATCCAAATACCAATTAGTCACCTTTGCTCTAGTGACAATTAAAGATTGGTGAGGCAGGAGTTGAACCAAACTGTCTTTAGCTAAGAACTAGTTTGAATTCTATAAGGTATAAATGAAAATTGAATGGAAAGAATCACAATATCAAATCAATATTCATTCAACCCTTGACAAGTGAAAATAGATAGGAACAAGATTTCAACAATTTTGCAAGAATTTGAAGAGCATTATGACAAACTCAAAGTATATCGATGCACAACAGAGAAAATGACATTAAAAATGGAAGATCGACACCAGAATATGTAGGATAACAACAAAACTTGCAAATCAACACTAAAAAAACAAACTGATTGACCAACTCGCACTCTAATACCAAATGACACAATACTAATGAAGGAATCATTGTAAATAGATGAAATTTGTAGAAATTCAATATGGAATCAAACTAATCCCAAGCTAAAATCAAAGAATGAATGCGATATGAAAAGGAAAATCCCTCAATTGAACCAATCAAGACAAAAAGATCATGATGGTGGTGTGAATCTTGCAAGGAAAACTAAGAGAGAAGGAAAAATGACCTCTAGCTAAGTTTATTCACTCATAATTTTGATTACAACTAACTAAAATTTACACTAAAGGATGAGGGATTTATACAACTATATAAGAAGAGCTAAATCATTAATGAAAGCATACCAAAAATGTCTCAAGATGAGAAACCTAAGAACATAAAGATTTTCCCATAGAGAATACCCTAGTGGCTACTCAACTAAATGCAAAGAAATAACATAACATGTTGGATATATGCCAGCCAAAATAATGCAAACTAGGCCTAAGCAAATAAAGCCCATTAAAATTTTGTTATAAATGTAACTAAGACTAATTATAGACTAATTAGATTATTTTCCTAGAATCACCATATATCCCAATACTACCATATTATCCAAAAAAGGCAATCTAGAAAACAAAAATCCTGAACAACTAAGCAACAATCTTAACTCAATATAAGTATAATTTCAATCTCAGTCCACAATAATATCCTCATCAATTTCAATCCTCCAAAAATCATAATAATAAACTAAATTAGAATTAATAATACTCATAATGTTATAGGAAATATTTAGACTAAAATTCAAGCTAAAAACAAATAACTAGCCTATAAAGGTTTGCATCACAAAGGTTGAAGATGAACGTATGATAGTTATTGGGAGAGTCCTTATCATCTACAAATTTGATACGCAATAATGTATGGAAGATTTTAGCTTACATAATCAAATATTAAACCTTAATTTTGAGATATTATAATCATCATATTTCTTTATTTAAAACTTTTTTTTGTCTTAATTCAATGATTTGATAAGATATGATCATATCTTAAATTTTTTAGGGAAAAAAACAAATATTTTTGTGATTATCATCATCATCCTCATTTGGAATATAATTTTATTTTTCCTAATTTTTTAGATTTGATCTAATATATTCTTATATTATATATTATAGACCTTGGTGGTACATTTTTATCATACCTTCCAACTGAATAAATTTGTAATCTTTCTTCTTGTGTACATAAAGATGGTTGTTGAACCAAAAGAGATTTGTGTCCTCTAATTTTCAATGATTATATCATAAACTCGAAAGCACGTAGCTAGATGATTTCGACATACAAAATAGGAAGTTAGACATAACCACCATACATATAGGCATAATTACTATAGATATAGGATATAATCATCATGAAACTAAGACATAATCACCATTTATTGTGTATTATCTATTTTTATTATGTATTTTTTGTTTCCCTAGAATAATATTCACACTAAAGAACATAATCATCTTGGAAATAATATATAATAACTATTTAAATAAGACATATATCATATGAATAGGACATATTTACCATAAGCTATATAACTTTATATATTAAACTAGCTATAATAATATTTATAAGTGTTAGTACTTAATTACATGATAAAACCTTTAAATATAAAACATAGTTAAGCACTATTACTATTTCATGATTTAAATTACTTACAAGCTATAATTTTTCATCTAATAAACATGTACTCAATATAAAAATTGAATCTTTATATAGCCAAAAAAATTCATATAACATGGTTGCATGTGATTATTATGCCCACTTTAGTAATTATCTAGTTATAGAGTGGTGATTGTAGTAGTATAGTAATAATAAAAATATTATTATTATTACTACTATTACTACTACAATCACCACTCTATAACTAGATAACAGTAATAATAATAATAATAATAATAATATTATTATTATTATTATTATTATTATATTTTGAGTAATTAATAGTGATAATAATACTATAATACTAATAAGGATTTAATATTAATAATAGAGATAAAGTTGGTGATTATTGCATAATAACTTGGTGATTATTAATAATAGAATAGTAATTATCATATTATTTGACTCGTAATTTTCTTAGGTGAAGTTGATGATTACGCTATTAAAAAGTGGTGATTATCTCTAGTAACGATGGTGATCATCTAATATTATATTGTTGATCAATTCTTATTCCTAATATTACAATTATTACTATACAATTATAATAGCTATAATTATAGATATAACTGTATTAATTACTTGTGCACGCAAATAGAATGATGATTATCTATGCTTAACATATGATTATTAACGCTGGTATATGCAAACACAATTTGAATAAACAACCACAAATTATTTCATTACTAGCATTTCATTTCGTTCTTTATACAAAAAGTTCATTAAATTCTTCATCTACTCTTCGGTTAATCAAAATTAATCATTACATGTAAAATCATGTTTACTATTGTTATTTGGTTTCACTATCAATTTATTTTCATTAATTGTGAAGTTTGTTTTGAAATTTGGTGGTTTTAAATTGATTATATGGTTTTTGTTTTTAAATAGACAATAATATTTAGAGTTTGGATCAAATTCCCATCTCTTAACAAATGAATATTGAAGAAAGTTGTGTCTTGTGTGCTTAAATCAAGCATATATTAGGCATGCGACAATGAGAGAAGAGAAAAGGCTCCATATTTATATATGTAACTAAATATGGTAATTTTTCCCATGAGTTCAAGAGCCCGTCAAAGATTTCTTATTTTGGTATGGGTTTAGGGGGAAAGTTTATGGATCGGGTCAAGTTCGGAGATTTTTATAGGGATGGGTTTGAGATTTTTGTCCCCGTACCCATCCCGAATAATTTATATAGTTATATATTACTATCTTTATAGAATATAAAGTAAAAGTATATTATAAAAAGATAAGATTGGAAATTAGGGTTAAGGTTGGGTTTTGATAATCAAATCAAATTTCAATGTAGGAAAATAAATTGGTAATAAAAAATAAATTAAATATCAGATTGGATATAAAAATTTAATCACCAAGGAGATTTCGTCGGAAATTTTTTGATAAGAAAAAAATAAAATTTAGAACGCATTCATAAAATATTTTTTCTTATCGGATTTAACAATAGGATCAGAGTTTATATTCCACACCCGTCCCATTAACATTCCTATAGGTAATTCTAATATTTTTTTATTAATTTAAAAACAGTTTAAAATGTTCAAGACATGATTCCAATCTTTTTTGGTCCAGTCAAACTTCAAGCCTAAATTATCCGGTCGATTCAAACTAACATCTAATAATCGATCCGGTTTTCTATATCTATATTTTATAATTTTGGGCATTCGAATCATGCTGATCCAATGCTTTTGTTTCTCTTTGTGACCGAGAATCCCACAAATGACTGAATTCAACCCAGTTACTTGTACCTATCCAAAAATACAAATAAATATCATTTAATTCTTCTATCAGCCGAGCATTACCGATCAGAGCCGCAATTAGGATCAGCCTATTTTTTTGTTATGATCTTATTCTATGCCAGTGCAAAAGCAAAATTGGCTGACCATCGCCGCCTCGCACAATACTGAAAATGAAACGATAGTGGCCTAATACATAAGACTACACTTTCTCCCAACTAATTCAATAGTGCTAATTTTCTGAATTGAATCACTGGCTACAACCCGACTGTGGTACGAGACAAGGAAATGTGGTGTCAGCTCATCAGATCTAACAAATGAAGAGCAATGTGCGATTCCCACACCATCAATATCGAACCAATCCAATCAAAAGAAGAAAAAAATAATAAATAAATGAAAATAGGTGGGACTTCCGCTGATCAAAATCAATTGAATCAACGCAGCAATGCTTTAATTACATTGCCACGGAGAAATTGTTTCAATTTCATAAAGTTATTTCTGTAAATGAACAGTATTGAGCCGATCGGACAGTACTGTTGGAACACTAAACCCTATAGAGCTATCTGAATGACAATAATCTATTCCCATTTTTATGTACGACGGAAGTGAGTATACTAGATTGAATTCTACCCTGTGGCTGGATCTTTTTCCGCCGAGAAACTGAAGCGTCTCTGGCCCAAGTAGCTGTGGATGAATGAAGATTTGGATAAATGAGATTAGAGATGTCTTCAAGAGGCTTCCTGATTCTTTTGCTCTTGCCATTGAATTTTGAAGATTTCATTCGCTTTAGATCCACTTGCTTCAAGCAACCAGCTGGAGCGACGTTCTCTTTGGATTCTTCGTCACCGCTGCAGCGCGAGAACGCAGCCATTTACACCGGAATAGTAGAGAGAGAGAGAGAGAGAGAGATGAAGCGGGTAGGTAAAGAGTAGCGAGAGAGGTGATGACTGGTGCCGCTGCTTCAGTGCTGGTGGTGGCGGTGGCGGTGGAGTGAGGACGGGGGTATTTGTAGTGCTGAAACGGATGGGGTGAAAATGAAATAGCGGGGCCATGAAAATGTTTTGAAGTTCAATATTTTTCGTTCGTTCCTCTCTTTTGGGAGGAAGTTTTTCATTTTGGTCATAGGATGCCTGTGAAATGTGAATCTAAAATTTTAGGGAGGGAGGGAAAGAGGGAGACGGGGTAGCGTTTTAAGTCAGTTTAAATACAATTAGCAAATAAACCATTTCCGCTGACATTGGAGAGACGTGCGCGCGTTTTCTGTTTTCGAACGCTTGGAGAGATGTGTGCGCGTTTTCTTTTTCGTCCTCAGTCTGAACTCTAAACATTTTCTAGACTCTAGACAGAGGATGGCAGCGCCTGCGCCCTCTACAGTTTCATTTTGGAGTGGAGCGGTAAATTATGGAGGCCAAGTGTACTATAATTTATTCATCCGTGGGCGAGATTTTATTTAAATTTGAAAATAATAATATACATAATATTCATTTAATATTAAATATGACATTCATTATTTGACAAATAAGTTGCAATAAATAAAATTTAAAATATAAAAAAAAAACATGTGAAAGATATAAAAACAAGTATCCATTACCCAAAATCTTATTAATATTTTATCAAAAATATATATTTTTTAATATAAAATTTAATAATTTTAGTTCGAACTAGTTCGCTCTCGATCCGGTCTCAATTTTAATTTTAAGAAATGGAAGTTCTTAACCAAGGTTTGGTCTGATTTTAGATCGATACATACCCTTTTATATATATACAAATTAAATACAAAAACGGATTATTTAAACCACCACCTATATCTAATCTATACTATTATATTAAACTAATGTTTTCTAAGTAACCTTTGGTGATGAAAATTTTCATGAAAAAATAAATTAACAATCGGCTCAATTAGTTAATTACTCAATAATATAACAATATTATCTAATTAAACATTATAAATAAATAACAACTAATTAAAGTATCACTACCACTCGTAAGATATAACTTTCATCCTATCCTCCCTTTTACCTTCCTATATTTTCTCCTAACAAAATATGCAAATAAAAGAAAAAATAAATTTATCTCTCTCCTTCGGGCACACATACTCAAAAACTTTCCCCAACCTTAAATTTACCAAAATGAAATGCAAAACAAAACAAAAAATTACCACATATATTACCTGAGTACATTGGAGGTTAAGGAAAAGGTTAATTGATTACAAGCATTAAAAATGAAAAATGTAAATGATAGCCTTAAGGGCTATAGGTAATAAACTAAATACAGAAATATTTATTAAGCAATAATATTCATTTATGTATTTATCATATATTTTCAAATTAATAATATTTTAGGAATGAGCCCTCAAAGCTATATCATTAGCAAAACCTTTTTTTAATTATTTTTTCTGCTCAATTTTTTATCCATATTTTATAGAGTAAAATATGCCTTTTTAACTATTTGAGATGATTGAAATGGCAAACTTAATTATGTAACATAGATTATGAACTTTAAATTTCAAATTCAGGGTTGTGGATGAATAATATATCCTCTCCTTACCAATATGATAGCTGGAGAAAGATAATAACCTTTTTTTATTTTGTATTTTTTATTGAAAGACTTTAAATTTATTGAGGTTAAATTTGAAAGAGGAGTAATTTGATGCTAAAATGTAGAAAAGTTATCAGAATTTTTGTAGGTTGATATCTGATGAATTTAAATTTTTTATTTTTAATTAATTAATTAATTAGTATGATAGTAATACACACACACACACACACACACACACACACACACATACTATTATACTTGCATGTGATGTATAGAATTTGAGCATTTTGATTGGAAATTATGTACCATATATTTTCATATAATAAATTGAACGGTGTAGTAAAAACAATTAATAATAATCATATTATGATTATGTACTACCCCAAAAATGGTTTTTAATAATAGTTTTTAAATAAATTTAATAGCAGTTCCCAACTGTGATCAAATCATGCGTTATTAAATTTTTAATAACGGTTAAAAAAAGTCATAAAGAAATAAAAAATTGCACTAAAATTTAGCGAACAGGACATATTTTAATAACGATTCTAAGATATAACTGTTATTAAACTTAGTGTTTTAGCAACGATTGTACACTATAACTATTATTAAAATGTATGGTTTTGACAACAGTTATTTGATATAACCGTTATTTTTATGAAGGTTTTAATAACGGTTATTCATCATAACTGTTGTTGAATCTTATTTTAATAATAGTTTTCATTAAAATTGTTATTAAAACTATACTCTCTTTTTTTTAAATATATATTGTGTAGTTTTTTCTATCCCACATACACAGATGTATATTTAATTATATACCAAATTTGCAATCTATAAAATACGACCAATAACTCTAGAATTTCATAAACATACCAGAAAGTTTGGTAGCTCTACACACTCCAAAACTCAAAGTTCATGGATTTACATTCCCAAACTCTATAATATACAAAATCTTGTATATGTATATGTTGGTGCAACTCAGTCTTTACATATATTTGTATAGAAGAACATAAGATATTACAGATATAAACCTAAAATGCATGCATAGATATATAATATTGAGCATGTAAATGCACGAACTTGGTCCATTCCTCTCTAACTTCATCAATTTCCTCATCATCGTATTTCTGGCCTCGTGTCTACTCATCCTTGAAAAAATGCAAATTGATGCCATTCAACCTTTTGGTTATATATTTTAATAATAAATAAGTCATAGATTAACTATATAATGAAAAAAACATGGGAAAAGAATCATACATGGATTGGATCTATATTCATAGATCTTTTCTTGAATATGTGATCCATTAATCTATAAATATAGTATCCACAATCATTACCATTTTACTATTTCGAGACACTATAAAATGAATTAAGTTAGATTGTTGTTGTATTAGATATTATATGAAATTGAAATAAAATACAAAATATCAATATTCCTAGTTACCATTACGGACTCATATTTAAGATTCTTTGGGTCTGAAACACCATTTCGGCCCCTCCTCATATACGTCATCCCTAGTATCCTATATAATAAATAAAGGTCATACACAATATTGTAACTTTATATACCTAAAAATTATATAAGAGGATACATGTATTAATAAATTAATGTGAGTAAGAAGTATACTAACATGTCAATTAAATGTTTTCCTTCAAAACGAATGACAGCAAAAGAAATGGGATAATTTCGGAGGGAATAAAAAACATGTACTTTATTTTGATTGGGACGGACGACATACAAAACCCAATGTTCATTAAAGAGGTGAGGGATGAGATAAATGCTTGTTGTTGTGCCCCTCACTCAAGATGCAATTCTCTACATAGTTTATATGCCTACTCTCACTGATTTTTGTATGATAAGATATGTAGTATGGATACACAAACATTGTATAGGACAACATCCCCTCTGCCGCAATCCAACATAAGGATTACAATAATAATACATATTTATTAATAATCAATAACTCATAAAATTATACAAATAAACAAAAAGTGTTATAATATATGATATGAAATAATACTTACTTAACATATACGGTGACGCTCGTTGTTGACATTCATTCCAACTTGTAAAATTCGCTAATAATTTCCACCGATGCCATGTATATGGCATCGTCTCTCCCACCATACTCAGTAGGACAATCAATTATAATTAGATCACTACCGAGGTAGTTTTGGGTGCACAAATACAACATTGCCAGTGTAGGTGGTGGTCAGTAGTGTTCTTGTATAGCTTGGTTGTCCTCTAGAGATGGGATATTCTGTGGGGCTACCGATATTTCTGATCTGGCTCGTTTTCCTTTCTCGGTTCCCTCTTTTTTTTTCTCCTTCCACTAGTATTTTTTTTCCTTTGACTTAGGAGCCTTCTTATTTTTTGATCCCTTAATTTATAGTAATAAATACAATGCTATTTTCATATATATATATATATATATATTAATAAGGTATAAACAATGTATAACGTGTTTGTATTAACATGGATGGAGGATGTCATTACCTCTTAAATTGTAAGATAAATCATGTTTGTGGGCCAAGGCACAAAGTTTCCATGAGCTTCAAACATTGTTGTTGCCTCATCGCCTTCTTTGTAACAAAGTAATGGTGCATCTCCAATTATTAGAATTCCAATACATACGAGTCTGCAATTTGTAGCCAAGATAAAACCACGGACCGCCAGCATTTCAATACCATGGGAAATGCGTACCCTTCCTTTTGCCAAAAGAATTAAGGGGTCTTTACCTACCAAATCACATTTATGCAAACCTTGCAATATAAGTATAACTGTATTGTAAATTATTAATTTGACGTATTGTTAATTAGTGAGTTGACACTTGATGCATTTTATATATATCAATTCATAGTAAAATACGCTTACCTTGGGAAGAGAATAAAAATGTGTATAATCTTCACAACTGTCTCTAAAGTTATTTATATTGGGTATATGAAGAGGATCATGTACATCTAAATTAGATGGCTTAAACCCTTGAGATTTGATGGATGCCAACTCTTTCTCTATTGTGGCCATCCATTCAAATGTTAGATTTAACTTTTGTGTCGGGAAAACCACTTGGTCATGGTTTTTTGGGGTCCAGGGGATTGACCCCAAAGGTTTGTTCTTATAACCCCTAACCCAAGACCCTTGTGTCTTCCTGGGTATTCTTCAATTCCCGTCACTTGAGACACAATTCTATATTGATCTAAATACTCTACAACATCTTATGTCTCAATTTCATCATGTAATATATAAATAAACATAATATCATGGTTTATTTTCTCTAAGAAAAATAACTATGATTAAGGATAGCTTCAAACTTATAATTCTTTTGGTAACGTTATGTACATCTTCATTAATATATCCTTCTTTTGTTGCTCTAACCTTCTTTCATAATGTACTAATATTGATGGATAAGGTATATGGATCCTTGTCCTCGGCTAGGAGCTATAATTCCAAAAGAATGAGTAATTATATTAGTATAGCTGATTATAACACTCTAAATATTATAATGTGAACACATTAATCAAAAGGTCATACCAACTCTTCTTCTAGGCCTGCATAGTCTTTTCAAGCCATATTATGGTGGTATATATTGCCCTTGGTAATTTTTTTTATTCCTAGCACTTTTCTCCTATATTATAAGGCAAATATGTATAATCAGTTATTTAAATATCAATTTGTGTATTCTTAATCAAAAAGGGTAATTTTTAGTCAACAAATACCTTAAACTCCTCTAAACGACAGTATGCAATGAACTGATCCCAACTTTCTTGATAAATAAACCCATAACTCTTAGGGAGCTTTGTGCGTAAAGCACCATCCCTTTTTCTATACATTTTTTTTATTTTCCAAATATGCCCTCAATATTCTTAGACATTCACCACAATGTCTAAGAGTCCACTTCTTTCTCTCCTCTAGGGGATGAAGACTCTCTGCAAAGTAATACTTAAATATGTATGTCAATGTCATTATATGTTAATCAATAACATGTAACATATTAAAATATGAAAAATAAAACATATCACTTACTGTCACTTCTTACCAAATATTTTCCTTATGACATTTTGGAACCTGCTTTCAATTGTTGTAGGAGATTGGAACACGATTACGAGTGACGAGTGAAATGTATGTCAGAAACATGTCAGCATACTCGCCAATAGGAAGATTATACATGTTCCAACTCAATGGAACTTTTTTTCCTATATTCCTCATGTCTATGATGATTCTCATCATAGTAGGTCCTCTCTTCCCTTCTTCATCGCTAGAGTTCCTATCAATAGTGTGCTTCGCCATATCTTTGTGGAATTTGAATACATAAATTAGTATAATGTATGTTGTGAATAAAGATATACAAAATAAAATATCAATAAAACATTTCATATGTATGTGAAAAAACCAATAATCATATGTAGTAATGATATAGAAAACACAATAATTAAATGTAGTAATGATATGGAAAACACAGGTTACAATATTATTACCTTTATTACCTTCTTTTCCTTCTTTTTTTCTTCCCTCTTTTCTGATTGGTTTCATAATATGATATATATATATATATTACTCCATGATGATCATCCATTACATAGATTTCCTCCTCAATAATGTCTTATCATCTATCAATGATTGATTTTCTTGCACTACTTTGACATACTTTTTATCCCAATTGACATCATTTCATCATCACAATCATTCACACTTCTTATTTTTTCATGCCTAAAACCACAGAACATCTTGTATTGGCAGGATCAGTGACAAAGAAAACTTTTATGGCTTGAGATACCGAGATGAATGGGTCTTGTTTATGGTCTGCCCTATTGAGATCTACTAATGTGAACCCATCTTCATATCTAACCCTTTGACTATTATCAAACCATATGCACCAGAAAATAGGTACTTTGAACATAGTGTAATCTAGCTCCAAAATCCATTTGATGACACCATAATAATTCATATTTGCATATGTTGGATTCTTATCCTTCACACTAGCAATATGCATTGCCTCGACCACTAAATTCACTCTATTTTTCTACATTGTATTTTTCTCATCTTGGTGTTTCATATAAAATGTATATCCGTTGATAGCATAGCTGGCATATGAGAAGACTTCATATCGAGGCATTTGGGATAACTAATGCAGGATTGTAGAATTATATGTCAGGGAATTTCCGATGAGTAGAATGATGCGATCGCTTAGCCAATGTATGAAGAAAAGATTATTTTTATCAATTACCCACTTCTCAGTCTTAAATGGATTTTTAATCCTCAAATAATGCATATTTTCTTCAACATATGGCTGAATATTGTCACTATTATGTAATACATAGAGATCTACTTTACGGAGCATGTTTGCCCAAATTTTTTGCCCCGAATACTTTTTCCTTCGACTTTTTGTGCATGCCGATACTTAATAATATCGATAGTTTCAACATTGGACAAGTAATTTGTGTAAAATTCAATTACTTATTCTATTAGGTAACTCTTAACAATACATCTTTGTGGCAAATGTCGATTCTTTAAATAACATTTTATCAACTTCATAAATCGTTCAAAGGGGTACATCCAGCGTTCATGAATAAGTCCTAACATTTTTGCCTCATAAACCAAGTGAATGATTAGATGCACCATAATATCAAAGAATGATGGCGGAAAATACATTTCAAGTTGGCACAAAGTGATCACAATTCCTCTTTGCAAGACATCCAAACTATCAGGGTGTATGACTTTGAAGCATAGTATATTAAAAAATTAGAAAACCCTAGTGATAGCATTTGGAACACGCTTTGGCAAAATTCCACATATGGCTATTAGCATCAAATGTTGCATTAAAATATGACAATCATGAGACTTTATATTGATTAGTTTCAACTCTTTCATCGGTACTATCCTTCTAACATTTGAATAATACCCTTATAGAACCTTGATACTATTAAATAATGCACAAAATACAATTTTCTCCTTTCTAGAGAGAGTATGGAAAGCCGGTGGTAAATAATTTCTTTTTTCCATTATCTTGTGGTGCTAGTTCATGCCTAATGCCCATTTATTCCATATCTAATAGAGAATTTATGTCATCTTTAGTATTTCATGGAACATTAAGTAATGTGCCAACAAGGCTATCACAAATATTTTTCTCAATATGCATCACATCGAAGGCATGCCTCATGTATAAAGATTTATAATACGGAAGGTTGAAGAATATGGACATATTCTTCCACCCAACTGATGGAGGCTTGTCCTTATTCTTCTTCCCAAAGCGCACCTTCAAAATGTTCATCTTCATATACACTTATCTACCTGTCAACCGGATTAGGGCATACCCTTCTTCTAGTTTCCCATTAAATGCGTTCCTTTTCCTACGATAATGATGATCCCTCTATAAAAATCTACGATGCTCGAGGATAATAGTCTTCCAGTCGTGTGTTAGATGAACAAATGAAGTATTATCCTCACATATCGAGCATGCATAATGACCTTTCACACTATAACTGGACAAGTTACCATATGTTGGAAAATTGCTTATAGTTCAAAATAACATTGCTCTCAAAGTGAAACTTTCCTCACTATAAGCCTCAAACACATTAACACTTATGTCCCATAATAACTTCAAATCATCAATCAAAGGCTCCAAATGAGTAAAGATAGCATCATATACTTTTTTTTCATGTACAACCACGACGATATATTATATATAACCAAAATCACTGGTCAAATACTGTATGTGCCTTGATTGTGTGGATTCATACCATCCGTAAAGAGAGCAAGTCACAAGTTTCTTAGTTCTTCGCCAAATTTAGGAAACAAACCATCAATCATCATCCATTGTGGAGAGTTAGATGGATGTATCAGAAGCCCACCATCTGTCTTTTTATCAGCATGCCATCTCAAGTTCTTCGCATCTTGGACATCATTAAATATCTACTTAAATCTTGGTATTATAAGGAAATATCATAGCACTTTTGTTGGCACCTTATTCTTCTTATATCGTGGTGTTTTGCATTATTCATTAGGATAATAATATAAACATGCATATTCTTTGCAAAATAATAAACAATCATTAGGGTATGCATGTATCTTCTTATAACTCATACCCATAGTTGAAAGGATCTTCTTCGCTTTATAGGTACTATCGGATAGAACGTTATCATCAGGAAGCATTTCTTTCACAAGTGATAATAATTCTATGAAAATCTTATCACTCCATCCATTACCTTTAAGTTGTACAACCTTAAATTAGTAGATAATCTAGTAAACTACTTGCAATCACCGTACAAAAGTCTTTTCAAGTGACTTAATAACTACTTGAACATTTTTGGACAATCTCGGACACTTTCCTCAATCTTCTGAGTCATCTCCTCTAACGAATCACATTCATTGTTGTCAAATGATCCACTGTTATCCCTCTTACCTTCCTCATTATTATATTCAGACTCTATCTTGCCATATCATATCCAACAAGTGTAACTGTAACACCCCCAAAATTTACTACTGAAAAGTTTCGTTTAATAATAAGTGTTAAACAAAAGCGAGATGAAAAGGCTATAAATTCTGAGGGTATTACTACCACACTCAGTACTAGACCGGTTCACTTCTACTGTTCCAATACTAACTGCTAAGGCTAAATAGGATTAACTTTAAACACAATTCGATAATTGAAACAAGCTTTCATAAAAGAAATGATAGTGTTCACCATTCAGAAATCAGAGTGTGGTTAAAGAGAGTTACAACCCAAGGAGTAATTAAATAAGTTTTTTGAATACATCAAACACAGTACGACAGAATATGACTAGAGTAAAACGATACATAGTAAAAGAAAGAAAGAGTCTGACTAGTCATTCTCGATCCCCAACCCAAGTTTAGGCTCAACTCTCGGTCTTGCCCGATGCCTCGTAGGTGTCGTAGGCATCGAAGACGTCGTCCCCTACTTGCACAAACTCACACAGGCTTTCCGCTCGTGGGAATGAGTAGCACCCATGAAACAGGTGATCATTACGCTATGTATTGAGTAAGGTAACCATGCGCTAAGGCCAAACATACAAAAACATACAACATAGCATACATGCTATGATTATATAGGCAGCTCACAGTAATACAAAGGATGAAGGCCGGCTATGGTCCAGATAGGCTTATTCTTTAGATCTCTGGTAAGTATAGTCGATTCACATCATAGTTTTTATCAATCCATGTGAGTGTGGGAACCCCCACTATTATAAACGGTGGACCGGTCATGTAGGGCAAAATGCTCCTGTCCACTATTATTTGCCGGTGGACCGGTCATGCAGGGCAAAACGCTCTTGGCCACTATTATTCATCGGTGGACCGGTCTGGCCCCGACTCACATGGTGTTTCACTATAATTACTTCGTGTCTTTTCCATGTCTTATCATCATTATGTTTGGTTTGTTGAGTACGGAAACCCCCACTATTATAGCCAGTGGAACGAGCATGTAGGGCAAAATGCGCCTGACCACTGTTATTTGCCAGTGGACCGGTCATGCAAGGCACCCTGGCTCCTGGCCACTATTATTTGTCGGTGGACCGGTCTGAGCCTGGCTCAACAATCTTTCTCTTTAAATGGATAGTATCTTATTCGTGTCTTATTCGATAAGCATTTCACCCTTGACATGCATGCTACCAACCTTCTACTTCTATCCTCTCAAGGGGGCCCATTTTATATCTTGAGACTCCTGAGCCCCTTATCACGCCTCGACATCCTTTCCCCCTTACACTTACCCATAATGAAATCCCAACTCCTAAGGGTGTGGGTTAAGGCCCAACACCTCATGACATCAAACTCCACCTACTATCACTTTCTAGGGTTTTTCTTTGAAAACCCTAATTGGACCTATGTGACCCAACTTTCTCTCACTTACATTACCATTACTTCATTTATCCCCCACACCTTATCTCATTTAGATCCAATCCCAAGTCATATTGATTTACCCCTCGATTCCACATGTGACCGAAAAACCCTATTTGGCCACTTCAACCCTAATACATTTCTTCTCCCACAAGTAACCTCTCTCTTTTCACCTAAAATCTCTTCTCTCCCATGGAACCCATACTCACCCCTTATATAATAAATTTTCACTCTTAACTCGTACTCCACTCTCCCTTAATTTTTTTTACTTCCACATTTTTTTCCAGATTAGTGCTTCCTCTCAAAACCCTAATCGGGTCCCTTATACATTCTTACACCAACCTACGTACTAGTTTTCATCCCAAGTCTCCAATCACTCCACAACTTTCCCCATAGCTTATTTACACCCTAAAACAACTTTTCTCACATAAAGATCATCCTCATGCAAGTTTCATCCACCCCATGCAACTCTTGAAGTCCCCATGCAAACCCTAGAATTCCCATGCATGGTTCCCATCTCTTTTTATTTTGGTCATCTGTTCCTCTTTATTTTTCTTTCATGGATCATGAGGTATTTTGGTCAACCTCATATCCCCCTTAGTAAACTCACTTCCCATTTTCTTTATTTTTATCCTTTCATTCCCATATCACATTATCAATCATCCTAGCATGCATGCCCTAGAGGGTCATATCTGAAATGCCCCAAAAATATTTATTTTAGGAAATATAATTATATAAGGATTTATTTGGGAATTAATTTAGTTATTATTTTATTTGGAATAAGAAGGATTTATTTAGGGTAAATTAATAAGAATTTATAAATATTTTTATAAGGGAAAAATTGGGTTTTTTGCTAATTAAAAAGGAATTAAGAAGAAATATTTTTAAATGAAAATTAAAATAGCCTAAAAAGGAGATTTAATATTATTTTATTTAAATATTTTTATTCTAAATACCGAAAATATTCTAATTAATTTATTTAACCCCAAACCACTTAAAATTTCCTTTTTCCTTTTTCCTTTTCCTTTTTCTTTCCTCCTTTTTCTTTCTTTTCTTTCTGTTTCTTTATTTTCTTCTTTTTCTTTTTCTCCCACCGGATTGGGCCTGAGCGCGGCCCAATCCTTCCTCTTTTCCTTCCCTCTCCTGTGGCCCAGCGCCATTCCCCTTATGCGGCAGCCGAACGCTGTGTTTTGGAGCCTGTTTCCTCTGAGACGCCGCGACTCGATTCTCCTCTTTTCCTTTTCCTTCCTGGCCACCGGTTCACCCCCCCTCCTTCCTTCTTCCTCCTTTCCCCTCCGTCGTCGAGCCTGCAACCTCCACCCCCCGAAAATGGTGTCGCCGCCCACGAGGGTTTTGACTGGCCGTTCCTCCCGTCGTTTTCTTCCCCTTGACTCGTAGATTAGTTTGGAATGATTGGTTATCCTCAACTCCCACTCATTTTCTCCCTATTTTCTCTCGAAGGATCAAACCCGACCAAAACTTTTGCTGGCCACCCCAACCCTAGCATAAAATACCCTCCTGTTGACCCCCAAAACCCTACCATTCCCTCTAAACCCTAAAATAGCCTTGATTGGAGTGTTTTCAAAACCTTTTTCTCCCTGAAACCCTAAGAGCTAACTGTGTGCCACCGTGACTTCAGACGAGCCGTTCGCCTCCATTAGCCAACTTCGCCGCCACCTCTGCCTCCCAAATTGTTACTTGCATCACACTCTAGCTAACTAAGCTCTCCACCTCCTTCGATTCTTCTCGCACGAGCCACCATAGCCATGCGAAGTTCCCTATCCATCTTAAAAAATATTTTACCCCGCAACCTTTAAACTACCGTCCACCGCCACATCCGTCGCTTCTACTACCTTCTGCACTACCCAAAAACTTCTTCTAATTCTCCTCCACCGAACCATAACCTCCTTTTCTTTTTTTCTCCTTCTCCTCCCCTCTTTTTCTTCATATTTTCCCCTTTTAGCTCTATTTTCCAGCCAGCGATGTGCACCACCGCTGGTGCCACCCATCCCTGCTAACTCAAGGTGAAACCCTAGACCTTCTCAACCCTTCTTTTCTATTTATTATAATTTATTCTATTTTTGTTCCAATTTTATTCGAATATAATAATTATTATTATCATTATTTTTTTATTAGATGTAATATTACTGATAAATTTTGTTGGAAGGGTGGAGATTATTCTTGAGTTAATTAGATTGTTAGTTTCAAATTTTAGGAATTTATATGAATTATTATAAGTATATTATAATTATTTTATTATTAATGTTAATTATTTTAGGGGGGCTAAGACCTTAAATATTAATTAGGTCTTGCACCCTTGTATTTTTAGTACTATTATTAATATTTTTATTATTATTATTATTAATATTATTATTATCTTTATTATTTTTAATATTATAAGTAATGTACATTATTAATATTATTATTACTATTATTGAATAGTACTTTTATTATTTGGGGTAGGTTCGAAAGCCCACCTTGTAATTTTAGGAGTATATTATTATTATTATTATTTCTACTAATATTATTATTATTATTATTATTATTATTATTATTATTATTATTATTATTATCTTTACCAACATTATTTTGGTGAAGGATAGAAACCCTTATATCACCATTCGTTTTAAATTATATTAGTATTATGATTAGTATTTTAGTAGTATTTTGTATAGTTAATTTTAGTATAGTATTATTTTAATTAAAAACCAAGTCTTAGGATAAGCTAGTATCTAATGGTATTTTTAGGAGGAAACCTAATTCTAGTATTTTTCCCATAATAAGTGAGCTCAGTCAAAGCCCTCAAGAGGTATAAGAGCATGCTCCAAGACCGGTGATATTTTAGGTAAGGGGTGCTAAGGTCATTTGTGTAATATGTGATTTATATGCCATGCATGCCATGTGATATGATTTATTGTGTGTTTCATGTGTATATTGTATAACTATTATGAATGCATCATGATATGGAAGTTGAGGTGTGTTTTGTGTAAATAATTGTAGCATGAGAATGATGTGTATAAATGTGTTATTATTATGGTATGATGTGGCCTTGAGACTTGCATGGTGTTAGGGTTTTGCATGAAGTTGCATGGTGTTAGGGTTTTGCATGGAGTTAGGGTTTTACATGGAGTTTCATGGTGTTAGGGTGTTGCATGGAGTAGTGGTTGCATGGTGGTATTAATGGTTGCATGATGGCATAGGGTTTGTGTGGTGATATTAATTTTGAATGGGAGTTAGGGTTTTGCATGGAAGTTAGGGTTTTGCATGGAAGTTAGGGTCGCATGGGAGCTAGGGTTGCATGGGAGTTAGGGTATGCATGGGTGTTAGGGTTTGCATGGGAGTAGAGTTTACGTGGAGTTAGGGTTTGCATGGGTGTTAGGGGATGTTAAAATTAACTATAGTGGTGGTGGTTAACTAGGGTTGGGTGGTTAACCCGAGTTGAAGAGTAAGCATGGTAGGAGTCTGACTTGCATGCCTTGGTATTGATCTCCGAATAAGATACTTAAAATATTAATTCCGTAAAGTGGAAGATGTTGAGACGGGCCCAGACCAATCCACCGGCATAATAGTGGTCAGGTAGTGTGGTAGCCTGGAGACCGATCCACTAGCATAATAGTGGTAGGGTATGTTACCCTAGTGACCGATCCACCGGCTAAAATAGTGGGGGATGCCGAGCTCAACAAACCAAACCATATATGTTGTTAATATGTGGGAAGACACTAATGACTTACAGTGGAACACCATGCGAGAAGGGGCCAGACCAATTCACCAGCATATAATAGTGGCAGGGCATATACCCTAAGTGACCGATCCACCAGCTATAATAGTGGCCAAAGTGCCTTGGAGACCAATCCATCGACAAAAATAGTGGGTTCTCGTACTCGTATGGACTTGATAAAGAGCATGGTGTGAAAATAAATTCGATAAATGCTTGATGAAGTAAGTAATATGATCTGTATTGAATCATAGAATTTCACCTCAGCATTTATTTTTATCCTATGTTATTATGATTGAATTATATGCTCCTTTATTTTTATGCATTGGTTGTGTGAATTCTGTATGCTGGCCTTAGTGCTCGGTTACCTTACTCCGTACGTAGCATACTGATCACCCGTTTCATGGGCTCTGCTCATTCCTTCGAGCAGAAGGCCCATCTGACCTGTTGTAGGTAGAAGACACTTATTTCAATGCTATTGATGTCTATGGGACATCAGGTGGGGCCGAGTGAAGTTTGGGCTGGATCGGTTCCCGGAGTGACGTGGTCAGCTTTCCATATGATATCATTATTCCTATTTTCCTTATTCATGATTATCACTTTGGAAATAATTTTATTATTGTAGTTATATCTTTTCCTTGAAAAACTAACTCTCGTATTTTGGTTTGTGTAAAGACTTATGCTTACTCTGATTTTTGTATTTATGAATTTGGATTATTAATGATGTTATATGTAGTGTTCTCTTAGCCTTAGCACTTAGTACCGGAAGGGTAGGAGTAAACCGGTCTGGTACTAAGTGTGGCGGTAGCATCCCCAAAATTTATGGTTTTAATTTATAAGTATTGTTTTTATAAAAAAATGTGTAAATTTTGGGGGTGTTACAATATCAAATCACATCATAATCACCATATATACGTATCATACTCATGCCATAAGGAACACATAAACATACCTCAACTCCAAGTTGCGCTGCATATAAGACAAGTTAATGACAATCATACGATACACGACATAGCATGATACATAACATCCAAGGCATACAAGTCACACAACACACATGCGCCTTAGCTACATCCTTACCTAAAAGGACGCTGGGCTTAGAGCACGCTCCTATGCCTCCTTAAGGTTTTGGCTTGATTCACCTATAAGAGGGAAAAACCATGGATTAGTTTCCTTCCTACCAAAATACTATTATTTCTCTTTTTAGTCTAAGATTAGGGTTACTATTATTAAAGGCAGCTTTATAAGTGAAAACTAGGGTTTTTACCCTCAAGTTAGCCTACTAGATATTACTAGTCAAAATATATTTATGTTAATATTTATAGCTATATTTATATTATTAAACCTAATAGCTTTATTTCTTCTAATAATAGTACTAATACTTGTTATAGCAAAATAGTGATAATAATAATAATAGTAATACTAACGCTCCTAGAAATAGAAGCCCTATTATTTTTAAGGCTAAGGCTAATAATAGTGTTAGGGTTAAAATAATAATATAATAATAGTAATACCAACAAAGTACTAATATTGCTAAAGATAATAATGATAATAGTTATATTTGGAATAATAATAATATAAGGGTTCAAATGTTTTTGTCACAGTAATAGTAACAAAATAATAACAATAATAATAATAATAATAACTAATAATAATACCATAGTAATAATGTTAGTAACAAAGGCAATAGGAATAATATTAGAAATATTTGAATAATAATAATAATAATAATAATAATAACAACAACAACAACAACAACAACAACAATAACAACAACAATAAGGACAATCATAATAATACTAAAATTGTAGATCTCCATTAATAGTAGCATTAGTTAGAATTATTTCCAAAGTTAGGTTAAGTAATAATAATAATAATAATAATGGCATTAATAATAATAATGATAATAATAAGGATAATAATAATATTATAGATAATACCATTAATATTATTAAAAATAGCGAATACTTGTATAAAATGGGTTTAAGGGTTGGGAAGGTTAGAGCACCACCTAGGGAAAGTGGTGGCACCAGCGACAGTGGATGTGGGGATTGGAGGTGGTGGAAGGAGGAGAAAGGAGGGAGAAGGAGAGGGATGCAGGGAGAAAGGGAGGTGTGGGGAGGTAGATGAGGCTCCCTTGGTTGTTTTGGAGGGTAGAGGTGGCGTTAGTGGAGGTGGAATTGGCGGCGGACTGCGGTGCGAAGGGCGGCAGGGGTTGACGAGGGGTTGATTGGGAGGGTAACTTTGCACGGCCGGGGTGGCTCGTGTAGGGAAAATCGAGGGACGAGGAGGGTTTATTTAGGTAGAGGGTGGCACAAGGAGCAGTTATATGGGTGTTTTGGCCGGCGGCGATGAGCGGCGGCGGCGGAATGCTCGTCTGATGGGGCGGCGGCGAGAAGGGGCAATTTCTGGGTTTTCGAAATCAAAAACCGAATTAAGGCAGCCTATGGGGTATTTATAGGCCAATTAGGTGGGCAATGACAAGGGGAAGAAGACAAGAGGGGTGCAGATGTCAGGCATGCTGGCCGATGGTGGCAATCGAGCCAGTTCTTCCATAGTAGAGTGGTAAGGTCGAGGGAAGAGGAAAAGGGAAAGGGGCAGGGTGCTCGGGAGAGAGGAAAGGGTCTGTTGGGGTCGAAAAAATGAAAGAAAGCGATGGAAGAGGGAGGGAGGGAGGGAAGGACGGTAGGCAGCAGTGGTGGTCGGTGGAGGGCAGGGTTGCAGCTCCTCGGTCGCCGCCCGCGCCTCGGGGAAGAAGAGGGGTTGGGACCGAGCGGTCCAGTGAGGAAGAAAGAAGAAAAGAAAAAAGAAGAAGAAGAAATCAAACTGGCTGGGAAGAAAGGAAAAAAAGGAAGAGGGGAGGTGCGGCGCGGGCCTAGGCCGCGCAGGAGGGAGAGAAGCTGGGCCGCACAGGGTGGGCTGGCCTAGGTCGGGGGGAGAAGGAAAAAAAGAAAAGGGAAAGAGAGAAAGAAAAGAAAAAGGGAAAAAGAGGAAGAAAAATAAAAGAAAAGAAAAGAAAAAAAGGGAAAAATAGGTGGGTTTGGTATTTTGGTGTTTTTGGGTTATTTAAAATAATAATATTTAGAAAATAATAATTAATTCCTTTTTAGATTAATTTGGGCTATTTTTGAATAATTTTTTTTTAAAAAATCCCATTTCAATTAGCAACACTCCCTAATTTTTCCTAATTAAATTATTTATCATTTTCCTCTTGATTGTCCCTAAATAACTCCCCTATATTTTAATAAAATAATTTACTTAATTAATTTCCCTAATAAATCCTTATTTAGCCATAATTTCTAGAATTATAATTTTGGGGTATTTCAGTAACTTATATCAATTCTGTAGACAAATTAATGATCTCTCAAATCATTAATATTAACATGTTAAATATAAGCATAGTTCAAAAAATGACATACTATTCTACTAGCGTCTCGAGTATGTTCTACTGTAAACTTGATGAAAAATTCAACTCCTTCATCATATTCTTTGGAAAAATGATTTATATACAACCATTTCCGATCGATAGTTTTCCAATCTATATGTATCCCACAAAAAATAATATTACAAATCAATTCACTTCTACAAACTAATTCACATATTGCTAATGCTTGGAAAGATATCATATTTATATAATATATATCATGCTATTTTGAAGTTATATATGTAAAAAAAGGCATAAAAATATACCAAATTGTTATTGCTTAGAAAGATTTCATATGTATATACATATCAAATGTTTATAAAAGGGTTGTAAATTGGATAGTAAACCTATACTACGTGTTTAAAATAATATCCAAAAACTAACAAAAAACCTGAGGCAATAGCAATAATATATATATATATATATATATATATATATATATATCAAAATGTTGCTACAACCCAAACACCTAACTAACAACGCCCCCTAACCATCCTATATAATCCATCGATAGCCTATGCTGACTAGAACCCGTCACTCTCAACATCCACTAGTCTCGATATGTTATCTGCTCATCAACGAGAGTTCATTGATAGATACTCTCGGGTAACTAAGGCAGATACTCAAGGGTAAGTTGTGATAAAACCTCCACTCATCATCTATTACCATCAGCTCTCTAGCAATCTGATTATATTCTCTTGTAAAACCTCACCCTCAACAAATCGCGAGTGTAGTGCATCAGTAAAGTTGACAAAAAGATCAAAATAACTAGCTAATGCCTTTGACCATGGCTCAATAGGAGGCAATGTTAGCAACAAATGATACGATCTGAATTGGAACGGATCATAGTACGACCTGCTCAAGATCAAATGATGAAGCTCCTCTATAACGATGTGAAATAACTCCAAAAAAATTGAATCAGATGACATGCAAAAATATGCCAGAGGAATGTACATAATACGTAAATGTACCATCTCACTAGTCTGCTAAAAATCACTAAATCATGTTACTAAGGTTGTTGTCTAACTTTTTAAATTATAAAATATGAGTCTCTAATGCTAGCAAAATTAGTTTTTTCATTAACATCAAACCCATCAATATTATCATGCATGCACATACATATACATATACATACATATATATATATATATATATTAAAATATACCAAGCAAAGTTCTTGGCATGCAAGTAATAGGATGCAGGGTCGACGACACTTGTTGAGGTTGTAGGAGCCAAGAACGAAAAGGAAGGGATGTGGAAGAGCGGTAGGAGGCTAGGCGCATTACAGGCTGAAAAAAGGTTTAAAGGACTATGGGAGGGCACATGGGACGTGTGAACCATGGCAATAAGAAAAAAAAAACAAACCACAACGAGGACAAGATGGAAAGCAGCAGTTGAAGAGCAAGAGGAATGCACGATGGACATAAATAAAGGAGCACTAAGAGCAAGTAGTAAGGAAAAATGAACACGAGGGAAGAGAGCAAGAGAGAGCAAAGTTGGATTTCAAGTTTCTATAAGAGAAATAAATGTGCAAGAGGGGAGGGAGGGGTGTTTAATGCTCTAGTTTTAATAACGGTTCTAGTTTTAATAATTGTTCTATCTATAACCGTTATTAAAATTGAGGCAGCATTTCCATTTTGTTAAATTTTAAATTAAAACCATTATCAAGGTATAACTACGTTACTTTTAATAACGCTTGATATCCAGAATCGTTATTAAAACAAGTACCGCATTCTCACCTCAAAATTTCTTCATTTTTATCAACGGTTATGAATAAACTGTCATTTATGTGGTGTCACTAATGCTTCATTTTATAGTAGTGATGCATGCTATTTTCTCTTGATCTATTGAACTTTCCCATATCTCCCAATTTCATTTAATTATAGTTCAATACCATTTAGCCAACCACATATTAGTAGACACTTTATCGAAGAATATACCTTGCCGAATCCAAAGTAAAACTAAATGGCCTCAAATATTATCAAAGAAGATAATAACGGCATGAAAATAATTTACCCAAGTTATAACATATCCCACTAAGAATAAGAATGAATATGTTTATTTGTACAATTTATTAGTCATATCCTTACACAGCTAGTTAGCTAAACAGATACCCATGTATCAAATAAAGTAACAATTTTAATTCGCTCAATTATAAAAAGAAAAGAGCAGCATGGGAAGTCTAGAGGCTCAAACATAAAACAATATTTGGAACAACCATCATTACAAATTTATATATATATATATGAAACATAAAATCTTCCCTCTAAAAAAAATTTACAATATTTTTTATTCTTTGTAATAAACAATTTGTATAGTTTGTGTTTATGGAAGGGGGATATTTATGGAATGGATTTTTTGTCATGTTATGATTTGGATAAGTGGGTTACTTTAAATCCCAATGAAATTATTAGTACTCATAGTTTGAGTTGTGTCAATAAAATTAATGATCCTAACATTTGGGACATGCTTGCAATTTCCCCAACATTCACAACCAACCATGACACCTTCAAAACCAGACATGTTTTCAAAACTCCTCCATCAATGCTAGAACTCCTAATTTCTCTTACTTGTTGCCCATGAAAATCTCAAACCTCATTCATTTCATGACTAAACTATCATTTGAAGTGGTACAACTAATAACATTCACATTGCACTAAGTTGATTGTCTCCAACTACAATAAGTTGTTGTTACCTTTATGTCAAGTGGTGTCACCACCATTACAATATTTATAGTCCAAACTTGTAACTCAATTGGTAGAGTAATGTTTTATCAAGTAGGGATACAACTACAAATAAATTTAACTAATTCCCAACTGATTTTTATTGATTCACTAATTTTTCAATGGTTTGACTAGTTTTTAGCTGGTTTTAACTGATTCTGAGCTCATAAAACATAGATGGTGATCTAAACGATTCCCTGGTTCAATGGTCTAACCAGCCATTCAGATCCATTTTTTAATACTATGGTTAAAACCATCAGTTGGATCATTATATGTCAAAGTTGTTTTGGTTTCAACTTAAAACCATCGACTAGTTTAGTCAAATCCATCGGCTAGTTCATAAGAATAATTAAAAGATTGACCAACTTATTTCTATATGACATTCATTTGTTGGGTTTGGTATACCCAGACCCGTCGACAATCCTTATTGACGATTCTTTATTTTGTTATTTGTTCATGGTGAGACCATAGGGCTTTTGTGATTTTTTTCTCCCCTTATTTGATGCAGGAGCATCTAATGATTGTCATGTTCATCTTAATTCTCAAGGTAAGGAAGAATTAGCTTTCTTAATGTTGGAGCCTATCATGTTAAATGTTCTTGATAATTTGTATATGCTTGGTGTTGAAAACCATTTAAGTTGTTCTTGTAGGTATGTCACATATTTGCAAGAAGAAGATGTTAATACACTTTAATGTGTACAAGTATTCAAAGCATGCAAGACTATTGCATACATGGGATGATACTTTACAACAAGAAGATATGGTGATGATTCTCATTATTTGTATTAACTTGTTGTAAACCCTAACCCTAAGTGTATTTTATGTAAGTTAGGGTTTGATATAATTTCATGTATGCATCATAGTTAATTGTATGGCTTTGTAATATTAATCCTTAGTATCATTTAACCAATGATATTATGATTAGGATTAAGTGTTATATGGGCTTAATTCAACCAAGATTAATGGGATTGAATTAAGATTGAGTGCTGACCGGAAGGGCTTGTCGAACCAGCTGGAGCTTCTCTATATATACACTTATTTGTACGCATAAAATATAGAATGGAATATACAGAATTTGAATACAACTTTGAGCCAGCAGAGCGTCTATCTCTCTCAATTTGAGTTGTCTTTGAGCAAGGAAAATCCCGAGGCATATCCTTCCTCCATTGATCTCAACCTTCGAAACTTTGAAGCTGATTCAAACCTTCGAAAACCAACCTGCATCTTCAACCTATTTTCTTCGAGTTTAATCAATATTAAACCTTCATTTCTTTTCTTAATTTCATGGGTGACATCTCCAAAACATTAGCCTTTGATCCAACCTTCCCTCCACTTTGATTTACGCATCATTTTTGGTATCAAAGCTTCGACTGATTGAAGCTATCGAACAAAACTCTTCCTTACAGATAGGTTATCACATGTGTGTTCGTGCATCAAGAACTCCACAGTAGCTTGATCTTTCCCTTGAATTCTGGCTTCTTTATGATCTTCTTGAATTGTTCTTGAATTTCTTGCTCGAAGTTCTTGGAATCTTGCAAAAATATTGTTGCATTTTCCCCAGCCAAGTTGCATCAACCCTTGACCAGTGTTGCAGTTCCAGGCGCAATGTCTTCTGCGTGGTGCCTTGTGTGCTGCGAGTTTGTTCATCCCCAGAACCTCTTTCCTTCTTAATTCTACTCCCTGTCTGTGTGTGATCTAGTGTCAATCAATCCATTTCATTTCCCATTCGTGTATCAATCTGGGAAGGACACAAAAAGGCCGAGACTTGGAGCCCGTCTCAGCACACGACCGAACCAATGTGTATATCCTAGCCTATTCGAACCATTTCTCCTTTTTTTTCTCTCAAAGAACCACTCTATACTCTCCCTCTGTATCTTCTCTACATATTCTATGAATTAACAAGTAAGAATCTCCCACTTGAAGACATGCATATGTTGAAGAAAGCAATCGACACTCTATGATTTTATGTGGCTAATTTTTGGGCCATATATAGAAGATCACTTCCATTGTTTGTGTTCCTGCATGTAGTTGGTGTTCTTGTGGCTACATCCTCTCCTTTTTGCCTAATCAAGGACTGCAGGTAGTGATTTTTAATTTTATTTTGAATTAGCAATAGTTTGTGCCTTGTTTGGTTGTAGGAAAAACAAATTCCAGCACCTACACTTTGTGGAATCTATTGTGTGCAACAAAAGGAGTTGTGTGTCAACCTTCACCATGGATAGTGAAGAAGTGTGTGACTTGGTAGATTCTATCAAGAGCCTCACCACATGCATGGATGCTCAATTGCAAACTCAAAACACACTTCAACATCAACTACAAAGTGTGGAAGCTAAATTGGTCGAACAAGAGAAGCATAAACCATGGCAAGTTCGCATGGAAACCACACATGATAGTGTGGAAGGAAGAATGAAGCCTATCTACCATGTAAAGAGTGGATGTGGAAATTCCAAAATACATCACCATGAAGATGGAGAAGATGATATGAGTTCCTTTGGCTCAAGCAACCAAAGAAGACCATCTACATTTCAAGTAACAAATGGATACCATGAAGATCAAGGTATTAAACTTGACCTTCCTGAATTTTATGGTGATTTGAATTTGGAGTCATTGTTTGAATGGTTGCATGAGATTTAGGCTATTTTTGAATTTAGAGAGTATGATGATGAAAGAAAATGTAAATTAGCTACTCTAAAGTTCAAAAAGTTTGCTCGAATTTGGTACGATAATTTAAAACGAACAAGAGAAAGACAAGAGAAGTCTAAAATAAAATATTGGAAAAAACTTAAAGAGCACCTAAGAAAGAAATTTGTGCCTAGAGAGTATGATCAAGATATGTATGTTAAAATGACTACTCTAAGGCAAGGTTTATTTAGTTTAGAAGATTACACTAGATAATTTGAAAGACTAGCCCTTATTTGCGATGTTCATGAAAGAAAAGAACAAAAATGTTCTAGATATTTAGGTGGCTTGAATAATTTAATAAGAGACAAGGTTGACATGTACTCTTATGATTCTCTTGATTACTTGATTAAATTGGCTATGAAATTTGAAAGACAAACCAAAACAACTAAAGCCTATGTTAAGTCTAATGCTTCAACTTCAACTAAACCCTATTCTAACACCTTTACACCTAAATCAACATTTTCATATGATAAAAAGAATAATAGGGATGATAAGGGTAAAAATAAGGTAGTTTAAATGGAAAATAAACAATGTTTCAAATGTAAAGGATATGGACATTTTGCTAGAGATTGTCCTAACCAAAGAGCCTTAACCTTACATGAAATAGAAAACATGAAACCATGTGGTGATGATGAGGAATTAGAAGTTGAATCTCTAATGAAATATTAACTATGGAAGAGGAAGAAGGAGATCCATGCTTTGTAATTTAAAGAGTTTTACAAATACAACCTAGTGTTACACCTACTCAAAGAGAGAAAATTTTTATGACTAAGTGTAAAATAGGTGACATGGTTTGTGGAATCATAATTGATAGTGGTTCATGTACCAATGTTGCTAGTGAGGCAATGGTTAAGAAAATTGGTTTGGAAACTACTAATTGTCCTAAACTATATTCTTTACAATGGCTAAATAAGGATAAAGGAGCTAAAGTAAACAAAAGAGCTTTAATCACATTTTCTATTAGAGACTATCATGATGAAGTTCTGTGTAATGTTTTGCCTATGGATGCTTGTGGATTACTTTTAGTTATACCATGGCAATATGATAGAAACACAATTCATGATGGGGTAACTAATGAATATGTGGTGAAAAAAGAAAAGCAATTGTATAGGCTAACACCTTCTTTATATGATCATATGCCTTTTAGTGATGACAAAAAGAGATTATTTTTACATGAAAAGGCTATGGAGAAATGCATAGAAGAAGAAGGAATTTTTTATGCTTTAGTTTCTAAAGATTCTAAACCTGAAAAATAACAAATTTAAAATCCTAATATATTTAAGTTACTTGATGAGTATAATGATGTATTTCCTGATGACTTACCTCCTGGATTACCACCTAAAAGAGGTATAGAACATGCCATTGATCTTGTTCCTGGTATGCCTATTCCTAATAAACCGGCTTATAGATGTAACCCAGAAGATGCTAAGGAATTACAAAAACAAATACAAGAGCTTATGGATAAAGGATTTGTGAGAGAAAGTATGAATCCTTGTAGTGTTCCTAATTTACTAGTGCCTAAAAAAGATGGTACTTGGCGTATATGTATAGATTCTAGGGCAGTAAATAATATTACTATCAAATATCGATTTCCTATGCCTAGATTAGATGATATGCTTGATGAAATTTGTGGTGCACAAGTATTTTTCAAAATTGATTTGAGAAGTGGATATCATCAATTAAGGATTAGATATGGAGACAAATGGAAAACTTCTTTTAAAACAAAATATGATATCTATGAGTGGATGGTTATGCCTTTTGGGTTATGTAATGCACCTAGCTCATTTATGAAACTTATGAATGAAGTTCTCTAACCTTTCCTTAGTGATTTCATTATTTTATATTTGGATGATATTCTTGTGTATAGAAAAAATAGTTATGATCATCTAGTACATTTGAAGAAATTATTTGATAAGCTAAGGAAAGCTAAACTATATGGAAAACTTGAGAAATGTGATTTTATGCTTCCAAGTGTAGTTTTCCTAGGCTATATTATTAGTGGAGAAGGTATCAAAGTAGATCCTAATAAGATTAGGGCTATAAAAGAATGGCATATCCCTAAGAATGTTCATGATGTGAAAAGTTTTCATGGATTAGCTAGTTTTTATAGAAGATTCATTAAGGATTTTTCTACTATAGCTACACCTATTACTCAACTCATGAAAAAGGGTAAATTTTATTGGGGATAAGAAGCTACTCAAGCCTTTGAAACCCTCAAAGATAAACTTTGACATGCCCCTGTTCTATCCTTAACCAACTTTAATCTCCTTTTTGAAGTAACTTGTGATGCTAGTGGAGTTGGAATAGGAGGAGTGCTTTCCCAGGAAAAAAAACCTATAGCATTTTTCTCTAAAAAATCGAATGGAGCCAAACTTAACTATTCAACTTATGACAAGGAATTATTTGCCATCATACTGAGTCTAGAGACATGGAGTCATTATCTAAGACCAAACCCTTTGTGTTACATTCGGATCATGAAAGTTTAAAATACTTACATAGTCAAAAGAAAGTTAATCCAAGACATGCAAAATGGGTAAATTTCTTACAATCCTTTGTGTTCTCTGTCAAACATTTATATGGTAAAGAAAATGTAGTCGCTGATGCTCTTTCTCGTAGATCTACATTACTTGTTATGATGGATGCAAAAATCTTAGGTTTTGAAATGATAAAAGACTTATATCCTAAGGATGAAGATTTTAAGGACATGTTTAGTGCATGTAAAGAAAATGAACACCATGGAAATTATGTCATACAAGATGGATTTTTATTTAGACTAAATAAACTTTATATTCCTATTTCTAGTATTCGAGACTTGCTAATCAAGGAAATACATGAAGGTAGCATTGCGGGACATTTTGGTATACATAAAACTATGGAATTATTACAAGAAAATTTCTATTGGCCAAGAATGGTTAAACATGTACAAGCCATGATAAGTAGATGTTCTACGTGTCAAAAAAGTAAGAGTTACTTTCATAAAGGCTTATACACACCTTTATCCGTTACTTATAAACCATGGGAAGGAGTTAGTATGGACTTTATCCTAGGATTACCAAGAACGCAATGTGGTAAAGATTCTATTCTTGTGGTAGTAGATAGATTTTCTAAAATGGCTCATTTTATTCCATGTAATTAAACCGATGATGCCACGCATGTTGCTGACTTGTATTTTAGAGAGGTTGTTAAACTTCATGGAATACCTAAAAGCATAGTTTCTGATCGGAATGTCAAGTTTATGAGTTATGTTTGGAAAACTTTATGGCATATGCTTGGTACTAAATTGTTATTTAGCACTTCACATCATCCAAAAACTAACAGTCAAACAGAAGTAACTAATAGAACTCTTGGTACATTATTAAGAGGTTTAGTTAATATGAGTACTAAAGATTGGGTGTTAAGTTAGCTTATGCAGAGTTTGCTTATAATCGTAATCCATCTAGTACTACTCAAACTAGTCCATTTGAGGTGGTGTATGGTGTGAATCCTCACATGCCTATTAACATGATTCCTTTGAAAAAAGGTGAATTGCAAAATTATGAAGCTAAAGATAGAGCACAATTTTTTCAATAGCTTCATGAGAAAATCAAAAATAACATTGAAAAAGCCAATACCAAGTATAAAGCTCAAGCAAATAAGCATAGAAACTCTTATGTGTTTTCTCCTGGTGACTTAGTTTGGTTACATTTGTGTAAAGAAAGATTTCCTAATTTACGTAAAAACAATCTAATGCCAAGAGCTGATGGTCCATTTAAAATACTAAGAAAGTTTGGACATAATGCTTATGAACTTGAACTTCTAGATTCTTATGGTGGAATTTCAAAAAATTTTAATGTTGGTGATTTGTCTCCTTATTATTCTGATGAAAATTTGAGGGCAAATTCTTCTCAACTTGGGGAGAATGATGCAGGAGCATCTAATGATTGTCATGTTCATCTTAATTCTCAAGGTAAGGAAGAATTAGCTTTCTTAATGTTGGAGCCTATCATGTTAAATGTTCTTGATAATTTGTATATGCTTTGTGTTGAAAACCATTCAAGTTGTTCTTGTAGATATGTCACATATTTGCAAGAAGAAGATGTTAATACACTTTAATGTGTACAAGTATTCAAAGCATGCAAGACTATTGCATACATGGGATGATACTTTACAACAAGAAGATATGGTGATGATTCTCATTATTTGTATTAACTTATTGTAAACCCTAACCCTAAGTGTATTTTATGTAAGTTAGGGTTTGATATAATTTCATGTATGTATCATAGTTAATTGTTTGGCTTTGTAATATTAATCCTTAGTATCATTTAACCAATGACATTATGATTAGGATTAAGTGTTATATGGGCTTAATTCAACTAATATTAATGGGATTGAATTAAGATTGAGTGCCGGTTGGAAGGGCTTGTCGAACCAGCTGGAACTTCTCTATATATACACTTATTTGTATGCATGAAATATAGAATGGAATATACAGAATTTGAATACAACTTTGAGCCAGTAGAGCGTCTATCTCTCTCAATTTGAGTTGTATTTGAGCAAGGAAAATCCCGAGTCATATCCTTCCTCCATTGATCTCAACCTTCAAAACTTTGAAGCTGATTCAAACCTTCGGAAACCAACCTGCATCTTCAACCTATTTTCTTCGAGTTTAATCCATATTAAACCTTCATTTATTTTTCTTAATTTCGTGGGTGACATCTCCAAAACATCATCCTTCGATCCAACCTTCCCTCCACTTTAGTTTACGCATCATTATTTCTTAGGCTTGTTATGATATTGGCCTTGATTGACTAAATTTAAGAAATGAACTTAAATTGAAGTGGGGGTTAGATTAATTTGAAATTTATTTGGTTGGTTAAGTATGTAGTTTGTGACATGATGCCTAACCCTAGGCCATGATGCCATTAATTATAGTGGCCCTTGAGGTCCTTAGTTGTTTGGATTTAGTACAATTTGCTTGTTATAGTAGATCTTAGTATCTTTCAAGGAATAATAATGCTGAAATTTAAATAAGATATTAATCATTTAAAGTGAAAAACTTAAATTTGGAAAGGGATCTCAGGCCTCAGTAGCCCATCAGGTGTTGGACATTTGGGGCCAAAGGGCTCATGTTTTCTCATAGGTGATCATAAACCCTATAAGGGGCACACCTACTTAAGGACTTTTATGATGAGGTGTGTATACATAGCTTATGTCATGTGACTTCTTTGATGTCTTATTATAAACTTAGTAGTTGGTGTGTTGATTAGTCTATAGTGATCATTGTTTTAGATTATAGGTTTGTATTCCTCTAAATAATTTGATAATTAGATGTAAGTGAAATTAGATTAGATAACAGACCGTATTAACTCGCTAATAATTTGGTTAGGATTTGGTTGGATAAGTGTTGCATTGTTTGAGTTCTTGTTGAGTTTTGACTCTTAATAGGGTATGATTGATGTTTATCATATGTAAAGTTGTGAAATCGTGTATCCTTTAATATTATGATCGTATGCGGCTGTATGTTTTATGCATCAATCTTGTTATTATATGATTGATTGCAATGTGAGCGTCTTATCTCTTTAGAGATGTTGTGATTTACTCTATATTAGGAAATCATACTGATACTATCACTTTTAAGATGAGCATCTGCACAACATATAGTGGCTAAAGGAATTTGAAGAGAGGTATCTTAAGGGTGAGGTGGAAGAGGATTCCTGCTTTTTTGATGTTTATAGTTTATATTATTATTTGCTATTGGGATAAGTGTAGCACTAAACCGATGTCGCACCTTTAGATGTTTCTTATTATCAAGTTTTCTTTAGACTCTTGTGCCCCTGCATATATTTTTCCAAGTGTTGTTGGACAGAGGTTGTATTATTCATAATTCTTTATATATTATTATTATCTCTCTTTTTTTTCTGTTTTATTAGTTTGTTGACTTATTTTAGTCTTAACACTTAGCATGAGAAAGGTTAGGGAGATCGGGCTTATGTTAAGTGTGGCGGTAACACCAATCATTTTATGTTTAAGCTTTTGCATGAAAATGAAAATTTTAAGTAATAAAGATGGGGGGTTTATAATTTGGTATCAAAGCTTTTAGTTTTAAAATCCTTCATTATATGTTCAAAAACTTTTGTTCCTAAATTTTTTGAAACCAGATTCAGTCTTGTCAAAAATTGAATTTTGTGATATCGTTATAGTTGTGTAGTGAGTTGTGATTGATTGTTAGCTTTAGAATGTTGTTGTGTGCTTAGCCTTCTTATAGGTGGCCCTTTGTTTTGATGTTCTTGTCTGGGTTGTAACCCTATTCTCATTTCCATTTCTACAGTGTTATGGCTTAGAATGCTCATTTCATGCATATGGAGGAGTTGCTTATTACAATTGCTAAGAGAGTAACAAAGCTGCATCCACAGCCTTAAGGGCTTGTTCAAGTTGAAAATGAGCTTAGGGAGGCCAAGTTTCATCACTCAATAGTAATTGAGGGAGTGGAGAATCTAGTATTGTTGGAGAAATGCATGTAGGTTAAGGAGAAGATCTTTGGAGCTTCAAATTGCCCAGTTGAGAAGAAGGTGGATGTTGGTACGTTCAACCTAAGGGGTAAGGCAAACTATTGGTGGAGTGGTTACCATCTTTGAGTTGTGGAGTTGGTGGTGACTACCCTTTATATGTTGGTCATGCAAAGCATGTCTAGTTTCTGACATTTGGTTCACACTCATGGTCACTATCACTCAATTAGGAAGAAAATGGATAGAGACACTCCACACACTCAATCAAAACAATTCCACTTTCAAGCAACTTGGCTTATAGATCGTGATGTTAAGCCCAATGTCAAGTCCTTGTAGAATAGTGAACTATAGTTTAGTGGGGAACTAAATATTGAGATGTAGGACTTCAAAGGTGGAATTATGCGTCATTTGGGAATCTCATTTTGTAATATCTCTAAATTTTATCTAATCTTAATCTTGATTAATTAATATTTTAACATAATCTAAATTCTAATTTACGGGTCATCTATATATATATATATATATTTAGCCTAACCCTAACCCTAGATAATTGATAGATTAAATTTTAGCCAACTCCCTAATTTCCAACTTAAACCTTAATTGTTTTCTCTGGAATTATACACTGAAGTGGTTGAAAGTGCAGGGGAATTTCACCAACTGGCAGAGTTGTATCAATTGGTTGATCAAGAAGACTAGAGGGAAAGGCAAGAAGGTGGTGTGGAGAGCTGTTTTCAATGTATTGCTCTATAATATCTGGATTAATAGAAATTTGGTTGTCTTCCAAATGTTACAGAGGAATCCAAGAACCACTATTAGACTGATTATTACTGAGATTTTTGTTCGGTTTGTTGATACGCCGAATGTGCATAAAAAAGAATTATTTAGAGAGGCTTGATAGATGGATAGTGTAGTTTGGCTAGGGGTATGCCCCTTGTGATTTTGTAATTTTGGTAAACTGTACTTCATTTCTCACTTTTTGGTAATAAAAAATTTATTAATTACCAAAAAAAAATGTAAACCTTAATCCTAATCCTAACCAAAAAGATTTATTTCCTCATTCTCCTTTTTCTTTTTTTTTTCTTTTCCCCATTTTTCTTTTTCTTTATTTCTCTTTCCTCCCGACCTATGCACAACCCTAGCTCAGGCCTTCTTTTTCCCTTCATGCCAAACAACCCCTTCCTATCCAAGCATGCCAACTCCCTCTATACCCTACACCAACACCCCCTATACCCCCTACACGTAGTCTGTACCCTTGCCACACCAAACCCTTGCCCAGCCACGCCTAAACCCAATTCCCTTCCCATCGATTTTCCCTTACTATCTCTCCTAGCCATGCACACATATATACATGCACCCCTCCCCTCTTTTCTCCCTTCTCCCTTTCCCTCATCTTCCCTTTATCTCTTTAAGAAACTAGCCATCTGATTCCCTCCTTTCCCTACTTTGTTTCATAGCCTCCGGCACCACCCTACACCACCACCACCACTGAAATGCCCCGAAAATTTCTAATTTTATAAATTATATTTAAATGAGGTTTTATTAGAAAAAATTATTTAAATAAATTATTTTCATTAAAATAAAAGGATATTTAATTAGGAAAAATAAAGAAGGAATTTGTAAGTATTTTAATTAGGAGGAATTTGGGTATCTTAACTAATTAATGATTTTATTTAGAAATTAATTAAATAAATTATTTTATTTAAAATAAGAAGGAGAAAATAGTTTGAAATTAATAATAAGTTTATAAATAATTTAATTGGATAAAATTAGGGTGTTGTGCTAATTAAAAAGGAATTTATGGAAAACCTTTTAAAAATCCTAATTTGGATTAAAATAGGATTTAAATATTATTTTATTCAAATATTATTATTTTTAAATATCCAAATTATTTTAATTAATTTAAATACCCAACATAATTATTTCTCTCTTTTTCTTTTTCCTTTTCTTTCCTTTTTCTTCTTTTTTCTTCTTCTTTTCTTTTTCTTTTCCTTCTCCCCGAACTGGGCCAGCTCGCGGCCCAGTTTCTCTTCTTCCTTCCCTCGGCCCAGCCCGCGCCCGCGCAGCGTCGTCCTTCCGCCCGTGCCACACCGCGTTTTGACCCATTTTGATCTGAAACTCTGCGTTATATTTAAACGCACCTCCCCCACGCCCGAACCGCCAGTCTCCCTCCTTTTTCTTTCTTTTCTTTTCTCGCGAACCGCCCGGCCCAGCCCTTTCTTCTTCTTCCTCCTTCACGCCTGCCCAGCCTCGTCGACGCCGACCTACAACACCCAGCCCGAAAATGGCGGCGACGGCTACGCGGAACTTGACCGACCGATACACCCTTATTTTCCTTCCTCTTGACTCGCACATTGACTTGGAACGATCAATTATCCTCAACTCTCGCTCGTTCCTTCTCTTTTGGCTCGCAAAACTTCGGCCCCAACCCAAATTTTTGACGGTCGATTCCTGCCACCGGCCACCAAAACCCTATCACCCAAACCCATCCTGCCGACCTCCAAAACCCTAATAACCCATCTAAACCCTTTAAATAGCCTGGTTGTGAGTGTGGTCGAGACTTCTTCCTTCCGAAACCCTAAGTCAGAATCGTCCAGCCACCGCCCCATCAGACGCCATTATCTCCTTCCCCGGCCAACTTCAACACCTCCTCTTGCTACTAATCTCTTCCCTGCAATTCCCTCTAGCTAACTAAGCCCTTCAAATCCTTCGATTCTTCTTGAATGAGCTGCCATAACCACGCAAAGTTTGCTGCTCATCTCGCCAGAAAATTTCACCCGAGACGTTGAACCACCTTCCACCACCACATGCGCCGCTTCTAACACCTTCCAATCCCACCATTAAATCCTACTAATTATTCTCTACAGCCCCATATAATTATTTTAATTTTTCTTCCTCTCCATTATCCATTTTCCTAATTTTTGGCCCTCTTAGACCACTTTTCCGGCCACCTCCGGGAACCACCGCCGGTGCCACCAATACCCTCCAACTCAAGGTGAAACCCTAGAACTTTTAAATATTTACTTTCGATTTATTGATAATTATTATGCTTTTATTCTAATTTTTAATGCTAATTCGAGTTTAATTATTATTATAATTATTATTGTTGTTGTTATCAACTTTATTTTAATTTCTAAATTTTATTGACAGGTCTGGGAGTATTATTGAGTAAGATAAATTATTATTCTCGAATTTTGCCTATTTAATGTAATTATTACATGTTTAATAATATTATTAATAATATAATTAATATTATTATTGTTAGTATAATTAGTTATTTGATACTGCAATTATTTCAGGAGAATTAGAAACCTAAAATTTTAAGTAAGTCTCGTAGCTTTGCCTTTTATTATTATTTTTAGCATTTTTAACATTATTACTAATTATCTTATTATTATTAACCATATTAACTTTATATAATAAGTATATGTATAATATTAATATCTTTTTACATTTCAAATAGTATTATCATTAAATGGGGAGGTTTCGAAATCCACTTTGTAAATTTAAGGCTTAGATTATTATTATTATTAAGTTTTCTATTAATATTACTACTATTAGTAATAATTTGTTATTATTAAAATTATTATTATAATAAATATTATTATTATTATTGCCTTTACTAAATTTATTTCGGTAAAGGGTAGAAACCCTTATATCACCTTTTTACTTTAAATTATAATAGTATGTATTAATGTTTTAGTGGTTTTGGGCATAATTAATTAAGAATCAAGACTTAAGATAAATTAGAAACTAATAGTAGTATAGGAAGGAAGCTAATCCTAGTATTTCTTCCCCATAATAGGTGAGCCCAGTCAAACCCCTCAAGTGGAATAGGACCGTGCTCCAAGACCGGTGTCGTTTTAGGTAAGGAATGCTAAGGCCTTTTATGTGCTTATGTGTATTATGTGTTTCGCATGTTATGTATCTAATGTTTATTATAATTAAATATTTTATATGTGGTATGACTTGGAGTTGAAGTATGTTGTGCATGGTATGTGTATTAATTATGTATGATGATATGTGTTGTGTATGTGAGGAAGTCGATGTGGTTTGTGTGAGAGGAAGGATGAAAAAGGAGGATGGGAAAGAAGTTGACTAAGGGAAGTGAGTTAACCTAATTTTATGGTTTTATAAGGAATAATCTAATGTATGATTTTATGTGTGAAAGAGCAGAATTTATGGTTCGTTTGGGAGAATCTAATTTAGGATGTTATTTGGGAGAATGTAATTTATAATATTATATGGGAGAATTTAAGTTATGATTTGATTGGGAGAGTTAATTTATAATTTGTTTGGGAGAATTTATTTTATGATGTTATTTGGGAGAATGTAATTTATAATATTATATGGGAGAATTTAAGTTATGATTTGATTGGGAGAGTTAATTTATAATTTGTTTGGGAGAATTTATTTTATGATGTTATTTGGGAGAATGTAATTTATAATATTATATGGGAGAATTTAAGTTATGATTTGATTGGGAGAGTTAATTTATAATTTGTTTGGGAGAGTTAATTTATAATTTGTTTGGGAGAATCTAATTCATGATGTTATTTGGGAAAATGTAATTTATGATATTATTTGGGAGAATGTAATTTATAATATTATATGGGAGAATTTAAGTTATGATTTGATTGGGAGAGTCAATTTATAATTTGTTTGGGAGAGTTAATTTATAATTTGTTTGGGAGAATCTAATTCATGATGTTATTTGGGAAAATGTAATTTATGATATTATATGGGGGAATCTAATTTATGATTTGCTTGGGGGAATTCAATTTATGGTTTTCCTTGGGAGATTTTAATTTACGATTTGATTGGAAGAATCTTTATGGTTTGAATTTAGGGTTGGTATGGACAAATCTTTGGGTCTTATATGGTTTGAACTTAGGGTTTTGTATGACGGAACCTAGGGTTTACTTGGTGGTATTAATGGATGTATGTTGGTATTAGGGTTTGTATGATGATATTAAGGTTTGTATGGTGATAATTATAGTTGTATGGTGGTATTAGGATTTACATGGTGATATTGATGGTTGTATGGTGGTATTAGGGTTTGCATGGTTGAATTTAGGGCTTCACGTGGAATTTTAGGGTTTACATGAAAAAGGTTCGAAGGTTTGCATGGGGAGATTAATGTCTGCATGGGTATTAAATTTACGTGTGAAAAGTTGATTTGGGATGTAAGGGAGGAAGTAGAAGAGTTATTTGGGTGTTTGAATGTTTTGGATGAAAAATAATACGTAAGACATTATAAGGGTATGGAGGTGACTGAATTAGGGTTGGAGTGATTGACTATGGTTGTGGGTGTCAATTAGGGTATATGGTGTTTGATTAGGGTCTTTGTATTATCATGTGTATATGGTGATTAAAGTGTAATTGTGATTTGTGGTGATTTATGCATGTCTAGGGTAAAAGCCTTTGAATAAGATACTTAAGATATTAATCACGTAAAGTGAAAGATGTTGAGCCGGGCCCAGACCGATCCACCGGCATAATAGTGGCCAGGTACTACGGTAACCTAGAGATCGATCCACCGGCTTAATAGTGGCAGGGAATATTTCCCTCGCGACCGATCCACCGGCAATAATAGTGGGGGATCCCAAGCTCAACGAACCAAACTATACATGTTGATAATAAGTGGGAAGACATTATCTACTTATAGTGGAACACCGTGCGAGAAGGGGCCAGACCGATCCACCGGCATATAATAGTGGCAGGGTATGTTACCCTCGCGACCGATCCACCGGCTAAAATAGTGGCAGGGTATGTTACCCTTGCGACCGATCCACCGGCTAAAATAGTGGGGTTCCCGTACTCGTATGGACTTGATAAAAAGGATGGTGTGAAATGAATTCTAATAATAGATTAATGAAACGATTAATCCAGTCTACAATCGGGCCTTGTACTCTTACTTGGATGGTTGTATGTATTTATGTGATCATATTGGTCTTATGCATTATTATTATTCCTGCATTATTGTACAACTATGTGTTGGTCTTAGTTATCAAGTCACCTTACTCAGTACTGGACCCGTACTGATACTACCTTGGTTGATGGGTCCTGTGATGATCCACTGATGGTGGGGAGCAGACCTCTTGTGCAGGTTTAAGATCAGAGACTGTTTGGGGTGGCAGGCCTGACTTGAGTGAGTAGGCAATCCGGAATTTGACCCATCGGGTTTTATCTTGTTTAAATGTATTTCTATTTGGAAGTTACAAGTGTGTTTATGCGTACTCTGATTTGTTGTATGATCTTTCGAATTCTTTTATAAATTGTTAATTTGAATTTAACGTAAATCTTTTCTTTAGCCTTAGCACTTGGTACTGGAACGATCGGAGAGAACCGGTCTGGTACTAAGTGTGGCGGTAACATTCCCAGAATTCACAGGTTTTAAGTGTTTCTATCTTAATTGCTTCCGTTTTTTAAAAAAAAAATTAGTGAATTTTGGGGTGTTACAACCACCTAAGCTTCCTTCCTCCTCTTCTTTGCCTCTGTCATTGACCCCAACCACCTAACCTTTCTCTCTTTATTTTCTCCTTATGTTACCCTGTTTACCAAGGCACCTTCCACTCTACCTTTCTGTAGTCGACCCCCTGCCACCATCAACCACTCCCTGCATGCCACCAGCCACCATCAGTCTCATGGCCACACTACCACCACCTTTGTTGCCATCCATCATTGGCCCCATCTCCACCACAGCCCTACCTTTCTGTGAACCATCACCGCCCAAGTTTTTCCATCCCCTCCTTGTTGCCCTAGTTAGGTCTGGTTGAGGTACTCCCCAACCGTTCCCTCCACCATGCACCACCCTTTGCACAAGCCTTCCACTTTTTTGTTATCTCTATTTCTCCTCCCTCTCCTTGTCCTTATTTGATTTTCCTAAGTATAATTTTGTTATACTTTTGGCTTCCAGGTGATATTTTGGTGGTATTGGAGGAAGAGGTGTAGGTCTTAAGTGCTTAGAGACCGGATACACTTTGGTAAAGATACATGTTATATATGGGGCTTATTTATGTGTAATGTGTATATCTGTGTGTGATATCATATTTGAAATGGTTATATAGATAATGTTATTATGATAATGATGTATATGTTGTGTCATATGATGAAAAAGTGAGAAAGTGGTGAAAGCACTTGTGTGTACATATTATTGGTTGACATGAATCACAATATGTGGTATCTATGTATAATTTTGGTTCTGCATTTTCATGGTGATGATATATATATGTGGGGGGAGATTGAAAAGTAATTTATATTGGAACTCATAATGTTTTGTGAAGATATGGATAATTTAACTATCTTAAGGGTATTTTGGTTACTATAGGTTGAATATAAAATCTTGGGTATTTTAATGGGATAATTAATTCAAAATATTTTAATTATATTATGTGGAATGTTGGAGTGAACATGAATGGTCTTTGTCCAATAAATAAGAAACATAACTATAAGTGGGAATAGTAACCCTAGAGGTGGGATCATCATCACTTGTGTAAACCATTAGATTTTGACCTTAATTTCTAGATATGTTGTTAATATTGGCATTTTAGGAATAAGTATTAAATTTGGTGGCTATATGAGTCTTATGGGAAAAGTTGTGATTAATTTGTAAAATTTGGGTTTTGCATCAAAATTATAAATAGTAACTCTAAGGGTAGGCTATTATCATATGTGAAAGATATTGGGAGTTGGACTATGATTTTTGGACATGTTTTCAATGATAATATTCTAAGTATAATTAATGAATTTGGTGATAAAATAAGCTTTAGGGAAGAAGTTATGTTTAACTTATGAAATTAGGGTTTCTTCGAGGGGAATATGGCCTTTGTCCTTGGGGAAATATATCAATATTCATGTGGTTGTGTTTTATGTTTTTAAAATGATTATGTTAATATGGATTATGTGCCTTGCGTATCTACATGTTTGTATGCATGATGATCTTGATATATACCATCACAAATAAGATACTAATTACATAAAGTGAAAAATTATGTGAGCCAGGGCTGAGGTGTTGTGTGCCCATTCCACCAAACGATAATAATAGATCGGCAATATTTTTCCCTAAAAGATGTTTCATACCATTCCATCAGTTTAAAAATATTAGAGTTCTTGAGCTCAAGATAAACCAGAATATGCTCTTGAGGTAAGTAATAGTAAATAAGATATTAAACAATTAAAGTGAAAGATTATGTGAGTTAGGACCGAAGTGTTGTGTCTGCTCCATCAGACCATAATAGTAGCTCAGGCACGTTTTTTCTTTAGAGGTACATCAGACCATTCTACTAGTTGAAGAATAGTTGTTAGGAGTGTGTTGCATTGATATATATTGGATGCGTGCCACCGGATGATAATAGTAGCTCATGAGTGTTTTGCCCTAAGAGGTGCTTCAGTCTTTTCCATCGAATTAAGAATAGTAGGGTCCATAAGCTCAATATAAATAATAATATGGATTATGATTGTATCTAATAATGGGCATCTAGAATCATAATTATCTTACATCATATTGTTATGCTCTCTTATTATTCTATATGACTTATGTATTTTGTGTAACCCGGATATAATTGTATTGTCATTTTACTCAGTCACTACGACAAAAAGGGTCTTCAGCAGTGACAAAATGTCGCCGCTGAAAGCGAAAAATTTGTGGTTGTACATGTATAGCCGCGACATGTCGTCGCTGTAAAATCGTCACTGAAAACTCATGGCTGAAAGACCTTTTAGCCACGACTCTGTGTCGTCGCTGTAGATCAATCTACAGCGACGACATTGTCGTGGCTAAAAACTTCTACAGCCACGACACGTTTGAATATTGTTTCGTTTTTTTGAAATTGTAGAAGTACAGCCACGACAAGTTTGAATTTTGTTTTGTTTTTTGGAAAATAATAGAAATACAGGCATGACTTGTCGTGGCTGTATACACCTACAGCAACGACATGTCGTCGTTGAAAGCGTCTACAGCCATGACAAGTTTGAATTTTGTTTCGTTGTTGGAAAATAATAGAAATACAGCCGCGACATGTCGCGGATGTAGGTGTCTACAGCAGCGAATTTTCACATATCTCAGTCGTTTATATCTATCTATAATTGCTACAATTTTTAGAATTACAAATTTTTCTTGTACGACCATGACTTAAAATAACATACAATATTATTTTACTAATAAGCGAATCTATTATACTAATTTATATAAATATACGATAGTTATAAAAGTTTAATAATACAAACAATTATAAGAGTTTAATAAAAGACAGATAACAATATTATCCGAAATTAAAGGCATGTAAATCAGACATCAGCCCTCAAGTTTGAGCCATATTCATAGGGCTCCTTCTGGCTATTTAAATACATAAACTCATCTATTCGTTTAATGGTAGCTTCATGCTGGGAAATAACTTCATTTTGTCTCTGGACCGTAGACATCAACTCTTCAATTCGAGGATCAGATGGTGGCGGTGGTGGTGACTGCAATGGAAAGCTTGTAACAGAAGAGCTAGTTGCTGACCCTTTTGGTTTTCAACCAATGCCAATCCTATGGCCTCGACGAGTACCAAGTACTTCCTCGACTACCTTCATCTCATCCAGAGCTACAGGGGTCATTTCAGCATTTGATGGGTCCGAAGAGCTACAATCAGTGCTCCCTATCTGACTCTGAGAGAGATACTCTTCATGAAGCTTTAACATCTCATTCTGCAAATAAGGGAAAATTTAAGTTAGATAAATTGTAATAAATATTGATAAGGTATGAAAATGTATTAATTAACATCATTATACTAACATATTTTTCCTCCACTAAAGGAGTAACCCATTTTCCATCTTTTTGGTGCATGTCCTTATAAGTCTCCACTTCACTTAAGGCTTTTTTAGTCTGAGGGTCAGCCTGTTATATTTAATAAAAATACATTAGTATATTCATAATACTATTATTAAAATTTATAATTATAATTTTCATATACCTTCTTATGACAATACAACGTTATTGAAGTAGAACCATGAAGGCTGGGATTTAGTTGCTTAGCCCTATTAGCTTTATTCACTTTAGCCTTAGCCTACATAAATATCACTGTATTTAATATACAATATTTATATAATCAAAATATTTAATTTATAATTACATATCACCTTAACTTGAGGATCATTCCAGTACTCTATCAATCTTTTCCAATTGGTCTCATTGATTGTAGGGGGCCTTTTGGTTGGATTTTTGTTGTGAAATTGCTTCAACTTACACTTCCTATTCCTATATGTATCGGCCAAAAACCTTTCCAAACCGGCACTGACATAAGGCCAAATTGGATCTTGCTTCCACTCGTCAAAATCAAACCAACACTGTACAAATTAATACAAGAACATAAAAAATTAATTAAAGATAATTTGTGGTATTTAAAATTAAAAGCTTATAATCATTACCTCAGCCGAAGGGATTATTTTATCCCTATCTTGTTTTGGAGCAGCAAGCCATGATGGATGATCAAAAGGAACTAAATTTTCAATTTCATTCCCGATAAATCTTGTGAACGTGACTGCTGAATCACCAACAGGCTGATATGTGCCATCAGTTAGACTTGCAGACTTCTGACGCTTAGCTCTAGGCCTTGAATCTGGTACTATACAAAGTTTACAAGGTATTATTATTAGTATGACAAAAAATAATCCATTTATTTATTTAATATATAATATCTAGGATGTTTTTACCTGACTCACAAGATGCTGGCAATCTGCTAGGCTGGCGAGGAGGATCAGATCCTCCTCCATCTCCGCCATGATATCTCGTTATTGTGTCAGCCATGACTAAAGATAATGGTAATTGATAGTATTTTACACATCGATATTTAATAATTTAATTATATTAAAAAGTAGAACAATAATGTCATTACAAACTAATCTCAACTATAAATACTATCACTATCACTAATAACATGTTCTTCACCAGCACTATCTGAAAGTTCTTCATCATTGACTACATCATCAACTATGAAATCACTCATGTCATCTGCAGGGTCATTAGCTTCACTTCTATTGAGCTCAAAAACATGAACCTCATCACTATTGACACCAACACGCCTAAATGTTAAGTTATCCAAATCTTGGAGCTCAACATTTAAGTTCACAGCACCTAATTCAACCCCGTCCACTATATTCTTCTATGAGAAAGCATCGTCATCCAAATCCCAGATATGACGATGGTTGACTTCCCAAACAACTTTCCAATTAGACCCGTTCAACAGATCATCAATATACCATACTTGCTTTGCCTGGGATCCTAATATATACTGGTCATTCTTATACCACTCATACCTCGTGCACACACTTGTGATGTTGTTGTCTCATATAATTCTTTTCTTACTTGGATCAGTGTCGAACCATTTACACTTGAACACGACAACAGAATAACCAAACAAGTAAGTCAACTCTATGATCTCTTGAAGTTGTCCATAAAAACATTCATTATTAAAGCCGGGGACAGACACACCACTGTTTTGTGTATTCCTACTGAAGTCCCTATCCTCTCTTAAAAATTTAACACCATTAATCACACAATTGGGACATGTCATCACCAGATCATATGGATGATTAGCTAAGGAGAACAATTCATTAGTGCATTCGGGTGATCCCATCTGACGTAATTGGTACATCTGTTAGTAAGATAAAATTTTATCAATTATGTCATGTTAGACAACACTAATGGCATTTATTAAAAAAATTAATGGTAGGAAAGTTTACCTTTGAGCTAAACCACTCTGGAAACTCTTTCTTTTGAATTTCATTTAAATTACCATCACGTTGGCCAATCTCATTCAAATGGTCACTGCAAAAAAACTGATATATTAATGCCGACCAACATTGATTAATAATGGTATTTATTAAATATCATAAGTGGTTAATGATGTACACTTACTCCAAGTATGTCTGTATCTCAGGGCAATTGTTAAGAATGTACCAATGAATCTCATTCAACTTGTCAATTGGCATCTTAACAAAATCCTTTTGACTGAGAGGATGAGCTTGGGATTGGAATACATATAATTGACGCTCTTGTACAACAACATCTTCATTTCTTTCAACTCGGTTGAATCTTGTCTCAATTCCTTCAAAGTACATAGAACAAAATGTTGTTGCTTCATTAACCACATAGCCTTCAGCAATTGAACCTTCTGGTCGTGCCCGATTCCTAATGTACTCCTTCAACTCTTTCAATTTTCTCTCAACCGGATACATCCACCTACCATGAATAGGGCCACCAAGTCTAGCTTCTTCAGGTAAGTGCATTATAAAGTGAACCATTATGCTGAAGAAAGCCGGAGGAAATATGCATTCCAACTTGCATAATAACAAAATCACCTGCTCTTCAGCTTTCTCTAGATCAGACAAATGAAGCGTCCTTGCACATATTTGAGGGAAGAAGTTACTCAACTCAATAATAGTGTTGGCAATATGCTTGTTCAAAAATGGATGAACACCAACTGGCAACAAACTTTGTGTTACAACGTGATAGTCATGTGATTTCAGTCCAATTAATTTGCTATCATTATCTGTGACATTCTTCCTCAAATTTCCTGCATAACCATCTGGAAATTTTACATCCTTCAAGAACCTCAAAAATGTCTTACGATTTGATGGCGAAAGAGTATACTCTACAGCAGGCTTCATTAACTTATCCCCCTCGTAGTACAAATGTAACTAATGTCTGATATTTATATCAGCCAAGTCACGTCTTGTCTTATCAGTATCCTTTGATTCTACAGTACCAAGTAATGTCCAGATCAAATTGCTAGAAACATTCTTTTCAATATGCATCACATCTAAATTATGTTTCAGTAAATTTGAGGACCAATATGGCAACTCATAAAAGATACTCTTCTTCTTCCAATTCAACACGGCATCACCTCTCTTCCTCTTCAAAGTATCAGGATGCTTCCTAGGGGTGTCATTTGTTACACGACTCAATTACATCATTATATCACTTGTTGATAATTTTTGTGGAGGGCCTCTTTTTTCTACTTTACCATCAAACTTTTTTACTTCTCCGCATTGCATGATTGGTGGGGAGAAATCGTCGATGACCAATATACCCTATCTTATCCCTTAACCTGACAGAAGGGGTATTTTCATTACAATTAGGGCATGCTTTATAACCTGCCCCGCTCCACCCTGAGAGATACGATCGAGCAGGAAAATCATTTATGGTCCATAATAACGCAGCATGCATTCTAAACACTTTATTCTCAACTGCATCTCTTGTATTGACCCCTGACACCCATAAATCTTTCAGTTCATCAACAAGAGGTCTTAGGAACACATCTATATCCTTTGAAGGACCATGGCGACCCGGAATCAACAAAGACAACATGAAGAATGGGTCTTTCATACATCGCCAAGGAGGCAAATTATATGTGGTTAATATTATAGGCCACATACTATAATTGTTAATCATGCCAAAAGGATTAAAGCCATCTGCTGCTAGCCCTAAACGAACATTCCATGAATCACTAGCAAACATCGGATGGCTATTATCAAATTCTTTCCATGCTTGTCCATCAACTGGATGTCGTAACACTCCCAATTCTTTAGAACGCCCTCTAATGTGCCATCTCATGTCTTCGGTCGTATGTCTACAAGCATATAATCTTTTCAGCCTTGGTGTCAAAGGAAAGTATCGCAACACTTTGTGTGGTACTTTCTTCCCCTTTGTGTTTGGATCAACCCACCGAGAAGTACCGCATACTGGACAACTTTCTCTATCGACATTTTCTTTCCAATACAAGGCACAATCATGCGCACATACATGAATGGACTCGTACCCCAAGCCCAACTTGCTCATCGTCTTCTTAGCATCATAGTGCGATCCGGGCAACTTATTTCCATCGGGAAGAAATTCTTTCAACAATTTTAAAAGTCCATCAAATGACTTATTACTCCACTTATGCAACACTTTATGGTTCATCAACTTCACTAGAAAATTCAAGGAAGAGAATTTCTTACATCCAGGATATAATTTCGTCTCCATCTCGTCAACTAACTTTTTATAATACGGATCTCTAATATCTCCAAAGTCATCACCAATAGCCTCATTATCATCAATATCACCTACATATGGTTCGTAGCTACTACCTAACAAATCATCCATCTCATCTCTTCCTTCTTCCTCTACTTCCACCTCCTCATCTTCAACATGAAATTTCCAACTGACATAGGTTGGACAAAACCCATTTCGCATTACATGGGATTCAACCATCATATCATTCCCCCAAACATAATTGTTACACCTCCTACAAGGACAATGGAGCAATCCATCTGATCCTATATTCCTTTTGGCCAATGTAAGAAACGATTGAAGCCCTTCCCAAAATGAATTAGATTTACGATTTTTTAACGTTATCCAACTCTTGTCGATTGGCATCTTATATGTTATATTCAATTGAAATAAGTTATTGATTTATTGTATAAAATAAACATGTGTATTTACCCTTTTAGTTTAGTTTATCACAAAAATAAAAACATACTATAAATTGAACTTGATAAATGAAAACTATAATTCAAGAATTATTTTGACATTTTACTGAAGTTCTCCTTGATACCAACCTCAATTATATAGAAAAAAAAATGAACTACTTTGTTTTGGGAATTAGTTTTTTTTTAGAATTTTTTTTAGGGAACAATTCTTTAATTCAATCACCTTGTTTCATGATAAAATTTCGAATTTTTAAGGCATATATAGCTTTAGGTTGTACACCTTGACTTTCTTACCATTAAGTATTTTTAGTTTAACATTATATGAGGTTGTAGTACCCCATTTATCATAAGAATGACTTGTATTTCTACTCCCTCTATATTTTAAGAAAAAAATGATTTTTGAAAAATGGAGCTGTTATATCTCCATTCATAAAATCATATTCACCCACTCTAGGGTGTTTTCAAGGATGATATTATGTGATTGGCAGTAATAGCATATCTAGGATATATTGTATGAGATATTCACCATGATTTCACCATCTTTGTTGTGATATGGAATCGGTGAGTATAGTATAAGGTTCAAATCTTTAATTTCATATGAGATAATAACACTCGTATCACGTAGCGTGTTTTTCTCACTTATTTGAGCATGAGTTTATGTGAACATGATTAAGTATTAAATTATTCATGTTGAGGAATTAAGGCATGAATTATGATTTTCTTTTGTATTCATGCATGAATTATAATGCATGAATTGAGGCATAAGTTATGGTTTTTATTGTATTCTTCCATATACCATGTGATTCTATTTATAGAGTGTGTCTCCTTAAGTATTTTATGACATAGAAGCATGCTAGGATTCATTAAGAAAATTTTAGTATACTTATACAATAGTGGATTGTAGGTCTAGGTGTTGTTGGCCAAGACCAATTCATTAGTTTGTTGGATTGATCAATTATTTGTGTGAACATTCACTTAGTTTGGTATTTGTGATTGACTAGTTGCAAGAGGTTTGAAATGGTTGGATAAAGAAGTCAACTTGTTCCAATGAGCAGTAAATTGGTTTATCAACAGTAGATCAATCGGACAAACCAACTAACTAGTTTTACTGTGTGTTATTTCCTTAGTTTTTGTGTGACCATATTATTAACTAGTCCTTAGAGTTGATATACTAGTATGTCTGACTTTACCATAATTGCTTGACACTTGTGACACTCTTTGTTTAGAACTTCCATATTCATTTTTCTATGAAATTATAATATTTTTATCATGATTTCAAAAATTCTTAACTTTAATTTAACATGAATCAAGATAATAAAACTATGGTGCCATAACTTTTTAAGTTTGATGTCATATGTAAACAACCAAATTGTGGTTTGCATGCCTTATGTTTTGTTTTGTCTTATCCCTTGGCAAAACCTATTTGGTTGTTAATCTCAAATGAAATAGACCATGATGTTACCGCCAATTAATTAATATTATCATATTTTATCACTACATGTAACCTAATAACTCTATGCTAAAACAATTTTTTTTGTTTTTTTACTTCTTTCTCTCGTAACCTTCCCTTAAACCCCTCGGTCTTTCCAGCCCTCATTTCCAATTTCATAATAATACCAAAAATAAGGTGCCTAGTCCTATTAATGGGCAAAGATAAACTTCCCGGCACCTTGCAACCCAAACGAAGACACGCGAGCTAATCTTTTAGGAGTTCGAATAAGGACGTCCAATGCATTCCTACTAATGGATTAACACTTCTTAGATTTCCGTTTACAGTTGTATTTTCTTCTAACTCTTCGTGTTAATAAATAAATAAAGTAGTAGTAGGAGTAGTAGTTCGTTAGAAGAAATTTACTAATTTATTACTGGTATTTACATTACAGGTATGTGTTTCATTTCCTCTTATTTTGAAACTAGTAAAAAAACAATTGTCAATTATTATTCAGTTTCCCTTTTCATTTGTTTCTTTATCCATTTGGGTACATGGGATGATTTTTAATTGGTCGGTACATGTTTTAGTGCATTTGTTTGCTCAATTCTGTAGTTCGCATGTGTTATTTTGTGTTGTTGTTGTTGTTCTGTAATTATTCCTTCCCTTTGATACCATAGAGCATTAGGAATTCTGATTCTTTGGCGCCTTTTCCTTCTGTCTTTCTAGTTTTCTAGACAGATTCACAGTAGTTAAACATTCCCCCTCCCCCTCTCTTAGACCTTTTGTAAATTGAAGCAATCAATAATGTTTCTATTTTAATTTTACCTGTAATAATTAGTTAAAAATGTTTGTTTCCTAAATATAAAAAAACTGAATCAGATTAATTTTGGACATCAATTGCAATAGAACTTAATAATAAGTATTTACTTACAATAAATAAATAAAAATTAACTGTGTAAGAAGTATTTACTTATAACAACAACAACAACAATAATACAGAATTGAATAAGAAGTAAAGATCATCTAACAAGGACTGATGTGGTCTTAGTTCAGTGATTAAAGACTCCTGTCGAAGTATCATATAAGCCCCCAAAATCAAGTATCTCCTTATGCGTTATAGATAGCTTGGGGGTGGGGATATTCACCTCAGATTATCATAATAATCTCTACTCCATAAGACAAGTTACGACCACACACACAAACACATATTCAAATTAATTGTCAATTAAAACAAATGTTTGACATTCATTTTGAATGAGAAAAAAAAAAAGAGATTAGCATTCACAATATGTTGTCCTGCTTACTCGGTGAAAGGGGCTCGCAGAGGCAGTTCAATCAACACGGCACCGAACCGCGGCAGTGCAGAGACGGCGAGTCGAAGAGCGGCGGTGCAGAGGCGGTGGACCACCGGTTTTCTGCGAAACATGAGGTGGTGCAGAGGCGGCGATTTTGCTGCTTTTCTGCTAAATTTGTGAAAAAAAATTGAAGTTAAAAAAAATTATAATACTATTATAGATTTAATTGCACAAAACAACAACAAAATCGAAGAAATTGAAGAAGAAAATGCATACGCGGTGGAGAATGACGACGCAAGCGAAAGGTCGAATGCACGGCTGGCTAGGGCTCGGAAGAGAAGCTGTTATAAAGAGAAGAAAATTAGCGGCAACACACGTCACCACTGTAGAGGCAAAATGTCGCTGTTGTAGACATAAAAACGACGCCATTTTGGTGGAAAAATTTTAATAATGGACCTACAGCCTACAGCTACGACATGCCGCGGCTGTAGAGGCAAAATGTCACCGTTGTAGCTTCCAAAAAAACCACGTCATTCTGTTTCAAGCCATTTCGGTAGGAAAATTTTAATCATAGACCTATAGCTACGACATGTCGCGGCTGTAGATGTATTAATTTTTTTTAAAGGAAAATATTTTCGACGAAGATTTCCCTCTCGATGAAATATTTTCAACTACAATGTATACAGCAACGACAAGTCGCCGCTGTAGCTTCCAAAATTTTATTATTAATTTTTTGGCAAAAATTTTAGAGGGAAATATTCGCGCTCACGGAAATATTTTTCAGCTTCGACAACTACAGCCGCGACATGTCGTCGCTGTATGTTTCTTATCATTTTATTTCTTATGTTAAATTAGTATTTTTTGGTGGGAAATTTTCGCGCTATGTTTATAGCGACGACGTAGTCGTCGTTGTATATCTACAGCGGCGACAATTTTTATCCTAAAAATTCCGTCACGAAATTATATTTAGCTTCGACATGTCGCCGCTGTTAATGTCGCCGTTGTAGACCCTTTTTGTCGTAGTGAGTACTTAGTGTATTGACCATCCTTTTCATAGATGATACTCATTTCCATGAGTAGAGGAGCTATTTGACTTTACGTAGGTCATTGATGATCCATTGAATGACTTTGTTACATATGAAACCTTACTTGGGGAAGAGTGATGATTTTTATCTTTGAGACTTGGGTCATAGAATTGGGATATACGGTTGGCATTGTTGGTTTGGATACCTCTTGGGACTCTTAGTTCTCAATGTATTTTGTTGTTTGTACTCAAAGTAATTCTCCGAACATTTGTCTAAATTTATGAAATCTATCTCATTTTCTATTTTACCACATTTTAAGTGTTTAATTATTTTGCCTTATATTCGATATAAGGATAACATGATAAGCTAGACTTATATGAAGTACTACAGGAATACCCAATTATGTTGTTTTATGTTTCCAATTAAACGAAAAATGTTAGTTATAAATTTTGAATTGTTACACATTTCTCATAAGTGGCTAAGGGAAGGGTTAAATGGCATCCAAAGAGCCCTCTCGGATCACTTCTCTCCTTGTTTAGCAAAATTGGAGGGCAAAACAAATAAAAAAGTATAAATTGGTGTTGGTTCAAGAACATATATTATGGTTTCAGAAGTCACCCGTGGAAGCTACAGTGCTCCAAGATCGCATTACTGCAGTATAAAGAAGAGGAAAAAGCAAGGTGTTGAAGCTATAGGATGATACTGGTTCATGGAAATCTGATCATGACCATATGCACACCCTGGTAAATGAACACTTACGTAGAATTTTTAAGCATGAGAATCAGACCGAGAACTTAGAGGCTACGCAAAGCTGTCTTTACTGTTTAGCATGGGTTTGTACAAGAGCCCTGGGGTGGATGGTTTCTAGCCATTTTTTTACCAAAACAATTTGAAGTACTTTATGCGGATGTCCACACTTTAATAGCAACAACTTTTAATTTTGGTTATTTTGATCCGAAGTTCGATGAGATTATGCTTTGTCTGGTCCCGAAGGTTGAGTACCTAGTAACAGTCACTCATGGTCTTGCCGTTGGTCTAGCGGTGGATGCCCTTCCTACCTTCCACACGGGAGACCTCTATGTACCTAAGGCCGCTCTGTGGTGTCTACCCTCGATCATCCCTTCACAGGTTTGCCTCTCCAGTTTCATTAAAAAAAAAAATATTAACCATAACAGGAGAGATTGTTTAGGTCATGGATCGTGCTGTGCCTCAACAATAGTAGGCTGGATTGTAAATAACACTAGTTTTGTACGATACAGCACAAGAAAAGGCAAGAGCAGGACTTCCATCCGCATTAAATGCTGCATATAGTTTCCTTGACGATGAAGGTTGTGGACACTATTGATATTCTAAAATGCCCTTGATGATGCGATTGTTGATGGAGTTGATATCATCAGTGTCCACAACTCCAATCACTCATTAAGACTTAACTCTTCCAAATGCTAGCCTTAGCAAGCATCTCAGCCTCCATGTTGGACTTGCAAGACTTATTGTAGTACCCGTATTCTGAATACTTAAAAATTTCTTTAAAAGAGTCATTTTGTAGAACCAAAAACATTAAAATACAGCGTTGCACCATAGTTAACATAAATTTGGTTTCTTCTACCATTTTTACACTTCATACTAAAGTTAAAATATTACTTCGCTTAAATTGAGAATAACAATCATGAGAACCGGATAAGAAATTATATTACATATTAGCATTGTTCCAATATCAAAAGATCAAACAACAGTTATAACAAATAAAGGAAAAAATCCATAAAGGGATATAAAAGTCTAAGAAATATCCAAATAAAAAAATGTCAAAGTGAACGTTAGATAGTTCTAACTGTCAACCTCAATAACTAACTATCAAGAGAAACCTTCAAAGCAATCCTGCGAAGTCACAACTGGTCATTCAATAGACAAGGGACCATAAAGCATAGCCCATCAGTACAATAATATTAAGTAAACTATTACACAACACTAAGTATGCAAAGGTCGTAAGGAGCACATAGAAAGTATCACAAGAGAAACCTAACTTGAATATATAGAATCATACTTGTGATAACATGCCAAAAAAGATAATTATCACCAAGACACATGCTTAGTGTATCATTACACTTAAACCATAATACAAACTCAGCAAATCAAAAACATGCCAGGTGTGTTTCACGAAGGGAAAACACTAACCCATTCTTAACCATTTCCAAAAATAATCACAAATCTCATAAACATTAGGGTAGGGAACTAGAGAAACTATCAATCAACAATTCAAATCCAATTCCAATAATCAATGGCATATAAGACAACCCTAATTCGTATAAAGTATTCCGATTATACTAGAGCATATAGGCCACATAATACCCTTCCAACGAAACCCGAATATCATAGGTAATGCACGAAGGCAACTATTAAGACACTATTCAATACATTACTAATAACCATACAATAGTTACTTCCCATTTTATTACTCAAGGAGGTATAAGAGACAATCCAGAGATGTACAAATTACATTGATTATATTAGCGTACTAAAGGCAACACAATACCCTCTCAACCAGACAACTCGGAGATGTATAAAATATACCACTCATACTGGTTCACTAATGGTAACACAATACCCTCCAACCTAGGTCATTTAATCCTTGAGTATCGATATCCCTTCTAAGGTTCGCAGGTCACCTATAAAGTGGATTGGGGCCTTACTAAGGCACTAAGACACACTAGTAAAACCATACCAAAACGAGGATTACTACCTCATCTTTAGGGTATCTAACTCTAAAAAGTAACCAATTTTTAAATCTTGAGGTCTTCCACTTTAAATATTATTATTTTATTTAGTAATCACAAATAACACATAAGGCACAACTAATTCTAAATTTCATACTATTCCAAATTCCATACTTAACAACATTTCCTTCAAATTTGAGTTTTCCAAGTCAACCCTAAGGTCAACTTTCCAAGCCAAAAATCAAGATTCAATGCTAAAGCTAACTTAGAAATCAACTAAGGCCATCTTATGCCCAATTATTTACACTTAGGCATATTAGGTCATAAATGACCAAGATTCCCATAAACCCTAGTGACCATGATATTATCAATTTAAATGCTAAACTTTATTTTAATTAACCATTTTTCATGAAAAGACTAAAATATAAAAAAGTTGAAATACTTTAGCATGCATGTAAATTCTAAGACATCACAAATTACTATTTTACTTCTACACATGATTAAGTATATGAAACCCTAACAAGAATTTTAACTCATCATAACTCACAAGATTTCACATTTAACATCACATAATACATGTTGGGCATACATGTTGAAAAATAGAAGCATGGTAAACTTTAAAGACAATTCTACCTTGGGCATATGAATAATAATCATGCAAAAATAAACCTACAAATGTGCAACCTATCATGTTATACATAGAAATCCTCATAAATCATGCATTATTCGTTTACAACATTTACACCTATTGCAACATGCTTTTGTACACTTAATATTATAAATAATTTATATGCTCAAGGCACATAATTTCATGCTAGAATACTTAGGGAAATAAATACAACATAACAAAACATGCTTAGTGAAATAAATATAACCTAACATAATAATACCTTAGCATGATATCATGCAATTTCTACATTCTTAGAAGAACATATGGTTACCTTAACTCCAATAAAAGGTAAAATAAATGCAAACAATCACCAGCTCTAGCCTCCAACTAACCCTCCTTCTTCACCTTAAACAAAACCTAAAAAGAATATTAGAAACTAACACACACTAATAATATAATAGCATAAAAATAAAATCAACAAAACAAAACAACACTACCTGACCGAATGTTACGATTTGTAGGCTAAAGTGTGTATAGAACACGCATTGAAAGCCAAGCTCAATGTGAGCTTATCACATAAAAAATGGGGGCAAAACATGAGGGATTAATGCCAAAGAGATGGAGATCGGGCATAAAGCTTATGTAGGAGGAGGAATAATTTTTTAAGGTTGGCACATTGGTGGAGTTCAAATTCCTGGAGAATGAACACACCTAGGGGTGGATGTGTGAACAATTAATGTTATTTGGGAGTTGATTTTGAATGGAACTCATGTTTTAAGGTGGTGTGCTGCTTGAGTTGTCGAGGAATTATAGTGGTTTTGCACAAAAGAGGAGGATGAACAACGTGGCGTTGATTGTGAAATAGGTAGTGCAAGGTTGGGGAAAGAATGAAGAAAATGTTGGGAAGGAGATGTGAGAGGTGTGAGCTAAAAAATAGACGGTGGCTTGAGGTTTTAGGTGGTATGAAGTTGGTGGTTTTGGGGTGATAGTGCTACGAATCAGGTGGAGCACGGGTTGGGGGAATGCAAAGAAAACTAGGGTAAAGGAGAATGAAGAAAAAGAAAAGGAGAGGGTTCGGTTGGGGGGAATTACCGAATAAAGATGAGAGTAGAAGGGAGAGTTATATAAGTTGGGTTGCATGCACTAGAGGAAGCGTGAGGGGTTTAGGGTTGCAAGGAAATAGAGAATAAAGCAGAGCAAAGGTAAGGGAATGAGTTGTGTGAAATAGGGTAGGGAGGTTGAGTGTTGTGTTAGGATGGTGTGCTACTTTAGGATTAGTTTGGTTTGATTGGGGTTTTTGGTTAGCATAACTAAACCAAAAAAAGGGGGGAAGGGGAAGGGTAACCCACAAAAGGGAAATGTAAGGGGAAAAGGGGAAAGGAAAAAAATGGAGGGTTAAAGGTTAAGATAAAATATTTAAGTAATGGTTAGGGTTAAAAACAAGGGTTAAGATTTAATGATTAAAAGAGATAAATAAACCAAGGTTTAGGATTAAGTCTCGAATAAAAGGCTAAATACACGAAAATAAAGGTTGGCAAAATTTTAAGGTATTACACTTATATAGGACCTAAATTTCTAGCTATATATTTCACAAGCCATTTCTAAGTGATCTATGCTAAAAGGTGTGATGGATGTGACTATTCCTTTTTTTCCATTAGATTATTTATATGTGTTCAGGTTGTTAGACTTATCTAACTCGTAACCCAATTGATTTGTTTAGGAGGTTTGGGGGTTAGTTCAATTTGTTAACTCAAATGATCATGTATGCAATTGGCCTATATATAATAATGGGGTTGTAAGGGGAATATTTATATGGTGTATTGTTGGTAAATATCCCATCAATTATCTCAATAAAACTCCTAAAATCCATTGATGTTTAGTATTGACCTAATGCCCTAATTTATCTTTTTTTTGTGCTAGTTTCTTCTCTCACTCAATCTTTCTTTCAAGATTCAACTAGTTTGTTATTATAGTTTATGAAAGCCATCAAAATTAAGGCATAACCAATAATTGGTAGCAAAGTAATGTCTTAAGAAGTGATGAGAACCCATTGTGATGTCAAAAATTTTAATGGAAAGAGTGATTTTGGTGTTTGGAGGGTGAAGATGAAGGCTCTACTAGTTCAGTAGGGACTACATTTGGCATTACTTGGACAATAAAAGTTTCCCTCAACTTTTAATAACAAAGAAAAGACAAACTTACTGGAAAAGGCTCACACCACCATTATTTTTTGTTTAGGATATAAGGTGTTGCGTGAGGTGTTCAAGGAGACTAGTGCTCCAGGGTTATTGCCCAAGCTTAAGATTTTGTACAAGAATAAATCCCTTACCAAACATGTATCGCTAAAGTAAATACTATATTCTGTAAAAATGCATTTGGGAAGAACAATAGAGGATTGTATATATAACTTCAACAAAATCAGACTAGACCATCAGAACATATAGGTCATAATTGAAAATGAGGATTAAGCCATTATACTATTGAATTATCTTCCTCACAATGAGTGTGAGAATTTTGTGGATACATTGATGTATATTCATGAAGAGATATCACTTAATGATGTGATAACTGCATTAAAAATAAAGTAACTCAAGAAATAACAGCATCAAAAGGAAAAAATTGGGCCTAAAAGTTTAAGTGTTCGAGGGAGAACAAAAAAGAAGGAGAAGGTAAAAAAAGAGTTAATTATAAATCCTAAACAAGATCTTTTATAAACTATTTTTAATGCCATAAAAAGGCTCATTTTAAAAAAATATTGCCTTGAGAGAAGTAAACATAATTAGAAATAAAAAGATCAAGCCAAGAATCATATATGGCCTGATAAAAGTTAGTTTGAGTCATAAGAAGAGTTTAAGGGTTACCATGTTTTGATGGAATATAATAAATATTGTGGTGTAGTGGGTATTGGAAAATCACTCCTTAGAATAGAATAAGGAACAAATTTCTAGTTGAAAGATGTAATACATGTGCTATAATTGAAGAGGAACTTGATTTCTCTGGGAGCATTGGACAAGGAGGGTTATATTACTAAGGTGGAACTTGGAAAGTTGAAGGTTGACAAAGGCTTTATTATGGTTAACAAAGGGACACTTGAGAATGGTATGTACATATTAAATCAACAAATTATGGATCATAAAGATGAACAAAAGGGAAATGTTATGGCATTTAACGCTTGGTATGTATTAAGTAAGGAATGTGTCTTAGGTGAAAAAAGGATCATAGGGATACCGTTCTATGAACATTGTACTTTAGGTAAATCCTACAGACTGAGATTTCACGTAATTACTCACAAAACCAAGGCAGTGTTAGACTACATTCATATTGATCTTTGAGGTCTAACAAGAACTAAATCCAAAAATGATTCAAGGTACTTTTTCACTCTAACTGATGATTGCTCTAGATATGTGCCGATATATTTTCTTAAAAATAAGAATGATGAATTCTAATGTTTTAAAGAGTGGAAATTCATGCTTGAAACACAAAAGGAGAAAAAGTTGAGGATAAATAATGGCTTGGAATTTTGTAATGAGGATTTTTATTCTTTTTTAAAAGAACATGGGATTGTGATACATTTGAATATAAAGGGATCACCTCAACATAATGGACTGGTTGAGAGAAAAAATAGAAAAATCATATAAAGGGTGAGGTGTGTGTTGGTTAACTCTAGATTGCCTAAGAATTACTTGGCAGAGGCAACCAAGATTATTTGTTACTTAATAAATATGTGTCCATCTTCAACCATAGAATTTGATTCACTTGTAGAAAGATAGTATGGCACTATGGGAAACTATCATGAGTTGAGAGTTTTTAGCTTGATATGCTATGAAAATGTGAAGGATGGTAAAATTGATGTTAGAGCCAAAAAATATGTTTGTTCTTAGATATCTTGATGGAGTTAAGGGATAAAATGTGATGAGTATTGATTATGGTAATGTTGAAACATTAATATGTAGAGATGTCAAGTTTAAAGAACATGAGTTCTATAAATACTTGGCTAGATCAAAAAGAAATTATAGTGCAACAATTAAGATGAATATAGAGTTGAGGTGGAGGTTAGTTCCTATCAATCACAACAAGAACTAAGAGAAGGAGTAGAACTTGAGGAACCTGATGACTATCAAAATGATCTAGCAAGTTACCGACTAGCTAGGGACAGAGAGAGAAGGAATATGAGGGTGCCTAAAAGGTTTGGTTATGCTAAAATTGTAGCTTTTACATTGTTTACAGCCAGATAGATGGTAGAGGAACCACAAAATTACAAGCAGGTTATTTTAAGTTCCTTAAGAAAGGAATGGTTGAAGGATATGCAAGAATATATGGAATCAATTCTCCTTCTAAGATTCCTATAATATGGGTTTCCACTTCCCCCTCCACTGTGGCTAAACGCCTGACTCTGCCTTCACCTACTCTTAGGCTAGAATTCACCACCATAATGTCACCAGTGAATGCATAAATAGGGTTTGGTGCTAGTTCTACTTCACTCATACCCTAAACAACAAGCTACATCAGAGGAGTGTTCGCTAAGGTCACCACCTTGTGACCAATAAAGGGTATAAGATGATTTTTAAGAACTAAATCAAATTCTCTCTCCGACTTGTTATAATCATCTTGTACCACCAATCAAGTTTTCTAAACATGAGAAAAACAATTAACCAAGCAAGAAAATAGTTGAAAAATCACTAGAAAAAGGTGATCAATAACTTTTCAAATATCTAAAAATTGGGCTAGAAGGAGATAAAGACAAATGATTGAAATGCCATTTCCTCTATGTCCATCTTAAATAAGGAGAGAAATTTAAAATGATGATATCCAGGGAACTTCCATACCCTATTGAAATGACCATATGTATCTTAGCCTACCAGTTATGCCATCATCTATAATAATTTAATTAGGCCCGAAAATACCTCACTCACTAGGACATCACTATCTCATACACTCCCAAATTCAACCCTAAGCTTAGGGAGTGGGGGTTAATTGTTTGGGCAAAATCTCGCCCTTCGATCCAACCTAACTCTTTGAAGCCTTTATAAAACCCGAGACTTAGTAGGAATCTTCCCTAGGTCTAGTCAGCTTGGTCCAAGAAATATGGTACACCCAGTGGGAATCACTTTTCTAATGTCTAGCACTATTGAATAAAAAATCATCCATCACTCACTTTGCTTAAGGGGACCTAACTTCCCCCAATTTCTCAGCAAAGATTGCCTCAATGGAGGCCTACAACCTCCCATGCTCAAATCAACTGATTAATCAAGCAATCTATCAAGTAATCATAGTATCACACCTATTTACCAACTATATTAAGCAACCCTTTGCTAGTTCCATAGTTCTCGACTACTATATCTTCATTTAACCTTTACAACACCCCTATAGACTCCTTTAAATAGTGACTCCGGTCCTTCTAATATTAATAGTGTTGGCTTTATGATCATAATGGATAAGTCACTTTGACCCCTCTATTTCTTTTCTTTTGAATTTTTTATTGCCTACGTTGTTGACTTAAACATCGGAGTGGCATTAGGCTAGCACCACATTGGTGTCCCTCTAATCATATAACCTTTATGACACCCCTATAGACTCCTTTGACCAGGGACCCTAATCCTTCTACTATTGATGGCATTAGCTTTATGATCATAATGTCTAAGTCACTTCAACCCCTCTCTTACTTTACTTTTGAATTAGTGATTGCCTACATTGCTGACTCAAATGTCGGAGTGACGTTAGGCTAGCACCACACCAATGTCCCTCTAATGCTTGAAGTATAAGTTCTATCTTTTTAGTATGAAGATGGGTAGTGTCCCACCCAAATCTAATCAGCATATCCATTGTAGATTATGAAGGTCTATAAGAATATTTCCATATAAAAATTTCTTGTGGATGTTATGAAAATTTAGGTAGTTTTATTAAATAAGGATTCAAGTATTGTTGAGAAAGCTTTTATAAATATATGTTCAATATTTTTGAACATAATCAATTAAGTTTCAAAATTCTTTCCTACACAAGTCTTTCCATAAAAAAAAATTGAATTATCTTGAAGATAAGTGATAGTTCCACAATTCTTTAAATAAACTACAACATCAAATTATATGATTAGGATATAAAGGATTATCATCAAATTTTAGACAATATTTGAGAGAGTCCTCCTTTCTTTCTTATAAAAATATATACCATTAAGAGAAAAACCTTCTCTTTAGAGATATATCACAAGCGTATGAGTTAAGTAAGAAAATGAAGACCAAGAGCAATTGAGGAGTAAGAAAATATTCAAGCACAAAAGCATCAAAGTGTGTAAAAGCATTCAAGAATTACCATAGATTTTCTTATGAAAGCCATTCATGTGTTTGAGTATGAAAAGAACACTATGAAGAACAAGAGTTTGTCATCTTATATTGTATTCATACATGAGAAGCGCTTAGAGTTAATCATATTTTGGGGTACTACGGTACTTCAAAAGAAATTACAGAGATGTAATAAGGGTAGCTCAACTAAATTTAGTTGCGGGATACTTAAGTATAGAGTTAGGCATATGTGTTGGCTTTGTAACACTTGAAGTCCAAGTAGATTGATGGTAAATCTAAGCTAGTTGTAGACGTAGAATAGATTTTGTTGAACCACTAAATCCTATGTGTTTAATCTTTCCTTATTTGCACATAATTGAAATAGGAGGAAACACAAGCACAACCACCTAGTTACATGATATAGGACCACATTTAGGATCACTTACAATATCACATACTAAACATCCTTCAATATCTAGGTTTGAAATAATTTTACAACTCTATTATTCCAAATAATAATAATAATAATAAATATTTATACACATTCACTTCACCCACACCCTCTTAAGTGTGACTTGTGAACTAAAAAAACCTTACAGCATATGTGAGAAGTTTTTATTAGTTTCATTTTTATGTGATTAATCTTCCAATTCATAATCATGATGATTTATGCACATTAGGCATGATAATTCTTTCAGTGTGTTCAGAGCCCCATCAAAGATTTCCTATTCGAGTTCAGGTTTGGAGGATACTTTAGGGATCGAGTTCGAGGATTTTTTTCAAGGATGAGTCCACCACAAATATTTTTTTTATGTAATTATAGATATGATTTTGATATAAAATCTAAATAAAATTATGTTGTGAGAAATATGGGATCAACTATCGGGGATGGGGTGGGATTTCAGATATCGAGTAGGGTTTTAAGTTTGGAAAATGAACTAGGGATGAGAAATGGACTCAGGATGGAGTCAAGTATGGAGATTTGATCCCCACAATAATCGGATCGGGGAATCCCATAAGGTAAAATCAATTATTAGGGTGGATTTGAAAATTATTTTACTTATTAGGTTTGGCTATAGGAATAAAGTTCCCATACACGACCCACCTCATAGCCATCACCAATGCACATCAGGTAAACTTGTTAAAATCACAAAAAGGTCTGTTATCATCAAAATAGGAGGCTTGGTGATTATTAACCTATAATCTCAATAATCTCATTTTCTAATGATGATAAAAAAAATGTATATTACAAAGAAGATGATATAAAGAATATATAAATGTGAAGTTATAAACCATCTTCTAACTAAATGAGTGTCAACTAGTAATAAATCTCAAATACAAATACATATATGGCACAAAAAATTGATTAAGCTCGTTTGTTTAGTTAAATGAGTCAAATCTTAACCTTATTTTACACTCAATCATTAAAAGAGTTGAGCTTGAGTCTAAAAAAAGTTTAGATTGGCTCATTTAGAACTTAAGATCAATTCAAATAATTTTTTTAGTTAAATAAGCTGAGTCTAAAATTCATTTTAGACTCATTTATTAAATAAGTCTAGTTAAAGCTCAAAAGAATTCATCTTGACACATTTATTGTTCTAAAATTAAGCAACATATTTTTCCAATTTCCTACTCTTTTATCATCATACAATAAAGGCATCTTATTCTTATTTCAACACAAATTAATTTTTGGTTAAAAAAGTTTGGATTGGCTCATTTAGAACTTAAGCTCAATTCAAATAATTTTTTTAGTTAAATAAGCTACGTCTAAGATTCATTTTAGACTCATTTATTAAATAATTCAAATCAAAGCTCAAAAGAATTCAACTTGACACATTTATTATTCTAAAATCAAGTAACATCTTTTCCCAGTTTCTTACTCTTTTATCATCATACAATGAAGGCATCTTATTCTTATTTCAACATAAATTAATATTTGATCAAAAAATTAATTAAAAAAAGTATACCAATAAAACTTGATACTGATCACTAAGATAAGTATACTCCCGTGCACAAGTTAATTCTTTATGATCATATAAAGCAAGTTAATTCTTCGCCAAATGGTTAATCATAATCCTATCATAAAGCAAGTCCATGAGTTCGAAAACTAGTTTTAGATGTGTTAGCTAAAGAAATAAAGATCTATGAGATATACCAAGCTAATGTTTTGTTAGAAAAATTTCCTACTTCCTAGAATGACTACAGGAACCAACTAAAGAATAAGAGAATATATTTGACTTTACTAGAACTGATTAGCCATATGAGGATTGAGGAGGCCAAGTGGTTGAAATATAAACAAGTTTCTTATGTTACTAATTATACTTATGCTAACTTGGTTGTGTTTGGTGTTGATAAAGACATGTTTAAGGGAAAAGGAAAGAAGAATTAGAAGAAAGGCTAGCAAAAGAGTCATCCAAATATGAAGAAGAGTGATGGGAGAATTCAAAAGAAAAAGTTGACCTGCTATGTCTATGGAAATATTGGTTATGAGGCATATCGATGCTATAAAAGACAAGGTAAAAAAATAGAAATGAACAGCTACTAGTCCTACTCTTGTGACTTAGGCTAATGTTGCAAAGAAATATGAGAATTTTTCAGCAATGGTGGAGGTAAACATGGTGAATAACAGGGCGTACTAGATTTTGGACACGGGCGTGCCAAAGAATTTGTATGTTAATAGAGAGATATTTATCCATTTTGAGGATGTTGACGAAGGCGAGCTTATATACATGGGCAACCAAGCCACAACTAGAGTTTTTAGGAAGGGAAAGGTTCTTCTAAAACTTTCTTTTGGAAAGAAACTATTCTTGAGTGGTGTTTATTTTTTACTTTCCCTGTGTATGAAATTGGTTTCTAGAAGCTTGATGGTTAGAGTTGGATGCTGATAAGGTTGCAATAACCAAAAATGTGGTCTTTGTGGGTAAAAGATACTTGATTGATGGTATTTTTATACTAAAAACTATTCCTTTTATTTGAATTAAATAACTTCTACCACTTCTACTTATTTTGTGTGTCTATTTATATTTTGCATCATAGGCTAGGGAATTTGAACATAGATTCCTTGAACAAACTTAAGAGTTTGAAATTGATTAATGTGACAAACACTAAAAATTTTGAGAAGTTCCTTGTTTATGTGGAAGTTAATTTTGCTAGAAATCCTTTTAAAAAAATCATCCCAATGTGATTATGTATAATTATCCGAGATTAAAAAGAATTTATTTTTACATGAATAGGAAATGATTAATTACATTAAGGAGGAGAGTGTTTGTTATGCCTTAGTAGATAAATCATCTCAATTTTGGGATAAAAAATCTAGTAATTCAAATCTTACTAGTTTGCTTGATGAATAAAGTGATGTATTTCCAGATGATTTACTTCTTGAACTACCACCTATTAGGGGTATAGAGCATGATATCAATTTAATTCTTAGAAAGCCTTTACCTAATAGAATGGCATACAAATATAATATAAAGGAAGATAAGGAATTACAAAGGCAAATTCAAGAGTTAGTAAATAAGGGTTTTATGAGAGAAAGAGAGTATGAGCTATTTTTGTGTAATTGCCTTACTAGTTCCTAAAAAGGGTGGTACCTGGCGTATGTGCATAGATTAGAGAGTAGTGAATAATATAACTGTCAAATATCATTTTCCTATGCCTAGATTAGATGCCATCTTTGATTAACTATGTGGTGCAAGGATATTATCTAAACTAGACTTACGAAGTGGTTACCACCAAATGAGGATTAGGAAAGGGTATGAATGGAAATAAACATTTAAAACTAGATATGGTCTCTATGAATGGGTTGTATGCCGTTTGGGTTGTGTAATGCACCTAGTTATTTTATGAAACTAATGAATAAAATATTGCATCATTTCTTAGGTGACTTCACTGTAGTTTATTTAGATGATATACTTGTATATAGTAAAAGTGAACACGATCATCTTCTACATTTGCGAAAATTATTTGATAAACTAAGGGAAACTAAACTATATAAAAAAATTAAAGTGTGAATTTATACTATCGAGTATAGTTTTTCTTGGTTATATTATTAGTGTTGAGGGTATTAAAGTTGATCTTGTAAAAATTTAAGCTATTCAAGAGTGGCATATACCTAAAGATATACATCAAGTAAGAAGTTTTCATGGGTCGGCTAGTTTCTGTAGGAGATTTATTAAAGATTTTTCTACTATAGCTACACTTATCACTAAACTCATGAAAAAAAAGGAGAATTTATATGGGAAAATGAAGCCACTAAAGCTTTTGATAATCTCAAGGATAAATTGTGCAATGCTCCTATATTACCTATTCCTAATTTTGACCTATTCTTTGAGGTAACTTGTGATGCAAGTGGGGTAGGTATTGGAGGGGTTCTTTTTCAAGAAAAGAGACCAATAGCATACTTTAGTGAAAAACTAAATGGTACTATATTAAGGTATTCTACATATGATAAGGAATGAGTTGAGTTCTTCCAAAAGCTTCATCAACAAATTAAAGGTAACATAGAACAAGCAAATGAAAAATATCAAAAACAAGCTAATAAAAGTCATAGTTGACGGATATTTTCTCTTGGTAATTTAGTGTGGTTAAATTTACATAAAGAAAGATTTCCCAATCTAAGGAAACATAAATAATGTCAAGAGCGGATGTACCACTTAAAATCCTTATAAAATTTGGAGAAAATGCTTATGAACTTGAACTACCTAAATCATACGGGGGTTTTCCATGACATTTAATGTAGGTGATTTATCTTCTTATTTTAGTGATGTCAATTTGAGGAAAAATTCTTCTCAATTTGGAGAGAATGATACTGGAGCACCATAGATGGTCCTCAAGATGATAATAAGTTGGCATAGTTGTTTATGGAACCGATCACATTATGTGTCTTTGATAATAATACTTAAACTAACCTTGATGATATTACTTTAATTCATTCTTATAGATATGTAACATATTTGTAGGAAGAAGATTAATCCATTTAAAAAGTCAATATACTTAATATTTTCACATGTTACAAGCTATTACGAATAAAGCTATTGTACATGAAAGTCAATTTAAGAAGACCCAGCCAACCTTTCAAGTCAACATCACTGTTTTGATTAGGATTCTTGTTAATTTTTTTCATATACTACTTAGTTTACTTTGTTTGAAATAGTCTTTATTGAATCATGTATTATATAGGATATAATATATATTGTAATATTAGTTTATGTGCTAGTTAACCATTTATGTTTCATGTGGCTAAATTAGTGTGCTAGTTAGAAATGTTCTATACCTATATATATACATGTGTCAACACATTATAGCATGGTGGATGATTGAGATATTGAAATCTAATACAAGTAACTCAATTTTTTTATTCTATCTTTGTGATTGAATAATCCTTTCTAAGAATACTTGAATTAATCTTAGATAGAAAATTTTTAGATTTGAGTTCTTTGAGTTCTTATTGAATTCTTTTTCAATTCTTGCTTGAATCTCCCAAAATCTTCTTCCAAATTGAGTAGCCAACGATCCCATTTCACCTACATTCACACTAATCTTCATCAATCCTTGAATAATCACGCCACATGGAATTTAGTTAGACTTCCTAAAAGGAGTAAACTAATTAGATATAAATGGGTCTTTAAAGGAAAATTGAGGACCAATAGAATCATTGATAAGTTTAAGGCTAGACTGGTAGCTATAGATTATAGACAAAAGAGAGACATTAAAAATTTTGATACTTATGCCCCTTTAACTAAAATAGATACTATACTTTAATACCCCCAAATTTACTATTTAAAATTTTAATTTTGAAGAAGCATTAGTTACGAAAATATTAGATATGACTGCCACACCTACCATAAGTCTGGCATCTTATGCCATTCTTATACTAACTGTTAAGACTAAATATTACTTTGGCTAAATTAACAACAACCATAAAAACAAAAACATAGAATTCAATATAGAATAACATTTTCCTAATAGCCCAAAACATTAAGAAAATAGTTACAAACTAGTGAGGAAAAGAAACAGACCAGGGGACATAAGAGTCTAAAAAAAATCTGGATAAAAAGATGTTAGGAAAATCTTGGACGTTCCTAACTCTTAACCTATACCAGAAGCCATCAGACTGAACCCTCAAAGTACTCCTACAAGATAGACTGCCCATTGAATAAGCAGCGACTATGAAATGGAACACATTAGTACTATAGTACTGAGTAACCCATTATACAAAACTACTATAAAAATCCCACATGGAACACATAAAAGGCATCACAACAAAGCATGGTATGAAATATTGAAATATACATGTGATCAACAACATATAATAATCACCAAAACCACATACTGCTCAAACTCATTCATTTAGAACATAATGAAGCTTACCAACCAATCATACAAGAGAAGCTTTATGAAGTAATGATTAAAACCAATCTCAACACAATAAGCATGATCTTCACAATATATCTCATATCTCAGTATCAAACCAATAATATTCATAGTACCACAGGTATGACTCAAAGTCACAATACCGAGTAAAATACATACTATCATAGGTAGGACTCAAAGGCACATTACCAATAAAAATCTATGAAATCATAGGTAGGAATCCAAGGCATCATACTGAATCACAGGTAAACATAAAGATTACTACTGACCAATCTAATAACCATTTCAATCTAATAATAATTATTTTTATTTTTTATTTACTCGAGGAGATACTATAATAATGAAGATACATAAAATTACACCATTCATACTAGTGCGCTAAGGCAACACAACATCCTCCCAACTTAAAAACCAGATATATAAAAGTATTATAGTTATACCAGTATGACAAGGCAACACAATATCTTTCCATACTAGGATACCTAATCGTTAAGTATCGGTACCCCCTATAGGGCCCGTAGATCACCTATAGAGTAGATTAGGGCCTTACTACGGTACAATGACACACCAACGAACTAAAAAAACTGAGGGCTCCTATCTCTTCTCTAGGGTAGCTACACGTAGAGATCAATCATTCCCAAACTCAATGTCTTTCACTTTAAGTATTAATATCTTAAGAAGGTGATCATAAAACATCACATATTGCACAATGATTCCAATTCCATAGTTAACAAATTTTCCTTTATTTTTAATTATTCAATCAACCTTAAGGCCAGGGGTCCAAGTCTAAGTCAAATTCAACACTAAAGTTAACCTATCAATATACTAAGGCCATCATATATCCAATTATTCATGTTAGGTGCATTAGGTCAAAAGTGACTAAAATGCCCCTAAAGCCATTATTACCATATTATCATCTATTTTAAATACTAATTTCATTTTATTTATTAATGTGTCACAAAAATGCTAAAATCTAATAATTAAATTACATAACCGGTATATAAATTACCAGACACACCAAATGACCATTTTACCCATATACATGATTTTGCGCATAAAATCCTAACATGTGTTTCTAGAACATCAAATTGCATATTCCCATGCTCTAAAAATAAATAACGTATATTAGGCACACTTATCGGGATAAAAATCATGATGCACTTAAAATGACCAAAATACTCACAGGCATATAATAATACTAACTATGTTAAAACATGAGTTTATAAAATATGAAATCACAACCTCCATACTTAACAATAATTAATGCATGTTAGGTATTCTTATCAAAAATAAATATTACAATATGCTTAAATGACCAAATTGCCCCTAGGGCACATAATAGTAATAATTATGTTAAAAATATAACTAAGCATGGTTAACCTATTATATTAGATATACATGTCATATATAATTTATTCTCAGCTTTTAAATCTATTTTAGCATACTTTTGTACACATATTGATTTACACAAGTTAACACGCTTTATTTTACCAAATTCTGTACTAGCATTATTAGGCTAATAATTTCAACAAAACTAACATGCTTAATAAAATTTATACATCAAAAGCCCTAATGTGTTATCATATGATATCTAACTATTTTAGTGGACTATAAGGATTACCTGATTTTCTACAAAAGCACAAAACATGAGTAGTGTAATAAAATTTATTAAGCCCTACTAATCAAAATTTTATACCTACAAATAATGCCTCATTAACCATATTAATATTTTACTAATAAAATAATAATTTTATTAAAATAATTATTAAAAATAAAATTGCCAAAGTGCGGCTAAGTTGAGAGAGCGGTAAAAATATATATTTTAGATCTCATGTTGCATACGTAGCATGAGTTGGTGAAAGCAAAAATCTTTGAGGGGAGTTGGTTGGCCAATAGAGGTGATGGGGGAGGTGTCAGATGGGTGGCACGGGCGGTTGGAGAGGGTGGTAGAGGTTAGGGATATTGATAAACCGAGCTAGCTCACGAGCTGACTCGATTCGGCTTGTTAAGGACTCGGCTCAGCTCATTTGTTTAGCAAAATGAATCAAATCTAAGCCTTATTTTTAAGCTTGTTTATTCAATGAACTGAGCTTGAGCCAAGGGAGGTTCGCATCATTTATTCATGAGCCTGCTCAAATTCAGCTTGGTTTGATTCATTTATAAGCTCATTCGTTAATAGAATGAGCTTGTATAGAATTTACATAATAATTGAGCCAAATAGTTAAATGATCCTGTAAATAAGACGAACAATTAAACGAGTTGATTTGGTTTGTTTAACTTTAAAACAAGCCAAATATTTAAACGCGACAAGTCATAAATCAAATCATGATAAATGAGCCGAGTTAGTTCATTAATTTTTTAAAAAAAAGGTTAAACATACTAAAAGGAGTCAGCGCGCGAACCTTATCTAGCCAAGCTTGAGCTAGGCTCATTTCACACTTGAGCCAAATTTGAGCCTAAAAAATTAAATGAGTTAAGCTCGAGCAGGAGGATATTCGGTTCGATTCATCTCATTAACAACCCTAACAAAGGTGGATGGTGTTGGGTTGGTGGTGGTGAGGCTGTTGGTAGTGGTTAGCATTGCAAAAAAAAAAGGGCATAATAGGGATTGTAGCAGCTAAGGATGGCATGGGGAGGTGGTTCAGCAAGGTATAGAGGCATGATAGAGGAGATAAATGTGGATGGAGTTGTGGTGGTGGTGATGGTTGGCATGAGGCACAACAGAGGGAGATGGTGGGGTGTTAGTGCTATAGGGAGGGTAGTAGTGCTGGGTAGCTCGACGGGAGGAGGGGTAAGGGGTAGGTGGATGGTGGTTGGAGTTGAGATGAGTGAAGGGGTGCAAAGGGGATGGTGGTGTGATAGATGGCTCAATGAAAGGAAAGGTGACAATGGTTGTTGGTAAGGCAATAAGGGAATAGTTGGGTACAGGGATAGGTTAAAGGGGGTTAGTAGTGTGTCGGTGGGGTGGTTTTACTAGGGTGGAACCGAGTGGAAAATGGAGAAGGATAAGGAAGAATATAAAGGGAAAGGGAGGAAGTAGAAGACCAAGGGTTGAACAGAAATGGAGGGGGTGGGTGTATATATGTAGGTAGTTAGAGGCAAGGTGAGGGATGTGGTTGATCGGATAGAACGACTAGGGCTGCAATGGAGTAGATAATGTTAGAGAGCTCGACAGGGTGCATGTAGGATAAAGGTAGATGAGGGTAGGTGTTTGGCATGTAGGCTAAGCAAAGGAGGGTATACAAGGGAGAGGTGTAGGTGAGGGAGTTGGTTTAGCTAGAAGAGGAAAGGAAGAGTGGCGTTCATGGCATAGGTAGGGATGTTAGTATGGTAGGGCAAATGGGGTAGGGCTATTAGGGTAGGGTGGCTACAAGGGTTGTAAGGGAAGTTTGTGTAGGAGCCAGAAATGTAAAGGAAATGGGTGGAGAAAGGCAAGGGATGATTTGGCTAAAAGAGAAAGAAAAGCTGGGGCGAAGGGGTGGTGTAGGGGAACAGGTTGGGATATGTTTGGGGGCATTCAAATGGTGTAGATGGAAACTGGACAAGGGAGAATGAGAAGAAAAGGAAATGAAGAGAAATAAGAATGAGTTAGGATGGTGTTCAAATAGGGAAAGAAAAGAAAAGAGTGGGACAGGATGGGCTAGAGTGGACTGGTGGAAAAGAGGAAAAAAGAAGAAGAAGTGGGTTAGGAGCAAGCCGGGGAAGTGAAAAGAAAAAGAGGAGGAAACGAAAAAGGAAAAAAAAAAGAAAAGGGAAAAAGGAAATAAATTTAGGTTTAGATTTAGATTTATATTAGAGTAAAAATAATTTATCCAGATTTAGGGCAAATTTTAATAAAAGAAAAAAAGAAAAAATAATTAGAATAAATTTATTTTAGAATTTATCAAGTTTTATAGGCCAAATGTTAACAAAATAATTAATATAAGATTTTAAGGGTTATGTTAAAATATAAATTAATTAGGATTAATATTAAATAATATTTTGGGGTGTTACATATACGTACTCTTGTTACCTTAGCTTCAATTTGTGGTTTGGTTGTGCATCAAATGGATGTAAAAACACACTTTTTGAGTGGTGACTTGAAAGAAGAAACATATGTAGAACAACCTAAGGGATTTGTAGTCCAGGGATAGGAGAACAAAGTTTATAGACTAAGAAAGTCTTTATCTAGCTTTAAAAAAGCTACTAAGCAATGGTATGCAAAATTTGACCAGACTTTATTTAGTGATGGTTTTGTGGTAAATGCATATGATTCTTGTGTATACTCTAAAATTTTTTCATAATAATGTGTGATTATATGTTTATATATGGATGACATGTTAATTCTTAGCACTAATGTGACTATAGTCAACCAGACTAAAGTTTTTTTTATCTACTCATTTTGAAAAGAAATATTTAAGAAAATTTGATGTTATACTTAGTATTAAATTGAGAAAAACTAAGAATGGTTTCTCATTGAGTCACTCACACTATGTAGATAAAATATTAAAGAAATTTGATTGTAATGATGACTTTTTTATGAAAAATCTCTATGAATCTAGCATACACTTGAAAAGGAACCAAGGTTCTAGTGTGTCACAAGCTAAATACTCTTAAATCATAAGTAGTGTGATGTTCCTCATGAACTATACCAAACCTAACATAGCCTTTGTTATGAGTAAAATTTGTAGATATACTCACAACTAAGTATTGATCACTAGACAACCATTTATTGTTTTCTTAGATACTTAAAGGGTACTAAGAATTGGTGTTTTAATTTTTATAATTTTCTACTATGTTTGAGGGATTTACATGTGCCAACTGAATTTCTAATAATTATGAGGTTATGTGCTTGCCCTAGGGTGAAGATTTGCTTCATTGAAGTTTTCTAAGCAGACTTACATAGCTCATTGTACCATGGAGCCTGAGTTTATTGCTCTTGAGTTAGCTAGTCAGAAGACAGAGTGGTTAAGGGATTTGTTAGCCGATGTGCCTCTATAGAGGAAACCAAGTGTATCGATTTCCCTACATTGGGATTTACAGGGAGTTATATGTGTTATTAGGAAAGTTGTATATAATGTAAAGAGGAAACACATCTATGCTAAACATAGTTTTGTGAGATTGTTGTTGAGGAATGGTATGAGCTCTTTGGAGTTTGTTAGATCTTAGAGGAACTTACCATGTCCTCTCATAAATGTTCTAACAAGGAGAGTCATCCTTGAGTAGTTATGGGGGAAGGGGCTTAAGCCTATAAGTTGAGGAAAGTATGGTGGATACAACATGTGGTCAAACGAAACCATATGATAACTTTGTTATACTACATTCCCATCCCTATGGCCTATGGTAGTGCGTGGTCATATGTTAAGCTTATGCTTTTAATGATTTCATGACCTGATTGTTGGGTGGTCCTTATAAGACGGACTTGATAAACTCATTGCTTGATATGTATAAGATTGAGCATATTCATGGTCTTAATAAATCCATAGCCATATTTGGTGGTGCTTGAGTGATTCACTTAATGGATTCCCCTAGGTGATTGCGAAGGTGGGTCACCTTCTCTTAAAAACCAATGTTGTCTTTTTAGAGCACTCGTGAGTACTCCAAGGTACATGCATGGCCATTAAAAATGCTTATGTCACTTATTGCAAAACTTGTAGGTTTTAAGGTAAGACATGTGTTGTGAGGCTCCCGATTCGATCCTAAAATTCTACGATCCTACGATCCAAAAATCCCAAAATGATCCATGATAGAATATTAAAGTGGTTAAATAGTGATAGAATCTTACAATCCTATAGTAGAAGCTTACAATTCTGTAGTAAAATCTTACAGTATTAGGTAAAATCCTATGATTTTACGTAATAACTATACTTTTATCGATTTATTTCTAAATCTATTTCCCATATATTGTTTTCAGTAAATGTAGTGAATATATATAAATCAACAAAATAGTCAATGTTACATCACATGGATCAAACACTAAAATTTTACAAGAAAGCTAGATAATCATTTGATTCATCGAAGAAATTAAATTCTCAGAAGACATGCTTACTGGTGAGTCATCCATTCCTCTAACACAACATCTTGGATTATTTTTTTTGGTGGACCTCCTATTGTTGTGGAAACTTCTTTGGTTATACTCCCTCTAAATATGATAGGTGCAGGGAGCAAGCAAAGACCTCAAAATTTCCCTCCTACAATGGGGCCTTCTACCTCCCCTTTTCATCTAGTGCATTATATCCTACCAATTGATAGACATATGTCTATTGCCCATACTATTGGAAGCATTTGTTCATGTGAAAGTAGAGAGCCTAAACTGAAGAAATAGATGGTCAAATGTTTCTAGTTCATCATTGCATAAACTACACATGGGATCTAGATGCATGCCCATCTTTGACATTTTGTCTCGAGTGAATAAGCTTCCTTGAATTACTAACCATAAATGAAATCTATGTTATGGCATGGTTAGAGTATTCCAAACAACCTTGGCCCAATTAATTGGTTCCATTCAATATCTTATGAGATTATAAACCTTCAAAATGGTATATTGAAGCCTAGTCATACAATTTATTCTGCTAGTATGATCAGTAAAAAGATAGAAATGAACCTCTCAGCTCCATTAGGTTTTTGAAAGCCCAGGAAGATGTAGATGGTGTGGGCAAAGACCAAAAAATCATGCATTTGACATAGTATACATGGATCCAACATACCCATAACACCTATTTTGCTTCATGTAACCACCAAAGCAATCTTCCTTGAGCAACAACATTCCAATTATAAAGTTGAAAAATCCCCAATCTGCCTCTATATCGGAAGGCAGATGGTAGAACAAGAAATAGGAGCTTTTTGAGATTTTTCTTGCCCTGCCCAAGGGTAGGATCTACACAATGCATTAATCTCATTAAAGACACTTTTGGGAAGCATTAAAAATAAGCTCTAATAAGTTTGTAGGCCAAATAAGATCAATTGCACAAGCTAATATCTCCCTTACAGACTTAAGAGTTTTGAAAGCTAAGCATTAATCCTAGCAAAAAAAATTTCTATCGAGGGTTTACAATCATTATAAGTGATTTTCTTGGTAGATAGAGGAATATCGAGATATCGAATGAGAAGACTTCCTTCAAGGAAATGATAGAGATTCTTAATTATATCTCTAACTTGTTGAGGAACATAATGGTTGAAATAAATATTGCATTTGCTAACAATTAAAGATAGGCCTAATAGATTTGAAAATCCCTAGAAGACTTCACGAATAGCTTAGATAGGCACTTCATTACCATGACTGAAGAAAAGTAGGTCATCAGCAAAGAGTAGATTAATAAGTTTGAACTTTTTTCATTTTAGATGAGCTTTGAAGTGAGGATTATTTTAGAGAGTATCCATAGCTTGATTAAAACGCTTTATTATAATCATAAAAAATTAAGGAGATAGAGGGTATCCTTGTCTTAATCCTTTCTTATCATTAAAAGGAGGTTTTAGGGCCCCATTGATAAGCAAAGAATAGATGGAAAATGTCATTCAACTCAAAAAAAAATTATGAAATGAATAGGTAATATGAGGGAGGAGAGGAATTGTTCAAGAAATTATCAGGCCATTGTATCATAAGCCTTCCTCATATCAATTTTAATCATGCATCATGGTGAAGTATGTTTTATATTGTGGCCTCAAAAGAGCTCATTAGATATTTTCCATCTTATTCAAACTATGTTTTTCCCTTAATCTTCTAATTTTTAACCCTATATTACTTTGCAATATGTCTTGGAAATGAGATGATGCAAAGAAAGTATGATTGAGTAACCACCAAATTAATGAAGTCGATTATTGATGTAAAATACTAACAAAAGAACATAATATCCATATAAAAATAAAATAAATACATTAAATTTTACAATATTATTAATTTTAAGTATTATTCAATAAAAAATTATTTTTTTATTTTCTTTTTATGGTCATGTTAGATTCATAATATAAACAAGCTTTAGTTTATGATATACACATTGTTCATATAATAATTTAACGTGTGCTTATAGTCAAAACTTCTTTTTTTCCTTTTTTTATTTAATTCATCAATATTTTAAAATCAAAGATAAAACTTTTTTGGGTCTTATTCTATTAAATGATAGAAAATATTGTTCTCTCAGTGTTGCCTTTATTATCATATGCTTTCTTTATTTTTTATGTTTTTCTTAATGCTAACAATAATGTAGATTTTGAATGCAATGAGATTTATGTTTCATCTACCCATCATCTCATTTTAATATTCACATTTGACTTGACAAAAATATTTCTAATGTTGTTGGTTTAATATAATCCCTAACATATAAAATAAATTCAACAATTTATAATACTTGTAGATTGCTAGAACTCAATCAAGGAATATTTGAGAGGATAAGAGTATAATCTTTTGATCTTTTAACTAAAAGTATATTAATTTATAACATATAAGTATATAAATTTCGTATTTGTATTGTTTTTGTAGGATATTATGAACCAATTATACAATTAAATATAATCTCAATTCTAACAATATTGGTTGTAACATTAATGCTTACATATTATTTCTTCTTTGTCAAGATATTTTGTGATTGACTTTCTATTTTGCCATTGGTGGAAAATTGTCCCACATTGATGTAATTTTCTTTATATATATATATCATCACCCAGTGGCATCTTTATGTTAAAAATCTTGAATTATTTTGTCTAGATAATAGGATGAACTACATACCACACATACACAACCCGTCGTCCATTTGAGCAAGGCCAAGCGTACACGAAACATATATCTAAACAAGTAGCTTCCTTTTTGTTAAAGTTTTAAATTGTTTAACACTTTTTGGCTTGATCTTCTTCCACTTCATTTTTTTTATGTTGGTTTTTTGGACTAATCCTATCATGTGAGGAGGGGAGGATGCTCTAACTCTTCCATGATTATCTTCCTACTTAACCATGTTTTGGCTTCATTTTATAGATACAAATAAATATTTCTTGTCCCTGATAGATTAATATAATCTATATATATCCGAAAAAATTAAATTCTAATCTATCAAGATTAATTTATAATATATTGCGAAAGCATACCTCAATCTATAACAGAAAAGTTATCGATGGATCTGGAACAAAGGCGGTACTGCAGTCTTCTAAGTCGGGCACATGCTCATCGGTTTCTATTGACTGATGGGAATCAAATAAGACGAAGTGTGTGTGACCCATGGGCCATGACCCTTTATATAAACAACTAACATATTATCTATCGGGTTATTCTAGTTTGGTCCATCCACAAATTAAAATACCCAATGTCTCTACACATACAAGCCCACATCTAATTAGATACATTAAGCCCAATAATTTATATGTAAATATGATCACTTATATACAAGCTTAATTTATATAACAACCCGCAATTCGTATCGTTCACATATGAGCCCAATTATTGGATAAAAAATCCAACAATCTCTCACTTGGGCTATATGTGTGACCTTATAACCACGAATTGCCAAATAATCGAATGAGCCCAATATTATTGTTGCAATGAAATGTATCTATAATCAATCTGGTCCATTAGTCACACCAACATAGGATCAAAGCGGCTTTCATCACATTTCTTCGCAACTAAACCTTCAATGGTCACATATGCAGATATAACTAAACGACATGGATCAAGATGTGGATGTGCAACATGGAAATTTCATGTAACATGATCTTAACATGCCTATTTTCAATTGGTCTACCTTAAAACTTTAGTGAGATAAAATCACAAATAAAGATAGAAAAGAAATAAACTAAAACTTTATTTCTGCAGAAAATAAATGGTCAAAAATGTCCATAAGCCAAAATAAAGTGTCCATATATAGAGCAAACAAGGTGAGAGACTTCAACTAAACTAAAAATTATCAGCTAATATAACACCTATATGAGCAACTTGCTTAAGGAACTGTTTGGGTGGCAAAGCCTTAGTGAGTGGATCCGCTATCATGGAGTCTGTATTAATATGCTCTATAGATAATTCTCCTTTCTGTACTTTCTCTTTAACAACCAGCTTTTTGATATCGATACTTTTTGATTTCATAGAACTTAGGTTGTTATTAGAATAATGAATTGTGACGTTATTGTCACACAACATCTTGAGTGGTCTCTTAATACCATCAACTATACGCAACCTTGTGACAAAATTTCACAGCCATATGCCGTAAGTGGAATCCATATAAAATGCTACAAATTCCACTACCATAGTGGAAGAGGCTACAACTATCTGCTTAGCACTCTTCCAAGAAACAGCACCTCTAGCCATCAGGAAAACAAAACCTAACGTAGACTTCATACTATCTTGATATCCAGCAAAATCAGAGTCAAAATATCCTATGATCTCAAGCTTGTCTTACCTCTGATATGTGAGCATGTAATCTTTTATTTTCTGTAAATACCGCATGACTTGTTTGGCTATTGTCCAATGGTCGAGTCCTGGACTACTCTGATATCTGCCTAGCATCCCAGTAATGTATGCAATATCTAAACGCATACACACTTGAGCATGCATTAGACTTCCCACTACGGATGCATAGGGAACATTTTACATTTGCTTTCGTTCAAAGTCATGTTTAAGGTACTGACTGAGACTAAATTTGTCTCCTTTAGTAACAGAGGTATTTTCTGGTTTATAATTCTGCATGGCATACCACTTGAGAACCCTTTCAACATAAGCCTTTTGTTACAACCCTTCTAATACAAAAGAGGCATTACCAAGATCTTTAATCTCAAAATTCTTAACTAGAAATTTCTTGGTTTCATGCAAAAAACTTATGTCATAACATGCCAGCAATATATCATCAACATACAAAACTAGAAAAATATATATACTCCCAAAGAACTTATGGTATACACATTCATCTACCAAATTCATCTCAAAACTAAAAGAGGTGATAGCTTAATGAAATTTGAAATACCATTGTCAAGATGCTTACTTGAGCCCATAGATGGAATTATTAAGTTTGCAAACCATATTCTTTAGGTATCCTCACACAGTTTTCTGGTTGCACCATATAGATTGTTTCCTCAATGTCACCATTAAGAAAAGCGATCTTAACATCCATTTAATGTAACTCAAGATTAAAATGTGCCACTAATGTCATGATCACCCTATAAGAATCGTGAGAAGAGATAGGAGAAAATGTCTCTTTAAAATCCTCTCCTTCCTTTTATATAAAGCCCTTGGCAATAAGACATGCCTTATATCTCTCCACATTGCCCTTTGAATCCCTTTTGGTCTTAAATATCCATTTGAAACTAATGGGTTTCTTTCCTTCATCTAATGGGACAAGATCCCATACATTATTATCCATCATGGACTTTATTTCCTCATTCATGGCATCAATCCACTTTTGAGAATTTGAACTTTCCATAGGGTGATGGAAGTTAATTGGATCATCTTACAACACCCCAATGCCTACCTCATGTTCTAGGAGAAATATAATGTAATAATTCGGAATAGCACTTCTCCTTTCTCTGGTGGATCTCCTTAGCTCTTGAGGTTTTTGAGCTTGTTCTTGTTGAACAATCACTTCATTCTCAATAGGTGGTTGTTCGACATTGTCTTGTAGAGGTTCTTGATTTGCCTCCTGATTAATGGCAGGTGAAAAGACTTGCACATCGTCAGAGACAATAATAGGAATTGTAATTGGTTCCTCCTCAAATACGATGTATCTAATCTTATTTGTCCCCCATAAGCTCAATATCCTCAAAGAACGTGGCAGTTTATGTCTCAAAAATTGACCTGAGTGTGGGATTATAGAACTTATAGTCCCTTGATCGCTCAAAGTAACCAATAAAATAGCTACTGATTGTTTTGGAATCCAATGTCTTTTTCATGTGGCCTATATGGCCTACCCTCAACTGGATATCCCTAAATATGAAAATGCTTCAAACTAGGTTTTTTACCTGTCCAAAGTTCATAAGGTGTTTTAGTAGCTGCTTTAGTTGGTACTCTATTTAGAATGTAAGTTGTTGTCTTTAGTGCTTCCCCCTAGAGTGACTATGGTAAGATAGAATGGCTAATCATACTTCTTACCATATCCTTAAGAGTTTGGTTTCGTCTTTCAAATACACCATTCATGCTAGGAGAACCTGACATGGTGTATTGTGGGACAATTCCACACTCCTCTTGGAATCTATAAAAAGGTCTTGGACATTGTTCACCTGAACCGTCATATCTGCCATAGTATTCACTATCACGGTCAGATCTAACACACTTGATTCTTTTCTTGAATTGGTTCTCAACTTCAAGTTTAAAAGATTTGAACACATCCAACAACTGTGATTTTTCATGAATGAGATGCAGGTAGCCATAACGTGAATAATCGTCCATGAATGATATAAAATACGATTGACCATTCCAATAAGTCGTAGGGAACGGTCCACAGATATCCGTGTGAATCAATTCTAAGATGTTTGAAGATCCATTTCCACCTATTCTCTTCATTTTGGTATGTTTTCCTTTAACGCATTCAATGTAATTTTTTAAATCAGTAAGTCAAGGGAATCTAAAATACCATCAGACACAAGCCTCTCAATTCTTCCTTTTGAGATATAACCTAAGTGCTTATGCCATAATGACGTTGAATTATTTTTTCTTAATTTGCATTTAGTACCACGTGATTATACGTGCAAGGTTTCATGATATGAAGTGATGACGTCGGATAAATATAGGTTATTATATGCACATAATGAACCAGTACCAATAATATTTGAATTTAATGAAAGACTAAATTTATTATTTCCGAATGAACAATAATAACCAAATTTGTCCAATAAGGAAATAGAAACTGAATTCCATCTAAAAGACAGTACAACAAAAGTGTCTTTAATATCCAAATAATGACCCGATTCTAACAATGACCTAAAAGTGCCAATTGCTTCAACCGTAGCTACCTTGCCATCACCTACATAGATGTGTCTTTCACCATCATTTGGCTTTCTGCAACTCAGGCAACCCTGTATAGAAACACTTATGTGAGTAGTAGCACCAGAATCTAGCCACCAAGTGTTTCTAGGTATTAGATCTAAATTAAGCTCAGAACATACCAAACCAAGGATTATACATTTCTTCATGCGTCGTGCATGATAATTTTTGACAATCCTTCTCAACATGTCCAGTCATTTTACAAAAGATACAGCTATATTTTTCCTTCTGATGTTTCTTTTGGACCGGACCCTTAGGAGCAGCTTCATTCTTTCTCTTCATGCCCTAACTTTTAGGGGTAAATGCTAGATGAGCACTTTTAGTCTTATATTGCTTCAATCTCTCTTCCTCTTGCACACAATATGAAATGAGCTCATTAATAGTCCATTTCTCCTTTTAGCAGTTATAAATTACCTTAAATTAAATGAATTGTGTAGGATGAGAAATCAATACTAAATGCACAAGTCATCTAACAATTTGAGCTTTAGTGCCTTTAGTTTAAAAGCAATGTTAGACATGTCCATGATGTACTCCCTTATATTTCCTTTACATTTGTACTTTAATGAAATCAAGCGCTGCAAAACAATGCTTGTTTCAGCCTTATCATTTTTTGCAAAACATTTTTCAATTTTGGCAAGGAAATCTTTAACAGTAGTGATCTCATCAAAGAATCCACCCCTAAAAGCCTCCCGAATGTTGCACTTGATGATCATAAGTGTAACACCCCAAAATTTACTACTTTTTTTCGGAAGCGGAAGAAATTACAATAAAAATATTTAAATTAAAATCCGTGAATTCTAGGGATGTTACTGCCACACTTAGTACCAGACCAGTTCACTCTGACTGTTCCAGTACCAAGTGCTAAGGCTAGAGAAAATATTAACATTTAAACTCAAACCAACAGTTCATAAAGAACTAGAAAGGATCATACAACAAAATCAGAGTACGCATAAAAGTTTAATAACAATAATATGATAGAAATCAAAGTGTGAAATCAAAGAGGATAAATACTCAATACATGGTAATAAATCAAAGAGGATAAATCTGATACAAAGAAATAATAAAAGGAAATAGAATCACATAAAGACTAAAATATGGCCACAACTCTCTCGAACATTGAGCCAAAACGTGCTCAACACTAGGGATGGCAATTTTCCCCGCGGGTTCGGGGCCCCGTCGGGGATTCCCCGTTCGGGTTCGGGTTCGGGGAGAGAATTCGGGGATCGAGTTCAGATTCGGGGATTCTTAACGGGAATTTTTTTAGGGACGGGTTTGGGGTCCCCATCCCCGAACCCGCCCCGAAATTTTTTATATATTTTTTTTATATAATTATATATATATATATATATAATATAATTTTTTTATAGAATATAAGTTAAAAATATAATATAAAAAAAATAGTTTAAGAATCGGGGATTGGGTTGGGTTTTAAGAACGGGGAATAAATCGGGGATGGAAAATAAATCAGGGATCGGGTCGGGTATGGGGATTTGATCCCTACGGGGATCGGGTCGGGGAATCCCCGATAAAAAAATAACGGGGATCGGGTCGGGTTCGAGGATTATTTTCCTTATCGGGTTCGGGGATGGGGATGGGGTCCCCGTCCCCGACCCACCCCGTTGCCATCCCTACTCAACACTCAACCCCGCTGGATGTCTCGCCCACCTGCATAAGGTCAGAAGGGCATACTACTAGTGGGAATGAGCAGCACCCATGAAAAGGGTGATCAGTACGCTACGTATTGAGCAAGGTAACCGAGCACTAAGGCCAACACATAAAATCACATAAACCATGCATAAGAATAAAAGATCATAAAGACCATCATGATATCATAATAACGAACAATCATTTGGGTACATACATAAAGGCCCAATTATAGTTCGGATTAATTATTTAATTAATCTTTTATCAGAAATCGATACACACCATGCCTTTTATTAAATCCATGTAAGTACAGGAACACCCCACTATTATTGTCGGTGGGTCGATCACTTGCGGGACAAAGTCCACACCACTATTATTCGTCGGTGGATCGGTCACTTGCTGGACAATAGTCCACACCACTATTCCTAACCGGTGGATCAGGTGGTTTCTGCTCACATAGTATTCCACTATAAGTAATTAGTATCTTTTAAGTGTCCTAGCAAACTCTGGTTTGTTTTTATTGAGCTCGAGTCACCCCACTGTTATTGCCGGTGGGCCGGTCACTTGCGGGACAAAGTCCACACCACTATTATTCGCCGGTGGATCGGTCACTTGCGGGACAATATTCCACACTACTATTCCTAACCGGTGGATCGGCTGGACGCGGCTCAATAATCTTCCACTTTAAATGATTAGTGTTTTAAGTATCTTATTCAAAAGCTTTTACCCCGGACATGCATGAATCATTACCTTTACACTTCACACATCACAAATCATAGATTACATCCTTATAATTACACTTTAATCACCAAATACACATGATACCACAAAAACCCTAAGCAGCCACACCAAACACTAATTGTCCACACAAACCCTAGCTCGATCTCCTACGTACCCTTATAATGCTCCATGTACTATTTTTTCATCCAAAGTGTTCAACCACCCAAATAACGCTTACATTACTTTCCTCACATCCCAAACCAATGTTCCATACATAAATTTCACTCCCATGCAGATATTATACATTCCATGCCAACCCTAATACCACCATGCAAACCCTAATACCACCATGCAACCATTAATACCACCATGCAAACCCTAATACCACCATACAACCATTAATACCACCATGAAAACCCTAATACCACCATGCAACCATTAATACCACCATACAAACCCTAAATTCTTTCATGCAAAAACCAATATTCCATCATACAACCCTAAATTCAATCCACACAAAAACTAAGGGTTCACCCATACCAAAGCCTAAATTCAAACCATATAAAACCCAAGATTCATCCATATCAAATCCTAAATTCAAAACATATAAAACCCAAAGATTCATCCATACCAAACCCTAGATTCAAACCATATAAAACCAAATATTTATCCATACCAAACCCTAAATTTAAACCATATAAAACCGAAAATTCATCCATACCAAACCCTAAATTCAAACCATATAAAACCAAAGATTCATCCATACAAAACCCTACATTCAATCCATACGAAACCAAGAATCGTCCTTACCAAACCCTAAATTCAATCCATAAAAAACCAAAGATTAGATTTTCCCATGATACACCATAGATTAGATTCTCCCATAATACACCATAGTTTAAATTCTCCCATACAAATCATAGATTATTTCTCCCATAAAAACCATAAATTATATTCTCCCACACAAAACCATAAATTAGATTCTCCCATATAAAAACCATACTTTATATTCTCCTGCACAAAACCATGCAAAACCATAAATTATATTCTCTCACACGAAACCCTAAATTTTTCATTTTATTCTTCCACTCATGAATCATTAAAATACTTAGGGCAACTCACATCCCTTGGTCAACTTCTTATCCCATCCTCCTTTTTCATCATTTCTCCCACACAAACCACATCAACACCCTCACATGCATGTCTTACAGGGTCACAACACATATCATCACATATACATAATACATATGCCATGTAAACACACAAAAACATACTTCAACTCCATGTTATACCACATATGAAATAATTACAATAATAAACAAAGGATGCATAACATACAAAGCACATAATGCACATCAACACATAATAGGCCTTAGTAACACCCTTACTTAAAACGACACCGGTCTTGGAGCACGCTCCTACGCCTCCTTAGGGCTTTGACAAAATAATAACATATTAATAAAAATAACATTAATTAATTTCTAACTTTGCTAAAGATATAAGAAATAATAGAATTATTATAAAAGTTGATAATATAGGGTTGAAGACTTAGCCCTAATAATAATAATAATAATAATAGTAAAGATACTAAAGATAATATAAATAAGAATAATAATGATAGTAACAATAATAATAATAATAATAATAATAATAATAATAATAATAATAATAATAATAATAATAATAATAATAATAATAATAATAATAATAATAATAATAATAATAATAAGGACATTATTCAACAACAAAGTGAAATAAGGGTTTCAGCCTCTTTACCAAAATCATACTAATAATAATATTAGTAAAATAAATAACCAAATTTAGTAATAATTATAATAATGAAATAATAATAATAATAATGATAATGATAAAACCATAATAATAATAATAATAATAATAATAATCATAATCATAATAATAATAATAATAATAATAACAATAACAATAACAATAACAACAACAATAATAATAATAATAATAATAATAATAATAGCAAAACTAATAGTAAGGTAATTGTAATATTAATGATGAAATAATAATAATAGTAATTCGAAATAGTAATAATAAAAATAATAACTATAATAATAAACACATATTAATAATAATAATAATAATAGTAATAAAAGAAATAATAAGGGTAATAATGCTAAAATCAAATTAAAAATTACAATAGGGCTTCAGCCCTCAACAGAAATAATAATAAAAACATTAATACTAATAATAATAATAATAATAATAATAATACATATTAAAAATAGACATATTAATTATAATAATTATAATAGTAATATATTCAAATAATTGAAATAAAATAAACTAAGGCTTATAAAAATAGGGAAAAGGGTTGAGAGGGTCTAGGGTTCAACCTTAGGCTAGTGGGGATAGGTGGCGGTGGTCGGGAAAAGGAAAGAAAAGGGTAAAAGTTGAATGCTGGGAAAAAGATAGAGAGAACTAAGGTGGGAGTTGGGGTGTTTAAGACTGCCAATAGGGAGAGGAGTTGAATGAGGGTGGCGGCACAGCCAAAGGTGGCGGCGCATGGCGGCGGTGGTGGTGGTCGAATGGGGAAGAAGGAGAGAAAGAGAGGATGAGAGGGAGAAAAAGGAAAAGAAAGGTAGGGGAAGGTAGAGGAGGGTCTGCAGTACAGTTTAGGAGGTGAAAGAAGCAGCGGCAGCGGCGGAATAGGTGGCTAAGGGTGGCGGAGTTAGAAGAGAGGGTTGATCGGAAAGAGAAGTTTGCACAGTCGGGGCGACTTGTGTAGGAAGAATCAATGGATATGGGACGTTTGATTAGCTAGAGGGCGGTGCAAGGAAGAGTTTGGTGGCTAGAGATGGCGGCTAAGTTGGCCGGAGGCGGCTGACGAGGCGTCTAAAGGGGCAGCGGCGAAAAGGGATGATTTATGGGTTGGAGACCAAAAATTTGATATAGGGTAGATTATGGGGGTATTTATTGAGTTAGAGGAGAGTTTAGGGTTATGTGGATCAGTGAGGGGATAAGGCAGATTGGTTCGGGCTCATCGGCGACGTTGTTTGGCTGGCGAAATTTCAGGGACGAGGCAGGGTTGGCTGGCTGAGAGAGGGAGAAACGCGCAAGAAGAGGGAGCGTTGGTTGGATCAAAAGGGCCGGCGAGTCAGGGGGAAGAGAGAGGAAGGAGAACGGCCGGTTAAAACGGTCGTAACCGACGGCGAAATTTTCGACTGGGTGGCAGAGGTTGCAGTCGACGGTGAAGGTTGGGGGAAGAAGAAGAAGGGGGGTCTGGACCAGGCGGCTGAGTTGAAAAGGAAAGGAAGGAAAAGAAGGTGAACCGGGTCAGTCGGCGCGGTGGGGGTGAATTAAATGAGACGTGGCGTTTTGGTGGCAAAAGGAATGAAGAGTGGCGTTTCGATTGGGTCGTGCTGAAGGAAGAAAGGCAGGAAACGAGAGCGGGTCACCGGAAGAAGAAAATGGGTCACGGCCAAGCCCAACTCAAGGAGGAGAAAAAAAAAAGAAAGGAAGAAGAAAGAAAAAGAAAGAAAAAAGGAAGAAAGAAAAGGGAAAAGGAAAATAGGAGGGTTGAGTTAAATAAATTAATTAAAATATTTGGGATAGTTAATAATAATAATATTTAAATCCCTTTTTAGGATAAATTAGGATTTTTAAAAGGTGTTCCATAAATTCCTTTTTAATTAGCAAAACACCATAATTTTCTTCAATTAAAATATTTATAAAATTCATATTAATTTGAAACTATTTTTTCCTTCTTATTTTAAATAAAATAATTTATTTAATTAATTTTCAAAATAAAATCCTTAATTAGCTAAAATACCAAAACTTTTCTAATAAAAATTATTTATTATTTTCTTCTTAAATAGCCCTAATTAATTCCCTTTTATTTTAATAAAAATAATTAATTTTCATAATAAAATCTCATTTAAATATAATATTTAAAATTAAAAATTTTTGGGGCATTTCAATAAGACCCATGCAATTAGAGCGATCCCACTTCTCAAATTTTCTTTTTTTCATCAGATGAACTTTCGACCGTTAGATTAATGGGTTTCGCTAAATGAAGTGCATGGTCTAGACCTATGCAACCAAGGACAAGTAAAACATTATCCTTCCATTCCTTAAAAGTATTCTCATTCAGTATGGGAATGGAATTCAAGTTAGCAGATGTAGTAGTAGTAGATATAACTGTACAGAAAACACAATAACAACATAAATATACATACTCATAGAAAAATGCATAATAAGCAATCAATAAGTTTAAATAATGGCAATCCCATCACAAGAATCTGATGTAACATTAATATCAATTCTTTGGACAATAATATTAACTACAAGTAAAGTTCTTGTTGTAGTGATCAACTACTGATATTAAGGCCCGTCAGATAATGAGATTATCTTTGGATTAACTCATTATCCACATGGAATCTAAATAATTATCACATATTTATCACCATGTGCATATATATAATTATGCCAAATATGTTTCTTCCTTTAGGCCGACAAAATATTCACATGAATAAATATATATACATAAACATCCAATAATTTTAATAAACTAATCTTTAAAAAAGATGTCACTTTAGCGACATATTATGCCAATTAGTCTGTCTAATAATATTAGACAACCAAAATTTAAATAAACTGATCCCTCAATTTTATTCAAAATTTTTTAACTTATAAAATCAGGACTAACTTTATTTAGATTTAATATCCACAAAAATATTAAATTAGCCTTATTAGTATTAATAATAATAATAATAATAATAATAATAATAATAATAATAATAATAATGATGATGATGATGATGATGATGATGTCAAATAACACATATAAAAGGCCCACATAATAATAAGAATAAATTATATATCTAAATTAATTAAGCCAATTATATTAAATTAAAATTATTATTTTAATAATATAAAATAAATAAGTACCAAATTAATAGCCAAAAAATACCCCAAATATATATATATATATATATATATATATATATATATATATATATATATATATATATGTGTGTGTGTGTGTGTGTGTGTGTGTGTGTGTGTGTGTGTGTATTAAAAGTTGGGCTATATAACCAAAAGTCCAAAACCAACCCAATCGGCCCAAAACGCTAGAGAGGGGGTTGGCCAAGAAGTCCAAATATTTACCTAAGTGGGTTGCATAATAAAATAAGAATATTAGCTAGCACAACTGGTCAAAAGTATTTAATGTTGACGGTTGGGTCTTGGGTTCAAAACTCGAACTCAACGAAAACCCTTTTTTTAATTACCAAATTACCCCATTAATTAAAACCCTAATTAACACCCTAATCTACCTCCTTCAACCTCTCGCCTATTGCCACCCCTCCCTTTTCTCCTTTCAACCTCCGCCACCTAGCTCACAGCCCTAGCGAGCAACTATTGCCCGCTACCAGCCAAACCGAAAGTCGTACTGCAAATAGAGAGGCACTGGCCAATGACGTTGTTGTTTGAGACTATCGAGAACACAGCCACGGCAGACAGAGAGACGAGCGACCAAAACACTGCCTTGCCGTCACTTGTCGGGGCCGGAAAACTAGAGACGACACACAGATGAGCAAGACTGGCCAAACAGAGAGACACGAGAAGGACAAAGCCAAAATAGAAAAGTTGAACCGCACGAACCACAACAACAATGCTGAATGAACAAACAAAATAAAGGCCACAGATGAACAGTAATGATGAAGGAAAAAAAATTCGAACAAAACCAAAACATATATGAAGTATGAACAAAACCAAAAAAATTCTTAATCTTGATAAATTTAGCAATGACTCTAATAGCAATTGTTAGATTAATATAATTTATGTATATCCGCCAAAATCAAACTCTAATATATAACGATTAATATATAATATATTACGAAAGTGTACTTGAATCCATAACTATAAAAATTATCGACGGATTTAGAACAAGGGCGGTACTGCAGTCATCAGAGTCGAACGCACACTCGTCGATTTCTATTGATTGATGAGAATCAAATAGGACAAAGTGTATGTGACCCAATGATCACAAGCCTTTATATAGACAACTGACATATTATATATTAGATTATTCTAGTTCGATCCATCAACAAACTAAAATACCAAATATCTCTATACATATAAGCCCACATCTAATTAGATACATTAAGCCCAATAACTTATACATAAATACGATCACTTATATACAGATTTAATTTATACAACAACCGACAATTCGTATCGTTGAAATATAAACCCAATTGTTGGATAAAAAACCCAACACTCCCTTTCCCAACATTCCCCTCTCCATTTTTTGCATATACTTGACACCGATCTCGGACTATTGTGTTAACCCTAAGGACGATCCTCTACAATCTAATTTGCAGCACGGTCGAGGAACTTAATTACTTTAAGGTAATAAATTTGATTCACGGCACAGCGAACAATTGATAAGTTATTTTAAACGCTTTTAATTCCAGCATTCCTTATTGTTATTTGCTGCGTATGCGTATACTGCTGCTATCATCTCTAACAATGTGCAGTTCCCAAGCGACAATCAAATTAAGGCAATCCAATCATAATATAGGAAAAGAAGTGCGACTCCTGCTCATCAAAATCTGTTGAGTTCAAGCAGCAATGCTGTTAATTATTTCGACACGGAGGAATTATTTCGATCTCAAAATTGGTCTGTATTGAAGGAATGGTATCGAGCTGATTTGACAATTGTGTTGGAATATGCGATGATAAAACTAGAACAGTATCTGCTAAACCTTATTGAGCTATCTGAACGACAATAATTTATTCCCATTTTTATGTACAGCAATACTGGGTATGCCGGCCTGAATTCTACTACTCCGTAGCTGGGCCTTTTTTCGCTGACAGACTGGAACATGTCTGACCTGGGTAGATGCAGATGAATGAAGATTTGGATAAACGAGATTGGTGATGTTTTCAAGAGGCTTCCTGATTCTTTTACCCTTGCCCGCGAATTTTGAAGATTTCATTCGCTGTAGATCCACTTGCTTCAAGCAACCAGCAGCGGGGATGTTTTCTTTGGATTTGTCGTCGCCGCCACAATGCGAGATTGCTGCCATTGATACCGGAATAGTAGAGAGAGAGAGAAAAAGAGATGAAGTAGGTGGGTAAAGGGTAGTGAGAGACGTGGTTGTGGTGGTGGTGCAAACGAAGACGAGGGGTATTTGTATTGGTGAATTGGATGAGGGTGAAAAGGAAATAGCGGGGCCATGAAAATGTTTTGAAGTTCAATATTTTCGTTCGCTTTGTTTCGGGCAGTTTTTCATTTTGGGTCGTAGGATGCTTGTTGTGAAACTAAAATTTTAGATGGAGGGAGGGAAGGAGGAGGCAGATAGGCCGCCATTTGACTCCGTTATTCTGCGTTTAATTAACTACTACAGCCTACAGGAATAAATCCTCCAAACCATGACAATTTTTCTTTTAATTCACAATTTTTTCCCAAACGCCGGGAGACGCGCGTATTTTTTTTAATTATTATCTATTTCAACCTCAAATTTGAACCAGTCTGAGATACGGCACGGTACGTAGGTCAGAATATTTTTGGGTTCGCGGCGCGAGGGATTTTAATAATTGGGATTTAGCGGGGCAGTTCGACATTTGCGATCCCAAAGTTACGTTTTCGGTGGAGCGAAAATCATAGGGCGTTAAAGATTTTCATATGTTGTGTTCTCATGTGTCTTCCCTCTTTTGTATTCAAAATTTATTTATTTATTTGCCATGTATTAACAGAAACATTGAAATTATATTTTTATAACATCGTCTTAAAATAACAAATCTAACAATAAGTTATGTTGTTTGCGGATGCTAAGACTCCGTTTGAATTGGAGTGAATCGATGTAGGGGTAAATATTCAAAATTAATCTAGGTAAAGGGAATGAATGTGAATTGGGGTAAATATTTTAAAATATTGTTTGGATGATATTAACCTAACCTGAGTGAATCGGGGTGAATGTTTTAAAATTTTTCGTTTAAATTGAGGTGAATAAAGATTAAAATAATAAAACAAAATGATATTTATATCCTTATATTAAATAAATAAATCATATTGAGGAATATTTTGGTCCTATCAAGTCAAAATTTTATTTATTCTTTCACCTTCACCTCTGTTATCCCCGAAATCGGAGGTTAATAAAAACGAGGTTAATCAATGTAAATGGAGGTGAAACATTAACCTCAATTCACCTAGGTAAAATTATTAACCTGATATCCAAACGGGGTGAATCAATTCATTCACCTCCATTAACCTCCTTCCACCCCAATCCAAGCGGAGCCTAAGGAAAAGGTTTATGGATTTATATATGATTTGTTATCTTCTCTATCTCTCTAGAGTACTATTATCTTCTCTATCTTTTCGGAAGTAGATATGGAATATTTTGCGGTGGTTTGTTTTAAATTTGGGTCAACCCAATAATATTCTTACAATTATTCAGGATATAAAAATTGATATAAAATATTTAAATTTATCAAATTAAGTTAGTATTTTATTAGATTAAGCTAAATAATTAAAGTAAGCTTAATTTAATTAAATATGAACCTAGTTTAATTTTACAATGGATAACAAGTCTAAAATTACAACTAATATAATTTAACTTTTAAGTCTCCAGGTTAATCTAATAAGTCTAGACTTACTAGCGGAAAGCCCTTTTCCACTATCAATAGAGGGTTTGCTTACTCATTCATTCTAAACACACTAAAGTCTTGATATCAAAAAAATCCAAAAAGAACACTCCTAAGCACTCTAAAGCGGAAGATTGAAAACAAGAGAAACAAATATCAAAGAATTAGAGATTGAAGCTTTCGAGAACATTGAAGTTGAAGATGGTGAAGCATTCTCCATCATCAAGTTGACCATAAGAGATCAAACACCACCAAAACATACCATCTTCGAAGGGTAAGTTCAAATTTCCATCAAAAGGTTTGGATAAAGCTCACCACACTTAAGACTAACGCCAAACGAGTTGAGAGTGAAATTCAACTGCACAAATTACACCAATCACTGACAATGTCATTGACTACATAAGAGATTGAATTAGAAGAAATTAAATCTTATAACAAATTTATACAAAGACTGTATCCATAATTAATTCTTAAAATTAATAAAATATTATCATGTTCTTCATTTTTTAGTAGTTAGCAACAACATTCTAATCTAATAATTGAGTAATCTCTTCTTACAAGTGCCGCTGAGAGAATCTTGGAGCATTTAAAAGAAACTAATAGTTTGCATACGTGGTCTTTGAATGGTGAAAACTATGAAGGAACCATGATATCCTCATCTAGATTATGCTTCTCTCTATTTATATCCTTCTAGAAATATCTATAATATTACTAATTTTAAAATTCACTTACTAATAAAAACATTCAAAATATATATTTCTTACTTGAAAATTTAATATCAACAATGAGGGATTTAATATAAGTCAAATAATGAAACATCTATCCAAAAATAAAATTAGTAATAAAATTATATAAGGTCGTTCGCTGCTTTAGTTGAGAATTTAAATAAAGAAAATATCCAATGCGATCAACTTTTTTGGTAAAAACTTGAGAACTTTTGATTTGAACTGTTAGATAAAAAAAATATGACTTACATATATATATATATATATATATATATTACTGCAATAGATAAAACTAGCCACAATAGTCCTTAGAGACTACCACCAATGAGTAAAAGAAACTACTATAAATAACTTAAAAAACTATAGTATTTGAGTGTCAAAAAAATGATGGCATTTTTCTAAATATTATGTATTTATATTTTGTGCTAGAAAATTACTCTCAATAGGAGGTAGAAACTATCCCCGTGGATGGAAAAAACTACTATAATATCTAAGTTTTAGGAAAAAAACGGTGATATTTTTTTGTAAATATTAATATTTCAATTTTATATTAGGAACCTATATTCACTAGATGGTGGAAACTATTAGGAACCTAAGAATAGTTATTAATTCTCACCATAATAGTGGTTATCACTATATATATATAGTGTAAACTTAATATTTTGGATTCACTTATTTAAATTTACATTATGCATCACGCGTCCAAAATATATTAGCAAACAAACAATTACTCCCAAAAGTATATGATGTGTCAAAAAATGAAACGCTATATAATCATGAAACCTTCGCCATCCATCACAATTAGTCTACAAAATTAAACATTCAACAAGAATTCAAAGTAGAGCAAAGTAAAATAGTCATAATATATAACAATTTATACAATATAAAAATTCATATTAGGTAAAAGTTATAATGATCACATAATTTAACGTCTTGACAAACATTAATAATCTATCAAAAATATTCTAGATAATGAAGTTAATGTTAGTTAGGTTATACAAAATACTTACATACAATAATAAAAATGTTACATTTGGCCCTAAATGTATATTTCATGGTGGCAATGTTTGTGTCATTGCAATGTCAAACTTAACAAACATGTATTTGAGGGTCTTTCATATGATCAAGGTATTGATCATCAATCTAGATATGGTTTCCCTAATATATCTTAGTTGCTTTTAAGCGATGACAATGGAGCAAGGGAGGGTGGTGGTAGTTGGTTCGTCACCCCTTCTTGATCATTCAAATATGTACGATGCAATTGCTTCCCATGGTGGGTTGTTTGGTGGCTATACCTTTTGGTAACACAATTTTAAAAGATTTCTCTATGTAATACTTACTTTTTGTCAAGTAGTATTAGAAGAAGCGTTGATAGAAAATAATGAAACTATAATATGGAAAATTAATAAAAAATATCAAACGTTGTGTTGTGAAATTTAATTCACTATCCTGAAGTAAAAATCAGTCGAACCTCAGTGCAATCCTAACTGACGTCTCACCCCCAAGGTTAACACAACGAGCATCCAATACGTGCACTCAAAATAGGAAGCTAATGAAATTTGTAGGAACATATGCCCGGAATTTTTAATTGAGAATAGAGGGAGAGAGATATAGATTAGGATGAAAGCTCCAAAAAATATTTTTTTTAAATCGTGTGTTAAAGCTCCAACAAACCAATTAATTAATAGACGGTAGAAGGAGAGGAAACCGTCTAAAACTGCCACCACTCACCTACCTCTGATTGAAGAGCACCAATGGAGGAAGAACATTTGAAAACATTCAGGAAGGTGGAGCTAATTTTGGATTAAAAGAAGTAGAGGTAAAACCATAGTAGAAGATTAAAACAAAAAAGAGATAGGGTCTTGGTATCAAAGACCACACCATTAGGGTATTTGGGCTCCCTCCTATATGGTAAAGCCCATTTTTTAACCAAAGTTATTTTTTTCATTTGTATTAATGAACTAAATTTGGTAACATTAAACATAAGTTTAAATTTTTGATGTGGGAATGTGAAGAATAGTGAGAAATTTGATATTTGAACCCCATAGGTGAGAGAAGGAAAAACACAAAAATTCTGTCATTATTATCTTCAGCATGTGTTTGATTAATTCACATATATTAAGTCATTCATCGTTGGATATTTTTGATTTTTTTACAAAAGTTTTATAGGACACTAATTTTGATTCAGAACTGTGGAGATTTGATTTAGATTTCATGTTGGTATTTTAGCAGATATTTTTGTTTATATTAGTTTTAGATTCGTTTTGGTTTTGGGTTTGGATTCAAATGAGTGGTCTATTGTGCTCGGTTTTGGCTTAAAATCAGTGAGGTTGTTGCTCACATCTTATTCTTTATTAATGTAAAATGGGTGGTTGTTATGTGGCTTGTATATTGACATTTTAATGTGTTTACCACAACTATATTTTAGGGTTTGCAAACTCTTCACTTTGGTATTGCAATTGTTGTCTAGTTGTGCTATTTTGGATTGATGGGTGTAGTATCCAACTATAAATTGAATACTATAATTTGTATCTCAAATTTCTTATAGTGAAAGTTTTCTAAGTGGACTGAAGTGTTCTGTAGGTGTTTCTGTTTCACATTAGAAGGGTTTTTCTACATAAATTGTGTGCCATTGATTTGTTATTGTTTCTATTTTGTAGTTGGTGTTTTTGACCCATTCTCCCTTCCCCCCATCAAAGTGGTATCAGAGCATAAGATGGAGGCTAATATGATTAACATAGCTTCTTTGAATTGGTCTAATTACCATAAATAGAAGGGTAAAATAAAGGATCTCTTGTATGTGAAAAGGTTACATCTACCAATTTTTGTTAAAGATAAAGCGATAGTTAAAACCGATAAATATTGGCAATTCTGATCATCAACAAGTGTGTGGTTTTATTTAACAATGGGTAGAGGATAATATTAACAACCACATTGTGAATGAGACAAATTCAAATACACTATGGGATACACTAGAAAAGTTTTATGCCTTAAAGATGGGAAACAATAAATTGTATATGTTGAAGTAATTGATAAATTTGAGATAAAAAGATGTATCTTTGATTTATAATCATTTACATAACTTCCAATGTGTGTTAGATTAGTTTTCAAATATATGCATAAAGTTTGAAGATAAGGTTCAATTATTATAGCTCCTCAATACTCGAGTGGATTCTTGGGAGATATTTTGGATATCACTTACTAACTACACCCCAAATAGTGAGGTGACCATGGAGTTTGTAAAGAGTGGTTCTATGAATGAGTAGATGAGAAGGACTCAAAGGTCATACTCACAGTTAGATATTTTTTTTATACCAAATATAAGGGGAGAAGTAAGAGAAAAGTTTAGAAGGATAGATATAAGAGTCATGGTAAGCCAAGAGACAAGTACAAGAATCCTGAATGTCATTATTGTGGCAAAATGGGGCATATAAATAATTATTACCATAAGTGGAAGAGAGATAACAAAAATCCCAAGCAATAAATGAATAGTGATGATGATAATGATCATGTTTCTATTGTCGCATTTGATGATCTTTTCAATATTGTTGCTGAAAATGTTGTGAATCTTGTGAATCATAAGACAAGTTGGGTTATTGATAGTGGAGCTTCGCAACATGTTGCCTATAGGAAGGAGTTCTTCACTTCTTACACTCCTAGTGATTTTAAATTTTTGAAGATGGGTAATGATGGCTTCTATAAGGTGATTAGAACGGGAGATGTATGCTTGTAAACTAAACTTGGGATAAAGCTTGTTAAAGGATGTTAGACACGCACCAAATGTTTACCTAAATTTGATTTCAGCTGGCAAACTTGATGATGAGGGTTTTTAAAATAGCTTTGGTTCAAACTAAAGGAAGCTTGCCAAAGGTAATCTGATTGTGGCCCAAGATAACAAATGTGCTAGCTTATATTTATACAAGCTTTAATTTCTAGTGATCATGTGGATGCATTTGGAAATAAAGATGTATTGGAGTTATGACACATGACGGTTAGTCATGTAAGCAAGAAATGACTTAACTGCTTATAAAAGAAGAATTTTCTCTTTGGTTTGCAGTATGCCAAATTTGAGAAGTGTTATCATTGTATGGTGGAAAAATAACATATGGTTTCTTTCCATAAAGGTCCTCCTTTAAGAAGAACTAAGGTTCTTGAATTGGTGCATTTATATGTTTGAGGTCCTGTTATGGTAAATTTTCTTAGTGGTGCACTTTACTTTGTCTCTTTTATTGATGATCATTCTAGAAAGGTTTAGGTTTATGCCTTGAAATCCAAAGATGAAGTGTTTGAGAATTTTAAAAAATTTTATACCTATGTTGAAAGAGAATTTGGTAAGAATCTGAAATACATTTGTACTGATAATGGTGGTGAGTAATGTGGTCAGTTTGATAGGTATTGCATTCGGTAGGGTATTAGGCACCTAAGAATCCTCCAAAGGCTCTTATTGAAAGAGTTAAATGTATGTTTTCAAATACAAAATTTCCTAAGTATTTTTGGGATGAAGCTTTACTTACAACTATATATGTGATTAATTTGAGTCATGTAGTTGCTCTGAATGGTGATGTTTCTAATAGAGTTTGGTTTAGTAATGATGTCTCGTATGATCACTTTTGTGCATTTAGTTGCAAGGTATATGTCCATGTCATCGGTGATGAGAGGTCAAAGTTGGATCTATAGATTCATCAATGTATTTTTTTTTTGGGTTATGTTCATGATTTGTAGTGGGGTTGGTTATTGAAATGAAAAGCATGTTAATTTATATGTCATGTGTAGAAATAATAGTAAAGAAAGGAGCCTTATTGTTAATGATAATGTTAAATGCATGTATATGACATGATAAGTTAATGTGGCCATTTGTTGCATAAATAATATTAATATAAGCCCTAGGGGCATTTTAGTAAATTTTCTTGTACAAAAGGTACATCCTAAATAAGTATGTGTGGTAGGTGATAATGAATATTAATAATAAATAATAATAGTTGGTGGTGTTAGACGATGTATATGGACCATGGATGTTAATGTATTATGTGATAAGGGTATTTTAGTAAATTTAGCATAATAAGGACAAATTGGTAACTTATATGAATAAAAGGGGTGATATGATGCCTTAATAAGTAAGGAGGGAATTTTAGTAAATTTACATGGAAAAGGGGATATCTTAGTAATTTTTTGAGTAAAAAGGCATGTTGGTGTATTAATTAAATGAGAAGGGTATTTTGATAATTTTAACATAAAAAGGGGTGACTTGGAAATTTTATAAACATAAAGGGATAAAATGATAAAATAATAAGTAAGAAGGGCATTTTAGTAATTTGGCATAAAGGAAGGATAACTTGGTACTTTTGTGGGTAAAAGGGGTAAAATGTTAAAGTAATGAGTAAGAAGGGTATTTTGGTGATTTGGCATAAAGAAAGGATAACTTGGTAATTTTGTGAGTAAAAGGAGTAAAATGGTAAAATTATAAGTAAGAAGCATATTTTCATAATTTGGCATAAAGGAAGGATAACTTGGTAATTTTATGAGTAAAAGGGGTAAAATGGTAAAATAATAAGTAAGAAGGGTAATTTGGTAATTTGGCATAAAGGAAGGGTAACTTGGTAATTTTGTGAGTAAAAGGGGTAAAATGGTAATTTTAATAAGTATGAAGGGCAATTTGGTAATTTAACTAACCAAAAGGGCAATTCGGTAACTATAACAAGTACAAAGGGTAATTTGGTAATTTAATAAACCTAAAGGGCAATTTAGTAATTTTAATAAGTATGAAGAGCAATTTGGTAAATTAACTAACCAAAAGGGTAATTTGGTAACTTAATAAGTATGAGGGTTAAAGTTGGTAATTTAATAAGCATGGAGGGTAAATTGGTAGTCTAACCAATACAAAGGATATTTTGGTAATTATACAAGCATGAAGGGTAATATGGTAATTCAGCAAATAAAAATAGAGAATTTAGTAACTTTACAAATAAGAGGGGTATTTAAGTAATTTTGTAAGTATAAAGGGGTAAATTATTAAATTGTAAATAACATGTCAATGGATTAAATAAGCCTCCATAATAAGATATAAGTAACATTAAATAACAGGATAATGGTAATTCGGTAAATTAGTGAATATCACAAGGATATGGCATGACATAGGGTTGAATAGATAATTAAGGATGGTATATAATGTTTATCTCATATTCACGCAAGAGGTGCCTTAATCATTAATTATGTACGGAATTGTGTGTTGGATGTAATAGAAGTACATGTTAATGTTTAAGCATTCCATGATCCTTTGATGTAGACTACCAGATTCTATGACCATATTGTAATTATGCCACAATAACCTATTATGGCTTGTGAATAAATGGAAGTGAAGTACATGATGGGAATAGATAATAAAAGGATATCTCTAATGGTTTATTTAAGTTAATCTAGATAACCATATGAATAAGAATTACTTAATAATAACATACAAAAATGGAAATGATTAAGTATATGGTTGTTGTGGTTCTCACGATCACCTTAATTAAGACACTAATAATTAAAGTAGAAGACCTCACGATTAAGAATGATGGCTCTTTAGGGGTTGCTACCCTAAATACATGGTTTAGTCTATGATTCTTTTTGTATTTGCTGGTGTGCCTTATTACCCTAGCCAAGCCCTACATCTTACTCTATCTAGCTCTATAGACCTATTTAGAGGGTATGCATACTTATAACTTAGGTATCCTTATCGGTAGGGTACTATGTGTCCTCGTGCACTCACTGGGTACCTTTGTATCCCTAGGTTGATGGTTGGAGGGTACTGTGTTACTTATATGCACCAGTATGATCAGTGTACCTTGTATCTCCAGGTTCGTGATCTCCCCCTCGAGTTAAATAAATGGACTTACTGTGTTAATTAAATGGAAAACACTAATCATGTAAAGTGAAAGATTATTGAGCTGGGTTCAAATGAATTATATCATTATACCGGTCCGCTAAATTTTAAATAAAATGAAATTGTTCAGTAGTGAATTTTGGGGGTGTTACACCTACCCTCTATCCCCATTAACTCCTCATCCTTAGCTTAAGGTTCTAAGGTTGAAATTTTATCTTATCACAACCTCCCTCCTTTCTCATCTCTGCACATGTGTATGTATATATAAACCTAGCAATAAATGCCCCAGCCATCTCTTTTCTCTACCTTTATTTTCTATGGAAGTAGTGGGTCCCTATACTCATCAAGAATACGAATATGATTTGAGATAAATAACCCAATAAATAAGATATTAATGACTTAAAGTGGAAGAGTATGCGAGTTAGGACAAAGGTGTTTGCGGGTTCGTTCCACCAGACGATAACAGTGGCCCATAAGTGTTTTCCTATAAGAGGTGTTGGATCTGTTCCATCGAATGATAATAGTGGCTTAGGTGTGTTGTCCTTGAGAGATGCTTCAGACGATTCCATTGGTTTAAGAATAATGGGGTCCTTGAAGTCAACGTAAATAAAATAATAAAAATGGTTATATCTACTAAAGAGGCATGAATCAGTACTTACCTTATGATACTTTATGTGTTTTGTATGTTTACATATCCTCTACAATGAATGTATGTAATTAAATTCATCCCTAACTCGACAACATTGTTACCTTACTTAATACGTAGCGTACTGGCCATCCTTTTTATGGATGCTACTCATTCCCACAAATAAATGATCCGGATGCTTTTGGCCAGGTCTTTTAGGATCAATTGGATAATTTTGCTACCTTTGATGCATTATATGGGGACGAATGAATTTTCCTATACTATGTGCTTGAGCTAAGAGTCATGTTGCCTGTATACTTTTTGGAATCTTTAATTCATGGTATCTCATTTTATTGTATTTTGTTACTATATCCCATATTTAATCTCCAAACTAATATTTGAATCTATAATGTTTCTCTCATTTCTAATCACTCTAGTTTACTCTAAATAGTTTTATCTTTGTGATTGATGTCAGAATGGTATATTAAACCAGACCTAAATTAATTACGGTAATAACACCTGATATTTTGATTATATGCTTTTGCGGTAAAACTAATTTTTTTAGTAGAAAATTTTGGGTTGTTATAAGTTGGTATCAAAGCCTTGGTTTTGATAATCTTGTTTTGTTCTCAAATAAAAAAAATAGTTTTCACATGATCCCTTATTTGATTTTATCAATATATTTTATATTACAAGAAAATTTAATTCTTTGAAAACCCAGATTAACTTGTGAGGAAGCGAGAATGGGTAGCCTAGATGGCCCTTGAATGTGATTATATATGTTATGTGTTAGTAAGATAGGAATATATTTCTTAACGCGCCTTCTATTTTACAGCTAAATCAGCATGACACTTAACAACCATGTTGGTCGTTTAGAGGAGACCTTTGAGGTATTCATTGAGTTCGTTTGATGGATGCCTTAGCCTCAACCTATGCCACCACCTCTACATTACCTATAGGAGGGTATCGGAGAAGATTGGCTTTAGAGGTTTATGGGACATCACCCTCAACCTATGCTAGTGATTAAGACTCAGTTATCCTAGAAGGATGGATCAGTGACATGGATAGGAGATATGAGGCATTTGATTGTCCACCTGCTTGGAAAGCAAGCATTGCTGATTTCTTCTTGCTAGGAGTTGCTGACACCTAGTGGGTAGGTCTTCATACATTGGGAGGATAATAGATGTCCTAGGAGGAATTTAAAGCAATAATTCATGTTAAGTTTTACCATGAGAGTCTTAAGAGGGATAAGTTGAAGGAGTTCATGCAGATAACTTAGGGGAGCATGACTGTAAGGCAATACCATACATGATTCACCAAGTTATTGATGCTTATGCCAGGGATCCTGACCAGTGAGTTGACTGTGGTCTATCAATTTGAGTAGGGGCTCCATTTTAGCATCAAAAGATGATGGGTGATGTGGCATTTCCGTACTTAGCCATGTTATACAAGCAAGAGTGTTTCTCTGTTACACTAATTCAAGAGTAGGCTTCTGTTTTTGACAAGAGGAAGTTGGATACCCAAGGTTTTGGAAGTAAAATCCATTTTCGGAAAGGTGGACCTCCAGTGTTTCAGTAATGAGGTCAGATATAGCCTTAGGGGTGTCAGTTACGACACCAGGGTCAGATGGGCTGTCAAGACAAATTTTTTGGCGAGTCGAGGTGCTTCATGTGTCAATTCTATGGTTATAAATCATGATCATCCGGGGCAAGACTATCATGACACTTATATTCAATATAGAGCATGTGGTCAATTGGACCACAAGTTAGTTGAGTACCAACGTCACTAGGGTTAGTACCAACTGTAAGGATTGCTGATATCGCAATAACAAGCCTACCAAGCGTGGGAATACCAGCCACAGCAGCAATAGAGGACACCTACCCCAGCCAGTGGTCAGCCTAGAGAGGCTAAGGGGAGAGTGCAGGGGCCTCACCCATTTCCTCAGGGAGGAGAACAAACCTAGGGTTCTGGAAAGTATAGTGGATGATACTATGGAGGACAGTGAATCAGGCGTCTAAATGTCATTAGCCAAGCAAAGGTTGATTGATAATAGGATGTGGTTACTAGTATGTTCTCCATCCTCTTGTTACTAGTCTATGTCTTGTTCGATTCAGGGGCCTCTATATCGTTTGTGTCTTCTTCATTTATTCCTAGAGCTACATTGTCTCCATCTTCTAGTATATCTATTTATTTTATGTTTCCTTCTAGGGATAGATTGAATTGCACTATGATCTACTCAGATGTAGACTTAGAGATAGGTGGGTAGACTTCTTAGTAGACTTAGTTGATATGGACCTTCAAGACTTTGATGTTATCCTAGAAATAGATATGTTTGAGAGGTACAAGGCAGTGATATATTATTCATAGGAGGGAGTCATGCTATGGGGACCTCACGGTGATAGGCTCTCCTATCGAAGATGCAAGCTTGGGCTTACAATGAAGATTATATCTACCCATACGTTGTATTTTTGTGTGTAGAGAGGTTAATCCATGTGTTTGTGCAGAGTTTAGGAGCTAAACAAAGGAGTGTCAACTTTGGAAGATATTTTAGTTGATTGGGAGTTTTCCGATGTATTTCCTGAAGAGATTCCATGTATGCCGCTGGTACGTGAGATAGATTTTACTATTGAGTTAGTACCGAGGGCCAAGCTTGTTTTGAATGCACCTTACTAGATGGTGCTGGTAAATTTGAGGGTGTTGAAGATTTAGTTGAAGGAGTTAGAAGAGCATGGATATATTTGCCTGAGTGTGTATTTGTAGGAAGCACCAACTATGTTTGTGAAGAAGAAGGATGAGAGCCTTTATCTATGCATCGACTTTCGGGGTTTGGACCAGTTGACGGTGAAGAACCACTATTCGCTTTTGAGGATTGATGACTTGTTTGATCAGTTTTGGGGTGTTTCGATCTTCTCAAAGATTGACTTGAGGTTAGGATATCATCAGTAGTATATCACTGAGGCAGACATTATGAAGACAACCTTTAGGACAATGTATGAGCACTACAAGTTTACAATGATGCCTTTCAAGATCACCAATGCACCTGTTATTTTTATAGACTTGATGAAGAGGATTTTTTGGCCTTTCCTTGATTAATTTGTGGTGATTTTCATAGACAATATCTTGGTGTACTCTTAGATTAGTGAGGAGCCCAAGTAGCACCTATGTATGGTATTGTTATTCCTTGAAGAGAATAAGTTGTATACCAAACTCTCTAAATACAGGTTTTGGCTCTTGGAGATTACATTTCTGGGACACGTGGTGTCAGCAGGAGGATTTTTAGTGGGTCTAGTAAAAAAATTGGCAGTAACTGAGTGGAAGGTAGCATTCCTGAGGTTTATAGTTTCATGGGCTTGGCTGGGTAGAACAAATGTTTTGTTTAAGACTTCTAGAAGGTAACTCATCCCTTGACGAACCTGTTGAAGAAGATGGTAAGGTTTCAGTGGGATAACGCATGTGAGGGAGCATTTCAAGAGTTGAAGTGGTGATTGACTATAGCACTAATTTTGACTTTATCATCGGGATTGAAAAAATTTGAGATCTACAGCGATGCGTCAAAGCATGAGCTGGGTTGTGTATTAATGTAGCATGGTAGGGTAGTGACTTATGCTTCTCATCAAGTGAAGTAGCATAAGTAGAACTACCTGACGTATGATTTAAAGTTGGCAACCGTCATTTTTGTGCTGAAGATTTGGAGACATTATCTGTATGGGACTTAGTGTAGATTCTACACCGACCATAAGAGCCTCAAGTATGTATTCACTCAGAAGGAGTTGAATATAAGGTAGAGGAGATGGCTAAAGTGGGTGAAGGACTATGATATTGATTTGACCTACCATGAGGGTTAAACCAACATTGTTATAGTTACCTTAAGTAGTAAGATATCACACTCTTTAAGTGCTTGTGTGGTGGCTAGTCGGTTGCTGGAGGGGCTTGGTGAGATGAGGATAGAAATGATCTAGCATGGTGACTTAGAGGTTTAAATGTGTGCCTTGAGGATTACGCCAATAATTTTTTATGATATCTGAGTAAGACAGTCTGGGGATGTTAAGCTCAAGAGGACTCGATAGAAGATTTAGGATGGTTGAGTCGAGGGTTTCCAAATTCACGAGGATGGTAGCATTTGCTATAAAGGTTGATGGTATATACCTTAGAGTTGCACTAATCTAAAGCACTGATTTTTAGAGGAGGGTCACTGTACTTAGTATTCCATCCACCTAGGAGAGAATAAGTTGTACAAGGACTTCATGAGGATCTATTGGTGGCTTCGCATAAAGCAATAGGTAGCAGAGTTTGTGTTGAAATGTCTGACTTGTTAGAAGGTTAAGATTGAGTACCAGAGGTCTGTAGGGTTAGTTTAGCCTTTAGATGTTCCAAGGTGGAAGTGGAATTCCATCTCGATGGATTTTTTGAGTGGATTAACAAGGACTCACAGCGAGTGCAACACAATTTGGGTTATCGTCAACAAGTTGACTAAGTCAGCAGTGTTTTTCCCTATAAAGTCGACTTGGTGTATGGATCAATTGGTTGACTCTTATATGAGATTTATGATTAGTAGGCATGGTACATCTACCGACATAGTCGTTTATCGGGATTGAAGATTCTATTCTCACTTCTTGAGAAAGTTTTAGGAGGCTATATGCATGAGATTGAGGAAGCTTACCGCCTTCCACCCGGCTACAAATGGGAAAACTAAGAGAACTATTCAATCACTCAAGGATATGCTAAAAGATTGTGTTTTGGATTTTTGGGGTATTTGGGAGGAGCTTATATATTTGGTTGAGTTCTCGTACAACAACATTTATCATGCTAGTATAGGAATGTCACTCTTTGAGGCACTATATGGATGTAAATGCTGGATATCCTTGTGTTGGTGCAATATCAACAAGAATGTGGTAGTTAGAGTGGAGATGATTGAGGATATGACTCAGCAAGTTTAATTAATCCAAGATAGGATGAGAGTAGATCAGATTCGCTAGAAGAGTTATGCAGATTAGAGGCATTGTAGTGAATATTTTGAGTTGGGGACAAAGTTCTATTGAGGGTTTTACCCACCAAAGGGGTGCCGAGATTTGGTCGCAAGGGTAAGTTGAGCCCCACATATGTTGGTCATTGTGAAATTCTTGATAGGGTTGGCAAGGTTACATACCTCCTAGCACTTTGACCAAAATTATCCTAATTTCATAACGCCTTTCACATCTCCCAATTGAGAAAGTATATTATAAAATTTTCACATATGATTAGATCAGATGAGGTTGAGCTTGATTACTCTTTATCCTATGAGGATACTCGACGCCAATATTCGATGAAACTGAACGAGTTCAGTTATGCTTGTAAAGGTTATTTGGAGCCGGTACGGAGTATAGGAGGCGACTTGGGAGACCGATAAGTATATGTTTGAGATGCATCCCAAGCTTTTTAGCATAGGTGTGTTAGGTTTCAGGGTTCTCTATCTTTTAAGGGGATAGTCCTTGGTATTATAGTATCAACTCTGGTAGATTTAACCACTAAGATCACCTTCCTTACATCCTTTTTCTCTTCTTCCCTAACCTTAACTTCTTGACTTCAGGCACAAAGTCTCTTTTAAGGGGGTAATGATGTAATACCCAAAATTTCAGCTAACCCTAATCTCAAGTAATTAATGTTGTAACCTAATTATAACCTTTGGAAATTTATTTTCTATCTTACCCTAACTCCCTACTCATAAATCTTAGCATAACCCTATTTTTTATTTTAGGTTATTAATATCTTTCCTAACCTAAATCTAATATTGGATGATTGTTTAATTAATTTATCCCAATCTATTAATCTTAATTATTTTTAACCCAAACCTAAACCTAAACCCATACCATCTCCCTTTTCTCCTTTTTCTTCTTCTTCTTCTCCTTCCCCTCATATTTTTACCTGATTGGTACCCAATCATGCACAACTCCCCCTAATCAGCTTAAGGGTTTGGGGTTGAAATTTAAGCCAATCACAATGCCCTCCTTTCTCATCTCTATGCATGTGTATGTATATATAAACCCGGCAATAAATTACCCAACCATCTCTTTTCTCTCCCTTTTTTTCTTAAAAAATTAGCCTCATATTTGTCCTCTTTATCCTCCTCCTTGAAACCATAAAAATAACCTCAAACACCCACCATTGGTGAGCCCAACCGAGGCACCTCCACCACCTGTGTCAACCTGCACTGAAAACCACCCACAACCATCAGCCAAATTCTCTGTTACTACCCCAATTCACTGACCAAACACACCGTAACCCCTTCCCTTTTTCTTTCTCCTTGGTTACTACAACAACCACCACACCGTATCCCCTCCACCTTCAGCCAAACACCCCCATAACCTTTCCCTTTCTCTTCTTCTTTGGTTACAACACTAACAGTTAATGCACCCACCTCATCTTTGGCAACTTCAACTACAACCCACACCTCCCCTTCTCGAATATCACCCACAACCACCTCCCTCTTCTTTTGCAGCCTCACCCACAACCACCACTCCATCTTTGACCATTATATTCAGTATACCCCCTAGCCTTGGCAGTCTCCACCAGTGCACCCCTCCACTTTTGGAAAATCGTACCATACCACACACTCCACCACTCGGCCCCAACAACCGAGCATCATGCCCCTTGTTTCGGTAGCTACCATCATTACTCTCTCAAAGTAGTTTGTATCAGTTTAATCCTCCATTTTCACACCCTTATACTTCCTAAACATTTCCTTAATTATGAGGTTTAGTCCTAATAGTGTTATATTATGATTTCTCATGTGATTTAGTTGTGGTTCTGGAAGAAGCATAATAGGATTTTGCATGCTTAGAGACTAGAGTCGTTTTTATAAGGATACTTGTCGTAGTCTAGGGTTTTTCATTATTAAGCTTTATGCATTTTTATGTTATACCAGGTTATTGTTATTATGTGAATTAATATATGATTGTTAATGTTATAATATGTGGTTGATATTACTTGATAGAAAATGAGTAAGTAACAATTATGCGACATTGTTATTTTATGTGGAAAAACCCTTGGTATGAACTATGGTTGTATCATGGCTTTATTAAGTAGGGAATGATGAGTATGAAAATAGTATAATAATGTATATGGACATAAATGGAGGATTTAGGAATAATTTTACCAAATATATAAGATTTGTATAAAATAATGGTTTGTTACTGATAAGGGCATTTTGGTCAACATGGGTTAAATATGAGAATCATGGTATTTTAAGGCATTATATCAACCAAAATATGCTAAGGAATTTATATGAAGTGCTTAGAGTAGTTGTGAATGACCTAAGTTTAATAAAGTATGAAAATGGTTTGATATGGAAATAGTAACCCTAAAACGAGGAGGTTATTATCACATGTGTGAAATGCTAAAGTTAGGCCACGAAATTAGAATATGTTATTAACCTTAATTTTTTATGGGTGTGTATTGAATATGGTATTTATTTGAGCAATACAAGAAAAGTTATGATGGATTTGTGAAATTAGGGTTTATAGGCCCAAGAATAGTAATTTTTGAAATTAAGGTTATTATCATATGTGTAAGACCTTGTATTTATGCCTTAAAGTTCAGCTATGTTGATAATAATAATATTTTAGGAAAAGACACTAATTTTGGTGGTTAAAAGAGTAGCAAAAGAAGAGTTATGATAAAAATGTGAAATTAGAGTTTTGGGAAAATATAAGAGTCTTAACCTTATACTTAAAGTGAAACATCACATGAGTCGGACCAAGGTGTTTATGGATCCGTTATATTAGAAGATACTAATAGCTCAAGTATGTTGTCCCTTAGAGGTGCTTCAAACCGTTCCACCAGTTTAAGAATCGTGGTCGAGGAGCATTTTATTTGAGAAATGTTTTATGGATCTGTTCCACCGGATAATAATAGTAACTCAGGTGTGTTGTCCCTAATAGGTGCTTTAGTCCATTCCACTAGATTAAGAATAGTGGAGACCTATACAAATCATGAATAAGAATATGATTTAAGATAAGTAACCTAATGGATAAGATATTAATGACTTAAAGCGGAAGAATACATGAGTTAGAACCAAGGTGTTTATAGGCCCATTCCACCAAACGATAATAGTGGATCAAGAGAATTCTGCCTTGAGAGGTGTTGGATTCATTCCACCATGATAATAGTGACTCAAGCGTGTTGTCCCCGAGAGTTTTTTCTTCTCATTCCACTGGTTTAAGAATAATGGGTCTCTGAACTCAAAATAAATAAAAGAATAAAATAGTTATATCTAATTAAGAGGCTCGCATCAGTACTTAACTTATGATAATTTATGTGTTATATATGTGTACTTATCCTCTGCTATGGATGTATGTACTTAAATGTATCCCTAACTTGATAGCATTATTACCTTACTCAGTAAGTAGCGTATTGATCATCCTTTTCTTGGGTGTTTCCCATTCCCACAAGCAGATGACCTGGATGCTTTTGTGCAAGTCTTTGAGGACCGGTTTGATGATTATGATGCCTTCAATGTATTTTATGGGGGGGATAGAATTTTCCTACACTGGGTGTTTGGGCGAAGAGTTATGTTATCTAAATGATGTTTTTACTCAGATACCTTTTAGACTCTTCAATCCATGGTATCCCTTTTTGTTATATTTTATTATTGTATCTCAGAGTTAATCTCAAAACTAATATTTGTATTTATAAAACTTCTCTCATTTCTAATTACTCTATTTTACTTTGAATGGTTTTAGCCTTGTGATTAATGTAAGGATGACATGGTAAACCAGAATTATATTAATTATGACGCTAACATCTGATGTTTTAATTATATGCTTTCGTAGTAAAATAAAAATTTTTAGTAGAAAATTTTGAGGTGTTAGAAGTATTACACAATAACAAGGGAAATTTTATTAACCAAAAGAGGTTCCTTTATTTTAGTCTATCAAAAGAAAGGGAATAGAGCCATCAAGGAATATACATGTGGGTGGCACTTTCAAGAAGTCTTTTTGTTGATAAAATTAGAAGCACATGTACAAAAAAATTAAATTATCCCTAATACCAAGTTTTACTTTGTATGTGTCAATACTAAATTCAGTGAAATATAATTATAAAATTGTTTATTCTTCAAGCAAAGGAATATCACGGAAACTAGACATAACATCAAAGTAAAGATATTGGTGGATTAATGGCGTTATGCTTAGGTTTCATTGATCTCCCGATCGGAGTTCCATGTTTAGAATTTTTTATGTGAAGTTACTATGTGTTTTGTTAATTAGTTTCAATTACTATAGGATATTGTATTGTTTTCATTACTATATAAGAGGCAAGTGGTTTAATAAATTTAGGTGGCATATAGGATTGTAATATAGGTGTATGTACTTTATGATAACTTTATTCTGGTACAAATGTGGATATAGATGCGTACTAATGGAGGAACAATGGTCAAAGGGGATTTATTATGTGAATTGATGCTTGTTGTATCTCTAATTTAACTTGGAAAAAGATTATTGTTCTTTTCAAACTCTTATGAGAGCATGGGGCAAGTGATTTATGATTGTGCCTACATGATAAAATATTATGATTAATAATATTTTTACTTACCAAGGCAAAATAAAGTCATTATGTTCAATGATGAGTTACTTGGAAACTAGACATTTGAATAGGTTAAATTTATGATTTTAACACTAAAAATTAAGCATAACTTTTTTATGCAGTATACACATGACATGTAATTCATATAAATAGGTACACATATCAGAATATGGATATTTTGATACCTAAATTTTCCTTAATTATAAATTGAGAAAAAAAAGGAAAAAAACATTTCAAATTCATAAAAAGGAAATTTTCACTAACAATAAAATTAATTTTTTTCTACCAATACCTATTAGTTCAACATAACAATATATTAATTAAATCCACATACAACATGTGTGATAAACTAATCCTGACTAATTATTACAGTATATGATGTTTATTAGTCATAAGCAATCTTATATACATTAGTGGGTGAAATTTTAATGCCCCGATTTTAAGAATTGAAAATATTCATTTTAAAATGCAGAAGAAAATGAAAATAAACGAGTGTTATCACCATGTTCTGTATAAAGTCTGACTCCTTCACTTTCCATATATAAACTACAAGGCTAAAATATTCAAATACAAGACAACAAAAAGGTATAACATGGAGAGGGATCTATATATATATATATAGATATATATAAGCCAAAAGGAGAGAGAATATGCAAATATACGACAAATATCCAAAAAATATTAGAACTCCAGACAAAAGAGATACAAAGAAAAAGGGTGGTAGCAAAAATGAGGGAGAAGATATTCGTATCTGGGTACCAAAATCAATACCAATAAGGTGTACAGGATAAATTTATTCCAACCCTAACCTCTCATGCAAACTCTATGAAATGAACAACTTCCTCAGCGATGTGACATCTACTGAAACATTTGGAAAAAGCATAAACAATAATAGAATCAATACGATGAACGCACCGAGCAAATTAAATCTAGTAAAAGTGAATAATATGCATTCATGTAAGGCTTACACAATATGTTAAAGAGAAATAATATAAGAAAACATATTAATACATAAAATATGGAATACTTAATGCCAATCCACAATTCATCACTACTCATCCCAAACTCTAAAATCACATAAGCACTTATAACATGAATATGAACACTAAACTAATTGAATCCATACACATATGATGTTGACTAATTTTTATGATCCATATTATGTTATCACATACCATATCACGTTTTATCTAATAGGGAACAATACTAAAGTTGAAGTACTAACGACTAATATATTGATCCAAAATACTACGACTAAGGAAAAATCCTAAATCCATTGAGAAATATTTTATTCTTAAATATCAATACCCCTTTTAGAAACCATAGGTTACCTATAGAGGATAAGGAGGCATTGCTACACATTAACTATAACACCCTAAAATTTTAAAACCTAAAATTTGAATATTTAACATTTATAAAAAAAATTCAATATTTAAATTATTGATTTAATTATTTTCATGAACTTTTGACTTTAAAAAATATATTAAATTATTTAAAAAATCAATATAATTATTTTATTATTTTATCTTACCATTTTTAATTTATTAAACCCTAAACCCATAATTTTACTAAAATTATTTTTTAATTAATACCCTAATTTTTTGATAAATTAATTTAACATTTTTTCAATAGCCTAATTTTAATATAATCTCTAATCCTAACTCTAAATATATTTTCCTTTTCTTTTTCTTTTTTTCTTTTTCCCTTTTTCTTGCTTTTCTTTCTTTTCTTTCCTTCTTCCTTTTTTCTTTGAGTATGCCCAAACCGTCCCTCCTATTTCTCTCTTTTCTTTTTCCCTCAGGCTAGCCTAGGATTCCTTTTCCTTCCTTCTTTTATTTTCCCCCTAGATCAGCCCAACTTCTCCTCTCCTCCCTTCCCGCCCACAATCCACTTCCCTACCCTTCCTTCTTTCTCCCATGTGGCCTAGCCTTTCCTTCTCCTTTCTTATTTCCCCACCATTGCCCAAAAATTCCCCTCTCCTTCTCTTCTCCCTGTCTATGCCTCTACCAAACATACCCCAGAAGACCCCCTGTGCACACCCCCTCCTTCTCCTGCACTCCTATTGTGCCGCCCCCTCTTTCAGCCAAATAATCTACACCACCACCCTCTACCTCTCCTTTTATTTCCTTTTTTGTCCCTGTAACCCCTGGTCCCCTTCCCTTGCATGCACCTTCCTTTCCTTTTGTATCCTCTGCTTGCTATCTGCCATGCAGCTTGCCACCTCTCCTACACCACCAACCTAGCCTCCGTTGTCGACAACCACCCTTCTTCTTCCTTCCTTCATTTCTCCTCCTCTCCCTGTCTCTCATTCTTTCTCCCTAAGGTAGTCCCTGTCAATCCCCTACCTCCATCCATTCTCCTATTGCATCCCCCTCCACCTCCTCCTCTGCAATTGCCACTATCTCCTCAACCATACATCCTCCCTGCATGACCGAGCAATAGGCACGCTACCCTCCCCTACAACCTACCTCTTTTTCCTTCTCTCTCCTTTGATGCCCCACCCCGCAGCCACTACCCTCCTTTGATCACCTTGCTTCCCTCCCTTTCCTCTACCACTGTAGCTCCTCCCAACTGTCTGCTGCTAGCCGCCCACCTCCTATACCATCACCCACAATCACCCTACCCTACGTCACCTGCACTCGCCCCCTTCATTTCCTCTTCTTCTATTTGTCTTCCTCTTCTTTCCCTTCACTGCACCTCTCTCCCTACAGCCTGCGCAGGCACTTTCGCCACCTTCAAGCCATCGACACTACACCCTCCAACCACTAGCCACTTCCTCCCTCACCTTCTACACCCACCAACCAAAGCCAATACCCCCACCAGTCCTTACCCAAGCCCCCTTTTTTCCTTTCCATGTTGACCATTTTTGTATGGCTTACGCTGCACATATAGGGTGAATTATGCAGTATAAATTTTTATATGTTAGGATAATATTTAAGGTATAAGGGTAGTTTAGTAATTCTATATTTAATAAATATTTTTAATAAAAATCATTATTTCATTTATATAATATTAATATGGTAATTGTATATTATTTTTAGGTATAAAATTTTATTAAACGGAGCCTAAGCATTTTTAGTCGATTATTGGTAAAATTTAGTTTTTTTCTGGAAATCAGGTAACCTTTATTCACCCCCTAAAATGTTTGGATATTATATGCTAGCACATTAGGGTTTTTTACATCTGATTTATGTAGATATGAAGTGTTAAAAATAATTCCATGTTTATTAATGTTATCTTAGAAAATGGAAAAAGAATATATGTTATCTTGTGCAAGATGTTATGTGTGGGAAATGGTGATTGAGAAGACACCTAATGTTAGGTAGTAATGTCGTATGTTATGTTACTTATGTATGGACACTTGTAGTAAAAGTATTTATACTATGATCTCTAGGGGCAATTTGGTCATTTAGACACATCACGATATCTAACCCTAATTGAGATGCCTAATGTGTTACAAATATTGCTATAGATGGAGGTTGGAGTTTGGTGTATCATAAACTCATGATTTAGTATGTATATCAATATTTCAGGGTCTAGTGGTATTTTGGAAACTTTTACTATATGATGGTGAGCATTCCAATAAATGTGTTGGATAAGTGTTATGTGAGGTAAAGTATGAAAATAGGGGTTTGTGGTATTTGTAACACATGTTTAGGTATGAATATTGATATTATATGGCCTAGGGGCATTTTGGTAATTTTGGCAGTTCAATGGTGGTTATCCTAATAAATATACATGATAAGTAATAATTTGTGCTAAGTACAAAATTTGGGGTTTCAGGTATTAATAACACATGTTTGGGCATAAATGTTGAGATTATATAGCCTAGGGAAATTTTGGTAATTTTAAAGTTGCAATGGTGATGTGTGTGGGAATGTGGAATTATTAAATTGGTAAAGCTAATGCTTCATTAGGTTGTAATTAAGGTGTCGTTTGGTATTACTTATTTTTAATAACTATTTTTATAAATTTACTTTTAAAAAAGTATTTTTATAAGTAAAATATATGTTTGTTTTTACTTTTATTATATAAGTGATTAATGCTAAAAAACTACTTATTGTACCTTATTAGTGTTTGGTTTTTATTTTCTACAAAATTACTTTTTCTTTTCCATGTTTAGTTTTTATCTTCATATATATATCTTTTAGTAATAATTACTATATAAATTATGTAATATTAAATATTAAAAAGCATTTGAAACATTAATAAGTATAAAAAAAATATAAAGATATTACAAAGTACTAAAAATTATAAAATAAAAATTATAAATTTATTTAAAAAAATCATGAACAACTACTAAACAAACTTTATAAATTTATTAAAACTCATTTCTCTTACGAGAAATAGATTGTTGACTCTTAAAACGCTTATTGCTTGACTTTTCCTTTTGAATTACTTTAACTAATATATCATTGTTTTTCATTTTAATTAATTATTTATCATCAGTTACTATAGGGTAATTTTGAATAAATAAATAAAATGTTACAATACATGTTTAAAAATATTAATTTATTTTATTTTATTTTAATATTTATGTTGATAGATATATTATTTGAATAATCAAGACTAAAATCTGCTCTCGTATCCTTGACGTCTACTTTTGGCCCCTTTCTCACCAGACAAATGTGCTTGCGACTTCGAACTAATCTTTTTCTCTCAGGTTTTAACTTTTTCTCAGGTCTTACGTAATAATTAATCAAACATGCCTCCCAGTGCTGCCAGGCTCTCCTCTCTCGGCGTGTATTTGTTTTAAACAAAAATTTTACTAAACATGTACCGTAGCGCCTACGAAAGTAATTTTGGTTAAGTAGTAAAAGTAGGTTAAATATACTTATTAATTTTAGCTTATAAAAAGTAGTTTTAAGAAATTAATTTTAAAAATAACTTTTATAAAGTAAAACCAAACAGTAATAATTAATCTAAAATAACTTTTTATAATTAATTATACAAAAAACTACTTTTACTAAGTTAAAACAAACAAGCTCTAAGACAATGAAGGTTCAAAAGTGATGTATTGATGATGAAGATATTCGAATATGGTGAATTAATGAAGATGATGATTCGATGATGGTGATAAATAAATGATTAAGGTGATTCAAATTTGATGAGATGAAGAAGAAGATGATGATTCAAAAATGATGAGATGATGATGAGGATGATTCGATGATTAGGGCTTGATGATGGATGGTTTTGTGGGTTAGGGTTAGGGTTATGGTTTAGTTTTGAAAATTAGGGTTAGGGATTCAAATGTTAAATTAGGGTTATGGTTTTTTAAATTAGGGCTTCGATTTTGGGATATGCTTGGACGATGAACATGGCTAAAATGGCGTAGATTATGGAGTTTAGAAAGATAGTACTTAATCTCTAATTCACACAGACGAAGAGATTAAGGGTTTCATGATTAATCATTCATACATATTCGATTAAACTTGAGTTGAACTCACATAGAATTCAATACTTGCAATTTACATTCAAATTCAATTAAATCAATTGCTACATGTAATCGTGACCTTCATGGATCTATATAGCCATTCTACCACTTAGCTAAAAAGTATAATTCAAAAGATTCCAAGCCAAAAGATATTATGCTAACTTTATGCTACTTTATGCTTTATCTAATATCTAACCCTACTACTTAATTGATTAATTAGCTAATATTAATATTAGTGCTCAACAAATCTACAAAGAAACTTCCCATGCACGTGGTCATCCATGCATGCCAGACATCCCATGCACATGCATGTAGACACTTAGTTGCTTATTTAGTACGTTTCTCGCAACATAACCATCCATTTATCTTTAAATTTATGGGATATAATTTTCAAATGAAGAACAATTGGTTCCGTAATTATGAAAGCCAACTCTTAAGTATTTTCTCCTGCATCATTCTCCCCTTGTTGATGTGAATTTGCCCTCAAAATTGCATCACCATAATAAAGGCTAATGTCTCCAACATTGACTATCATTGATACTCCCTTTTGTATTCTTGGCCAATAGAAATGTTCTTACAACAACTCCAAAGTATTATGCAATTCCTCCTTTATGAACCTCCTTGATTATTAAGTCTCAAATTGAGGTCTTGGGCACACACAATTTATTGTGTTTGAATAAGAAGCCATCTTGAACAACATAAGCTCCATAACTTCTTTGTTTCTTGCAATCTTTGAAGATCATAGCAAAATCAGCATCCATGACATATTGACTCTTCAACATCTCGAACCCCAAAAGCTTTACATCCATCATGGTAAGTACTATGGTCCTCATCAATAATGCATCTGTCATGCCATTTTCTCTGCCATCCATATGTCTTGTAGAAAACACAAATGTCTGCAAGAAGCTTATCCAGTTAGAATGTCTGGGGCACACCTTATTTTAACCATGCAAATACTTTATACTCTCATGATCCGAATGAAGTACAAAAGGATTGGGTCTCAAGTAATAACTCCATGTCTCCAAACCACACACAATAACATAGAACTCTTTATTGTAGGTCGAATAGTTGAGTCTTGCACCATTCAACTTCTCACTAAAGAAAGCAATCGGTTTCCTTTCTTGTGAAAACACACCCCCATTGTCTATACCACTCGCATCACATGTTACTTCAAATAATTTATCAAAACAAAATAAAGATAATGCTGGTACATTTGAGAGCTTTGTCTTTAGTTCTTCAAAAGCCTTCATCACTTGATCATTCCAATAGAACTCCCCATTCTTCATTAACTGTGTAATAGGTGCTACAATGGTAGAGAAGTCTTTGATGAACCTCCTATAGAAGAGGTCAAACCATGGAAACTTTGAACTTCTTGGACATTAGTAGGAATAGGCCACATTTATATAGCTTCCATCTTTGACGAATAAAATTGAATACCATCTCCACTCACAATATAACCAAGAAAAATCATACTCTCCATCATGAATTCACACTTCTCCATCATACCATAGAGCTTCACCTCTCTAAGCTTATCAAATATCCTCCTTAAGTGTTGTATATGCTCGAACTCACTCTTGTTATATACTAATATATCATTGAGGTAAACAACAACAAAGACTCCCAGTAATGGTCTAAGTACCTTGGTTATTAACCTCATGAATGAACTTGGTAAATTACATAGCCCAAATGGAATCACCAACAACTCATACAACCCGTACTTAGTCTTGAAAGTTGTCTTCTACTAGTCCCCTTCCCTTATTCTCATTTGATGATAACTGCTTCTAAGATCAATCTTCGAGAACACCTTTTCACTATGTAACTCATCTAACATATCATCCAATCTTAGCATTAGAAATTTTTACTTGATTTAATCATGACCTTCATGGCTCTATATAGCCATTCTACCATTTAACTAAATAAAATAATTCAAAATATTCCAACTAAAAGATATTATGCTCACTTTATGCTTTATCTAATATCTAACCCTACTACTTAATTAATTAATTAGCTAATATTAATATTAGTGCTTGACAAGTCTGCAAAGAAACTCCCTATGCACGTGGTCATCTATGCATGCCATGCATCCTATGCACATGCACGTAGACACTTAGTTGCTTGTTTGGTACATTTCTAGCAACTTAACCATCTGTTTGTCTTCAAATTTAGGAGAGATATTTTTCAAATGAAGAATAATTGGTTCCGTGAATAAGCCAATTCTTGAGTGTTTGCTCTTACATCAAATGGTGGTTATCCTACTAAATATACAAGATAGGTAATAATTGGTGCTAAGTATGAAAATAAGAGTTTGTGGTATTAGTGACACATGTTTGGGTATGAATGTTGCAATTATCATGGTCTAGGAGAATGTTGGTAATTTTGCATATACTAGGTTAGTTATTATAATAAACATGCATGGTGAGTCAAACCCCAAGGGAGTTATTACCATGGGTGAGAAGAATAGGGGTTGGATGCTAAGAGTGAATATGGGGGTAACTGATGATATGGTTGGGTAGATTTGCACATTTGGGGAAGTCCTTGGAGTGCTAAGGGATGAGAGATTACTAAGTATGTGGAATTAGGGTTTTAGTAGTACAAAACTATAGGGATAGGTTATTATCACGTGCAAGAAATTGGGGAGTTGGGCAGCACCTCTAAATTATGATGTTAATCATACTATTTAGGGATCGTGTGCTAAATCTGATGGCCAGGTGGGATAAGTGGGAGCAGATATACCTACCATGGAGAAATTGGGGTTTCGAAAAGGGTCTATTGGGGAGGTTCTTATCATATGTGTAGATTGGAGGAGTTAGTCTACAACAATTTATAGGATAGATAATCATAGTAATATATGCCTGGTTGTGGAAAATGAGGGCTAAATAAGCAGTAGAGAAGGGGTTAGGCCAACTAGGAAAAACTTGAGTTTTGAGGAGTAACCCTAGAAACCAATTGTTATCATACATGAGAAACAGGGGAAATAGGCTATGACTCACGAATAAAGGGATTTCTAATAACATTTGTGGATTTATTAGATAAATTGGGGACTTAAATAATCATTAGGGGGTAAAGATGTACCAGAGATTAGGAACCTAGGATTTCCAAGGGGACAGGGTAGGCTCGGGTAATAGTAGGGTAGGATTCATACTTGAGTTATGCATTTTTGTGTGTGATATCTATAAAAACTAAGACACGAATAAGACCCTAATCACTTAAAGTGGAATATCACTTGAGTTAGAGCTAGTTGTACTTATTTATCGGCCCATCGGTGAGAATAGTGGACAGGAGCATTATGTTCTCGGGTTGTATTGTATTTACCAGTCCATCTGTGAGAATAGTGGGGTTCTGCACTCAAAAAAATTAAAACTATTGAATCATAATAACTCTAAGAAGTCATTAATCACTTAAAGTGGTAGATCACTTAAGTCGGGCCCTGTTGTACCTTGTTAACGAGTTTATCGATGAGAATAGTGGCCAAGAGCGTGCTGCCTTGGGGCTATACCTTATTTATCAGTCTACCAGTGAGAATAGTGGGGTCCTAAACTCAAGTAATATAACTCTTGGATAGTAATAACCTATAGAAATACACTAATTACATACAGTGGAATACCACGTGGGTCAAAACCTGTTGTACCTTATTATTAGTTCATCGGTAAGAATAGTGGCCAAAAATGTTCTATTTTGAGGTTGTACCTTGTTACCGGTCCACAAGTAAGAATAGTGGCCAGGAACATTCTACCCTAGGGTTATACCTTGTTGACCAATCCACCGATGAAAATAGTATGGTCCTTGAACTAACATGGATATAAAATTTATGAGTTAACTAATTGCTACACTAATATCATAAGTCCATGTAATAATGAATGACTAATATGATCTACTAATGTGTATGACATTAATTTTGTGATGTTATTGAGAAGTGGTGGGTTGATTAAGCGAGTCGCGCCTCCTGCTAAGGATGATGTGTTTTTCTAATTATATTACAAAGAACATTACTTAGATGTTTCAATATTAAATTATGTTATTTCTATGTAAATGATTATTGGTAGCATGTGTCTTTGATGCATGGGGCTATATGAGCGATTATTGCATTTTAGTTAATATATCCATAATTCCATGTTCATGTGATTGATGTGATGTATCTGATGTGTTGCATGCGAGCATTATATATTAGTCCCTATTTATTCAATGAGCAGTGGCCTTCATAGGTTAGCGCGCAAGCTCATTTCAAGATTATTCGTTGGGATTGAGAGCGTAGGGTTATTTGGGATGCTGACCAATGTTTTGAACTAGGACTTTTCTATATTTTTTATAATCTGTTATATTTCTTATCCACTGACATTCTTTTTGTAATCATAGTTAGTGGGTTTTCTTTGGAAGGTGAGTTAACAATCCTAACTATTGCGCTATTCTATTTTATAATTGTAATCTTGAAATTTAAGTAAAGTAACGTTTTAACCTTAACACTTAGTATCAGAATGATAGAGGAAACCGATCTGGTACTAAGTGTGGCGGTAGCACTCCGAAATTTACTTTCTTAGCTTCCGCTTGTAACTTTTAGAAACAAACATTTTTAATAGTAAATTTTAGGGGTATTTATATTAACGATGTAGCACAACCATATATATAAACAGATAGTATATCCACTATAAAACCCACCTCAAAGGCCATCCCAAATTTAGGTTTATATTTGAATTATTATTAAATTTCATATATATTAATAATCATCACCCAAATTTTACTATTTATCAAACACTTTTTATGCATTAGAGATTTTGTAATAATTTGTAAAGAGGATTAAATTGAAAAAATTATTATTACTAGGATTTACTATTCACATAAAAGCACTAGTCCTATCAATTTACTATTATGATTATAGAGGTTAACTAGTGACTCTAAGATAAATAATTATGTCCTCTAAGTGAAAAATGACAAAAATTAACCTTAATATGCCCTAAACTAGATAATTATGAATAAAATATCAATCATGCTATAAAATTTATGAAATCATATAATAACAATAATTAATTAAAATTTTAAAGCTCTTTAATTTCATTGATGAAATTAGGTTACTTGTGAAAAGACCAATTTGTCCCTAAGCCCTAAAAATAAAGAATATAACATAACTCTTAACAGGTAAATATATAACTTTTAAATTTTATCACACTATTCATGAAACACATTATTAACACCTTAAAGCATCAAGAATAATCAAAATCTAAGCCTATATGTGAAATGACCAAAATAACCCTTATTTATGCTTAAAACATAATTTAATCACAACTTTAATTATTTTAGATGTTTTAGAAAGACAGGATAAATTTGCAAATACTTATGACATATTTTGTTTAGATAAAGTTGAATTTTGGGGACTAATTATGTCTAAAATCTCTAAAATTTATTTAAAAATGTCAAAAAAAAATAACTCATTTTTATTTTATATTTAACTCAAATATGCCAAAATATAAGTATCACTGATGTTTTGTAAAATTTTATCTACTAAAACGCTCACTTTAGAGTTTAAAATACGAGTAAGGATTAAGAAAGAGTGGTGAAAACTTTTTTTTTTCTAGAAATGTCCATTTAAAATATTAAAAGAGCCTAGAAGAATTAGAAAAATATAAGAAATTTAGATATTATCAAAATAGAAAGGTTTGAAAGAAGTATAGTCGTAATACCTTGTTTTTAAAAACCTTATTTATAAATTAATTAATAATTGCATGATTAGTTATAATTATTATTTTAGAAGGTTTAATATTAAAAGTGTTATTATTATTCATATTATTACGATGGTTTAGATATAAATTTAATCGGGTTAAAATTTTGATAGAAATTAGAGTATTTAATTTAATCCTAGTTTATACTCGTAAATCTTATCCTAAATTATTTTACTAATAATATTTTGATCAGTAACCCAAAAATAATTTTCTAAAATTTATTCTCGATTATTTTGCTTTTTCTAACCCTTTTTGAACCTATCCTAATCCGGATAATTTTTTCTGGATTATTTTTCTATCTGATACCCTAATCTATCCAAATTAAACATAAAAATAAAATAAAATTTACCTACTTTATCCTACCATTTTTATCCGAATAAAATTACTCGTTACTTGCCCCAATCCCCTCCTACAATCACTCTCCTTGTCTCCCTCGGCCCCTTACCTCACAAAACTCGTGCTTTACATTTTTATATACATATACACGCCATGAACCCTCACTCACACATACATCCTGCTAGCAGCTCCCCTTCTTCCTCCCTCACTAGCCAAACAACCCCTACTCCCTTCTATTATATACTTCTTCGAGCCCTCCAACACTACCCAAAACCCAACCCCTTCTCCCGTGCATCATTTTGCTTGACCAAACACTACCCAATCCTTCCTCCTCTCTATTTTGCTCAACCTCCCCAGCCCTCCGAACTAGCAACCTTCCAACCACCACCGGCTACAGGACTCAACACCCAACTCCCTCTCTTCTCTCAGCTCCTTTTGGTTCAAGCTCTCCGCCTCAAGCCAGCCACCATCTAGAAACCTACAACACCCAACCACCTTCTCCATCTCCCTCTACACTTCCCAACCAGCCCTTGGACCACCCTACCTATGCATGTCGCTACTCCCTCACCAAACAACCCTAGCACACCTCCTAGCAACCACAACCACCGTCCACCATCATCTTCTCCCCATCGCAGCCCTTTCCCTTTTTCCTTCACCCTCCACTACAGCTCCAGCATCCAACAGAACCCTAACCAACCCAGCCACCACCGAGCTATCCCACCATCTCCATCAGCCTTGCACCACCAACCCCAACCTTGCCTGCAACCTCCCTTTCTTCCTCTGCACTTCCACCACCGACCAGCAACACCACCTTCCCAACCACCAGCTGTCACCTTGCACTCATCTCCTACCTCACCCCTTGCAGCACTCAACCAACCCTCTCACCTAGCCAGCCCCAAGCCCAACCCCCTTCCTTCGTGTGCATAACTTATTATTTAAAAATATTAGTTCCTATTTTAAGTGTAAGGGTATTTTGATAATTTTTAAAAAATAAATATTTTATTATTATGATTATTATTTTATTTGATAGATATTAATTTAGTAATTACGGTGTTATATTTAATATGAGAGGTTGATTAGAGGGATCCGATAACTTTAGTAGGATATTGCTATTTTTGCATTTTTTGCTAGAATTTAGGTAACCATTATACCCTACTAAAATTATAAATATTGTGTCATAGTAAATTAGGGTTTTGGTATATAAAATATGTTAACTATGATTTTTTATGTTATAATCATGTATTAATAATTGTTATCATGAAAATTAAAAAATGAGCATGTTATCTGATATAAAATATATCGAGTATGAATGTGTGATCGAAGTGTTTATTATATCTAGAAAATATTTTGTATAATAGGTACGTATAAAAAAAATGTGTTGAGCATGCTTGAACATAATTCTGGAATAATTAATATGGATAAGTGCCCTAGGGGTAATTTGGTCATTTTGAGTGTGTTATAATTTTTTATCCCAAAAAACATGTTGAATGTGTATTAGCTATTGTTGAGTATGTGACCATATATTTTGGATGGATTAAAGGTGTGAAAAATGATTTTATGTGCAAAATTATGCTTATGGGCAAAATGATCATTTGGCATATCTGATCATTTAAATCACATAATAAATAATTTATTTATGATCTTTTAGCCTTTTCATGGCAAATTAATAAATATAATATAATTAGTATTTAAATAGATGATAATCTAAAATTTTTGGTTTCAGGGGTATTTTGGTCTTTTTCAACCTAAAGGGTCTAGATGTGAATAATTGAGCCTTGGATGACCTTAGTATATTTTAATAATAGCCTCGATGTTGACCTTGATTATGGTTTATTCAGATGATTGGAAATAAGTAAAAATTGTTAAGTATGAAAATTAGATTTATCTATATTGTATGCGATTTCTTGGTCACCTTAATAAAATACTAATATTTAAAGTGAAATGCCTCGAGATCAGGAAAGGTGGCTCTTCAGGGGTTGCTACCCTAAGGATGTGGTTTAGCCCACGGTTAATTTCATAGATTTTTGTTGGTTTACCTTAGTGTTCCAATCAAGCCCTACATCTTACTCTATTATGTTCTGCGGACTAATAGGGGGTATGTATACTTATGGATTAGGTGTCCTTGTGTAACACCCCCAAAAATTCACTCCTGAAAAAAAAAATTGAAAGAATAAAGTGGAAGCTAAAATAGAATTTGGGGAATGTTACTGCCACATCTAACACAAGATAAATGTCCACCATCTATCTCATGCTAGATGTAAGGCTAAAACCTGTCAAACAAAATTTCAAACATTTATGCCGTGAGGATAAACTCCCACAAGGAGATATCCACAAGCAGATGGCAAGTGAATCAATTCACTAAATAAAATCATTGCTTAATGAATCAGCAGAACCTGTGAAATAAATTCGAATTTTAAAAGCTTATTAGAGTACAAGAAATTGAAAGTCAATTACAATACCCTTGAAATTTTAAATACAACACTTGTAACTTCCAAAGATGAATACAGTTAAACAAGATAAAACCCGATAGATCAAATTCCGGATTGCCTACTCTCTCAAACCAAGTCTTCCACCCAAATACAATATTCGATCTCAAACCTGCACAAGAGGTCTGCTCCCCACCATCAGTGGATCATCACAGGACCCATTCAACTAAGGTAATATTAGTACGGGTCCAATACTGAGTAAATCCCACTACCCTATATTATGGGAGAGACATAAACTATAACATCAAGTGCATATTGAATCATGGTGCATTACGTTGATACAATATTATGCATACTCAATACCCACATCATAAGTCCTACCATACACATATAATAACATGCGAAACATATGTAACATCTTATTTAAACATGTAAGTGTGGTATGACCGAAATATAAAGTAGCTCATGTGCCTCAGGTAGGAATAATCCATATAATTGACAACTCATTACATGGCCACAATCACATAAGCAGCATGTAGTAATATAGATAATGAAGGCCGGCTATGGTCCGGGTAGACTCATTCTTTAGATCTCTG